>BTPG01000001.1:137648931-137693931 GCA_036245525.1 Semisulcospira habei
TGAGTGAACGCGCGTGATTCATGTGAGCGTGCTTGTTAGGTTCAGTTCGTGGCTACATTCTGCGCATTGAGTTATATTATAAATATGAGAAATGCGCCATATAAATACCATGTAATAATAATAATAATAATACAGCGGTGGCGCAGTGGATTTACATTAGTCAAAGCTATGCCCCCTATGCCTGCACGCTCTTCTGAAAACGCGTCGATGTGAGTGTGCGTATTAGTGCGTGCGTGCATGCGCGCTCCAAACATCTCCAAGAGAGGATCTATTCCGCCTGGAGACGCGCGCATGTTTGTGTGTGTGTGCGGCAGGCCCGGATCTAGAGGGGGGACAGTGGGGCCAATGCCCCCCATACCCCAAATTTGTTAAAATGTTATAACAAAGTTCCTTTTTTGACGTGTTTAGACCCCCCTCCCCCCACTGTTGATTTTTTGGCGCGCACCTAACCCCCCCCCCCCCCCTGTTTGATTTTTTTGCGCCCGCCTACCTCCCCACCCCACCTACTGTTTGATTTTTTTGCACCCGCGTCCCTCCCCCTCCCCCCTCTGTTTGATTTTTTGGCGCCCACCCCCCCTCCCCTCTCCCGACCCCCACTGTGTGTTTTTTTGGCGCCCGCCTACCCCCCCCCCCCCACCTCCCACTGTTTGATTTTTCGGCGCCCGCCTACCCCCCCCCCCCCTACTGTTTGATTTTTCGGCACCCGCCTACCCCCCTCCCCCTTCTCCCCCCTCCTCCCCCCCCTCCCCACTGTTTGATTTTTCGGCCCCTGCGGAAACAAGATCTAGCGTGGTGGAAGCTTATGTTTTAGGTTCAAGGTCCCAAACAAAAAGTTTGGACCCCCCCCCCCCTGGAGGTAAGTGATCCGGGCCTGCAGTGTGTGTGTGTGTGTGTGTGTGTGTGTGTGTGTGTGTGTGTGTGTGTGTGTGTGTGAGAGAGAGAGAGAGAGAGAGAGAGAGAGAGAGAGAGAGAGAGAGAGAGAGAGAGAGAGAGAGAGAGAGAGAGATGAAATGAAACTTTATTTCTCAAGGATAAATGATTAGGTACACAGACCTTTTTTCAATCATGTCCTTGCACACGCACTCACACAACAATATCACACGCGTGACTAAGACTAATAAAATTGGAAAGGCAAAACGTGAGCATAAAAAACAAAACAAAACAAAAAAAAAAAAATAGTTAGCAGTCACACACACACACACACACACACACACACACACACACACACACACACACACACACACACACACACACACACACACACACACACACACACACTAAGAACCTGATTAAACATGAACGTTAGAAACTTAGTTTGAACAGCAACAGCAAACTCGACAATACAACTCAATGAGCTCGAGTAACGCCGACACAACTACACAACTATGGGCTTAAGTTTCTTTCAGCTGCCGAAATAAGCGGGCCCTGAATGTGGACAAAGAAGGAGCCCCAGTAATGTCGATAGGCAACAAATTCCATAGTTTGGCTCCTGAGTAAGACAAACTAGTTTTGAATATATCGAGGCGCGGCCTTGGTATGGATAGATTGTTCCTCGTCGTTTTATAAGGCGTATGAGCAGGGCTAAATAGATCTGTTAGATAACAAGGCGTTTTAGAGTGGTAGATTTTAAACATAAGTACGCCTTTATTGTACATAAGTAACTTACGCAGAGGCAGCATGTCGAGGGCTTTGAGTCGGTCGTCGGTGCTTTCTTTACTATCCGGGTGGATTAATTTGGCTGCCCTACGATGAAGAGCATTAAGCCTTTTTATGCACGCATCGCTACATCCATCCCAAACTGTAGAAGCATATGGGATTGAATATGTGCGTTATAAAATATTTTGCTTGTCGGTGTATCTGTAAAATAACGCAGTTTTGAAAGAAGATATAAATTCCTGGACACTGTTCGACATACGCTGTTGACATGCGCGTGCCATGTGAGTTGGTCGTCGATAATGATGCCTAACAGGCGTTGCTCTCTAACTTGTCTAATCGGCTCAGAGTTGAGAGAAAGGCTAAGCGGGGGTGGATGTAGCTGCTGCTTTTGTCGTGTAGTTATTAGCATGCATTCTGTTTTAGACTGATTTGGTACCATATAGTTAGTGTGACACCATTTTGAAACATCAGTTAAGCCCTGTTGAAGTGAGGAATTGATTGTGGAGATATTCGCTGACGACACGTCGAGAGTAGCATCATCAGCAAACATGCTACAGCGTACGTTTAGATCTGAAATATGCAATGGCATATCATTGATGTAAATGGAAAATAAGAGGGGCCCTAATATTGAGCCCTGAGGCACGCCATGCTTTAGTATGCCTTCAGCGGAACGTTTTCCGTTAACAAACACATACTGACGTCTTCCGTGCAGGTAGGATTTGAAAAAGTCCAAGGATGCTTTGTTTACGTGATACACTGATAGCTTTAGTATCAACATATCATGATTTACTAGATCAAAGGCTTTAGAGAAATCTAGAAATACAGCACCGGTCATTTCAGCTTTGTTCATGGACGTAAGCCAAGTATTGGTCAGGTGAGCTAAAGCTGTGTGGCATGAGTGGCGAGGTCTAAAACCTGACTGTAGTGGGTAAAGCAAGTTATGTTTTTCAAGAAAATAGCTCAGATGCCTGTGTACATGTTTTTCTATTGGTTTTGACAGAGCTGACAAGAGCGAGATTGGTCTAAACTTATTAGAGTATGAGAGGTTCTTACTTTTAGGCAGAGGAATAACTTTGGCTACTTTCCAGCTGTTTGGAAATGTACCATGTTGTAAAACGAGATTATAAATAAATGTCAAAGACTCGACCACATACGGGGCAGCAAGTTTTAAAAAGTATGTATTTATCCCGTCGTGACCAAGCGAGCGCTTATTTTTGAGTTGGCTAATAGATTTGCCAACGTCAAATACAGTAAGCGAAGGAATTCTAAAGGATACGTTTGGCGCGAGTTTGTCCTCACAAAAATCTGTAAGCCTTTCGGATATAGATGGTGTGTGAGTTGTCGTACTGCTTAACAAAGAATCAGCAGCAGACAAGAAATGGTTGTTAAATGTGTCTGCAGATATAAATATACATGGTGCTGTTTGTCGTGATTTAGTGAACGCATTAAGGGCGCGCCAGACAGATAAGGTGTCTGTTTTGTTGTCCATCAATCGCTTAAAGTGTTTTTTTTTTTTTTTCCCTCTAATACCATGTATTTAACACGATTTCTCTGCTTGCGGAAAGCACCAAAATCTTTGTTGCGTTTTAGATCATTTCTGACAGCCATGGCCTCTTTAATGTCATTGCTTAACCATTGGGGTAAATGCACATGTTTCACCCTCTTTTCACGCAACGGCGCATGCTTGTCAAGAACCCGACGGAACAATCTATACCAATCGGCCAACGCATCTTCAGGATTCGTATGATTGTAAACCGAAAAAAGAGGTTTCATTTTGTTCGGCTAGAAACATATCCCTATTAAACTTTTTAAACGATCTATAATAGACAGTTGTATGCTGGTATTTCCGATTTTGTTTGTCCACCCTCAAAGCCCAGCTGCAGCACACAGGGTAGTGGTCACTGATCGCCACTTGAAGGGCACAAGAACTAAGAACCCTTGAATTGTTGGAGGTGTATACATGATCAATTAGAGTGGCAGACGACTCTGTAACTCTAGTTGCAGACGTGATAATCTGCTTGAGACCAACCATATTGATTGTGGATTCCCAAGCAGGGTTCGAGACAAACATATTAATGTTAAAATCGCCAAGTAATAACACTTCAGTGCTGCTTTTGTTAACCTTTTCCGCCATATTTAAAAAGTCGTCATACCACTCAAATGACGCAGACGGGTTTCTGTATATAAATCCAACAAGCAGAGGGGCCGATCTGTTTGTCTAAACCTCAACCCACACACTTCAACAGAGTCTGATTCCAGGTCTGTTCTTCTGCGTGTAAAGTGCGCATTAGAGTCATGTATATAAACAGCTAATCCTGTTTGCTGGGGACGTACATGATCATGACAATGGTCCTTTATTTGACAACGGTAAAAGTTTTGGTTAGTAACAACCATTTTTCGAACTTGTCGTTGAACAGGGGGGAAATATTACTTGACACAACACAAGCCAATAGAGAAGAAAAAAAAAATGTAAAGGGGAAGTGACATAGGAATTACCAGCTTTACTGGTCGGGCATAGTTACATGTGAGGTTTAATTAAAATAATATTATAAGAATACACGCAACCTAATACGCATATATAACGCATGCACATTTCAGCACGCCACTCACTGTCTCTAATATACACATACGCACGCGCACGCACAAACGCACACACACACACACACACACACACACACGCGCGCGCGCGCGCGCGCTTACGCGGCTTAGGACGTTAAGCTAGTCAGTCATATGAGTAGCTGGCTGCACACACGCTGTACCGAATAAAAATGAGTCATAAAAACTTGGGATACAAGCAATTAATTATCTAATCAGAATAGTATTTTTCAATATGTGCACAGTCACGGGGATGCTGCTGACAAAATACGTACTTGATAAGACTGACTTTAAACGAGGAGAAAGTAGCTGATCGTGACGTTTCTAGGCAAGGCATTCCAAAGACTAGAGCCAGAGAACGTCAAACTCGTTTTATAGAGATCAATTCTAGGTCGAGGCACAATAAGGGATTTTCTTGATCTGGAGTATGTTGATGACTGGACGGTAAATAGCGTTGTGATATATCGGGGTAGCTTATCGTGTAATGCCTTGAACATTATCATTCCCTTATTGTAAGTTAAATGATCTTTCAGGGGCAGAACTTTTAAGGCTGCCAATATTTGGTCAGTAGTTAAGCTGGGATCAGGGGAGTATTAGTTTGGCAGCTCTCCGATGTAGAGAGTTCAATCTTTTCAAATTGACATCGCTCGAACTATCCCACACAGTAGAGGCATAGTCTATTTGTGATCTGATATGGGCATTGAAGAACAGTTGACATGTCTCCATATCAGTAATGTGTTTAAGTTTTGCTAAGATGTACAGATTTCTGGAGACAATTTTACAGACATTACTGATGTGTGGCTGCCAGCCGTGACTCCTAACAGGCGATGGTTAGTAACTTGGCTGATGGATTTGCCTTGGAGGGACAAACGGAGTGAGAGAGAGCTGAGTTGGTGTTTTTGGCGGGTGCTCTCCGTTTTTGCCGGGTTTAAGATCACAATATTATGACTGCACTTCATCAATATCTTGCAGTGTAGTTTACAGTCGTGAATCGTGAATATATCCTTATCTGTCGTGTGTACAGTGGCATCATCTGCAAACAAATCACATGTAACGCTTTCATTTTTTATCGCAAGAGGAAGATCATTTATGAACAAACAGAATAAAAGGGGACCAAGAATAGAGTCCTGTGGTACGCCATGCTTCACTAACCCTTGATTCGAGTATGAGCCATTTAGTAATAGCTTTTGTTTTCTACCTCCGAGGTAGGATTTGAGAAACAACTCCGAGTTGTTGGTATACAGTGATACTTTCTTGATCAGTATTTCGTGGTTTACCAGATCAAAGGCTTTACGAAAATCTAGAAACATGACTCCTGTAAGTTTTGAGTCGTTGATGGAAGATAACCAGGTGTCTATCATCCGTATTAGCGCAGTGTGATATGAGTGTTCTGATCTGAAGCCCGACTGCAATGAATACAAGATTAATTTTCGGCTTTCAAGGTATGTAGATAGATGCTTGTGAATATGCCGTTCTAAGGGCTTGGACAGAACAGGTAGAAGTGATATGGGCCTGAAATTATTAATTTCACTAAGATCTTTAGATTTAGGTAGGGGTATTACTTTCGCGTCCTTAAATGCATCTGGAAAACAATTAAAATTAATACAGAGGTTGTAGATATACGTGATACTCTCTACAATATATGGGAAGGATATCTTGCGTATTTTCGCACTAATCTCATCCAGTCCTGATGATTTTTTTTATTTTCCAAGGATGTAATCAATTTACCAACTTCATGGACCGCCATAGTGAGTATGATGAAAGGTTCTGTGCCGGCAGTTCTCTGCTTGCAGAAATCGACTAAGTTGTCCGGGCATACATAGTCTTGCGACTTAGTTCCCGGCGGGATTAATGATTCTGCTATGGAGACGAAGTGGCTGTTGAAGCTGTTTGCTGCGAGATGCGACGGTAAAGGAGCTGTGCTTTTATTCGTGCCTCTAGTAACTAAATTTATCGCACGACATATTGTGGCACAGTCTTTACTTTCGTGAATAACTTTATCGAAAAGTAATTACTTTGCCTTCAGAACCATGGATTTTACTCGATTACGTTCTTTTTTGTAATCGGTGAAACGCTTCTCTCTTCTCAGCTCGTCCCTGTGCTCCATGGCCTCGATAAGATCCGCAGTCAGCCAGGGTGGTAAAATGGCGTATCTAACTCTTTGTTGTCTCAAGGGCGCGTGTTTATCTAGCACTCTGAGAAAGATGTGATACCACATCTCTAGTGCTTTATTTGGGTCGGTTTCATTGTACACTTCAGTAAACTCTACAGAAGCTAGATCAGACAGAAAGGAATTTTCTTTGATTTTTTTTAATGATCTGTATGTTATGCTCGTATGTCTTTGCTTTTTTAGTTTTCGAAGCTTGGACAGCCACGTGCAGCTCACCGGGTAGTGGTCGCTTACGCTAAGACCACCAACTTGAACGTTGCTAACTGCCGGAGGTTTATTTGTATAAATGTGGTCTATAACAGTGGCTGATGATGGCGTAACACTAGTGGGCGATGTTACCATTTGTTGAAGGCCGACTAAGGTAGTGGTACACTCCCATGATGGATGAGGTTTAAGAGTGTCAATGTTAAAATCCCCTAGAAGAAGAAGTTCGCTTTTATGAATATCTGTTTTATCAATCAAGTGTACAAAGTTGTCATACCACTCCAAAAAATGGCCGCAGGATTTCTGTGGAAACCCAACAAGTAAAGGAGGAGATTTAGATTGCCTAATCTCTATCCAGATACATTTCACATCGCTAGTTTCTAAGTCCCGGCGCCTGCAGGGTATGTGTTTAACTGAGTTGTGGATGTAGACCGCTACACCTGTCTCGCCCTGGACTGACGGATCTCTCCTAAGAATGGAGTAATTTGGAATGGCGATGGCCTCATCACTGATGTGGGAGGCAAGTCATGTCTCGGTTATACCAAAGAGATGAAAGTACTAGGCGAATTAACATAAACGCAAACGTCCGGCACTTTGTTCACCAGGTGATAAACATTTAAATGGCCGATACGAAATTTTGGACCTTTTTTGCACACTATCTTGTATGGTAATTTTGGCGTTAAAAATAATGGAACTAAGGGGAATAGAGTACAGGAACTAAAAGTAGTATGCGAGTAATAAAACTGACAAATGTAAGGCAAACAAACAGCAAACTTAATGGGAAAAAACCCGGAATTTAAACAGAAAAGAGATGGGGCGGGGGAGTACGTTATTTAAACAAAGAGTTTACGTTATCTAAAACGAATAAGAGAATCAGTCCAGTCTAATATTTGTGAGGCTGCTTGGTCGTTCAGGGTGTGCCGAGTGATGTTGTCATCCCCAGGTCAACATCAGGCGACCAATATCCTGAACCGCCTGCATGCAGGTTTGAGACTGCGGCTTCCAGTGACATCTTTCACCTGCCGTTTCGCCCCTCGCCCGTCGCTACAGGACTTGGAATGGTCAGTGTCATGGTCCGTGGACGTTTCCTAAAGCCTGCGCGGTGGAGCTTTTTGGTGGAGTGCAGTGTGCGCAGTACTGGCCCCACCCTTTAAACCCTTGGTTCGTCTGCCATGGCCTAGCAAGCTGGGACGATGGCATCGAGGTCCTCGGGTCGTAGGTTTTATATCAGACTGTCCTTGTCCTAGTCTCTGGCTCAAAAGCCTTCCCCGGAGACACGGGGGCTTTGATGTCAGGGGTTTCCTCCCTTAGCTTTTCCGCAGCCAAGCGGCCAGGCCTGCAAGGCAGCAGGGGACTCGTGGAGGGCGGGGTCGTCTATGTCCCGTGCAGATGTGAACATCTGCCCACTGCCCACACTGACCACCGCCTTGTCCGCTGCAAACTCAGGCTCCACGTCAAGCCAAAACCCAAGAAATGGGCCCCCCCCCCCCCCCCCCAAGAAAAAGCTTGATGTTGCCAGCCTTCAGCGTGACGACGTGAAAGCTGCCTTTCAGACAGATTTAGAGCGCAGGCTCAAAGACACAGCGGACCCAGCAGACTCCTCCCCTCAAACACTCTGGGAACAACTGAAAACTGCTATTGCAAAATCCTCTGCAGAAGTCTTGGGTTTCGCTAGAAAGAAGAACAAAGACTGGTTTGACGAAAACGATGTTGAGATCCAGGAACACCTAGCAAAAAAAAAAAAAAAAAAGAGCCGCCCATCAGGCCCACCTAGCCCAGACTTCCTGCCCTGTGAAGAAGTCTGCCTTCCGCCTCGTCTGAAGCAGTCTCCAGCGCAAGCTCAGAGATATCCAGAATGAGTGGTGGACCAGACTTGCACAGAGGACCCAGCTTTGCGCTGACAATGGTGACTACAGGGGCTTCTACGAAGCACTGAAAGCAGTGTATGGCCCCAGGCACCTGGTACAAAGCCCCCTGCGAAGCGCGAATGGCCAGGCACTCCTCACATATAATACCTCCATCTTGAACCGCTGGTCTGAGTACTTTCAGAGCCTCTTCAGCGCTGAGCGCACTGTTCAAGAAGCAGTCGTCCTACAAATCCCACAACTCCCAGTAAAGGTTGAATTGGACGAACCGCCCACTGCTGAAGAGACCCTCGCAGCCATCCACCAGCTCAGGAGTGGCAAAACAGCAGGCACTGATGGAATACCGCCAGAGATCTGGAAACATGGAGGCACAGCACTGCACAACAAGCTCCATGACCTCTTTCTCTGCTGCTGGGAGGAAGGAACACTACCAAAGGATCTCCGTGATGCTGTCGTTATCACCCTGTACAAGAACAAAGGCGAGAAGTCTGACTGTTCCAACTATCGGGGAATTACCCTGCTGTCCATTGCTGGGAAAATTCTTGCAAGGCTGCTCCTGAATCGGCTGGACCTGCCATCGCTGAAGACCCCCTCCCAGAGGGCCAGTGTGGCTTCAGAGCAAACAGGAGCACCACCGATATGGTCTTTGTGCTGAGACAGCTTCAGGAGAAGTGCCGCGAGCAGAACAAAGGGATGTACGTAACGTTTGTCGACCTAACAAAAATGTTCGACACTGTGAGCAGGCAAGGCATCTGGCAGATCCTGGAGCGACTTGGCTGTCCCCCAAAGTTCCTCAGCATGATTGTCCAGCTACACGAGGACCAGCAAGGCCAGGTCAGACTCAACAATGACCTCTCGGAACCATTCCCTATTCTCAACGGCGTAAAGCAGGGCTTAGTGCTGGCACCGACCCTCTTCACCATCTTTTTTAGCATGATGTTGAAGCAGGCCACAGTGGACCTCGATGATGACGATGCAGTGTACATCAGGTATCGTCTCGATGGCAGCCTGTTCAACCTCAGACGACTGCAGGCCCACACGAAAACCCTAGACCAACTGATTCGTGAGCTGCCTTTTGCTGATGACGCTGCCCTCGTTGCACACACAGAGAGAGCCCTGCAGCGCATCACGTCCTGCTTCGCAGACGCTGCCCAGCTCTTTGGACTCGAGGTCAGTCTGAAAAAGACAGAGGTCCTCCATCAGCCGGCACCCAAGACAGTGTATCGCCCTCCTCACATCACCATTGGCGAGTCTGAACTAAAGTCAGTGCACCAGTTTACTTACCTTGGCTGCATTATCACGTCGGACGCCAAGCTGGACAAGGAGCTTGACAGCAGGCTGGCAAAAGCGAACAGCGCTTTCGGGCGACTTTTCAAGCGGGTGTGGCACAATCATCAGCTGAAAACAGGCACCAAGATCAGCGTGTACAGAGCTGTGGTCCTCACCACCCTGTTGTATGGTTCCAAGTCCTGGGCCCTCTACCGCAGCCAACTACGACTCCTCGAACGCTTCCACCAGCGCTGCCTGCGCACCATCCTGGGCATTCACTGGAGTGACTATGTCACCAACGTCGAGGTCCTTGAACAGGCTGAAACTGTGAGCATCGAGGCTTTGCTGCTGCGGACACAGCTCCGCTGGGCGGGGCATGTTTCCAGGATGGAGGATCATCGCCTACCAAAGATCACCCTGTTCGGCGAGCTTGCTACTGGACACCGTGACAGGGGCACCAAAGAAGAGATACAAAGACTATCTCAAGAAGTCACTTAGTGCCTGCCAAATCGACCACCACCAGTGGTCTTCGCTTGCTGTGGACCGTGACACCTGGCGCTCCACCATTTACAAGGCAGCTGTCTCCTTTGAGGACTCTCGCAGAGCTAGCCTTAAGGACAAGCGGCTCAGGAGAACAAACAGAGATGCCGCAACTCAGAACCCTGGTCATACCTCCCCCTGCAGCCACTGCGGTCGAACCTGCCTGTCCCGGATTGGCCTCCACAGCCACGAACAAGCCTGCAGACGTCGTGGGCAACTCCTATAAAATCTTCGTTCGCGAAGTCAAGCCAAGAGAGACAATATACTACACATAACTTTCAACCTTAACAAAGAAAAAAAAGACATAATGTTTACTTATAATCTACAATATACTGAGTATGAGAGATGAGAGAGAGAGAGAGAGAGAGAGAGAGAGAGAGAGAGAGAGAGAGAGAGAGAGAGAGAGAGAGAGAGAGAGAGAGAGAGAGAGAGAGAGAAGAGAGAGAGAGAGAGAGAGAGAGAGAGAGAGAGAGAGAGAGAGAGAGAGAGAGAGAGAGGCAAGAAAAGCAGTGATAAAGTAATACAATTACGAGGTAATTTCGGAATACAGAGACCAATGACGATTAAATATCTCTAATTTACCTTTCATTACATATGTATGTTTTTCTACAGAATAGCGGTATTTAAGCATCTTTTTAAAATGCACAATATTTGGAAAAACATTTTGCAGTCTTGATTTGTATATGTTAAATTTTGCCAATAACAGAATAAGGTCAAACACCTTATCTGTGAGAATATTTTGCTGTCTACCAAAAAGTACAAATATCTCAGACAGGGAGAGAGTGGGAAAGTGATTATATGTATCTTTTAACCAGTCGATTAGATCTGTCCAGAAGGACTGGACCTGCCCACAGTTCCAGAAAAGGTGTGTTAAGGTTTCTTCCTCACTTCCACAAAAGGTACAGACAGATGAATCTGACAATTTTCTCAAAAAAAGATATCTTTTCGTTGGAAGCATTCGGTGGATAAGTCTGTACTGAAACCAGCGTAGCTGAGGATCAGAAGTAGTTTTTATAGCCGTACAGAATATTTTCTCCCACTCTAAATGAGTTTTAAAGTGCTTGCTCCATTTTTCTACGCAGATGGGATTTGATCTTAGTTTGGTCAGCCGTTGATAAGTAATCTTGCACCCTTGGCGGATAACTTTCCAAGCACAAGTGTCCGAGATGACTATTGAACTATCTGCGTCTATGTTGACACTTTTTTTGTATTCTCTAATTGCTCTAATAATTCCAGCATACGTCAGAAAGTGTGTGATTATATCAGGATATTTTACCTTGAACTTGCTCATGATTTTAATTTGATCACTGGAATAAACTTGTAACTTGTATGATTGAAATTTTCAATTTTATGCACAAAACAATATCTTGTACCTTATCCGGGCCGTGTACGTGGATTGGTTCCCCCACAGCGAACAAAGAGCGCTCGAAAAGCACTTCTAAAAAAAAGTCTCCATCCTAAGGACAAATATTATGGCATTAGTACTTTTGCAAACTAATGTTACTCTTTTGACGAACTACTTACCTCTGCAGAAATTGCGTAAGGTGCTAGACTATCATCTCTTATTTTCATTGCGCGAGTGATTTCCTTTGACAACCAAGGCGGAAAGATAATGAAAATAAAATACATGTACGACATAAATACCGTTAAAATACCCGTACGGATTTTCGTACCGGTATGCAACTCTACTCAAATGCTGATCATGAGCTTACACGTCGCACCACGTGAATGTCCTGTGTTTGTCACATACTATGTTTGTCTTCAGGGTGAATACATCTGCCCCACGTGAGCGTGTGTTAGGTTTAGTTCGCGGTTCTTTGAGCCGAATCACAGAATTAAAACGCCTATATAATGACCGCTATTATTCTTATTATTTTGACAACAGCAGCATCAGTCGCATCATCAACCGCCGCCGCAGCACTGAGCAACAAAGACCGCAACGACGTCGTCGATAACGACAATAACAACAGTGGCAGCAGCACAGCAACTACGACAACAACAGTAGCAGCAGCAACAACGACAGCTAACGAAGACAGCAACAACACCGACCAACTATAACTGAACTATAAAACGGAGCAATTACAAGTTTTGCCGGTGATGTTTGTGACGATGCCATTTCATGGGAATTACCACGGCCGGAAGTGCCGTGCAAGTCTGTGTCTGTGCGTAGTCCTGATCACCGGCGCCATCATTGTTGTACTGGTTCAGTGCTTCCTTGCGCTCGAAATGTAATCATTGGCTTTTTTTCTGTGTGGCAATATTCTGCAGCGCTCTGTTTTGTTATTTGCTGCGAATTTGTTGGTTCAGTGTTTTTGTCGTTGATATCACATTTATTGGATATACCCTCTTTCACGGATCCCCCCCCCCCCTCTTTGTGTGTGTGTGGGAGGGGGGGGGGGATCCGTGCAAGAGGGGTCGTCGTGAAACGTGAAAGCCAAAATAAGGTTTTCGTGACCCGGGAAAACGCCCAAGTCATTTCGTGAGACGGGAAAGTCTGTTGCCAGACTAAAAATTCTAGTCGTTTGATTTTCCGGCTAGTTGCAATCGGGTATGCTACTGTTAAGCAATGCAATAGCATCACAGCGCGCCCCTCCCCCCTCCCACTGCACCCCCCCCCCCTTCCCTCGCCCCCTAACGCCCTATCCTTTGTTGTTAGACCTTTTGCTCAGTGAAAGAGGCTATGTATGAAAGCGCTATCTTCTCTCTTCATCGTCGCTTTCGTCCGGGACGAAATCAAAGCAACAAACACTTTTTACTATTGAATCAAACAAATAACAGAATACTGTGGCCTTTCTCAAGTTTCCGTCAAGCTGTTCATTCATGTTTCACAAACCTCCACACTGAGTTTCGAACCGTTCACCCTTTGGCTGTCGGTAGCGGTTTTTGTCGCGATGATTCCCGCAGGAATCATCGCGACAAAAACCGCTACCGCAGTCAAAGGGTTAAAAATGTGCGCACGCAAGCTGAAAGTAGACGCAGGATATAAACCCATTGCGCTAAGGCCATCGGGCCGATGTCGGCCGCCGTTGGTGGCTGTGCGCGAGCCAACGGCGGCTGACGTAGGCCCGATGGCCCTTTGCGCATTGGTAAGCGATCTGCTCCATGCTGATACAACGGTTGTCAATGTTATGTCTAAACTCAGAATTTTCTACCGTTCTTTTCACAATCTACATGATAAAAATAAAAATAAAAAACACCCACCCAACACCAGAATGGGAGCACGTCGGCTTTACTAGCCTTCTTTCCGACATGTGACTAGATGTAAAAAGTAGAATAATGTAAGTACACGATGCCGTAATAGATGATTTTATTGTTCTTAGTGATATTACAGGTAGCTATGATGTCCTATGAAAGTGACCAAAGTTTCACGTCGCTGATGATGATGCCCATAGATGATGTTATGTCCCAGTCAAGATGGTTCCACACAATTCTACCTGAGAGAGCACATCTTTCAAAACAATGCTAACTGTGTAAGAAGGTACACTCGACAAAGGTTTTCCGCTGCCCCTTGTGTGTAGCGCAGGCTCTTCTTCCTACAGAGACGAAGAAGAGCACAAAAGTCTTTCATTTTACGACATTCAAACTTTATAAGTGAAGTTCATAGCCCTTTCCAGCATTATCGGGCACATACAAAGAACATTCAAACTTTATAAGTGAAGTTCATAGCCCTTTCCAGCATTATCGGGCACATACAAAGAACATTCAAACTTTATAAGTGAAGTTCATAGCCCTTTCCAGCATTATCGGGCACATACAAAGAACATTCAAACTTTATAAGTGAAGTTCATAGCCCGCCTTTCCAGCATTATCGGGCACATACAAAGAACATTCAAACTTTATAAGTGAAGTTCATAGCCCTTTCCAGCATTATCGGGCACATACAAAGAACATTCAAACTTTATAAGTGAAGTTCATAGCCCTTTTTGTCCAGCATTATCGGACACATACAAAGAACATTCAAACTTTATAAGTGAAGTTCATAGCCCTTTCCAGCATTATCGGACACATACAAAGAACATTCAAACTTTACAAGTGAAGTTCATAGCCCTCTTTCCAGCATTATCGGACACGTACAAAGAACATTTAAAAGCAATGATTATATTGCGCACTATTCCTCCTTTTTTACATGGGGTATGCGGCGCCAACAGATTCTTCTGCAATGTTTTTCGATTCTGACAAACACAACGCACGTGCTGATGGATGTTTGCTGATACACCCAGCTGGTGTCTCTTTAACTGGGGGCCCTTCCCAATGCGCAAAGGCCATCGGGCCGACGTCGGCCGCCGTGCGCGAACCGACGTCGGCCCGATGGTCTTTGCGCACTGGACTTGTACCATTGTCCAAACTGTTCTTTGTTCTTGTTCTTTACCTGCGTATTTTTCTGTGGGCTGGCGACTGGGTGCCTGATAGGCACTATGAACTGTTTGTATGTCCAGAGCTGAGTAATTTCCCATGGTATGTGCACAAATATGTGCACGTGTGTGCACTGTTTTTTGAAGGCAAAAGACAGTGTGTCCATTTTTGTGAAAAGTCTAATTTTCATTGTAATACAATAAAAAAGCTCGCTTACCAGATAAAATAGACTTACTGCCTTTTGCATTCACACGGCAGAAAAGCGTAATACTTTGTCAGTGCACGTAAACATCCTCGGAATAGTATCTTTAAATACACGGTTCTCATTTGCAGAGTGTCCTCGACAAGGTCTCCGTGGAAGTCACCATTCTCATTTTTTGAGCAGACAAGAGACGCCTTTTCAGGCGAATCTGTGTCATGGGAGCACCAACGTGACGTCATAAGACATGACGTACTAGAGGATACAGGAAGTGTTGCAATTGAAAAGGACGAACGTTTCCTGATTCCGTACCTTCAGTGGTTCAACATAACAGCTGCCAAAGGTTTGTCAGTGAGACGTGAAGTGCTAACCACAGAGTTTGAAAGAAGACTGCTATCTTCACCTCCCCTTGCGGACATGACGTCAACACCTGATGAACTCCGTTCACGGGTAAGCTTGTTGGTTAATTGCCACGATTTCAAAGTTGGTTTTTGGCCCTGGTTTCCCAAATGAATGCCAAGACTTCAAAGTTCAAGGTTATTAGCCTTGGCTTACTGAGGGAACCCAAGACTAATAACCTTGAACTTTGAAGACTTGGGAACGTTCACAGCGGAGTAAGAGACTACTTCATGACGTCAGCACCGGATGAACTCCGTTCACGGGTAAGCCTTCTGGTTGTTAAGACCTTAAAAATTCAAGATTATTAGCGCTGGATTCCCAACTGAATACCAAGACTTCAAAGTTCAAGAATATTAGCTTTGGGTTCCCAAGGGAATTCAGGGCTAATAACTTTGAACTTTGAAGTATTGGGAACTTTCAAAACGGAGTAATAGACTACTTGGCTAACCAAACGTTAAGATTACTCCTAAAAGAAAAAAAGCAATAGATCAGTGAATCGTTGAGGCCTACGTTTCTTTCTGTTGCTCCACCCGATTCTATTCTGTCTTGTTGTTGTTTACCGTATTGAAAATACGGTAGACTTTAAGATGGGGCTGGTCGGAGCCCGTTCAATAGCATGCAAATGACAAAACAGGCGGGCGAGCCTCATAATCTGGCAAAGAAGTAACAAGATAAAAATGACGTCACGTCTAGCTACTCCAACCTTGCTGCTGAACGTAGTTTTGGCGCGAAGCGCCGTGTGTGTGTGTGTGTGTGTGTGTGTGTGTGTGTGTGTGTGTGTGTGTGTGTGTGTGTGTGTGTGTGTGTGTGTGTGTGTGTGTGTGTGCGTGCGTGTGCGCGCGCTATATGCGTATGCATGTAAACACGAAAATCTCCTATCTTTGCTTACGTACAAGCTCGAAAATAAAGGAAATGCTTCATCGAAGGGGTGTCTTACGAGGAGCCTTTTCGAGCATACTGAAATTAGATGTCTCGTTGAAGAGTTCAGTGACCGTTTATAGAAAGTTGATTGACCATACGCAATTGAAATTTTGGATATAGATAGTTTGGAGAAAGACATTGGATGAGTTTGTTATCCAGCTTTGCACCTTTTAAACCTTTTCGAAAATAAAAATTCATTGCAGAAAAAAAAATGACAAAAGTTAAAATCCTCGACTTCAGGAAAAGAATCAGACAAGTGACGGTCACGTAAAAGCACCAAACGCGCCAGTGTTCTATAATGTTCTTTACTGACGCAAAGCACCCGCACGTCAGTGTTTTACCAATTCTCTTTCTCTCTGGTCTGATTTAGGAAGACAGTCTCTCTATTTTTGCTATGATGTCTACGAACGTATTATGGAAGAGGTGGAAAATGCATGCAAGCTCACATAGAAGAGGCTATGTGGGCATGAGTTATCTCATCTTGTTCTTCTTCAGAATGACTGTGGCTACGCCAGCCCACAGAACGTATAACTGGTACAAAGCGCAGTCTGTCTGTCAGTGTTTGCGTGCATGCGCCTTTGTGCGGATCGGGGGGTAGGGTGAGTTAACTGAGGTGGAGAGAGATGAATCAGGATGAAGCCTAAAAACAGGAACAACTCTGAATGTCTAAAAGAAAAAGGCATTTGAGCTCTAAACAATACGGTAGACGTTGGGATGAAATCCTCATCTTGATGTTCACAGGTTGAGATATTGTCACAGCAAGATGCATATCATGTCGGCGACACTCTTCAACTACGCGTGGATCTTTACGACGGCCGCGGAAGGATCCGATCTACAGGCGGTGATGAGCTCCGGATTTGGCTGACGTCAGACCCGTCAGGCGTAAACGCGTCAAATATTACGTCAGTGGTGGCAAAAGTGACGGACCTGCAAAACGGAAGTTACTTAGGGGAAACAACCCTGATGTGGCCCGGTATGACGTATGTGCACGTGTCCTTGACCTATGCCCGTGAGTTCCTGCGAATTCTGGTAGAGTTACGTCACACCTTGCATTCCATGCGCTGGATCTTGGGAACCTTCGAAGACGGAAATGGCGCCCACGAGGTCAGTGTACGGGAGTTGTTGGGACCCAAGCTAGGGATCGTCTCAACCTCGGAAATAGTGACATTTACATTTATACCACTCTTTCCGAGTTTGTGACCCAACGGGAGTAACAAAACAAACAAACAAACAAACAAACAAACAAACAAACAAACAAACAAACAAACAAACAAACAAACAAAAAACACAACCTGGTTGCCTCCCTCGATCTGCTACGCCTGATCACTCGTAGTAGATCGAAGGAGTAACCAGAGTACGGTCGGTCTGGAGATTGGAGGTACAACTGCCGGGAACTGAATTCGAACACTGTAATTCGGGGGCTTATGGAGTTCATTGTCTCTTGCTTGACGCATTTATATCGGTGTTACTCGGATGGGTCAGGTCGTACGACGTGCGATAATCTCGTATTTTGTGCAGGTCTGTGATTTTGCCCCATACGGCCCCAGATGGTAAGGTCCAAAATCACAGACCAACTGTCATTGTCAACACATTGCCGACGAACGCTTTAAATGTTTGTTGTTGTTTTTTTTTGTTTGTTTTTTGTTTTGTCAGTAGCTTCGAAATCAATTTTTTTTTTGACAAATAACTGCCTGCGTTTCAATTGAATTGATTCGTTTGAATTGAAAATGAAATGAAAACCTGCGTTTGCATTGAATTGATTCGTTTGAATTGAACTGAATTGAATTGGAAATAAAATGAAATGAAATTGAAATGAAAACGGAATGAAAACGTAATAAAATTTTAATGCATTGAAATGTTAATTGAATACTGATTTAATGCCAACTGAATTGAATTGAATTGAAATTAAACTGAAATTGCCTAATTGATCTGAACTTCTTTCGACAGGTTACAGCCTGCCTCCCCTCCGCACCCATTCCTGGATTCGCCCGCGCGTGCAATCTGACGTCACGTAACGCGGGCATATCCTGGTACTGCGGTCGCCCCACAGATGAGAGACTGTCGTGCGATGATTGGGTGGGGACGGGCAATCTGGACTACACACCGCTTTATTCCTTGTCACCAGTCGACCTGCAGCTGTTGAAGAAAGTTAACAGGTAGCAGTCACTTATTTTTCTTAATTAACCCATTACAACCTAAGGCAGAATTTTCCAAATTTTGCTTATTGTCCTATGAAGGCTCTATTGCAAATTAGGAGATAGATCCACCGTTTTAGTTCAAGTGTGGTGCCAGAATAGCTTGGCGCCTCGGGCGCCAAGCTATTCTGGCACCACCCTTGAACTATCATAGTCAAATTGATTTCAAGCAAAAGTGTATCAGGATGAAAAGGGTTCACAAAACTCGTCTGGTCACACCTTCACTGCCAGCGGATACTGATGATGTTTCTGAAATCTGAGATGAATTGATCAGTGTTCAGGTCGTACTCCATAGGCAATAGCTATAGCCTGTCCCTTATAACCCGCCCGTTAAGACCGTCCATTATCACCCCGGTGCCGTGGACGTTATAACCCGAACTTAACCAACACGTTCAAGTTTGTGTGTGTGAGTGTGTGTGTGTGTGTGTGTGTGTGTATGTGTGTGTGCGAATGTGTGTACGTGTGTGTGTGTGTGTGCGTTTGTGCGAGTGGGCGTGTTCGTGTGTGTGTGTGTGTTCGTGTGTGTGTGTGTGTGTGTGTGTGTGTGTGTGTGTGTGTGTGTGTGTGTGTGTGTGTGTGTGTGTGTGTGTGTGCAGCAAACCTTTCCTGAAGCTCATACCTAACAACATCACTCTCAGGACGCTACCAGGTACGTTCTCAGATGTATTCGCAGTCACAGCACTTTTTAATCATTTTTTAATCATCTTTTTAATCATGGAGGATGGATTGACCGATGAAAGATATGTGCCCTGGAAGGCTCCGATCGTCATTGTTGACAGCCGGTATTTCCGCCCCAGTGCGCAAAGGCCATCGGCCCGACGTCGGTCGCCGTTGGCCAGCGCACTACCGTATTTTTGGTCTGGAGGGGGAAACCCTGGACACCTCCCCCCATAACAAGAGCAGCCCCTGGGCTTTGATTTGTACAACTTTAACAGAAAAAAATGAAGCAAATATCTAATTGGCATCGACACACACAATGCTATTTAAGCCTAGACGTACCACAAAAAAGATATCAACTAAACATGATAGTTCAAGGGTGGTGCCAGAATAGCTTGGCGTCTGGAACCACCCTTAAACTGTCATGGTCGATCTGTTTCCTGAACTGTCGACTGTAGTCTTCAGACGACAATCTCCAAATAAACTAATGGTCAAAACTTAAGGGCCATTTTTTATCGAGGACGCACCGACAACACCACACAAATAATGAAACAATACTTGGAGTCAGTACTTTGCTAATTTATTCAGTAACAATTTCATTTAAGTTTTGAGTAAATCAAGCAATTGTAACAGCAGCAGTACTAGAATGTTCACCCACCCCTCATTTGAAAAGTCACATAAGACTGGTCCAGTCAGTAGCGAATGTACCCACCGTTTTGCAGCCAAGCATTCAATGCAGCGTTGGCGCATGGAGTTCACCAGGGTTCGGAGAACATGTTGTGAGATCGCTTTCCACTCTTGATGCAGAAACTGAGTCATCTGGGGGACGCCTTGAGGTGGGGTGGGGTGGGGGGGGGGGGTTGTTGTTGATTACACGTTGCCCCAGCACGTCCCAGAGGTGCTCGATGGGAGCCAGATCAGGTGAACGAGCTGGCCACTCCATCCTCATGATGCCCCGTTGCTCAAGGTACTCATCCACCACACGGGCGCGATGAGGTCGAGCGTTGTCGTCCTGCATAACAGCATTGTCGCCTATGGCATGAAGAGCTGGCTGGATGAGGGGCTGCTCAATCTCGTCCCGATAGCGCAGTCCAGTCAGGGTGCCTCGGATGACGTGGAGGGGAGAGGGGGGGGGGGGGTCATGCCTTCCCTGCTGAAGCCTACCCAGACCATGACTGAGCCTCCGCCGTAGCGATCCACCTCTTGGACGCATCCATCCGTGAATCGCTCGCCCTGGCGTCTCCAGACCCTCACCCTGCCGTCGTTGAAGGACACAGTGAACCGTGACTCATCAGTAAACAGAACCTGAGTCCACTGGAGTCTGTTCCACCTCACATGTTGACGACACAAGGCAATACGGGCTCTGCTATGAGCTGGAGTGAAGGGTATTCTCACTGCTGCTCTACATGAAGCCAGGCCAATTTCGCGCAGAAGTCGGCAGACTGTGCTTCTGCTGACATTAACGTTTGCAGCTTGCATCAGTTGACGTCGCAGAGTGGTTGACGTGACAGTTCGGTCGCGCAGAGGTATCTATCTGTACTCCCTTCTGCTGGTGCAAAGCGGGCGTCCTGAGCAGGGTCGTCGTTCTGCCCTTCCAGTTTCTTGGAATCGTGCCAGCAGCCTCAGGATCACTGAATGGGACACCCCAAGACGTCTCTCAACTTCTCGTTCGGAAATTCCATCCTGCAGTCAGGAAGCGCCCGGCTTTGATCTACTGGCGTAAGGCTTCGTCGTGGTGGATTGATTAGGAGAGTGACAATTATGCCCCTACTGTACCGGTATTTGTAGCGAAACAGAAGTGCTCAGAGTTCACGACTGACCCCTTTAGCACGTGCATCACGACTTTTCCGAATTTTCCCACCTGCCTGCCTTTGGTACGCTTGCCAATGTCGCACAGCTTTTCACAAAAACTGACGATGTTTCACGTGCCTTTGACACGTTCGTGGAAATTGATGAATTGTTGTCTATTGTTCCCTGTACAGTGGACTGTCTAAGGTCAACCTTTAACCCATTTGGATTGAAAAACATTGTATTTTATTAGCGTACTTGCGACGATAAACAATGACACAAAAAGTGGGGTGGCCCTTAAGTTTTGACCATTAGTATATGGAAATTTCTGCCTTCCGGCTAATTTGTTTGGAGGTAACCGAAGACCCAAAGAAGATCTACCTCTATGCTGGACCCGGCCCCGACAGGACACGTGGAAAAGCCCTATCCCACGAGGGTGGTTTGACAAAGGGTCATGGCGACCTACCTCGTGCTCTCTGCCGGATCTGACGACACAGCGCGTGCGGCAGTGCTTGCGCAACACGACCATGATCGTGCTCGGGGATTGCAACATGCGAAAGTGGTGGCTGACGTTGCGGAGCTTTTTCGACTGCAGCAGAGTGCAAGAGGGAATGTGGCACGCGCCTATGTTGTGTGAGGTAATGAGAGATTGAACAATGAACAATCAACTTAAAGGTGACCTATTGCAGGCAGTAAAAGGTTAACAGAACGCAGTTTCTCCTTTATAACTGTTTGTAATATAGTCATACATTCTTCGTCCAGTCTTATAGTCGTACAATAATGATAATGGACAAAAGGACTGCCTTAAATTAGCAAGTTTGAATGTCGTAAAATAAAAGACTTTTCTGTTCTTCTTTTCGTTTGTACACTTAAGAGTTCCTTACGTTACGCTCACACCAAAAAAAAAAAAAAAAAAAAAAAAAAAAAAAGAAGAAGAAGAAAAAAACAAAACAAAACAAAAAAACCACCAAAAAAACCCCAAAACAACCAAACAAAAAAATAAATAAAAAAAATAAATAAAAAAAACCCAACAACAACAAAAACAACAAGATGAGTATTTCATCCCAAAGTCTACCGTATTGTTTGGAGCTCAGATGCGTTTATCATTTAGGAACATTCAGAGTTGTTCATATTTTTAGGCTTATTATGCTGATCCATTTCCCTCCTCTCT
The DNA here is from genome assembly GCA_036245525.1 of Semisulcospira habei. Lineage (NCBI taxonomy): Eukaryota > Metazoa > Mollusca > Gastropoda > Semisulcospiridae > Semisulcospira > Semisulcospira habei. The sequence goes on from BTPG01000001.1 coordinate 137,670,914, forward strand.
ACGCCAACCTCTGATCAACACACACGTCGGCGCACACAAATAAAGACGAACACACGGCGCTTCCCGCCATTAGTACGCTCTGCGGACTCGTGTAGCGACAGGATCCATCTTCTACTCTAACCCACCCTCTGATGCACATACGCTGGCACACAGAAATAAAGACGGACACACGGCGGCGATTCCCGCCATTCGTAAGCTCCGTGGTCTGGCGTAGCATAGCTATTCTAAAGATAATAGCACCAGCAGCGAAATGACGTCACTTCAAGCTTCATGTCATGGCATCATTAACCCCACGACGCCGTGTTCATAATGACGACTCGATGTTATACGTCATCAATGCAGTACTAACATTTTACATCAGTATCGGAACCAACTTTGCAATTTTCTTGCAAATTTGCACGCCTAGGGCTTACAGGTCACAATTTGATCTAATCCTACCTAAGGGCCGGGGCAAACAGCAGGCTTATGCAAACACTGTTTATGAACAATGATTTGGGTATTAATGAGAAGATAGTTTTTTTCGTAACGAAAAATTAAAGTTATGTTAACTGTTTTACAAACGTGGTGCAGAAAATTGTCTTGGCATACAGGTCACAATTGACCTAATCGTACCCGACAGTCGAGACAAACTGTAGGCTTAAATAAAAACCGTATACCAAAAAAATCATGCGATTGTTAATTTTTAAGATTTTTTTTTCTTAAAAAAGATTCAATTGTTTTAAGATTAACCCATATAATTAGTGAAATTAATCCCAAAACGTGAAAATATATTTTTCTCAAAACATATTTAGTATCACTCAAAATCAAAACGTTTCAGAGGTACAATGATGGTTAACGAACTCATTCAATATCTCCCTTTTATCTAGCTATACGCACAATATCTAGTAAAAATAAGAAAAATTACGCACTCCAGTGTGGATCAACCGGTTTTTTTTTTTTTTTTTTTTTTTTTGTGAAACGGCCATTTTCTCGCCAATGATCATCTGAATAATACAATCGAAAAAAAGTCCCGAGATAATTCTGTTAGGGACAATATCCTAAAATTTCAAGCTTGTCCGTCCTCAAACGCGGGCTCTAGTCGCTGTCACACACGCACGCACGCACGCACGCGCGCACGTGCGCGCCGCTTTGGCGCCAAAAAGCGTTCTCTAGCAAGGTTTGCGTAGCTAGGCGTGACCTCATTTTTACTGGCTCACGTGCGAAGCAAAAGTGAGTCTGCTTTGGGTCAGTGGTCGTCCGTCCGTCGACCGTCCGCCGTTGTCCGCCGTCGTCCGTGGTAAACTTTAACGTTGGCATTTTCTCGGAGACTATTCAAGCCACATTCTTCACACTTTGCCCAAGGATACTTTGTGGTAAGACCTTTCTAAACATACCAAGTTGAGTGACCTCTCACAAAGGTCAAGGTCAGAGGTCAGAGGGGATCAAGAAATAGGTAAAAATAGCTATATTTTGACATAATTTACTTTTTCTCAAATACAACTTCAAACCCAAACTTGGTACAAAGATACCTGATGGTAAGACCTTTCTATACGTATTAATTTGGTTGATCCCTCAGAAAGGCCAAGGGTCACAAGGGCTCCGGAAATAGGTCCGAAATAGCCATATTTTGACAAAAGATTTTTTTTCTCAAATACTATTCACAACTTGAAACCCAAACTTGCTACAGAGATACCTGATGGGAAGACCTTTCTATGCAAACTGATTTGGTTGATCCCTCGGAAAGGTCAAGGGTCACGAGAGCTCAGGAAATAGGTCTAAAATAGCCATATTTTGACAAAGATTTTTTTTCAAATACTATTCACAACTTTAAAACCCAAATTTGGTACAGAGATACCTGATGGTAAGACCTATCTATGCATACTAATTTGGATGACCCCTTGGAAAGGTCAAGGGTCACAAGAGGCTGGCAAATGTGTGTAAAATGCTAATTTTTGATAAAATTGTAGGTATTCCCAAATGTTTGCAAATTTTTCAACCAAATTAGGTACAAAGATAGCTGATGATAAGACCTCCCTATGCATACTAATTTAGTCGACTCATCACAAAGGTCAAGGGTCACGGGGGTTGACAGATGTGTGAAAAATGGCCTTACATTTTCAGAAAACATGAATTGTGCTGCTGCAGAAGCCAGCCCTTGTCACAAAGGTCACACATATGTAAATCGGTCATACGCGTGAGCCATAATGGCTTTGCCTTTCTTGTCTTGTTACTTCTTTGCCAAACTTTCTGCGCCGCACGCCAAAAATCGCGTGTGCATGCTCCAGAATGCGCTTCGACCAGCCCCATTTCAAAGTCTACCGTATTTTTTTGAAATACGTTAGACAAAAAGCAGCGGTAAACCAATGGTGCCTGTGCCTACTCACACTGATGGATGGCGAAAAAAGGAGGGTAGAAAAGTCTTAGTTGATGCAAGGTAACATTGATAACCCGTTGTACCGGCGAGCTTCAGCAATCAAAGCCCGCCACGGAGCGGATCTCTTTAACCCCTGCACTGCAAGTGACCACGAATTTCGCGTCTGAAGCGACTGCACACTGTTACGTGTTGAGTCGTAGTCGTAGTATATCACACCAGACGCCCGCACGTAAGGTTCTTTTAAAGAAACTTCATTCAGCTGCAATCCGTCACACGTGGATTAAGGTTGTAGACAATACTGGAGTAACAGTTACAACAATACTTTATTTCAGCGATGCGATATCCACACAATGCATTCCCAAATGCACCACCACTGATACAATGTCTCCTCTTCAAAAATGTCAACACTGGACACAATGCGCTTCTATTCTCAGCGAATCTACGCATAACAAAAATCGACCGCTCTTCTCCGTGCGATTTTGCTAGAAACTTCAGGACTAATCTTAGCGTATCATAACAAAAAAAAACAACAAAAAAACAATTCCGCTCTCTGCACGAACGATAAAGAATCTTACTGAAAAAGTACGTGATTCATAACGAAGATAGCTCAAATAAATATCTGATCGTTTCCTACGATTAACACATGCATGCTCTCACAGAACAACACAACCACAATCGTGACACACACTGACCAATGTATTCGCGTGAAGACTTACTTACTTTACTTACGCCTGTCACCCCTACCCGGGTATAGGCCGTCGACGAGAGACCTCCAGCAACTCCTGTCCTGTGCTTCTCCTTCGATTCTACTCCAGGTGGTTCCCAGTCTCTTGATGTCTGCTTGGAGGTCTCGACGCCAGGAGTTTCTCGGCCTCTTTCCCTGGGGGTTCCATGACAATGCCTGCCTAGTGATACTGGAAGCTGGCTTTCTCAGACTGTGACCGATCCATCCCCATCTTCTTCGCCCAATTTCATTCTCTGCTGTTATCTGCTCTGTTCTCTCCCAGAGTTTGACGTTGCTGATCTTCTCTGGCCAGTGGATTTTCAAAATTCTTCTAAGGCAACTGTTCACGAAGGTCTGTACTCTGTTGACTGTGGTTTTTGTCAATCTCCAAGTCTCTGCTCCATATAGGAGAACTGCTTTTACATTGGAGTTGAAAATCCGGACTTTGGTGTGTTGTGACAGCTCTCTGGAACTCCACACTTTTTTCAACTGGAGAAAGGCTGCTCTGGCTTTACCGATTCGTGCTCTGACATCTGCATCAGTGCCGCCTTTTTTGTCTATGATGCTCCCGAGATAGGTGAAGGACTCCACCTCCTCCAACGGGGTGCCAGCAAGCAAGACTGGTTCTTCCCTGGTTGCGTTCAGCCTCATTGTCTTTGTTTTCTGTTTGTGAATGGTGAGGCCCACTTGGGACGAGATGTCAGCAAGCCTCGTGGTCTTGTCCTGCATTTGTTGATGAGTGTGGGACAGTAATGCCAAGTCGTCTGCAAAATCGAGGTCGTCAAGCTGTGTCCACAGTGTACACTGTATTCCACTTCGTCTGTGCTCTGTGGTCATCTTCATGACCCAGTCTATGGCCAGTAGGAAGAGGCCTGACACCGGTTCTGACCTTGAGCTCCCTGGTGAACTGCCCTTCGTGGATCACGCGACATGTCATGCCATCGTAGCTGCTCTTGATCAGGCGGACGAGCTTTGTGGGTACACCGTAGTCATAGGAGTTTCCACAGAGTCTCTCGGTCCACACTGTCAAATGCTTTCTCATAATCCACAAAGTTGACGTACAGCGGGGAGCTCCACTCCAGAGACTGTTCCACGATGATGCGGAGAGTGGCGATCTGGTCTGTACATGATCGCTTCTTCCTGAATCCTGCTTGCTGGTCTCTCAGCTGGGGGTCAACGGAGCTCTTCATTCTCTCCAGGATGATCCTGCTGAAGACCTTTCCTGGTACTGACAGCAAGGTGATTCCTCTGTAGTTGGAACACTTGCTGAGGTCACCTTTCTTGGGAAGCTTGATTAGGTACCCCTCCTTCCAGTCAGCCGGCATCACCTCCTCTTCCCAGATATTTCCAAACAGTGGGTACAGCATCTCCACTGTTGTCTCTAGGTCTGCTTTCAGAGACTCCGCTGGGATGCCATCTGGGCCTGCTGCTTTGCCGTTCTTCAAAAATGCCACTGCTCTTCTGGTCTTTTCCCGGCTGGGCTGTCACAGCTGATGGGTAGGTCGGTCTCTGCCGGCTGGATGTCTGGGGGGTTGGGTGGGCTAGGTCTGTTCAGTAACTCTTCAAAATACTCAGCCCATCTGTCGAGTTGGTCTGCTCTGTCTGCAATAGGCTTGCCTTCTTTGTCTTTTACTGGTCTTTCTGTATGGCCATACTTGCCTGACAATCTTCTGGTAATGTCGTAGAGCTGTTTCATGTTGCCGCTGCCTGCTGCCTTTTCTGCCTCTGCTGCCAGGCTGTCTGTGTAGGCCCTCTTGTCTGCCCTGATACTCCTCTTCACCTCGCGGTTGGCTTCCCAGTATTCCCCCTGTGCCCTTACTTTGGCTGCTCTCGTGCGACTGTTGTTGACGACTGCTTTCTTCTGCTTCCTCACTTCTATCTTCTTCAAGGTCTGTGCCGACAGCCAGTCCTTGTGATGGTGTTTCCTGAACCCTACAGTGTCTTTGCAGGTTGAGTTCAGCGCCTCTCTAACTGCCTTCCACTGCTGCTCTGTGGATTCGCGTGAAGAGCACATATCTAAATGGGAGAAATGGGCGAAAAGAACACAGAACTAACAAGAGACATTCGCGGGGGCTGATGAGGATTCATGTCTCTTGCAGCTGGTTAGCGTTCGCCTTGCCCCGGCAGTCAAGGGGGTTAATTTTACAACGGTTAAAAAGTTTGGCTACAAGACCAATCTCAAACTTTGGCCGGTTAACTTGGCGTAAGCTAAATCGACTCGGGGTCACTGTGGTGTCATGGCAATTTTACGTCAATGGCATAACACGTCAGAATGATTCTTGGATTTTGAACTTGATATACGAATTTCTTGTCTTTCCGTCGGCAAACTTTTACTCTTTATAACTAGTCATAAATACCAGTCTCATGATGTCAGAAAGGGTCTTCTTCTCAACGAACTTGAGTGACGGCCCTGTTTTAACCCGTTTGCTGTCGGTGGCGCTTTAAAAAGCGCTACCGACAGCCAAACGGTTAACATAATGGATCAGTTGGGGGTAGTTCCGTAATCTTAGTCAAGTTAGCTAACGTTCCTCGAAAACTGGATAGCAAATGAGACTTGTTCATTTTGACGGCAGTAAGGTGCAGTATTGATTGATACATTGATGGTAACTCATTCATCACGAACCGCATCCGGATACGCGGCATAAAGCCCCTCTATCCGAGTGCAGCACGTCTCGAATGTGTAAGTCGGTAGATGGAATGGAGGAACTTCGCTAGTTACAGCCGTACCCCTTCGTGAAGAACCTCTTGTGTGGCTATGTTTTTACCAGCATGGCAGTCATGCGCAAAGTCTCTCCAGTGTTATCTTGCATTACCAGGTGTGGGAAATTTAGGGGATGTCAATGGTATAAAATATCCAGATACTGCGGGGGAGATCATTTCCGTATCCTTTATTTCCGTACTCAGCGTAGACAGCCATTGTTTTACTTCCGTACCTGGTATGTGTAAATAGCTCTTGCGTTAGATATCTCAGGAACGTGGATTCACAGTGGTGTCAGCAAGAGGTATAGATCATCATGAGCCTCCGCGACAGCGGGGGCTCATGAGGATCTATGCCTCTTGCAGATTTGGGTGGTGTTCACACTGATTTTCTCGGCACTGAACAGGATTCCCAACATACGGACTTATTTTTGACTTTAGGTGGATGCTACCAACACAGCCATCCTGTTCGCGCCCCACGCGATGCCCTTCAATGTGGGCACACACACCGACCTTCACACGCTACCTCTACCCACTGCGCTACAGATGCTGGACCCCAAGAACCGGAACACGGTTGTCGCGATCCACTATTACCTCCACCACTTCAACTACCCAGTCAACGTGTACGTAGACCGCGTGCGGGCCGCGCGAGGCGCCATAGAAACCTTCCTCCGGTCTCACCCGGAAGCTACGTTCTTCATCCGGGGACCTCATGTGTTGTATGACGGGAACAAGCACCATGCCCACTTCGGTGACAGTTTTGGAGAAGAGTACATCCGAGTCTGGGAACGCGAGTTTGAAAGTTTGCGCGACAAAGTCTGGTTCCTCAACTACTGGGACATGACTATCGCTGCTGAGAACATGTCGCAAAACCCAACCAAAGAGGTGGATTTAGAAAAACTGAAAGTTCTCTTTGGCTATTTTTGCGCGGGATGAACTTCAATGACACTGAAGTGTTTAAGTTAAACGTTGGAATTACCCCCCCCCCCCCTGCCAAACAACAGCAACAATAACAACAAAACAACAAAAACCAAACAAAACAACAATACCCACTAAAAAAACAACAACAACAAAAACCCAACCAAAAACAAACAAACAAATAAAACCCAACACAACATCAACAAACAAACAAAAAACTCAAAACAACACCACAAAATCAATAACAAACACAACAACCACCATCACCCAGCGTATGCTGTCTGAAGACGATAGGAATTTCAGAAAGAAATTTAGAAAGGAGTTTCATACATGTCAGCGTGTTTGCCGCAGTCTGTGATTTGGGACCTTACCTAGTGGCTCGCGCAGGACTAAGCTCACTCATGCAACTGAGCGCAGACCTCAAGTTCCTACATCGCTGACAGGCCGGCACTTTCAGATTTATATTTCCTATGTATTTTATTTTGTTAGGACTTGATCACAAAAGTGAGGTCGTTTTCGACTGCACAGTATGAATTAACAATATGCATTATACTGTCTGTGCAGACGTGATTTCAAAATGCGGTTCAGGTTCAATTAACTCTTGTGTGTTTATTTGTTTCGGGGTGTTAATTAAACGGATGTGACATACTGACGAGCAAAAGAAATGCGGCATCATTCGATTAAAAAAATGTCGCATTTCCTGTGCTCGTTAGTATACATGAGAGCTATGCAGAACTAATGCGGCTCGCTATTAAAATTCGTGTATGCTCATTTGTTTTGGAGTTAATGAAACGATAACTTAAAATAGACACAAGTCCGAGACTTAAGTAATGTTTTTTTTCTGGCTATTTTTCGCAGTTGTATTAACTCATTCAAGACGTGCCGCATCCGGATACGTGGCATAAAGCCGCGTATCCGAATGCAGCGCGTCTCGAATGAGTTTAAAAAAAAAACCGGTAAGATGAAATAACGCTTTATTTCATTCTAGGACTCATGTCCGTTTCAAGTTACTGTCAGCGCCCAGGAATGGTGTCTTTGGAGCCATCCTTATTCACTGCGGGATAACTTGGCCCAATAGGCCAAAGGGCAGATGGATTTAAATGTTCCAGCAGGAGGTCTATTCTCATTAGCTTCCTCATCTGCCGGTCTCATGAGGAGAGTCTCATGTAATTAACTGGTCTTGTTCACTGTGTAAAAAAAGTCGACATCTCGTCTCTCTCTTTCTCTCTCCTCTATTGTAACGCCAGTTCAGTGGAAATATTAACTTTGTGAAAGAAAACATTTACCATTGTTAACACGTTCGAGACGTGCCGCATTTGGATACGCGGCTTTGGATGCGGCGCGTCTCGAAGAAAGCTAACCAAAGTGCATTGACGAGAGCAACACTAGAGAAAGGAACTATGGGTGGTTTTGGACAATTTATATCTATCCCAAAATTCCAGGATTTTTGGACCACAAATCGCTCGTTTAATAACAAACCCCGTTTTTCTAGGTTTCTCCTTACTTTTTTCAGTAAAATAAAGGTTTCCAAAATCAATGACATTTAAAATTATTATTTTTTATTATAAAATGAATCAAGACGAATTACTTCTTCTCAATGATATCAATGCTGTAGAAAACAAAGACTTAGACTCGAAAAAACAGTGTCTTTTGTCTGTTGTTGTTTCTGGAAAGTCAAAAGCGTATCTCGGAAAACAATACATGACAGAAGACATAGAATCCCTCACCGCTGATGAGCTAATCAAACTTCATGCTAAATATGAAAACCACATTGCTTCACTAATGACTCATGATTTGAGTCGATCTCTTGTATGTCTATACACAAAAGCAGTGAGTCACTTTCTACCTGTGGATAGTGACAGCCTATCACACGACCTTGAAAGCAATCCTATTGTTTCAAGTTCAATTGGTAAATTAGCATGCCTCATGTTTTACAAGTTTGGAAATTACCTTGCACCTGTGGTAACATTACTAGTTACTGGTAGCCATATTGATTTTTCAAAAATAAATTTTACTGCAGAAGAAAATGGACGAAACCCAGGCGACTCCACAACTGAACCCCGACCCTGTTTTGACACAGGTTCAAACTGTGACGAAGACTAAAAGTCCAGGCAGGGTTGAGGCTGGAAAAAGATTAGCCGAATATAATAGGCAAAAAAAATTACAGCTTAAGGCACAAACAGAAAAGACTCATGTAACTGATCCACCGTCAGGATCGTCAGGACCTGTGTCAATACCGTCACTCCCTCATCAAAGTGACAGACAAACAACCCAGTCTAACCCTGACCCCGAACCTCAATCAACAAAATATATAATTGCCGGATTTGTTGTCGGATTTGGTTACGTAGGTTATCAATTATACAAAAAATACAAACCACAGACTCGTACAGTGACCAAAAAATCAGACACTCCAAAAACAAAACCAGAAGTCGCCACATTACCAGTAACACCCAAAGCCGTTGACCCATTTTATATGCAGTAAATAAAAATATTATTTTAATTTTTATTGCCTTAGAAAATGAGCGACACAAAGAACATAATGAACCTTGTCTATCACTCTGCCGTTATCAGTGGATTAGCAGTAGCTTATTCTATGCTGGGGAAAAGTCTACTCAAAATGAAATCAGCAGACCTCAGTAGACTCGATTTTGAAGACAGCGCTAAGCTAATTGTAGTTGTCACAGCGTCGATTGCGACAAAAGATTTTCTTGTCAAGCAGGGAATTATTCCCGAAAATGTTTCTATGTAAATAAAAATAATATGGCGACGATAGCTATTATGATTGGTGGGGCAGTTGTTAACGCCCTCGCGTTCAGTGGCTCTAATTATCTCTTTTCAAAAATGGGTAGAGAGGAATCTGCAGAAGAAATGAAACGTCACAATGAAGCGTCTGAGAAATTAGCACAGGCAGAACAGGCGTATGAAAAACAAAGAATTAGACAGTAGGGAGAGTTTTAAAAAGGCAAATACAGGTAAATGGACCAAGGGTAGACAGAAACACATGCCCCAGAATAGAGAGGAAAACCCACCCTGTGGGGCTGACCAGGGTGACCCTGGGAAATAATAAGTAGTTACCCCACCCAAGTCCCCCAGGGCAGACCCGGGTGGGGGCGAAAAAAAAAAAAGGGTAACATATTTTTAGTATAAATGTACAGCGGAAATGTCAAATATATATATAATCTCCGAAAACGCCGGGCGTTTCGAACAATTGCGAGTCAACGAGTAATGTGTCAACGAATATATTAAATCTCAGCACGTAAATCTCAACAAATATTAAAATAAAAACGCAATAAAAGAGAAAACAAAACTCATTAACCCCAGGACTGCTACTGGCGGTACCGCTCGGCAGAAAAGACGCGCAGTTACGTAGTTAGGTCATGACGTAGATAGGTCATGACATACTTACGCGTCTTTTCCGCCGAGCGATATTATCAATAGCAGTCAGGCGGTCAGCGCAAAATATATTATTATGCTTTGTGCTATTTAAGATCGTCATTGCAACAGTTCCGACCGCCAACAAAATAAATTATGAAAACTGCCATGACCTGTTAAATGGACAACTCCGAAAAAGCCAACGTAGGCTAACATGTGACTTGAAAGAAAAAAAAAAAAGATTTTTTTTTCCAAATAATTTTTAAGGCAGCATTGAGGAGTTGCGCCAAAGATAAACAGGTGTGCTGCCGACGAAATCTTTTCTATAACCTAACACTGTTATGCACACGTAGAAAGCCCGGATTTCGTGGGGGGAAAAATAGATGTATACGACCGTCATTGTGTCTTTACTCAAAATAGTCCCCTCATCCAAAGCGTACACCAACAATCTTGTACATTGATTGTACATTGCTTAACATCCCGACAGCAACAAGGCTTTCTCAGGACTGACGTGCCTGCATTGCGCGGAAATAAAAAACAACAACAACAACAGAACATTGAATATATGTCGCCAGCCGGTGACGGTCCAATACGTTAAATAAACCTACGACATTGGGCCTAAATAAAGCTAAGACCATTTAGCAACACACATCCAATATCAAGAGCTACAGGCAGCGCAGACAGTAGGGAGAGTTTAAAAAGGAAAATACAGGTGAATGGACCAAGGGCAGACAGAAACACATGCCCCAGAATAGAGGGGAAAACCCACCCTGTGGGGCTGCCCAGGGTGAGCCTGGGAACTAAAAAGTAGTCAACCCCACCCAAGTCCCCCAGGGCAGACCTGGGTGGGGGAATCTTATACACATAAGCATCGTCTTCACAAGTGTGCAAGATTAAACCCGCGTGAGATGTGCCGCATAAGGATACGCAACATTCTGCCGCGTATCCGGTTACGGCGCATCTCAAATACAGGGAACTTGGGCTATAAACAATCGTCAAGCAGACCCAATGTTCTGGTTTCTTATAAGCGAAGTGTTCTGCGTAGACAGAGTGCTGTCAGGACCTGTGAAAACGCGTTGTTATATCCTACCTTGTTATAAGCAAAGTAGACTGTACATTAACCCATATATTATAGCCCCACGGCCGCATTTGGGAGAGGTCACCTAACGACAATTTACCAGCTGCAGGAGATGGATCGACGAGTGATAATTCAAGGGTAGTGCCAGATTAGCTTGGCGCCGATAGGCGCCAAGCTAATCTGGCACTACCCTTGAATTATCATGATCGATCCATCTCCTGCTGTAGTGCATTGCGGCCGAATGGCTTAATACAGGGGCGGATCAGTTACCTCTGGGAGGGGGGGTGGGGGGTCGCCGAAATATTACACGTGGGGGAAGGGGAGGGGATGTTCCAAACAACGAAGGGGAACCGGAACCTCTGGACCCCCGTCCCAGATCCACCCCTGTAATAACCATAGTTTATCACAACGTATTCAAACGTTCCAGCTTATCAGCAGCAACAAAACAGACATGTTGATCATATACCGTTGATCTCTATCTCTATTAGAAGTACTTGTGTGCGCGCGCGCGTGCGTGCGAGTATGAGTTCATAAGCGTATTTTTGAATGGTGACTTTATAAATTGTTTACAGAGTGCGTTGTATTTTTAAAAAATATTTTCTATATATATATATATTTTGTAATAATTTTTGTAAATTGCGTTGTTGTAATTAGTTATTTTTGTACAGTTAGATTTTGTTAAGCGCCTAGAGCTCTAATCCGAGGATAGGCGCTAAGTACTCATTATTATTATTATTATTATTATTATTATTAGTTCTTTCATCAACCACAAGAACAAGTGAACGAAAACCTTCCAAAATACATGGCCTAAACGTATATTTTTATCGCAAAACTGACAGCAGCAGACACAGCAAACACACCGCCAGCCAGGGCCGCCATCTTGGCGCCTTTGTGCCAGTCCTTGCGGATGAAAAACGCACTGAAACTCAATGTCAGGTTGAACAACGCATGTGAGATACCCAGGTATATGATGGTGGCTAACGCAAAGTTAAGCAGAGGGTAGCCGTGAATGTAGCCAATAAGCCCTTTGGCGTTAGACTGCAAGTACACGTGTAGCTGTGATAAGTACGTCTCCAAGGTGATCTTCCCCAGAGTTCCAAACAGGGCCAGAGTGTAACGTCTGAGGATGGGGAAAGAATTTCTCACTACAATGTAGACAAGAATAGGCACTAGTGAAGTATAACAGTGGCTTTTGTTGTATGCAAACTTATTCAGGGTCATGGCCGTTGAGTACCACGTGACTCCTGCTATCAAGGCAACGGCCAGCATGACCAACCTACAAGCAACCTTGATCTTGGCTTCGTGCTTCATCTCTGAGGGTCGGTCCAAGTACTTAATGAAAGCCTCAAAATGCGGGTAGTTGTAAGCACACAGCATTCCCAGGAAGCAGGCCCAGTGATCCAGCCCCGCCCTGAACTCCCATTCATGCATGATGTCGTGTACGTTGTCGTGAAACTGGAACATAAACCACAGCGGGCGGAACAGCATTGAACACATCCCTGGTATCTCGAAGATCAACGCGTTGCAGACGAGATAGGCAGCGAACTTGGCCGCCATTTTCCAGCGGTGGGTGTTCCACGATCTGAGCACCCCCATGAAGACGTAGACAGTGAGGAACCAGTACGTGTGCATGGCGCAGATGTAGTACAGCATGTACTCGTTGGCTGTTACCATGGTTACGGCTATGACGAGGAAATTCATGCGGAACAGCATCTTCAGCACGCGCCACAGCGAGTAGTCTCCCCTCACCCAGAAAAAGGAAAAGTTGCCTGAAAAACGTGGAAGAAACAATCCGTTGGATTCACCAAATCTGGCGATATAATTGTCAATAGCACCATCTTCTTAACCCATTTAGACCCCGCCGCCCTACAGCAAGAGAGGGATCGACCAAGCTGGAACGTTTGAATACGTTGTGATACACAATGGTTATTAAGCCATTTAGCTCCAACACACTGACGGCATCAAGCTAATCTGGCACTACCCTTGAATTATCATGATCGATCCATCTCCTGCAGCTGGTACATAGGTGACGCCTCCCAAATTTTGGAAATGCGGCCTTGGGGTTAAATGGGTTAACGAATGTAAACATAAAACGGAGGAAACAAGAGGAATATTGATCTTCAAGATTGAAGACCGTACGGAAGGACAGAAACATCACACTCTGCTCCAAGATCAGACTGATTCGCTCCTTAGTCATCTCAGTGTTCTTGCCTGTCATGGACCCTCACAGCAGACGTTGAAAGGAGGATACAAGCCACTGAAATGCGATGTTTTCGAAGGCTGCTTGGCAATTCATACAGAGATCACATCACGAACGAGGAAGTGGGAAGCAGAATCAGGCAAGCCATCGGGCCCTATGAAAGACCTATTAACCATTGTGAAAAAACGCAAACTGACGTGGTATGGGCATGTCACACGTTCAGCAGGGCTTGCCAAAACAATCCTGCAAGGCACTGTGCAAAGAGGACGAAGGAGAGGAAGACAGAGGAAAAGATGGGAGGACGATATCTCAGAGTGGACAGGACTGAGGCTGGGTGATACGCTAAGAATGGCAGAGAACAGAGAGGAATGGAGGGAGCTGGTGGCCAAGTCATCAGTGGTGCCCCAACGGTCGGCAAGACTACGGGATCTAGATAGATAGATAGATAGATTAGATTAGATAGATAGATAGATAGAACCTGCAGCAGGTCATGAGAATCTGCGCCTCCTGCAGTCTGGCGATGCGGGTTACAGCAGTACCTGTTTTGAGCGACCACCCTTCATGAGAAGTCACCTGTCGTTAAATACCAAATGGCGGTCGTTTTTTGAAATGACAGGTGACACTTCTTGCCCTGCTAGACTTCTCTTGAGAGTACCTGTATTTTACTTGTAGGTCCACTTGTTTTTCCTTTCCATAATTGCGCCTACTTAAAAACAGGCTAGTATATTAAAAATGCTGGTCTCTGGTGGCAGGGTGGACGGGGGAGGCGCGTTTGGGGGTGAGGGTGGCTGGGATTATGGATGGGTAAGGCGGAAAAAAAGCCGTGCTATCTAAACGACCCTCATACAGGAATGAGTATACAACTCCTTCCCTGCGGCCAGTAGACGCAAATTATATTTCTGAAATCTTTGTTAATTCAACGCCTAAAAACCCTAGCCGCAAAAAAGAACATGTTCAAAGACAAAGTGGAGTCAACAAGAGACACAGATCCTAATGAGCCCCGCCCCCCCCCCCATCCCCCCTCCCTCCCCCAGTAGACGCAAACCTTTTTTTCTGAGATCGTTCTTAATCCAACGCCTAAAAACCCCAGCCCTCAAAGAACCCGTTCAAAGACAGAGTCTGTGCAAGAGACATAGATTTTCATAAGCCCCCGCACCTGCGGGGGCTCATGAGGATCTACGTCTCTTGCAGTGGAACTGAGTTAACCTTTTCTCGGTCATAAAGGGGTTAATAATAGCTAGAGTCAACAAACAAAAAACCCGGCCATGTCCTCACCGAAGCCGGTCATCCACACGTAGCAGGCGATGTAGACGCGGATCCAGTTGTACCATTCCTTGGCGGCGAAATAGTGGTACCACACAAACATCACCTGCATCCACCCCTTCCACTCCTCCGTCTGGTCCCTGTAGCAACAGCACAGAAGAAACACACACCAGAGACGCTATGGTACCACGCACACGCCAAAACTCAGAAATATGATTCACAACGGAAATCGGAGATAATGATTGAAAATTCAATTTCTTCAAATTCTTAGATCGGTGGGTGGATGGAGTGGATGAGCGGACTAGCACTTTGGCTGTCGTTAGCGCTTTTTTGTCGCGATTCCTACAGGAATCATCGCGACAAAAAGCGCTACCGACAGCCAGAGCGTTATTGGACTTCTTGCTTGACTGACAGATTCACAGACTAGGTAGACAACTGCGCGGACAAATAAGCGGATGAATAAATGAAGAGACAGCCGCTCCGGTAACGGTCGCTTGCTGCCTGGACGGAATTCAATTTTACAAATAAAACAGTGCTGATCTTTGATTTTAGACCTTACGCCTTCAAACCGTAAGGTCCAAAATCAAAGATGAGCACACAAAGAAAGAAACAGTCTTGTGTCTGACCTGTTGAGGATTTTGTCCTGTGTCGGAGTTAGCGTGAAAGCGGCAGCCACGAGGAACAGCAAAAACAGGATAAACAGGAACACGTCTCTGTTGTAAATTCTCGGTTCTTCCGCAAACACCTGCAACAACACACAGACACGCATTTAACTGTCGTGTGAAGGCCAAAAACAAAGAGTCCATTTTTGTGTGAAAAGTAAACTTTTCATTGCATTGCGTTTAGGGCTTAACGTCTTTTGTCCACCACGAAGGTGATTTTAAAGACTGGGCACCGAAAATAGGGTCTGAACAAAGTTTGACCCTAGTTCGAACTCGGGACTTTTCGGACAAGAGTCGAAAGCTCTACCACCGAGCCACCCAGCTCCCCCCTCAAAGACGTGCTTGATTTAAAGGGGCACACCCGACCTTTTTAAGGCTTCAGTTTGCAAAAAGCTTTTACTGGGCTTCAGCATAATACCCACTTAGACAGTGACCACCCTATTGTCCCACCAAATGCTTTCTTTCGTCCGTTCAAAGCGAAAAAGAGACCCACCGGAATCTGACGAGACACGTAACAAAATTGCTTCTGATAGGCGATGGTAGCTGACGTCATAACTATTCTATACGACCTTAGGTCATCTGCATAATTATAACCAATCAGAGACACGACGGCGGACGAACCAGCGAAGAAAAAAAGAAAGTCACAGTATCATCAAGTCGCGCCGACATTGACAGACTAGGTAATTGCGGAAGAGAAGAAAGAGGGAGAGAGACAAGATACCCCTAAGTAGAACTGACATCGGACAAGGGAACACTGATGGACATGTGGCAACGCGTAAAGCAAGAGCTTGGCTTGACCACCAACCCCGGCTTTGTCACTTTCCTGCTGAATCAGTAAATAATCTACGGTCTTTGTCGATCTTCCTATAGTTCTGCGAGCGCTAGTGATTTTCAGATTTCATGATCTTCAGTTGAATTTATCTCTTACTCAGTGATTTCCTAAGATTTTAAACCTTTTTTATCACATAGTTACGAGCTGGTGATCACATTTATGCTGCAGAGATCTGCGGAAAACTAGGTTGTGTGCGTCAAGTTGCACATCGCTGGTCGTAACATGTTTTTGAGTGTCTGTGCCGGCTTTCATTCACTCGATTCAGAGAGGTAGCGTTTCTGCTGCGAGGGTAAATCTGTCGTTTTTAATGATACTTTACGTAGACCTCGTTGTGTGAGACGTGAAATTGACTGCAGTGCAGAAAGTCGGCTTAATTATCAATATTCTGTTTCAATGATGGAAGACTGACAGTGCATGTTTCCGAGGGGTAAAGGATCAAAGGTCAAAAGGCACCGTGGACGCACGCTCGCAGTTTGCGACTGAGCGGCGCAAACACGCAAGCCCTCGGTGCACTACTGTACGCACGATCGTTCATAGTTCAATACTATTAGCAGGTCGAGCGGAACCCACATTGTGATTTTGACAGCAAAGCGAGTACGGAAGGTTTATTCTACTTTCTGGTGAATAATTACGTCAAAGGGATGCCTGAGAACATCAGTACACGTGTACACTGACACGTGTGTACATCAGTCACACCGATGACCTCATGACTGACCTGCAGTGAGTTTTCTGATACACTGATAGTCGGCGTTCTGCCTTGTGACTTTAGCTCAAACTATGCGTAATAATTCAAAACGAGGCCGATGCAGACGATAAATTCGCGACTCGGGTATAAAAACAATACACCCTCTAAACGATGAATTTCGACATTTGGCATTGTATTTACACCATAAAGCTCTAAGATAAGATAGTACACAAAGGACCCATCCACATACTGTCAGCAGACAGTTTTCTGACTGTGTAGAGATGCTTGATCCTGGGGAATATTACTTTAATATGTGCATCCAGGAAATCGGTGACGGAATACAGTTTATACACTGATCGTTTAAATTATGACCAGTGTGGTGTGGGTTTGGTTTAAATACCAGAAGCAAGAAGAGTAAGGGTTACGAGCGAGGAAGCAAACTGAGTGAGCATGCGCCGGCGCCCGCGCGCGCGCACACACACACACTCTCTGTGTGTGTGTGTGTGTGTGTGTGTGTGTGTGTGTGTGTGTGTGTGTGTGTGTGTGTGTGTGTGTGTGTGTGTGTGTGTGTGTGTGTGTGTGTGTGTGTGTGTGTGTGTGTGTGTGTGTGTGTGTGTGTGGGTGTGTGTGTGTGTGTGTGTGTGTGTGTGTGTGTGTGTGTGTGTGTGTGTGTGTGTGTGTGTGTGTGTGTGTGTGTGTGTGTGTGTGTGTGTGTGTGTGTGTGTGTGTGTGTGTGTGTGTGTGTGTGTGTGTGGTGTGTGTGTGTGTGTGTGTGTGTGTGTGTGTGTGTGTGTGTGTGTGTGTGTGTGTGTGTGTGTGTGTGTGTGTGTGTGTGTGTGTGTGTGTGTGTGTGTGTGTGTGTGTGTGTGTGTGTGTGTGTGTGTGTGTGTGTGTGTGTGTGTGTGTGTGTGTGTGTGTGTGTGTGTGTGTGTGTGTGTGTGTGTGTGTGTGTGTGTGTGTGTGTGTGTGTGTGTGTGTGTGTGTGTGTGTGGTGTGTGTGTGTGTGTGTGTGTGTGTGTGTGTGTGTGTGTGTGTGTGTGTGTGTGTGTGTGTGTGTGTGTGTGTGTGTGTGTGTGTGTGTGTGTGTGTGTGTGTGTGTGTGTGTGTGTGTGTGTGTGTGTGTGTGTGTGTGTGTGTGTGTGTGTGTGTTGTGTGTGTGTGTGTGTGTGTGTGTGTGTGTGTGGTGTGTGTGTGTGTGTGTGTGTGTGTGTGTGTGTGTGTGTGTGTGTGTGTGTGTGTGTGTGTGTGTGTGTGTGTGTGTGTGTGTGTGTGTGTGTGTGTGTGTGTGTGTGTGTGTGTGTGTGTGTGTGTGTGTGTGTGGTGTGTGTGTGTGTGTGTGTGTGTGTGTGTGTGTGTGTGTGTGTGTGTGTGTGTGTGTGTGTGTGTGTGTGTGTGTGTGTGTGTGTGTGTGTGTGTGTGTGTGTGTGTGTGTGTGTGTGTGTGTGTAGTATTATTGATTGAAAAAGTAATGTAGCTGAGGATGATTAGCACCTTCATGTAGTCACACAGGAAAAAGTAAAACATGATGGCTCCAAACACAGTCGCATCCTTCAACGCTTCATCCAATGTGGGTGTGGGCGGGACCTCAGCAGACGAGGCACGAGCAGGTTTTTTGACGTCACCAGCTTTGACGTCACCATTGAGTCTTGCACTTTTGACGTCATGTTTAATGTCATTCGGGGGTCCTTCCACAATGATGTTTTTGGATAAATCAGAAAGAGATCCGCCTTCGACGTCCCGGACCTGTTCTACTTGTAGGGCGACAGCTCTGCTTCGAGCCCTGGGAATCCGAAGTACCCATAGAATCGCCGCAAAACTGCAGGCCAGGAAAAGCGTCAGCTGCGTGTGTGTGACGTCAAAATGGGGTTTCGTGTGGTCGTCATACAGACTCACGGCGAGCGATGACACATTACCAGTTGACGTCATGTTGGCGCCGGTTGCTGCAAGCTGGAAGAGTTTCTTGGCTTCCAGTCTTATTTTCATTGCTGTCTTTTCGGTACCTGCAAGCAACAGAACATCGGATTAGTTAACTCTTTCGCGGTGAGCCGCATCCGGATACGCGTCATAAGGCCGTATTCGGATGCGGCTCTCCGCGAATGAGTTAAGCCGTTATATCCAACATACTAGCACACTTATTGGTAAGGTTGCAGCAATGGTGAAACAGCGCTAGATTCCTACATCGGTGTTTAGGCGATACTGAGAATCTCAAACTCTTGGTTTTAAAATCTTATCATACGAGGAAAAGCGATTAGGATAAGGTTTTTAAGAGCACCCCCCCCCCCCCCCACCCGGAGAGTGAGATTATCAGCATCACACAAACACCGATGCCGGATAAGAATCTCTTTATTACTCACCTTTTTCTCTGTAGTATTCCTTTGGCCAAAGCCTTTCCCGATCGTATGCGAGCTGGTTTCTGGCGTATGTCTAGCCAACACGTCTTGACGTAATTAACTTTGTAATGTGACGTCAATATTTTGGGTGCCGAAAAATATAAGTTATTGATCGCAGGGGTTTGCTACACAGACCCTTGTAGTAGGCCTTAGGGAGGTCAAAGGAACCACTGTACCCCGAAGGCCTGTGGGGTACAATGGTTCCTTTGACCTCCCGATGATGGAACTGCGCAATTAATGACGATAGAATGACAGTCGTCATAATAAAATGTCATTGCACGCGAGCTTAAAGTAGGTCAGATTTTAATATCGTGTGTGCCCGTACCTTTTTTTTTGTTTTGTTTTTTGACAAGACTTTCTACTAATTTTGTGCACACGTTGCCTTTCATGAAACAGCCCAATGAGCACAAGGTCATCGGCGGCCGACGTCGACCCGATGACCTTGTGCGCATTGGGAGGGCTGCGTCACACGATAAAGCTGTATTACATGTGTGAAGCAGCTTTTCCGCTCAAAGGCGCAAAGAATAAGGTGTGTAATAAAAAAAAATTTCAGTAAGATTTTTATTAACAGATAATCAAAAAAAAGTCAACCAACCAACCAACCGAAAAGTGAGCCAGCTAGCCAGCCAGTTAACCAACCAGCCAGCCAACCAAATAACCATTCCAACAAATCAACTAACATAACCAACCACCAGCAAGCAATCCAGGCCAAAAAGGTGACTGCCAAGCAAGAACCCAACGGGGAAAGAAACAACCAGCATGCGAAATTAACCAACCATCCAAAACAACGTAAAGAACACCTTACCTGTGTGATCACGTTCGTGCACGCGGCATGTGTTGGGAACAGCATGTTCAGGTTTACATGGGCGTGATATACAGCCGATCTCGCTCTTCTCACCTCAAAATCGAACGTGCGCAGTAGGCCTGCAATAAAACAAAACAAAACAAACAGAACACTGCTTCAACGAATGCACCCAACTGCAAGAGGCAAAGATCCTCATGAGCCCCCGCATTGCGGGGGCTCATGAGGATCTATGCCTCTTGCTAATCTCGTTAACGCTTGTGTAAGTTGCTTGGTTGTGCATTGCTTAACGTCCCAAAAGCAACAAGACTTTCTCAGGACGTGCCTGCACAGCTTGTGAAAAATAAAAATCTGAACAGAATATTGAATGTATGTCGCCAGCCGGTCTAATACGCTAAATAAAGCTAAGACCATTTAGCAACACACATCCAATATCAAGAGCTACAGGCAGCGCAGACAGTAGGGAGAGTTTAAAAAAGGTAAATACAGGTGAATGGACCAAGGGTAGACAGAAACACATGCCCCAGAATAGAGGGGAAAACCCACCCTGTGGGGCTGATCAGGGAGACCCTGGAAACTAAAAAGTAGTTAACCCCACCCAAATCCCCCAGGGCAGACCCGGTTGGGGGGCATGTGCCCATACGAAAATGTATGCACGTGTCATAATCACAGTTTGCGGGTTCACTCCCCAGACAATCCCACCTGGGGGGCACGCCACAAGGATACCTTCACTCGATTGATTGATTGCACATTGCTTAACGTCACTACAGCAACAAGACTTTCTCAGGACGTGCCTGCACTGCTTGTGAAAATAAATCCACTAAACAGAATATTGAATGTTTGTCGCCAGCCGGACCAATACGTTAAATAAACCTACGACATGGGGCCTAAATAAAGCTAAGACCATTTAGCAACACACATCCAATATCAAGAGCTACAGCAGCGCAGACAGTAGGGGGAGGACTGAAAATACAAGTGAATGGACCAAGGGTAGACAGAAACACATGCCCCAGAATAGAGGGGAAAACCCACCCTGTGGGGCTGACCAGGGTGACCCTGGGAACTAAAAAGTAGTTAACCCCACCCAAGTCCCCCAGGGCAGACCCGGGTGGTGGTACCTTCACTTGAATGACATGCTAAGCACATCGCTCGAATAAACGGTACACCAGCGCATCCCCCGACCGGGCTGATATAGGAAGCATCCCCACAAACGGCACATGAGCGCAAAAGGTATGATACAGAAATAATAATTGCATAAAAAGAAATTTAGAATAATAAAAAGGAATATATATGCCTAGACAACTAGTGATAATTAAATTTACGTTGCCGTAGATAAATGCTTGTACAGCTTTGCTTTAAACCCAGCTAGGGAATTAACTTCTTGTAGATGCGGAGGAAGTGAATTCCACAGGAAACCACCTGAGTATGACAAACTGGATTTATATAAATCAATGCGGGGCCGCTTTATGCTCAGGTTGCTCAGAGAGGTGCTGTATATCTTCTCAGTAAGAGTAAAGAGTTCCGATAAGTAGCCGGGGTCCTTAAGTTTTGTTTTCTTTGTTTGTTTGTTAAAAATGGCGCCGGCAGATGACGACATGGCGAAGAAGGCAACCACCAGTACCCTTAACGACTACAGGCCTGTGGCATTGACCTCCGTCATAATGAAAACATTCGAGCGGCTGGTCCTGCAGCACATCAAGTCTGTCATGTCCCCTCCCTCGATCCTTATCAGTTTGCTTACCGCGCGAACCAATCAGTAGAGGACGCTGTGTTGCTAGGGCTGCACTATATGGCTGCAGCATCTGGAGAAGCCAAATGCGTATGTTAGGCTGCTTTGGCTTTGCACAGTCCATCCGTAACTGGGTTCTGGATTTCCTGTTAAACAGACCCCAGACTGTCAAGATCGGTTCGTGCGGTCAGACCCGCCTGTGATCAGTTGTGTCAGTTCCCTACTCCTGGTCAATGTGATTGATTGATTGATTGTACATTGCTTAACGTCCCGACAGCAACAAGGCTTTCTCAGGACGTGCCTGCACTGCTTGTGAAAAAAAAAAAAAATAATAAACAGAACATTGAATGTATGTCGCCAGCCGGTCAAATACGTTAAATAAACCTAACAAATGGGGCTAAATAAAGCTAAGACCATTCAGCAACACACATCCAATATCAAGAGCTACAGGCAGTGCAGACAGTAGGGAGAGTTTTAAAAAGGCAAATACAGGTGAATGGACCTCGGGTAGAGAGAAACACATGCCCCAGAATAGAGAGAAAAACTCACCCTGTGGGGCTGACCAGGGTGACCCTGGGAACTAAAAAGTACCTAACCCCACCCAAGTCCCCCAGGGCAGACCCGGGTGGGGGTGGTCAATGTGGACATTTATCCCAGTCTTTGACCTTGAGTACGGGAGCTCCCCAAGGATGTGTTTTATCCACATTGTTGTATTCTCTTTTTACACACGACTGTGTGTCCCATCATGATAGCACACGCATAGTGAAATTTGCTGATGATACGACAGTCAAGTGTTTTGTACATAACAATGACGAGAATGCATATCGAGGTGAGGTAGACATGCTAGTAGGCTGGTGTTCTGACAACAACTTGGATTCGCATGTTTGTAAGATCATGGATTTCAGAAAAAAAGAAAACTGACCCCCTTCCCTTAACCATCCAAGGTAAAGATATTGAAATTGATTGAAATTGTTGAAACGTTCAAGTTCCTGGGTACTGTCATTTCGCACGATCTGAAGTGGGAGAAGAATATTGAACAGCTAGTAAAGAGAGCCCAGCAGCGCCTGTTTTTTCTTCGGCGGTTGAAGTCTTTTGGCGTCAGTCAGCAGATCATGGTGCAGTCTTACCGCGTCGCCATTGAGAGCGTTCTTACCTTCTCAATGACGGAGTGCAACTGACAAAGCTCGTAAGAAATTAAATAGGGTGATTAAAACAGCATCTCATATTGTTGGAACTGATCCGCTCTCGCCATCAAGAGAAGGTTGGAATTTAATCGTGTCTCACATAGACCAAACAGGTGGAATGGCTCAGGC
>BTPG01000001.1:137696431-137703931 GCA_036245525.1 Semisulcospira habei
GTATGCCAACAGCGTCTGTAGCAACAGTTCATAGTTGACTAAGTCAAAAGCTTTAGAAAAATCTAAAAATACCGCACCGGTCATTTCAGCGTTGTTTATTGAAGTTAGCCAGGTATTGGTCAGATGAGACAGAGCCGTGTGACAAGAGTGGCGGGGTCTGAAGCCTGACTGCAACGGATAAATCAAGTTATGTGTCTCCAGGAAGTGACTCAGGTGCCTGTGGACATGTTTTTCTATAGGTTTTGACAAAGTTGATAAAAGTGAAATTGGCCTGAATTTGTTGGGGTCAATGAGGTCTTTAGTTTTAGGCAGCGGAATGACTTTAGCTATTTTCCAGCTTCTTGGGAAAGTACCTTGCTGGATTATAAAATTGTAGATAAATGTTAAAGATTCGACCACATAGGGGACAGACAGTTTTAAAAAGAAACTATTAATGCCGTCATGACCAAGGGAGCGTTTATTTTTCAGCTGACTAATAGACTTGCCTACGTCGAAAACAGTTAAGTACGGAATACTAAAAAAGTCGTTTGGCGCCAGTCTCTCGTCGCAAAAATGTTTTAGTTTTACAGAAATAGTCGGCTGGTTTAGGTTATTAGTACTTTTATTCAAAAGTGAGTCGGCAGCAGACAGGAAATGTTGATTAAAAGTATCAGCAGGTATAGAAGTACATGGTGGTGTTTGACGTGATTTGGTAAAGGCATTGAGGGCTCGCCAGACAGATACGGTATCAGTTTTATTATCCATCAAGCGCTGGAAATGTTTTTTCTGGGCCTCGAGCACCAGGTACTTTACGCGGTTACGCTGCTTGCGGAAGGCAGCATAATCTTTGTTCCGCTTCAGCTCATTTCGGAGGACCATGGAGTCTTTAATGTCCTTACTTAACCACTGAGGTAACTGTGCGTGTTTGAATCTCTTCTCACGTAGTGGCGCATGCTTGTCAAGTACACCAAGGAACAATCTGTACCATTCGGCCAACGCTTCTTCAGGAATATCATAGTTATAAACTGACTGAAAAGAGATTCCGCTCAGGTCTGCGAGAAACGCGTCCCGATTGAAGTGTTTAAACGACCTGTAATGAATAGTGGTATGCTGGTTTTTACGACATGGCTTGTCCACCTTCAGAGCCCAACTACAGCACACAGGATAGTGGTCGCTAATCGCCACTTGAAGAACACGAGAGCTAAGGACCCTTGACTTGTTGGAAGGGTAGACATGATCAGTTAAGAGTGGCAGACGACTGCGTAACTCTACTTGCGGATGTGATAAGCTGCTTGAGGCCTGCCATAGTAATAGTAGACTCCCAAGCAGGGTGTGGGGAAAACATGTTAATATTAAAGTCTCCGAGCAGTAAAATATCAGAGCTGCTATTGTTAACGGTGTCCGCCATTTGTAAGAAATCGTCGTACCACTCAAATGATGCAGACGGATTTCTGTAGACAAATCCAACAAGCAAAGGGGCCGCCTTGTTTGTCTTCACCTCAACCCACACGCTTTCAACAGAGTCTGATTCCAGGTCCGTGTAAAGTGCGCAATAGAATCATGAATATAGACAGGATCGCGCCGGATTACAGAAAACTCCGGCATCGAAATGGACAAATCACTTATGTCAGAATGTAATCGCGACTCAGTGATTCCAAAAATGTGAAAGGGGGTGGGTTGAGTCAGAAGGACGGTCAAATCGGGAATCTTATTCAGCAAATGATAGATATTTAGATGTCCCATGTGTAAACTGTGAAATTGTAATGAGCTACTCGACATCTTAACTGAAAGACTAGAAGTGTAAGTTAAAGAACTTGAAATGAAAAAAAAAAAGAAAAGAAAATAAGCATATGAAATAAAATGGTACAGGAACACACGTTTCAGAAGTAATGTCTGAACTTAACACAACAGTCAATAATGGCTTGCGCACGTGAAGCCGCCAGAATGTCCGACAGTATTATTTGTCTCGGCAGGAGCACAAGCACTGTGATAGTGTTTTAAGTAATAGAGATCTATAGAGTCCGGTGTGAAATGTTAATTTCACTACTACCGTAAATTGTCTATGGCGCTGAGTCACTGAGAGTCAAGGTTGAGAACAGTACATGAGCATGCTTTACGGCTTGTTCCCGAACTCGGTTATGTCAGACGAAGCAGAGATTCCGTGGCTGCTGGCAGAGAGTTCAACGAAAAGAAAATTATTATCTTTCACACTTACAGGTAAACAAATACGGTATCAATGTCAGGTCAATTTAGAAGTCGTGGACCCGGCTAGGCAACGGCCACTGATGCAATGACGGATAAGGCGCTGGGGTGTGTACTGTCATGGTGATGAAAGGTTGCTGCGGCACGCCACCGTAAAAACTGTAGAGCTGGGGTAGGAGCTGTGGCGGTCCGGCCAAACACCCGGGGATCGGTGTTGCGGCACCCCGTTTCAGTGGTTATCTCCCTCGATTCGCCACGCTGATCGTAACGAATTGAGGGAGACAACCAGTGTGCACCGTACTCCTGCCATGGGGAGAGATGATGGGGGCCAGAATATTGCGTCATTCCCGGCCATGGAAGTATTGACGGCGTCTGTTGAGGGACATCAAAGGACTGCCGCTGTGGCGACTGAACCGGGGGCTGCGGTGGCAAGGATGACGCAACGTTGACGTCAGCGTCACACGCGGAGCCAGAGGAAGCTTCCTGCCGCACAGCTTGAGAGCTTGCTTCAACGCCATCCTAACCTCAGGGCACTACCCGCCCTCGTGGAAAACAGGTCTCAGTATCCCACTATATAAAGGCGGAGACGCGACTGACCCAAATAACTACCGAGGCATAACTCTCACAAGCGCACTTAGTAAGCTGTTTTGCCAGGTCATCAACGAGAGAATAGTCAACTACCTAGAACAAAACAAATTTTACGCCCCAGAACAGGCAGGATTCAGAAAAACGCAAAGGACCACAGACCAAATATTCGTGCTCAAACACATAGTCGATAAATACCTAAAGTCCCCAAACGGCAGACTATACTGCTGCTTTGTGGATATGCAAAAAGCTTTTGACAGCGTGTGGCATGACGCTATGTTATTAAAACTCCTAGACCTAGGCATTGGCGGGCTCTGCTACAACGTAATCAGAAACATGTATAGTCAGTCAACTGTGTGCACGAAAGTACTCGGCGGGTACACAGAAGACATACCTTTAAAAAAGGGGGTGCAACAAGGAAATAAACTAAGCCCTACTCTGTTCAATATTTTCATCAACGACCTCCCAAATTGTTTAAAGGATGAAGACTCCCCAACCGTTAACAATACAACAGGTACGGAATTACCGTGCTTACTGTACGCAGACGATCTAGCGGTTCTGTCCACTACAAAAGCTGGCCTGCAGAACAAATTAAATAAACTACATAAATACTGTGAAGACTGGGACCTGACGGTCAATAAAAATAAAACAAAGATAATTGTGTTCGCACGAGCAGCACCAAAAGTACCGACCGTATTTAGGTATGGAAACGATTTAATAGAAACAGTGGATACATACAAGTACCTAGGGGTAATGTTCAATAACACAGGTAGCTTTACATCAGCACAAGACCACCTTGGTAGACAAGCCAGCAAAGCCGCTCATACCCTTAAACGCTCATTATACAAACAAAACCTATATACTAAAACGATAATGCAACTGTTTGACTCTCTAGTGGTCCCTGTCGCAACATATGCATCAGAAGTATGGTTCCCTTTCACACTAAAAGCAAATAATATGGACAGTGACCTGAGTGACCTCTTCGATTACTGCATGAAGGGACAAATGCCTCACGAGTGCATCCAACTGAAATTTGCTAAGTCCATCTTAGGCATCCACAAAAAAGCCATGAATATTCCGGCCCTAGCTGAGATCGGACAGTTCCCTGTGAGCATCAGAGTATCGGTCCAAGTGATAGGTTTTTGGCTTCACATGCTAAACTCTGACAGCACCTCCTACCTCAAACAGGCGTACCACGAACAGCTCGAGACCACCGCCCCGTGGGTCGCTTTCACAAGACAAATTCTTTGCTCACTGGGCTTTCGCCACGTGTGGGATAACCAGTGTACATTCAGGGGAACTTCACTTAAAACAGCCCTCCATAGAAAACTAGAAGAGCAGTACATTAAATACTGGAACAAAATTAAGCGGAACAACACATCTAGACTGACATGTTAGAAGTAGAAAGAGGCAGGTATACAAATACACCCCGGGAACATAGACTATGTCGCGCGTGTGGAGTAGTAGAGGACGAAATTCACATGCTAGAAAATTGTAGTTTATATAATCAGCTCAGAACCCAGCTAGTTACAAGTACAGACTGCCATAAGCCAAGCCAACTTCTAGTAAGAAAGGATGCACAATGCACTCTAGCAAAGTTTGTATTTGATTGCTTCTCCGTAAGGGAGAGAAACGTAATGACCAAACAGCATTGACACTGCGTACTCCTCTCTCTTCTTTTTTTCACGCCCCGGACGGTCGGAGACTACAAGACCGGACGGAGCCACGGACCACACGAAATTCACCGGCGCTCACAGGAATAATACGGACGGGACTGCACGAACACAGACGCCGCGCGATGAACGATGAACTGACTTACTGCCGACAGAAAAGTGCAAAATTCCGTGTGGACTGAACGAGCTTAAAGAATGATAAAAAGTAATGTACATGATAGTTAAGTCCGATCCCTATGTGTCCTTTGGCCCTAATGGCCGGGCCACTCGACAATAAATGTTGTTCTTGTTCTTGTTCTTCTTGCCGCACATTACGTTGTCTGGTATTAGTGGTAACATTACAGTACCGCTTCCCCTGTGCTGCATCCGGACTCGAGATGCTGCGCGGAGAGTGTGGCAGGCCGCGTGGCTGGTCGTTGCTTTCTGACCACGCCCGTTTGAAGTTGGCCGCAAGTTGAAGCTGGGATGAATCAGGTCGTGCCCGTCTTTTCGACACCGGCAGTTGTGAAGGTGGCCGTGTTTTCGATAAACACAACCCCAAGCTTACGGCAGGCGTGACATAGGTTAGCGTTGGACAAGTCTATGGGAAGTGTCAGCCCACACTGTGTTTTGGGAGGCAGGATGCTGGAGGCGTGAAGACGGGCCTGAGGGAACACGCGCCTGCACTGCATTGGTAGTTGGTCCCACAGGCGGCTGGTCACTTCGCCAGTCTTACAGTCGTTTACACCCACATGCACAGTGACCACCTGTACATGGGGTGCCTCAGTCTGTCGCTGCATCCAGTCCGCAAGATCTGCAGCTTTGAGGACAGACACAGATATTAATTGGACCCTCTCGCGCCGTGAAGTCGCCATCTTGCCACCCTTCATGTACCGTCGTGGAGCAGCCGATGACGAGATGTGTAGTGTCCGGCTGGATACGGCGAGTGGCAAGGTGTTCAGCTGGCGACTGACGGCACGGTCTGATGTGTTCTGGTGCAGGGGTTGACCATCTGAGCCACAGTCGTTTCTGGGGTTGACAACAACAGGTATTGAGCCAGTATCAGACATGGACAGCGGTGGCGAAACCTCAAGGGTATTAGCACTCTGCTCGGTGGTAAGAGACTGCGGCGGGTGGACGGGACTGGAGGGTGAAGGGGCCATAATCTTATTGACCCGTTTCTTGATGTCACGTATGATGTGGATTTGGCTTTTCTTGCATGATGACAGGCGGCTAATTTGAACTTCAATATGGTGCACCTGATCGTGCAGGCCGGTCAGTTCGCTATCCGACACCTTACACGTGTTATTGGCTTTTACAGCAGTATCTCGAATTTGGCCGTCTAGCTCGCTAATCCTAGCTAGAGCGGAAGCCAGCTGCTGTCTGGTGTCAAGCAGTTCCCGCTTGACTAACTGCATGTCTATGTGCATCCAACAAGGATGAAGGTCTGTATCTGACGCTGTAGCTGCTGAGTGGCGGCCCATCGCAGGGAGACAGGCTCTTTCACCTTGAAGCCGGGTGTGGTTTTGAACTGTTGCGCAACTGTCTGCACAACCGTAGCATCAAGGGTACTGTCCCCCGTAAGGAAGGTGGGAAGTGGCGGGTGGGTGGGGCCTGAACTGAGGAGACACAAGGGGACTAGGCTGGATCGTGATAATGCCGTCATCAGATTCTGTCTTACGATTTGTGGCTTGATGGTGGATCGGTGTAACCACTGAATCTGACGTGGCCACTTGACTCAAGGAAGTGGAGGGGGTAGGGTTGGGGATGGTGGCTTCGTCCGCAAGTTGAGTGACATACATTTCCGAGTGGGGAAAGACGGAGGCGGCCGTATTGTCGCCGGTACCAAGTTGGACGGACTTGAGCCGCTTACGTGACGTAAGCCTGTTTGCATCATGGAGACGGGCAGCGGTAAAGACTGCAGAGGAGGGCTGTGAGCTAATCAGCTCAGTGGGGATTAAGGGAATGGAGGTTACTGGAAGGGACTGCCTGTCGCTGGGCACGGCCTTTGGCTCTGAAGGAGGGAACGTAGAGAGGGTGGGAGGAGCGTCAGGGCCGGCGGCCGGAGAAGGGGCAACAGTCACAGACGTAGAGATCGCCGCTGCGGCCCCATCTGGTTCTGTCGATAACAGGGTGGGTGTGGTTTGGGTGTCCATTATATCCAAGAGGGTGCACGGAGGGTGGGGAAGTGTGACGATTGGGCTGGGCACCGCAGCGTCAGACCGGAAACTAATCTTGTTGATCTCAGGGGCGATCAAATACATTGGCTGGATGGAGGGTGTGGGCGGGGCATTTTGGGGTGAGGACCAGCTGTCATCAGGAAGGTAGATAACGGCAGGACTTGTGGCGATAGAGTAGAACACACTGTCCTCATTAAGGTCATCCTCTATTAGGAGTTTCACCAGGTCAACAAGTTGATGAAACTCCGACCTGACCCACTTTTCGCACTTAACGCCTTGGATGAGACACGTGCCTCCATTAGATCGTTTTTTCATGTAGTAGAGAGTGATTGTGATGTACATGACGCCGGCCCGCCATATCTGTACGAATGACTTGGCCAGGCAGTCTGGAAGAGCAGTGTTCTTGCTACGCAAGTTGAAATCACGGAGGATAATATCATTCTCCTCAAAGTCGATGTCTCTCCAAACAACATAAAAGCTGTCGTTGTATTTTTCAACAGTACCTAACGTTGAGAGCTTTTCGCCAACGCTTCAGGACCGTTACATCACCAGTCTTAAACACCTTCTGGTTGTCATCTTTGGTGTGTATGATGGTGGGAGTTGCGGGGGAGCCAAGGGGATGGAGACGAGTTGGCTGGTTTCCTATTACGGGGGACAACGTCGCCATTTTGTAGCAGATGTAGTGAAATACCAGCGGGGTAGGGTGGAGTGTCAGATAAGGGGATGGGTAAAAGGAAGGGAGGTAGGGGGTGAAGGAGTGGGGCTCAGTGGTAAGTTGAAGGCATGGGATTGTCAGACTCTGAGCAACTTACTTAGCAAAACACCGCGAGGAGCTGAAGGATTGGTAACACGGTGTTTGCACAGCTGCGGGTAGGGGGCCAGGGAGATTGGAGAAAGCGCTA
>BTPG01000001.1:137708931-137713931 GCA_036245525.1 Semisulcospira habei
GGAGCGCCAGGTGTCACGGTCCGCAGCAAGCGAAGACCACTGGTGGTGGTCGATTTGGCAGGCACTAAGTGACTTCTTGAGACAGTCTTTGTATCTCTTCTTTGGTGCCCCTCTGTCACGGTGTCCAGTAGCAAGCTCACCGAACAGGGTGATCTTTGGTAGGCGATGATCCTCCATCCTGGAGACATGCCCCGCCCAGCGGAGCTGTGTCCGCAGCAGCAAAGCCTCGATGCTCACAGTTTCTGCCTGTTCAAGGACCTCGACGTTGGTGACATAGTCACTCCAGTGAATGCCCAGGATGGTACGCAGGCAGCGCTGGTGGAAGCGTTCGAGGAGTCGTAGTTGGCTGCGGTAGAGGGCCCAGGACTCGGAACCATACAGCAGGGTGGTGAGGACAATGTATCTCCTGTTAAAATGTTCTTGGTATATGCTCACAATAATGCTGGACAAGAAGTGCCGACTTCAATCATGAAGTTTGAATGACGTAAAATGAAAGACATTTCTGCTCTCCTTCTCCTGTGCGCACAGGAGAGTTCTTTTCGTTACGCGGCTCAAGGTCACATTATACAGTCAAATTTGGCCAGTTCAGGCAGTAAGAGGACTGGTGTTTTTAAAAATAATTTTTGTCTTGTTTGAAAATTTGTAGTAGGGCTGAATGTTGGAATTTGCTGGAAATTTCTGGTTAGCTGAGAGGAGACATGTTTGGTGCTTTGATTCATACTATCCTGAGCTTATCCAGTGGACAATTGTGGGCCTATGTTGTGTTGCCATTGACGTAGTGATTTGAGGGGCACGCTGATTTCAGCTGTGCTTGGGTGTGGGGTTGGTAAGGAACCAGTCTCATAGCCAAGAAATGAGACGGGTGATGTGCTGGTTTTTTTGTATTTTGTGCTTGGCAAATGTGCAGGTGGTGGGCGGTAGTGTTTTTTAGGGAAATGAAAAATTAAGGGATGACTGGGACTGACTAAGGCTAAGAGACTGGACAGTACGGAAATGGCACTGCGGTCCGTGACCTCAAAAGGCACACCGCATACCAAGGGGACCTCGCGCTGGGACCATATGGCGTTGAGGCGCGTCCCCTGGGTGGTGGATAGGGGGTCCCTCGTGAGAGGGGTGCACCGAATGAAATAAGGTGCCGTGAACCAACATGGTCTAAGGGAAGGTGACCCCGACAGAAAACCCCTGGTCCTCCTAGTAAGGGGGTTGGGCGTGGGGGTAGCTTCCCCACCCTGCAAAAAAGGAAATAGCTACAAAAACGCCGACGAAAAGACTAACAGTAATTCCTTTCCTGGAGGAGGAAGGTTCTTCTACCAGAAGACTTATGACGTCCTGTGGTGAAAGCTGGAAGTCTTCGGAAGCCACAGGACCGAGCCGCCTCTCTCTATCCAGGGATACAACCATGGGCACATGGAACGTCAAGACCATGTACCAGAGCGGCAAGGCCGCCCAGATAGCAGCGGAAATGCAAAAGTACAACCTTTCCCTGCTAGGTATCAGTGAAGCCAGATGGACGCAGTCTGGCCAGAAAAGGCTGTTAAGTGGGGAGATGATTCTGTATTCAGGTCATGAAGAGGATATTGCCCCCCATACAGAAGGTGTAGCATTCATGCTGTCACCAGTGGCACAGAGAGCGCTGATGGGCTGGGAACCTCTTGGGCCAAGAATTATCACAGCAGCCTTTAGAACCAAGAAGAAGCTCAAGCTGAACGTCATCCAGTGTTATGCGCCCACTAATGACAGTGACGAGGAAGAGAAACAAGAGTTCTACGACCGACTCCAGAGTGCCTTGGACAAATGTGTGGAGCGAGACATCACCATCGTCATGGGCGATTTTAATGCCAAAATAGGGGAGGACAACACCGGATACGAAGAGGTGATGGGGAGACAGGGACTAGGCTCAGAGATGAGTGAGAACGGGGCGAGGTTTGTAGACTTTTGTGCTCTAAACCGACTTGTCATTGGAGGCAGCATCTTCCCACACAGAAGAATACACAAAGCAACTTGGGTCTCACCTGACCATACTACAGAGAACCAAATAGACCATATCTGCATTAGCAAGAAATTTAGAAGATCCCTTCAAGATGTTCGAGTGAGGAGGGGAGCAGATGTCGCCTCCGACCACCATCTGCTTACCTTAAGAATGAAGCTCAAGCTAAAGAAAAGCCGCACAGAGACAACAAGAAGACAGCGCTATAATGTAGGCCTCCTGAGAGAAACTGGAGTTAGAGAAGAGTTCAAACTGGTGCTGTCCAACCGGTTTCAAGCGCTACAGGAGCTAGTAAATGAAGAGGAGGCGGTCACCACAGAGCAGCAGTGGAAGGCAGTTAGAGAGGCGCTGAACTCAACCTGCAAAGACACTGTAGGGTTCAGGAAACACCATCACAAGGACTGGCTGTCGGCACAGACCTTGAAGAAGATAGAAGTGAGGAAGCAGAAGAAAGCAGCTGTCAACAACAGTCGCACGAGAGCAGCCAAAGTAAGGGCACAGGGGGAATACTCGGAAGCCAACCGCGAGGTGAAGAGTAGTATCAGGGCAGACAAGAGGGCCTACACAGACAGCCTGACAGCAGAGGCAGAAAAGGCAGCAGGCAGCGGCAACATGAAACAGCTCTACGACATTACCAGAAGATTGTCGGGCAAGTATGGCCATACAGAAAGACCAGTAAAAGACAAAGAAGGCAAGCCTATTCCAGACAGAGCAGACCAACTCGACAGATGGGCCGAGTATTTTGAAGAGTTACTGAACAGACCTAGCCCACCCGACCCCCCAGACATCCAGCCGGCAGAGACCGACCTACCCATCAGCTGTGACAGACCCAGCCGGGAAGAGATCAGAAGAGCAGTGGCACTCTTGAAGAACGGCAAAGCAGCAGGCCCAGATGGTATCCCAGCGGAGTCTCTGAAAGCAGACCTAGAGACAACAGTGGAGATGCTGTACCCACTGTTTGGAAAGATCTGGGAAGACTGAAGGAGGGGTACCTAATCAAGCTTCCCAAGAAAGGCGACCTCAGCAAGTGTTCCAACTACAGAGGAATCACCTTGCTGTCAGTACCAGGAAAGGTCTTCAACAGGATCATCCTGGAGAGAACGAAGAGCTCCGTTGACCCCCCAGCTGAGAGACCAGCAAGCAGGATTCAGGAAGAACCGATCATGTACAGACCAGATCGCCACTCTCCGCATCATCGTGGAACAGTCTCTGGAGTGGAGCTCCCCGCTGTACGTCAACTTTGTGGATTATGAGAAAGCATTTGACAGTGTGGACCGAGAGACTCTGTGGAAACTCCTATGACACTACGGTGTACCCACAAAGCTCGTCCGCCTGATCAAGAGCAGCTACGATGGCATGACATGTCGCGTGATCCACGAAGGGCAGTTCACCAGGGAGCTCAAGGTCAGAACCGGTGTCAGGCCTCTTCCTACTGGCCATAGACTGGGTCATGAAGATGACCACAGAGCACAGACGAAGTGGAATACAGTGGACACTGTGGACACAGCTTGACGACCTCGATTTTGCAGACGACTTGCATTACTGTCCCACACTCATCAACAAATGCAGGACAAGACCACGAGGCTTGCTGACATCTCGTCCCAAGTGGGCCTCACCATTCACAAACAGAAAACAAAGTCAATGAGGCTGAACGCAACCAGGGAAGAACCAGTCTTGCTTGCTGGCACCCCGTTGGAGGAGGTGGAGTCCTTCACCTATCTCGGGAGCATCATAGACAAAAAAGGCGGCACTGATGCAGATGTCAGAGCACGAATCGGTAAAGCCAGAGCAGCCTTTCTCCAGTTGAAAAAAGTGTGGAGCTCCAGAGAGCTGTCACAACACACCAAAGTCCGGATTTTCAACTCCAATGTAAAAGCAGTTCTCTTATATGGAGCAGAGACTTGGAGATTGACAAAAACCACAGTCAACAGAGTACAGACCTTCATGAACAGTTGCCTTAGAAGAATTTTGAAAATCCACTGGCCAGAGAAGATCAGCAACGTCAGACTCTGGGAGAGAACAGAGCAGATAACAGCAGAGAATGAAATTGGGCGAAGAAGATGGGGATGGATCGGTCACAGTCTGAGAAAGCCAGCTTCCAGTATCACTAGGCAGGCATTGTCATG
This sequence comes from Semisulcospira habei, assembly GCA_036245525.1. Classification (NCBI taxonomy): domain Eukaryota; kingdom Metazoa; phylum Mollusca; class Gastropoda; family Semisulcospiridae; genus Semisulcospira; species Semisulcospira habei. Next base: position 137,713,045 of record BTPG01000001.1, read on the forward strand.
GAACCCACAGGGAAAGAGGAAAAGAGGTAGGCCGAGAAACTCCTGGCGTCGAGACCTCCAAGCAGACATCAAGAGACTGGGAACCACCTGGAGTAGAATCGAAGGAGAAGCACAGGACAGGAGTTGCTGGAGGTCTCTCGTCGACGGTCTATACCCGGGTAGGGGTGACAGGCGTAAGTAAATAAGTAATACCAAGGGGAATTACTCAGCGCTGGACATACACACGGTTAGATCCCCTGCCCGGCGCCTCCTGTCAGGCAGCTTGGTATGTGTACTATTCTTCCAGCGCTAGCCTCGCCTATCTGGTTTGTGAGCTCAAAAGGCAGCAGAAAGTCCCTATGGCGCGTAGAGTCCGAAATAGCTCAAGCGGTTAAACGTCGAGCAGGAGAGCGAAGGGAATCGCCGGGTCGTGGGTTCGAATCCCATCCCGGCCCCGGTAGCTGGACTCACAATCCAGGGGGGAAAACGGATTTGTTCAATAGCATGTCCGTTGGAAGGTCCTGGTAAATCACAAAGTGGCACAGTTGGAGTGCACCTGAATTGATCAGTGTTTTAAGGTCGTACTCCATAGGCAATAGACTTCCCAGTCCCCCATAACCCGCCCGTCAGGGCCGTCCATGATCACTTCGGTGCCGTGGAAGTTAAACCCGGAACTAATCAAATCAATCTCTGGCGCGTGTGCCTATTATAGGCATGGATTGTGAAAAGGAGGGTAGACAAGTCTTAGTTGAGGCAAGACAACATTGACAAACCCGTTGTCAGTACCGGCGAGTTTTAGCAACGGATCAAAGCCCGCCATGGAGCAGATCGCTACAGTGTGAGTTGTATGCCTGCTTAACCCATTACATCCTGAGGCTGATTTAAAACTTTGTTTATTGTCGTATGAA
>BTPG01000001.1:137716431-137816362 GCA_036245525.1 Semisulcospira habei
ATTGGCAGGTGAATTAACCCTATTAGCCCCAAGGTCCCATTTCTCAAATTTTGGAGGTGTTGCCTAACGACTAGGTACCGGTTGCAGGAGATGGCTTGACCATGATAATTCAAGGGTAGTGCCAGCTTAGCTTGGCGCCTTCAGGCGCCAAGCTAATCTGGCACTACCCTTGAATTATCATGGTCAAGCCATCTCCTACTGTGGAGTTAAACATAGATTTCAGCGAAATGAAGCGAAATGTACGACAGCAGAAGTCTGCATTTTCTGATGTAGAGGCCTCTGTTACAAATTAGCCGGAAGTGGCGCGTGCCTACGTAATGCGCTTGTCAGTCATCGAGGGAAAATGATCAGTCAAAGCGGGCGATCGTGACGTATACATTGCTCAAGGCAGACGACAAATACTCGACGGCTGGTAATGGATGACAAAGACGAGAGATGTCCATAAAATATGAATGACACCTCCACTCTATTTTTCCTCTAGCTTGCTTGCATTATCGAACGAGGTTGCTAATGCAGGTTGGGACTTTTATTTGAAAATATAGGGCGGTCCGAGATAGCGAGTTCGGAGCAGTTGTCTCGCCATGGGCTGCGTGGGCCAATACCGGCATTACTTGCAAGTGCAGCAGGACATGTTTTGAGCACCCCCTTCTTGCAAAAAACAACAACACGTATTTAACCCATTCAGCCCTGACGCCCTACAGCAGGAGATGGATCGACCATGATAATTCAAGGGCATCTCCTGCAACTGGTGCATAGTCATTAGATGACGCCTCCCCGCAAATTTGGGAAATAAGGCCGTCGGGCTGAATGAGTTAAAGACGTGCTATCTCGAGAGAATTCTTGAAGGGCAGAAAGCGTCTCATGTCATTAAAGACCATCATTTAGGTGGCCACAGTCACAGTCACAGCTACAGTCACAGCCACAGTCACAGCTACAGTCACAGCCACAGTCACAGCTACAGTCACAGCTACAGCCACAGCTACAGCCACAGCACAGCTACAGTCACAGCTACAGCTACAGCTACAGCCACAGCTACAGTCACAGCCACAGCTACAGCCACAGCTACAGTCACAGCTACAGCCAACTAAATGGTCTTTAATGACAGGTGTTCTCTAATAAGGCTGATCGCTCAAAACAGGTTATGTTGTAGTGCTTGTTTTGGTCTACGTGACGTAGAGGCCGATTGACATCAGAGCGCACGACCCCCCCCCCCCCCCCCCCCCACGCCACCCAATATCTTTCTGTACCTCTTAAGGAACACAATTATCATTTGGTGCCAGTTGACCTAATGGGCTAGTTTTAGTTAACTGCTATGATTTGTTGATTTTGCTGTAAAGTGGCAAACATTTGGCGAGAACACAAGAACAGGCCATTTTCAAGACCTTGACAGAGCCCCGACAGTAAACACGGCCATATTTCAGTATCGATTGATTGATTGTACATTGCTTAACGTCCCGACAACAACAAGACTTTCTCATGACGTGCCTGCACTGCTTGTGAAAAAAACAACAACAACAGAACATTGAATGTATGTCGCCAGCCGGTCCAATACGTTAAATAAACCTACGACATGGGGCCTAAATAAAGCTAAGACCATTTAGCAACACACATCCAATATCAAGAGCTACAGGCAGTGCAGACAGTAGGGAGAGTTTTAAAAAGGCCAAAAAATACAGGTGAATGGACCAAGGGTAGACAGAAACACATGCCCCAGAATAGAGGGGAAACCCCACCCTGTGGGGCTGACCAGGGTGACCCTGGGAACTAAAACGTAGTTAACCCCACCCAAGTCCCCCAGGGGAGACCCGGATGGGGGGGAGGAGGGGGGGGGATTTCAGTATCGAGGCCAAGCATGTAGACTTCGTGTATGCCTGCGCCGTTTCAGGTTTGAAGACCTTACTCATTCACGTGAAAATGTATCATCCTTATACCGGGCTGAATATATCTGGGGCATATTTAGGTTTTATAAAAATCACTCATTTCATGAAGAAATTCCGAATTTTTACGACAGTACAGCAAATCGGACATTGTTCGAGTTTATTGAAAGTATATTGTATTGGGTCAACTAGCACTGAATGATATTTGTTTTTAGATTGGTATAGAACAGTGGTTCTTTTACCAGGATATTTGCGCAACTCCGATATCAAACGACCTACCCAGTGCGCAAAAAGCCATGGGGACGATGTCGGCCGCGTGTGCGCACTGGGTAGATTCTGACATTGTCAAGTGAGCAGCGGCATCACAGGGGCAGAAAACCGCAGATTTGGAAGAAGTTTCGTGCCCATGACTCGGAGCGCTTAAATATCCTATTGACGCTCCGAGTCAGAGGCACGAAACTCTTGCCATAGCCCTCGGTTTTCTGCCCATGTGGTGGCATGTGGGCGTTTCAGCAATTGACTCGTCCTTGGCGCATTTCGGAAAACAAAAGGTAATCAAGCCGCCATATCTAAAACCACAGACCGTGTGGTACACAAGCGATCGATAGGCCTGCTAGCGACGCTGGCCATTTTCAACCGTTTATTAACGCGCGTCGCCAAAACATTTGGGCACAGCCACGGTCACGCACGGGTAGATTTAAAAAATACGACCAAAACACGGTTGTTAAGGCCTAACACAAAATGACACGCTGTGTAAACATAAATACTGTAGCGGTATTGGGTCGATTTTTTTTAAAGGTGGGGGTGGGGGGGGGGGAGGTGGGGGTGGAGGTGTGTGGGGGGTGGGGTGTGTGTGTGTGTGTGTGGGGGGGGGGGGGGAGGGGGGTTAACTTGGGCTCTGCTGTACGTCCAAAATCACCGGGACGGACCAACGTGCAGATTCTACTGACAATAGTAAAACTTGACATGTCAGTGAAAGCAAGAATTCTTACCTTACTTCACAGACAGGCGAAACTTCATTTGAATTGATCCCTTCACTGCAAAAAGGAAAAAGTGACGGAGGAAGACCCAGCTGCAAGAGGCATAGATCCTCATGAGCCCCCGCGACAGCGGGGGCTCATGAGGATCCATGCCTCTTGCCGAGACCAATTCAATTACATCAGCACATGTTCCTTAGACAGTTGGGACTTAGCGACAATGTGGGTGTAAGAAATGAACGCCAATTTCAGAACCGAACAAAATATGCGCCCATTGTCGGAGATGGGGTTAAAGTAGACCCATGAGGTTTAAATCACACACCCATACACACTGGCTGGCGCTGATTTTGTAGGCCATCTATTTGACATTCAGTGTATGTCTGGGCCGGCCAACGGTAAAAGGTCTGGTCCGCAAAACAGCACGTTTAAGAGAGAGAGAGACTGAGAGAGAGATGAGCCGTCCTCCGGCCATAATTATGCATCAGCATTTGGACTTTGTTGTGGTGTGAAGGGTGTAGCATAATTATGAACGAGCACCTACCCTTTCACTCCTTACATCCTAAGGGTGAACTCATACATCTTTGTAGCTATCCTCTGAGGTCTACGTCACAGTTCTGGAGACGGGTCGACCGTGATAGTTCAAGGGTGGTGTCAGAATAGCTTGGCGCCTGTAGGCGCCAAGCTATTCTGACACCACCCTTGAACTATCACGGTCGATACGCATCTTGTACTCGTAACGTGTCAGGGCTTTTAGGGTTAATATTTACCCTTTGCCTGTCGGTAGCAGTCTTCGTCGCGATGATTCCTACAGGAATCATCGCGACGAAAACCGCTACCGACACGCAAAGTGTTAAGCTTAACTGATCCAGAAAATTGGTTACCTTCCTTCTGTGACAGCTGAATCCACGTTTGGCTACAATTTGCACTACACAAAGTTAGGTCTTCGACGATGACGATGCTTGTAAGTACCCTGACCGTGAGACAAAAACGAATGTGTGGCACAGCGTGCACAGCCATACCGACTGACAGATCACGAACCACACTGCGCAGTCATGCGCAGCGGACCCATGGAGGTAAATCGGTTGACATCGTCGGAGCGTACAACGTTTTTCTCAAATATCTCCCCGCAAAGGACCACCGTGGCTTTTCTATACCATTCTTAGAACACATATCGTTCAGTGACAGTTGACCTAATACAATTTATTTTTAAGAAACTCGATCAATGTGTCAGATTTGCTGTACAGTCGTAAATATTCGAAATTTGTTCATGAAAATGAAATGCCTGATTTTACGACATCCCCGACGTGCCGCATATATAAGAAAGATTCACTATTTTCACGTGAATTAGCCAGTGTTTTCAAACCTGAAACGGCGCAGCCATACATGGTCTGCATGCTTGACCCCGATATTGAAATCTGCCGGGGCTCTATTTAGGTTAGTTTTTGTCATTTCATCAAATTTGTACGACTGAACAGCAAAATCGACAAATCATATGAGTTCAGTAAAAAATATTCCATAGTCGGTCAATTGGCACTAAATGATATTTCTTTTTTCCATTACGCATCGGTAAAATTTGAAGACACATATCAGCCCACCATTTGTGTTTATTATGTCGACACACAGTAATGAACTGTAACAGCAGTTGGGACACGCAGCAATAGCACACGCCTAATCGCACTTATTTATTCTGCGCTGCCGTTTGCGTGTCAATCTATTTAGCTGTTTCTCATACTAATAGAGTTGTATTTCTAGAACGTAGTGGAGTCATTGTCAGGTTACTTGATATAAAAACGACGTGTGCTGAACTGGATTGTCCTGTGTCTAAATGAATCATAAGTAAGCCCAGTTGGTATACCGCCCCTTGCAGGGGGGATGGGGGGGGGGGGATGGGTGGGTGGGTGGGTCGGGGGGTGGGGGGTGGGTGGGTGGGTAAATGTACACACGGCAATTGTACACACGTTTTTGTACACTGACTACCCGTGACGGTAAGCGTCTTAAATCACGCGCGAGATCACGATACTTAAAACTGTGTACATTTAAACACGTTTCCTTTTGGTCTGTGTACAAAATGCACTGAGTGGCCTCGGCACGAACGGGTAGTGTACAAAAGCCGTGTGTACATAAGACCTGTGTACATTTACACCCTCTACAGGGCGAGCCATCGGGCCCTATGAAGACTTATTAGCCATTGTGAGAAAACGCAAACTGAAGTGGTATGGGCATGTCACGCGTTCAGCAGGGCTTGCCAAAACAATCCCTGCAAGGCACTGTGCAAGGAGGACGAAGGAGAGGAAGACAGAGGAAAAGATGGGAGGACAATATCTCAGAGTGGACAGGCCTGAAGCTGGGCGATACGCTGAGAATGGCAGAGAACAGAGAGGAATGGAGGGAGCTGGTTGCCAAGTCATCAGTGGTGCCCCAACGGTCGGCAAGACTACGGGATATAGATAGATAGATAGACAGGGCGAGGTATACCAACTCAGCATAACTAGACCGCCTGCGTGTAGCGTTTCGAAACTATATGTTACAGAAGTGTATCCTCGAACAGTTACGGCGGTGGTGGGCTTTAAATCAAAGTGGTACAGTGAGGTGTTTCTTTGCGGAGCCGCGGACAAACCGTTGTGAGGCCCTCCGATGGCAAACGGCCTATATGAACAAACTACTGCTCTTCAGACACATAACGGCCCTGCGGCAGGTATTAACCCCTTGTGTGTCAGCTGACGCAGACCGCGTTTGGCTGCCGTGCACCGGCTCTACGGGGTTCATTCAACACCCCAAAACTGTTCACTAGCTTGTCCCAGGAACATCATTGGATTTAAAATGGTGTCCGTCAGCAAGAGGCATAGATCCTCATGAGCCCCCACAACTACGGGGGCTCATGAGGATCTATACCTCTTGCAGTTGGGTAGTGGTGCTCAGACTTTCTCAACACTGAACGCATTGCCGCAGATCCGTCCACTGAGCTATTGGGTGTGATCACAAACTTCTCACACACACACTCACACGACATACCGACAGATTAGCCCATTCAGCCCTGACGCACTACAGCAGGAGATGGGTCAGTCGACCTTGATAATTCAAGGGTAGTGCCAGATTAGCTTGGCGCCTGTCGGCGCCAAGCTAATCTGGCACTGCCCTTGAATTATCATAGTCGACCCATCGCCTGCAAAAGGTGCATAGTCGTTAGATGACGCCTCCAATTGGGAAGAACGTGCGCCGGGCTGAATGAGTTAACACATTGAAGACCGCTGCCTGTCAGTACTAATAACTAACCGATCCTGAAAGACAGTGTATTTACCTGGGGCCCTGGCTTCTCGCAGTAGTACAACCCAATACGGAAGCCGGCGTGTCGTCAGTTCTGCACCGCTGACTGCTTCAGGTATGACAGACTAGTCTGACTGCTTGCTTTACTGTACACACAGCGCTGCGACTTGACTGCCTTCTTCACAACGCCGCGTCGTACTTCTTTGAATTCAATATCACCAGGGCTGCCGTGAAACAGTCCCGAGGCTACGGAGTGTGCGTCTTGACTCGGTAACGAGCCCACTCAACAACTATTTCCTTGTCGGCCGTCTTTGTTTCAGAGCTGTGTCTCATAATCTCTGAAAGCCGGGAGTATTATGTGGCGGACTGCCGTTGGTTAGTTTGGGGTTGGTTAGTGCCGTGAAAGAGGCAAAGAGTTAAAAACTGCTGAGACCTCCTTTGGGTGTCACGAGGGGGTTCATGCCAAAATCAGGGTTTGGCAACCAGGGTGTGCCTTCTAAGAGACTACTCAACTATGCGTTTCCCTTCCAGTCACCACCAGAGCCGAAGACGGTCCACAAAACATTTCCGCTAAGAGCGACGTCAGTACAAATCGCCGGAGATCGATCGACGGTGACAGTTCAAGGGTAGTGGCAGATTAGCTTGGCGCATGTCAAGGAGCCAAGCAAATCTGCCACTACCCTTGAACTGTCACCGTCGGTCCATCTCCCGCATTTGGCACCAGCTGAGAGCCTACTGAATGTCACGCGTGCGCGAGAGAACTGAAGGAGATAGATGTATCACTGTACAAGTCAAGGTGGTCATAATTTGTGTCAGTGCGAAGGGGGTTCACAGCGGGGAGGGGAGGGGGGGGGGGAGGGGGCACTCTTTTAAACCGTGACATGTTATTCACGTACATTTGTTTTCCCTCACTCAGTGGTGCCGAAACATGGGCGCATATCAACTCGCGACTCGCGGGGGCCGGGGTGGGGAGGAGGGGGGGGGGGGACAACCGAACAAATCGCGATTTAAATTCCTAATTGACAGGCTGTATAAAAACTGTCACGTCTGACTTACACCCAAAACATATTGCCTGCCCAATATTAAGGTGTGTTTCCACACAACGACGCGATTACTTACTTACGCCTGTCACCCCTACCCGGGTATAGGCCGTCGACGAGAGACCTCCAGCGACTCCTGTCCTGTGCTTCTCCTTCGATTTTACTCCAGGTGGTTCCCATTTTCTTGATGTCTGCTTGGAAGTCTCGACGCCAGGAGTTTCTCGGCCTACCTCTTTTCCTCTTTCCCTGGGGATTCCATGACAATGCCTGCCTAGTGATACTGGAAGCTGGCTTTCTCAGACTGTGACCAATCCATCCCCATCTTCTTCGCCCAATTTCATTCTCTGCTGTTATCTGCTCTGTTCTCTCCCAGAGTCTGATGTTGCTGATCTCTGGCCAGTGGATTTTCAAAATTCTTCTAAGGCGACTGTTTATGAAGATCTGTACTCTGTTGACAGTGGTTTTTGTCAATCTCCAAGTCTCTGCTCCATATAGGAGAACTGCTTTTACGTTGGAGTTGAAAATCCGGACTTTGGTGTTTTGTGACAGCTCTCTGGAACTCCACACTTTTTTCAACTGGAGAAAGGCTGCTCTGGCTTTACCGATTCGTGCTCTGACATCTGCATCAGTGCCGCCTTTTTTGTCTATGATGCTCCCGTGATTGGTGAAGGACTCCACCTCCTCCAACGGGGTGCCAGCAAGCAAGACTGGTTCTTCCCTGGTTGCGTTCAGCCTCATTGTCTTTGTTTTCTGTTTGTGGATGGTGAGGCCCACTTGGGACGAGATGTCAGCAAGCCTCGTGGTCTTGTCCTGCATTTGTTGCTGCGTGTGGGACAGTAATGCCAAGTCATCTGCAAAATCGAGGTCGTCAAGCTGTGTCCACAGTGTCCACTGTATTCCGCTTCTTCTCTGCTCTGTGGTCCTCTTCATGACCCAGTCTATGGCCAGTAGGAAGAGGAACGGAGACAGCAGACACCCCTGCCTTACCCCGGTTCTGACCTGGAGCTCCCTGGTGAACTGCCCTTCGTGGATCACGCGACATGTCATGCCATCGTAGCTGCTCTTGATCAGGCGGACGAGCTTTGTGGGTACACCGTAGTGTCGTAGGAGTTTCCACAGAGTCTCTCGGTCCACGCTGTCAAATGCTTTCTCATAATCCACAAAGTTGACGTACAGCGGGGAGCTCCACTCCAGAGACTGTTCCACGATGATGCGGAGAGTGGCGATCTGGTCTGTACATGATCGGTTTTTCCTGAATCCTGCTTGCTGGTCTCTCAGCTGGGGGTCAACGGAGCTCTTCATTCTCTCCAGGATGATCCTGTTGAAGACCTTTCCTGGTACTGACAGCAAGGTGATTCCTCTATAGTTAGAACACTTGCTGAGGTCACCTTTCTTGGGAAGCTTGATTAGGTACCCCTCCTTCCAGTCAGCCGGCATTACCTCCTCTTCCCAGATCTTTCCAAACAGTGGGTACAGCATCTCTACTGTTGTCTCTAGGTCTGCTTTCAGAGACTCCGCTGGGATGCCATCTGGCCCTGCTGCTTTGCCGTTCTTCCAAAATGCCACTGCTCTTCTGATCTCTTCCCGGCTGGGTCTGTCACAGCTGATGGGTAGGTCGGTCTCTGCCGGCTGGATGTCTGGGGGGTCGGGTGGTCTGGGTCTGTTCAATAACTCTTCAAAATACTCGGCCCATCTGTCGAGTTGGTCTGCTCTGTCTGCAATAGGCTTCCCTTCCTTGTCTTTTACTGGTCTTTCTGTATGGCCATACTTGCCCGACAATCTTCTGGTAATGTCGTAGAGCTGTTTCATGTTGCCGCTGCCTGCTGCCTTTTCTGCCTCTGCTGTCAGGCTGTCTGTGTAGGCCCTCTTGTCTGCCCTGATACTACTCTTCACCTCGCGGTTGGCTTCCGAGTATTCCTCCTGTGCCCTTGCTTTGGCTGTTCTCGTGCGACTGTTGTTGACAACTGCTTTCTTCTGCTTCCTCACTTCTATCTTCTTCAAGGTTTGTGCCGACAGCCAGTCCTTGTGATGGCCGTGTTTCCTGAACCCTACAGTGTCTTTGCAGGTTGAGTTCAGCGCCTCTCTAACTGCCTTCCACTGCTGCTCTGTGGTGACCGCCTCCTCTTCATTTACTAGCTCCTGTAGCGCTTGAAACCGGTTGGACAGCACCAGTTTGATCTCTTCTCTCACTCCAGTCTCCCTCAGGAGGCCTACATTATAGCGCTGTCTTCTTGTTGTCTCTGTGCGGCTTTTCTTTAACTTGAGCTTTATTCTTAAGGTCTGAGGCGATATCTGCTCCCCTCCTCACTCGAACATCTTGAAGGGATCTTCTAAATTTCTTGCTAATGCAGATATGGTCTATTTGGTTCTCTGTTGCATGGTCAGGTGAGACCCACGTTGCTTTGTGTATTCTTCTGTGTGGGAAGATGCTGCCTCCAATGACAAGTCGGTTTAGAGCACAAAAGTCTACAAACCTCTCCCCGTTCTCACTCATCTCCCCTAGTCCCTGTCTCCCCATCACCTCTTCGTATCCGGTGTTGTCCTCCCCTATTTTGGCATTAAAATCACCCATGACGATGGTGATGTCTCGCTCCGCACATTTGTCCACGGCACGTAGGTCGGTCGTAGAACTCTTGTTTCTCTTTCTCGTCACTGTCATTAGTGGGCGCATAACACTGGATGACGTTCAGCTTGAGCGTTTTCTTGGTTCTAAAATCTAAAGGCTGCTGTGCTAATTCTTGGCCCAAGAGGTTCCCAGCCCATCAGCGCTCTCTGTGCCACTGGTGACAGCATGAATGCTACTCCTTCTGTATGGGGGGGCATTCTCCTCTTCATGACCTGAATACAGAATCATCTCCCCACTTAACAGCCTTTTCTGGCCAGACTGCGTCCATCTGGCTACACTGATACCTAGCAGGGAAAGGTTGTACTTTTGCATTTCCGCTGCTATCTGGGCGGCCTTGCCGCTCTGGTACATGGTCTTGACGTTCCATGTGCCCATGGTTGTGTCCCTGGATAGAGAGAGGCGGCTCGGTCCTGTGGCTTCTGAAGACTTCCGGTTTTCACCACAGGACGTCATAAATCTTCTGGTAGAAGAACCTTCCTCCTCCATTAAAGGAATTACTGTTTGTCTTTTCGTCGGCGTTTTTGTAGCCATTTCCTTTTTTGTAGGGTGGGGAAGCTACCCCCACGCCCAACCCCCTTACTAGGAGGACCAGGGGTTTTCTGTCGGGGTCACCTTCCCTTAGACCATGTTGGTTCACGGCACCTTATTTCATTCGGTGCACCCCTCTCGCGAGGGACCCCCTATCCACCACCCAGGGGACGCGCCTCAACGCCATATGGTCCCAGCGCGAGGCAACGACGCGATAGTGGAGGTAAATCTGTGGTGATAGCCGCGACAAAAATGGAGAACATACAAATAAAGAAAGAGTGTTCCCATATATGCACAAGTTAGTTAGTTATTTGGCGACTAAGGCCATCTCACTGCGGCCGCCATGATTATGCGGGTGGTGTCACAATAGACAGCGACGCCTCACACGCACACAAAGGGCGATTCCGGCCGCCGCGATTCAACAGTGAAGCCGGAGCGTAGCTTTCCGCACACGACTGACAAACAGTCTAATAATATACTCACGAGCAAAGAAAGGTAATGTTAATGTTTCCAAAGATTCCCAAAAAATGTCGCATTTCTTTTGCTGCTCAGTATATAAACAACTTAAAATAGGGGCCGGTGCAGGCAATTCCGCGAGTCACGCCGCCACATGTCTGCAACACAGAAAGCCTTTTTCCCCCGCCGCTCAGCTATTTGCGTCGCGTCGCGCATCACACGCCACCGTCGCGTCGCGATATGGACACATACCTTTAGTTATATCAGACGACGAAATGTGCCGGATCAAATATCCGAAGAAGCAAACTGATTCGAAGCGATGTTTTGTATAATTTAATGCATACATGGCAAAGTATGTAGGTCATATAGGCCGTTTGACATCGAAGCGCACAACGTCAATTTTTTTTTCCCCAAAAACTATCTCCGCAGAGATACACTTTGCTGTACCACATTAACCCATTCAGCCCTGACGCACTACAGCAGGAGATGGGGCGACCACGATAATTCAAGGGTAGTGCCAGATTAGCTTGGCGCCTGTCGCCTGTCGCTTGGCGCCTGTTACAGAGATTTTTGATCGCCTGTCGGCGCCAAGCTAATCTGGCACTGCCCTTGAATTATCATGGTCGATCCATCTCCTGCAACTGGTGCATAGTCATTAGATGACGCCTCCATAATTTGGGAAATACGGTCATCGGGCTGAATGAGTTGAGAACAAATATCGTTTAGTGCCGGTTGACCTAATATGGGCTATTTTTATTTAACTCATTCTACCCCAAGACCGAAATCCCCAAATGTTTTGCCGTTGTCCTCTGAAGACTGCATTGCAGTGCAGGACACAGATCGACCATGATATTTCAAGGGTGATGCCAGAATAGCTTGGCGCCCATAGGCCGCGCCAAGCTATTCTGGCGTCACCCTTGAACTATCATGGTCGATCCTTATCTTCCTGTGGTGTGTCTGGGGTAGAATGAGTTAACTCGTGTGATTTGCTGATTTTGCTGTACAGTCGTAAATATTTGTTAAAATAAAAGAACAAGCAATTTCCAATACCCCTGCCCCCAGGCGGGAAACGGCCAGATTTTAGTAGCCAGGTCAAGCTTGCAGACTGTCTTCCTGTATGCCTGCGCTCAGGTTTGAGGTTTGAAAACAAGGTCATCTGACTCATTCCCGTGTAAATGAATACTTCTTATAATGGGCTGCATATCCGGGGCACATTTAGGGATGTAAAATCAGCCCGCATTTCAAGCCATGAGTTTGACTGAAACAAAATTCGAATTTTTACGAGTGTACAGAAAAACTGACAGATTGTTCGAGAACAGAGTAAATCGTATTAGGTCAACTGGCACTGAACGGTATTTGCTCTAAGACTGGTGGTTCTTTGCTAAGATCTTTGTGGATAAAAAGCGTTCTGCGCTCTGAGGTCAAGCCGCGACCTATCACTAGTAGATTTACAGCTCTTTGTGAAGTAACCCTTCGGGTCAGATTTCGAAGCACTCGTGTCAGAGCAACTGACGATACCGCTTGGCCGCAAAAAAAAAAGACGCTTAACTACTTCCTTACGATGACGCAACTTCGCGTCTTTTCCGCCGAACGGTGTGGTCAATACAGGCCCACTACCGCCGTAACCGTGTTCAAAGATACACTTCTGTAACAGATGGTTACTAAACACAGGTCTAGCTCAGTATGGTTCATTTAGATACTGACATGACACTCCAGTTCAGCACACGTCGTCTTTATGTCAAGTAACCTGACAATGACTTCACTCCGTTCTATAAATACAACGCTATAAGTGCGAGAAACAGCTAAAAATAGATGTACACGCTAACGGCTGCGCAGAATAAATAAATGCGATTACGCGTGTGCTTTTGCTGCGTGTCGAAACTGCTGTTAACCCTTTTAGCCCCAAGGTCCCATTTCTCAAACTTTGGAGGTGTTGCCTAATGACTGTGTGCCAGTTGCAGGAGATTGATTGACCATGATAATGCAAGGGTAGTGCAAGATTAGCTTGGCGCCTTCAGCAATCAATCTCCTGCTGTGGGGACTCGGTGCTAAATGGGTTAAACTGAGTTCATTAGGTGTGTCGACAAGGCATAAGGAACACGTGCTGAAAGGTGTCTTCGGATGTACGCGTAATGGTACCATTACGCATAAACCCAAAGACGCGTTTCTGCACCACTTGTCGGTTTGTAATAATAATAATAATACCGTATTTATATAGGCGCTTTTTCTCAATTTTTGGGCAAATCGACTCAAAGCGCCGCGAACTGAAACCCAACACGCACACTCACGTAACAGACACGGATTTACGCCATTTAAGACAAACACAGTACAAGACAGACGAAGGGCCAGTTCAGCTACTGAAGTTACAGAGATTTTTGATCGCTTGTATTTGAAATTTGTAAAGTGGCCTGAAACCGGTACCGGAAAGTGTGGGGGGTGGGGGGTGGGTAGGGGGGTGGGTGGGGGGGTGGAAGAACCGGAGTACCGGAGAAAGAACCCCCGACGGTCCGCCCGAATTAACGCCGGTGACACTTACCAGAGGAGAAAAGTCCGACGCCGGAACGGCGTTTTCGAACCTCACACCTTTGGCATTGGTGGCAGGCGCCTTAACCACTGCGCCACGGAATGTTATGTCTTGTCGACACACCTAATAAACTTTAACAGCAGTTTGGACACGCAGCAACAGCACATGCGTAATCGTACTTATTTATTGTGTGCAACCGTTAGCGTTTTAAACACTTTAGCTGTTTCTCGTACTGATAGCACTGTATTTATAGAAAGGAGTGGAGTCAGTCATTGTCAGGTTACTTGATATTAAGTCGACGTGTGCTGAACTGGATTCTCCTGTTTCCAAATAAACCATAACTAGACCTCAGTGTGTAGCGTTTCGTAACCGTTTGTTACAGAAGTGTATCTTTGAACAGTTACGGCGGTCGTGGGCCTTTATCACGACTGTGCTGTTCGTCATTTCAACTTTGTAAAGAGGTTTCACTGTTTGTACAATAAAGTACACGTACACACCACATGGTGAAGAGCATCACCCGGCCTTGCACAAATAAAGCATTGAGACAGCCGGTTGATGAAAAGAAGCGGCCTCTAGTGTCAATATGTCAATACAGCGGCCCGGCCTATGTCTATTGTCAGCCATTCGGCCCTGACACAGGAGACTCATGTCGGCCATGACAGTTTGACACCTTTCACTGTCAATGCACGAAGACTGTGTTTTCCGGCGAAACCGTAAATTCAGCGACAGAGGTCCCCAGTTGGCAGAGTAACAGGCCGGGATACAAATTGTTTCGGTAAGAGGCATAGATCCTCATGAGCCCCCGCAACTGCGGGGGCTCAAGAGGATCTATACCTCTTACAGTTGAGTGGCGTTCAGATTATTCGGCAATAGAAGGAGTTAAAGCCACCTGCTCCAGATGAACAGGGTTAACACTCGCAGTATTTCCTGATAAAAATAGACCTAAGTATGACACTATTGCGCTGGACATAAGGACTGTTCATTCGGAATACACCAGTGTGTGAAATAAGTTTGACTAAAACAGTTCAAGGGTAGTGCCAGAATAGCTTGGCACCACCCTTGAAAAAAAAGCCCTTGTCTGTATCCTTATTTGTAGGTACTACAATGTAGATTGCGTATGGCATTGTACAGATTTGACGCTTTTAGCCTCAGTATGATAGGGGTTAACTCGTTAAGCCCCGGACACAAGACATGGCTCGAGCATGATAGTTCAAGGATGGTGCCAGAATAGCTTGGCGCCCATAGGCGCCAAGCTATTCTGGCACCACCCTTGAACTATCATGCTCGATCTGTCCCTAGAATTGTAATACAGTCCTTCAGTTGGCAACTTCAACATTTGGAGATTTCGGTCCTGGGGCCGCACAATGTGTTAGGACAGTCCGCGGCAGGGCGGGCTTTGCTAAAAATTCGCTAGTAAAACGGGTTCTCAATGTTGTCTTGCCTCAGCTAAGACTTGTCTAGCCCTCTTTTCACAACCCATGCAGGTAGGCAGCACTGGTATAACAGAGGTTTTATACTGGCGCGTCGCGTTTCGGGGGAACTTTTCTGCGTACAAAGGAGAAGCATAGCAGACAACGACATTCAGAGTCCAAAATAGCTCAGGCGGTTAAACGTCGGAGCAGGAAAGCAAAGGGAATCGCCGGGTCGTGGGTTCGAATCCCGTTCCGGCCCCGGTAGCTGGACTCACAATCCAGGGGGGAAAACGGATTTGTTCAATAGCATGTCCGTTGAAAGGTCCTGGTAAATCAAAGTGGCACAGTTGGAGTGCGCCTGAGTTGATCAGTGTTCAGGTCGTACTCCATAGGCAATAGATTTCCCTGTCCCCCCATAACCCGCCCGTCAGGGCCGTCCATGATCACCTCGGTGCTGTGGACGTTAAACCCGAACTAATCAACCATCGACATTCAAACGTCGTGTATTACAAACATCCCACGAACATTTATACTAAAGGAGATATTGCGGACAATATAACCCTGTCTTTTGCCTGGAGCGGGTGTATTACAAACATCCCACGAACATTTATACTAAAGGAGATATTGCGGACAATATAACCCTGTCTTTTGCCTGGAGCGGGTGTATTACAAACATCCCACGAACATTTATACTAAAGGAGATATTGCGGACAATATAACCCTGTCTTTCGCCTGGAGCGGGTTGCTTTCATCGGCCTGCCCTGCCGAGTAACAAAGCCCGTGAACGCGATCCAACTGCAAGAGACATAGATCCTCATGAGCCCCCGCGACAGCGGGGGCTCATGAGGATCTATGTCTCTTGCTGAGACCAATGTGTATCCATGTTTCGTGGACGGTGTCGACTTTTGGTCCTTCAATGAACCAAGATTAAATTTCAGAAACAAAAATGCACATGCAGTACACGTACAGTGGTAAAGAAGAGGTTAACATATTTTGGAGTTTTGTCACGTGTGTTTGTGTACTTTTTATCTTTCACGCCACAAACATGTATTGATGTAGGCCTACTGTTCGCTTGTGACGGACGATGAAGTCATTTGAATCGATATCAAGGACCGACTTACTAACCTGTAGAGGTGAATCAATGAATTAATGAATCTTTATTTTACAACGGTGAAGATATTAACACAGTCAGTGACAATATAATTTTTCGTACCTGCCGTTGCTAAAACTACGACTAACTAAGTACAAAATATACATAAAACAGGGACATCAAAGCACAGTTATACAAAATATCATCATCATCATCATCAGTCCCTTGTCCGAACTGGGCGTTGGGGGGACTGAAAGGCAGCAGCAACAGACAGTGCTCTCCACGGAGTTCTATTTTGGGCGGTGGCAAGCAAGTCTGGCATCTCGACTTCGGTCCATTCTTTTATGTTTGCGACCCAACTCTTTCTCTGACGACCTCGCCGACGACTTCCTTCGAGAGTGCCTTGGAGGATAGTCTTGGACAAGGTGTTGTGTCGGGTCACGTGGCCAAACCAAGCAAGCTTGCGCCGTTTCACGGTTGCCAGAAGGGGTTCATGTGGGCCCACCAGGGAAGTGACGATGCTACGTACATATTCGTTGGTCTTGTGCTCGCGGTACAAGATGCGGAGCAACTTCCTCAGGCACTTGTTCTCAAAGGCCTGGATTTTCTTTTCTGAGTCTGCAAGCAGTGTCCAAGTCTCACAGCCGTAGAGTAGAATAGACACTACGAGGGACTTGTAAAGCCTGTACTTGATGGTGAAGCTGATGGAGTTACTTCGCCATATCCTGTCCAGCCTGGCCATTGCGGATGTTGCTGTACCTATCCTGATACGGATCTCTGCTATGCAACTACCGTCTTTGGACAGGGTGGCTCCCAAGTACTTGAAGCTATTGACCTCTTCTAGCTTCTGGCCATTCATGTGAATATTGCTGCTGCTGTCGCTTGTGGTGTTGATCATCACTTTGCTTTTATCCGTACTGATCTCCATGCCATAAGACCCTGCGCTACTTGAAAGTTTGTCTGTCAGGTTTTGGAGCTCACTATTGCTGCCTGCCATGAGGTCAATGTCGTCTGCGAATCGAAGATTGCACAGGGATCTGCCACCAATAGAGATTGAAGTATGGTGGTCGTGGAGGGTTTCCTGCATGATCTTCTCCAGGAATATGTTGAAAAGGACAGGAGAGAGCAGGCATCCTTGACGGACACCGATCGTCGTCCTGAAGAACTCGCCTGACTGATTGTTAAGTAGAACCGCGCTGCAGGCGTTCTTGTAAAGCGCTTCTATCATTTGGATCAGTCCCTCCTCTATGTTGAACGATCTCATGACTTGCCAGAGTCCGTCGTGCCAGACGCGATCAAATGCTTTCCTGAAATCAATGAAGTTGTGGTAGAGTTCGCGCTGATGCTGCAGATGTTTCTCGATCAGGACGCGGCAGTTGAAAATCTGCTCTACAGTGCTTCTTCCAACTCTGAAGCCAGCCTGTTCTTCTGCCAGCAGTTCCTCGGCGAAAGTTTTGAGGCGGTTGAGAATGATTCTAAGCATTACTTTGCTAGGGTGACTTATCAGACTGATAGTTCTGTAGTTCTGGCACTGTTTCAGGTTTCCTTTCTTGGGGAGCGGGATCACTAGAGACTGTGTTCATTCTACTGGCCATTTCTTTTGCTCCCAGATCTTTTGACAGAGTGTAGTGAGGACCTTCGTTGTTACTTCTCCTCCATGTTTCAACAGTTCAGCAGGTACGTTGTCTATACCTGGAGACTTTCCTCCCTTCAGGCCGCGTACGGCTGCTTCCACCTCTTCAGCTAACACTGGCAGGTCTTCAGCCTTCCTGGCCCCAGCCTGGTTGTTTTGGAGGATGCTGGTGTCTGGCTCAGCCTTGTAGTTATACAAGTCTCGGCAGTACTCAGTCCATCTGTTTAGTACAGCAGTGTTTTCCGTAAGGAGTTGGCCGCTGCTGTCTTCGATGACTGTGGCTGTTCGCTGTTGAGTCTTGGTGAGGGTCCTTAGCGTTTCATAAGCCTTCTTGCTGTTGCCGTTTGCCATGCCCTCTTCCACGCTACAACACTGGTCTTCAATCCAATCTTCTTTGGCTTCTTTCATCCTCTTCCTGATCTTCTTGTTGACAAGTCTGTACTTGTTTGCTGATGTGAGGTCTTGGCCTCTCTTTTTCTTCCAGGCTCTCCTCTCATCACAGAGATCGAGGATGTCATCGGTGACCCAGGGCTGTTTGCGCTTCCTCTGCTTCCCCAGCACTTCTTCTGCTGTAGAAAGTAACACCTCTTTTATATTTCCAGCAAGGGTGTCTACGTCGCAGTCCAAAGTAGCCAAGGCTGCAAATCTGCCTCCCACCTGGGCTTGGAAGAGCTCTTCTACTTCCGGGTCTTTTAGCTTCTGGAGGTCGAATCTGATGCGAGGGCTCTTGCTATCTCGTTTCAATGCCAGCTTCAACTTGAGGCTAGTAAGGGCGAGGTTGTGGTCGCTGCCAATATCAGCGCCAGGAAAGGACCTCGTTTGTGCTTTGTTAACGCTGGATTTGAATCGTCGAGGCAGCAAGATGAAGTCAATCTGGTTATGGACCAGGCCTCCTGGCGATTGCCATGTCACTATTCTTGACTTCTTGTGTGGATGGAGGGTATTAGCAACGGTGAGACGGTGACTCTGTGCGAACTCTAAAAGTCGCAGGCCTCTGTCGTTTGTTTCTCCAAGGCCAAACTTGCCAGCTGTTCCTGCCCATTGTTGGTAGGCGTCAGGGCCGATCTTTGCATTCCAGTCACCGAGGACAGTCAGAATGTCTTTCTTAGGTGTTTTCTTGATGATGTTGTCCAGTTGTTCGTAAAATTCTTCTAATTCTTCATCATCATGATCTGCTGTTGGAGCGTATACTTGAATGATAGTGATGTTGTGCGGTCGGGCGGAGATGCGGATGGAGATTAGTCTGCTTGACACGGGGGTGCAGCTGATGACAGTTCCAGCCACCTCTTTCCTTACGATAAAAGCTACGCCATGTTCGTGCTTGGTTTCTTTTCCGCTGAACCAGATTTTATGGCCTTCATCTGTTGTTGTTTCTCCGAAGCCTGTCCATCGAACTTCTGCAAGTCCTACAATGTCCCAGCGATAGCGCTTCAACTCGTGGGTGAGTTCCTTCACTTTGCCGCACTGGTAGAGTGTGCGAACGTTCCAAGTTCCGATAGTTATTCCTTGCGTGGGCAGCTTGATGGTGGGTTTGGTTCCAGTAACACACTTGTCGCCCCCACCCTGGAGACCTCCAATGGGGTGCGCGGTCGTTGGTGATCCGGGCCCCGACCGATCCGGCATGTTATTCTTATTCTGTTGCTTGTCCATCAGTCCTTTCAATGGGCTTAGGCGAACTTGGCGGCGCCCGTCTCCTCTCCAAGTATTTCAACTGACTGAGAGACGCGTCAGCCCCTCACAACGTTTCGCCCGCTAGCAGAAGCGGTTACCGGGGTGTGGCTAGGTAAAGGACCTGGAGCCAGCTGTGAGAGTTGAGTGCCATGTGAAGACCAGTGCTCCCGCCTGCCCCAAGAGGCGCTGCTGGCTGAAAAGTCAAAGGTACTACTTCTCCATGAACACTCTACACCCCATACAAAATATACAGTCCACTAAAAACAAACACACGCATGCACGCCCTGCCGAGTGACAACGGAAGCAAGCGGGTTGTACAATGCTGCATGCACGTCACCGTCCCTGCTCTGAGACATAGCTTACTGCACAATTTATTGTGAAAACGTGATAGCAGGTGGTGGAAAGCTGTGATGACGAGGAGAATGTTTGTAATGCGACTCATAGTGATCGATATGCGAATGCAGCAATGATCACGGAACCGGCTTTCATCAGCCACTGCGATGCGGTGGCTTCTGAGGATTTATGATTTATGCAGAAGCCAAGACTATCATAAAAAACAAGCAGAAAAGAAAGTGGCTGCGAGAACACCCCAGCTATAACAAAACAGATGGCTATCACCTACTGACCAGACCGGAGCAGGTAGTTATCTTCCGACTACGCACCGGCCATGACAAACTGAACTGGCATCTCCATACCAAGTTTGGAATTGGCCAGTCAGACCAGTGCCCATGGAACTCTGGTAGCATGACAACAGACCACGTGCTACAGACCTGCCCCACGTTCACAACCCTCAGACTGAGACACTGGCCGGAAGAGACAGAGGTGTCCCGCAAGCTCTATGGTGGCCTGGAGGACCTGCGGCGCACGGCAGCATTTATAGAGGAGACCGGGCTGTCCATATAATGAGTGTTCGAGGAAGAAGAAGAAGATCTATGCACTGACAACTAAGAAGGCGGTTTTCTTTTTTTCTTTTTCTTAATTATTTTAAACCCATCGCATTATAGTGTGTGTTTGTGTGTGTGTGTGTGTGTGTGTGTGTGTGTGTGTGTGTGTGTGTGTGTGTGTGTGTGTCTGTGTGTGTGTGACCAGGCCGGGTTGGCACCCTCATGAGCTGCCCTATTAGGGAGGCTGGTGATGGTCCTTATCAATGACACAAATCGTAAGCTGTGATAAAGCTGTGATAGAAAGGAGTGGTGATAATGCGATTCAAAGTGATCAATAGAAAGTGATTCGGCAAGCATTATAAATTCTAACAGGTGTGGGGAGGGATTTTTTTTAATTTAAATATGTGTTTAATTGCTTGTTCATGTTTGCGAGCCGAAGCGACACATTTTCATTTTATACCAATATATTTAATGGACAATAAAGATTTTTGAATTTGAATTTGAATTTGAATTGCTTGTAAGTCAGACTGAATTAAAACAAGCTGTGATATAGCCTGCTCAGTTTCATACTGGTAGCTGAAGTTGAAGGGTGGTGCCAGAATAGCTTGGCGCCTATGGTATTCTGGCACCACCCTTGAACTGGCCGTGACGGGAAATGTTTTCAACTGATTTGCAAGAGGTTGAACCCTTGCAGGTGTAAATTAATGTGACATATTAATTATATACGCGTACCTAGCAATCTTGATCATAAAATTCAAATATGAAACTGCGTCGAGCGAGCGGGGAGGGGGGGGGGGCGAGAGAGAGAGAGAGAGAGAGAGAGAGAGAGAGAGAGAGAGAGAGAGAGAGAGAGAGAGAGAGAGAGAGAGAGAGAGAGAGAGAGCATGTACTGTTTACACGTACATTGCGGTATTCACCTCTTTTTTACCAAACGGTAATATTCTCAAATGGGTCGGTTAACAGGTTGCTCGGCTGTGTAGCATTTCCGGTTTGGCCTTTCAGAGAAGTGTTTACGTGTGCGAGTTGGAAAGTTTTTTGCGAAGTTTTCGTGTATATGCATAGATATTTTGTGTAGCCATGTAGTTATTAAATGTTCTGTTTTCAAGTGTATCTCAAGCTAATAACACTATTTCTACACTTTGTTTGGTCTCTACTTTTGGGTGGCAAAATATTCTCATGTTATTTATGAAATGTTTGAGACAACAAAACTTGTATTGCTGCACCATACATGTATACATTAATATAATAATACTGAAAACAATGAAAGAATTGCGAGTAATGCATTCTAAGGATAATTCATGACACAAACACAAAAAAAGACAATCTGCCAACAAACTCTTTAATTTTATCAGCATGACAATAAATATGAATTACTGGGTACATTACTACAAGTTTCACTATTGTACCGACAAAACAGAACAAAATAAGTTTCACTATTGTACTGACAGAACATAAAAAGTTGGAGGAAAAACAAAACAAAAAACAAAACAAAAAAAAAAAAAAAAACAAAAAACAAAACAAAACAAACAAAAAAACCCCACATTTTTACACAAAAGTTGAAGATCACCCACGCCCATGATACAAAAACCGTATGAAAATATCAGGGCGTGAGTGAGACAACAACCTGCTGGCATCAGTAGGTAGGCCTTAGAGTCGGTAGTCCTAATCCCTACCAAAAATATGGGGATATAACTTCAACGGAGATTTTGATACGTGCAACAAAACGCTGCGCAAAATAACTATCTCCGCCACGGTTTGGTCCGCTGACGATGAGGAGTACCGGCAATTTAAAGCAAAACTTCCTCGAAACACACATGAACTAGACATAAAAATTCAGACTGACTTGTGTCGCTCGAGTGTGTACGGCCGGCCGATAAAAAACAGGCCATTTCATCGGATAGTGTGCGATGTGATACACTTTTTTACAAGCAAAAAGGTTTCAAACACGAACAATAACGGCGAATGAAAGGTTTGTGGTCAAAACATGGCATTTGCAACAAGTCATACAGCTTTTTTTCGTTGTTGTGGCAACCTTTTACTGCGCAATGTCGGCCGCTAGATCGGGAACTTGTGTATGGTTTTTTTTATTCACAGCTTCCATGTTTGCAAGCAAAACCGGAAGTCGTCCCCAGTAGGTCGAAGGTCATGTTCAAAATGGCCGCACCCATCATTTCTAATTAAAAAGAGGTGAATACTGAGAGGCATAAGTTTTGCGAGGCCGCGTAAACACTACACAGCGGACTCTTGAAAGGGTTTGTTCACGGATGCCCCCCCCCCCCCCCCCCCCCCCCCCCCCCCGCCACACACACCCAGAGACAAACCCTTTCAAGAGTCTTCGGACAAAATCTTCAGTTTTGCGAGAGAAAATGTGGATCTATGTCTCATGTAGCTGATCGTGTCCACTTTTCCTCTGCAGTGAAGGGACGCTTAATGCCCCCAAATGGCGCACATGTCACGTTCAACGGGAAATATCATCAAAACAGAATTCACAAGTTGCCTGGTCTCGCACGTCGTACGCCAGACCCGTCTGGGCTATCTGGGCTACCATTGTATTCGCTCCATAAAATTTGTATTCTATTTTCCGGGCATTATTCGTGACAGAATAAACACACACCTTCACCCCTTCCCTGCCAGTGCACGGCGTACATTTCTGTTTCTGAATCACGGCTCTTCATTCAACCATCAGAAGCCAGAAACGTCCAATGAGAAACATGGATACAAATTGGTCACAGCAAGAGGCAATGTCTGATTCTCATGAGCCCCCCCCCCCCCCCCCCCCCCCCCGCAGTCTCTTGCAGTTAGATTGCGTTCAATTGTTTTCTCGGCAGAAAAGAGGATAACAACACGAATATATGACTATTCGCCTTGCAGTGTTCCTGTATCGACATTTTGGGTTCATATATTCACCATTTGATGAGTTTCACGCCAAAACGTGTTTGAATGCCTGGGGAACAAGACATGCAGCGAAAGCCAATGAAATGTTAACCCATTCAGCTCCGACGCCCTACAGCAGAAGATAGATCGACCATGATAATTCAAGGGTAGTGCCAGATTAGCTTGGCGCCGACAGGCGCCAAGCAAATCTGGCACTACCTTTGAATAGTCGTTAGATGACGCCTGCAAAATGTGGGAACTACGTGCGTGGGGTTAAATGAGTTAGTAACTATGTTTGCTGTGCTGCTTGACATCATGTGTGTTTCACGCTAAGCCTTTGCATCCCCCAAACCTGAAGCAGTTTTCATGATTTCGTCACATGATAACGTGAAAAAAAGGTCAGCAGACAACATACTAAAGTTTCATTAAAATCGAATCAGCAGTTAACATTCTACGAATTGTTAAGTCCGCAGATGTGCGAGACTTTTGCCTCTCACTATACATGGTTACTTCGGGGTTTAACGTCCACGGCACCGAAGTGATAATGACATGAACGGCCCTGACGGGCGGGTAATGAGGGACAGAGAAATCTATTGCCTATGGAGTACGACCTGGACACTATTCAACTCAGGCGCACTCCGATTGTGCCACTTTGATTTACCAGGACCTTTCAACGGACATGCTATTGAATAAGCCCGTCAGTCTTTCTCTGGATTGCGAGTCCAGCTACCGGGGTCGGGACGGGGATTCAAACCCACGACCCGGCGATTCCCCTCGCTCTCCTGCTCCGATGCTTAACCGCCGGAGATATTTCGGACTCCTCTCACTATACATGTTCCTGCCAAGAACTGTACACTTACGCTTGTAACAAACTATTATGTGCTATACTTACCGACACCTGTACTGACGCAGTCACAGGAAAGCGCACGCTCAAACGCAGCGTTGTCTCCGTCCACTGAAACTGACATACATACTGCCGCGGAGACCTATCCCGAAACACATATGATATGGTGACATACATTATGCGGTGGAAATCTCACAACACTAACCACTGATTATAGTCAAGCGGGACAACTGATCCAGCTTCATATTCCTAAATAGGCTTATCGAACTTATTACCTAAACCTTTCTAAATTTTAATATGCCTGACCACTCCGGCCCGCCGGTTCATCAGACTAGCTTGTCCTGTATTCTACGATGAGCACTGGTTTATGAATACGTGCCCAGTGTGACTTGCAACACCTGAGCCGCTGAACGATTGCCGCTGCATTGAACGCGATCATAAATTCATGAATCATAAAGAAAAACATTCAATAGCTTTCGCGCGTGTACAGTTTTTATACAATAACGGCGTCCCCATCGACTTACCCATAAAACGATGCATTCTTAACTGCGCGATCGAGTTAAACAGGCCAGAGGCTGTTCATGTACATATTTCAAGAGGCATAGATCCTCATGAGTCCCCGCTTCGCGGGGGCTCATGAGGATCTATGCCTCTTGAGTTGCAAATTTACGTCTGTGTCCCACAACCAGAGAAACTTTGAAGCCAATCAATTCTTTGCTATGCGGCTGAAAACCGGCAAGGTATATGCATCGATTTTGTCAGAAGCCCGCGGCGTCGAAAACAACAGAGATTGTTGTAGGCCTACGTGTGCTGATTGTGTAGTTTCCGGCCTAAGGCAGCGCGTGCTGGTCTGTGATTTTGGACCTTACGGCCTGGGGCCGTAAGGCCCAAATTCACAGACCAGCACACTTTACACAGAAACGCCCGGTTCGTGAAATATAAATTTCAGTCAAGTTGTTTGCGCGTGTGTACTGGTCTGATCAAGATCAGTGGGGGGGGGGGGGGGGGGGGGGGGGGGGGCAAAAAAGAAAGAGAAAGAAAACAGAACGAGACGGGCTCGTTTTGTTGTTGTTGTTGTTGCGTGTCCGCTGTGTGTGCATCCAAGTGGCACAGTTACAGAGCGCATGCGCCTAGATTGAACAGTGTTCAGGTCGTACTCCGTTGGCAACATTTGTCCCTGTACACCGCCATAAAATAAGCCTGACCTGCCCCGTAGGGTGGTCCATTTTCCACTCTTTTGGTGTGGACATTGATCAATTTAATCCCACGGCCGCATTTCCAACACTGATTTTGGAGATGTCACCCAAAGACTATGTACCAGCTGCGGGCGATGGATTGACCGTGATAATGCAAGGGTAGTGCCAGGCGCCGAGCTAATCTGGCACTACCTTCGAATTGTCATGGTCAATCCATCTCCTTCTGTAGTGCGTCGGGGCTGAATGGGTTAACTCAGTCTAGCTCGGCACCTCTCCGCTCCGATTGACTAACAACGGCCAACCAAAGGACGCGCCATGTTGTGACAGGCCGGCGGGCACGGTCTGACAGTAACGGCAGAAAATAATAATAATAATAATACCGTTATTATATAGGCGCTTTTTCTCAATTTTTACTGAGGCGAATCGACTCAAAGCGCCGCGAACTGAAACCCAACACGCACACTCACGTAACAGACACGGATTTACGCCATTTAAGACAAACACAGTACAAGACAGACGAAGGGCCAGTTCCTACTGAAGTTACAGAGATTTTTGATTGCTTGTATTTGAAATTTGTAAAGTGGCCTGAAACCGGTACCAAAGTGTGGGGGGTGAGGGGGGGTGGGTGGGTGGGGGGGTGGATGAACCGGAGTACCCGGAGAAAGAACCCCAGACCTGGGATGATCAATGCTGTACTAGTCATTGCCAGCTTTTAGTTCATTGCCGAGAAAAATTGAACACCACTAATCGACTGCAAGAGGTATAGATCCTCATGAGCCCCCGCAGTTGCCGGGGGCTCATGCCGAGGATCTATGCCTCTTGCTGACACCACTTTGAATCCAGGTCTCGGCCTGGGAAAGTTAAGGGCGTTTTATGTTGAATTCATGAAGATTGGAGAAAGACAGCCTGCGTCAGCAGAAAGCAGAGGGTTATCCATATATTAACACAGTCAGCGACAATGTCATTTCTCTAACAAAACCAACAAGCTTTGTTCTACAACAGTGACTGTATTAACACAGTCAGCGACAATGTCATTTCTCTAACAAAACCAACAAGCTTTGTTCTACAACAGTGACTGCGTATTAACACAGTCAGCGACAATGTCATTTCTCTAACAAAACCAACAAGCTTTGTTCTACAACAGTGACTGTATTAACACAGTCAGCGACAATGTCATTTCTCTAACAAAACCAACAAGCTTTGTTCTACAACAGTGACTGTATTAACACAGTCAGCGACAATGTCATTTCTCTAACAAAACCAACAAGCTTTGTTCTACAACAGTGACTGTATTAACACAGTCAGCGACAATGTCATTTCTCTAACAAAACCAACAAGCTTTGTTCTACAACAGTGACTGTATTAACACAGTCAGCGACAATGTCATTTCTCTAAGGGGCGCGGGGTAGGCCCAGTGGGGTTAGGGGGTGGGGGTGGGGGGTAGGGTGGGTTGGGGGGGGGGGAAGGGATGGGGTTGGTTGGGGTAGGCCAACACACACACACACACATGCACGCACGACCCCACTCCCCCCCCCCCCCCAATCCCCCCGCCGCCCAACACACACACACACACACGCACACACACACACGCACATACACACCACGCGCGCTCGCGTGACACGCCACACACACGTGATTAGAATGTATTCATTTTGGAGCGTTAGTGTAAGGAAACGTCTATACGTACGCAAATTAATCTCTGAGAGACCGCCGCTAGAAAGTTGGCCCCTAACTTAGCCGGCAAGAAAAGGCACAGTGTTCACAAATTCACTGGAGTTCAGCCTGCCATGATCCATCTCCAAGAGGCTTACTACATTCCGACAGACTGGCGCGAAAGGAGGGGATGGAGACGGGTGAATGGGGGAGGGGGTAGGGGCTGGGGTGTGTGGGCAGGGGCGGTGGTGAGGGGAGGGGATCTTTGTCAATGCTAAAAATTATCTCCTTGAAAGACTTGTCTACCTTTGATCGTGTGAATCTAAATGTCCCAAAGACGGTACCGCCGATTCAACTTGCTTAGTAATGAACAAATGAACAAACAAATACATACGACCAATCAACCACAAAAACAATGTCAGCAACAACAATAACAAAAACCAGCCAAACAAACAAACAATACTCATACACAGCAGACAAGTTGTACTCTTTTGGAGATAGCTGCAGAGTAAGACAGAGTAAGGGACATTACGACGCCTTTTCCTCCCACTTCATGCAATGCACAATACAGATGTTATCTCCCTTTGAAGGTCTGCCAGGCATGCGCAGCAAGTCTCCGCCAGTAAGAGTCTGGCATAGATACTCATTAGCTCTCCAGCTAGCCTGGAGAGGCTTTAACGAGTCTGTTCCTTACATGGGGACGGAAGGGGTACACAAAGACCTCATCAGAATATAATGCTCTTGTACAAGTAATGAGAGTCGCACTTGGAGGCTGATGAGGATCTGTCTTCAAGTGGCTCAGATTCTCATGAGCCGTTGCCTGCGTCAAGGGCTCATGAGAATCTGTGCCACTTGCAGAGACAGAAAGGTGTTACCATGGGACCTTCCGCAAGGCGCGCCGAATCTGCCAGGCCTAAAAATAGCACGCAGGTATTTATGCTAAGCGTATTCAAAAATCGCCCCCACGACCCGACCCATGGTGAATGGGGGCAGCCAGCGTAACCTGAGACACACCAGCCATCACAAGTTCACCCCTGAAACCCCCCTCTAGGGGCTGCTCCTTTCTCTTCTCGTCACTCAGTACTACACGGAAACTTAGAGAGACCTTGGAGAGACGATTGAACGTGGTTAATGGACTGAGGAATGTGTGTGTGTGTGTTGTGTGTTCTGAGGAGTGATGATTCGCAAGTTGTACCCAGCAAAACTTTTGGAGGTAACAGCGTGAAGCAGGTTTGTAGAACAACTTTGTGATGCTGTCAAAATAATGTGTGTACAGATGTACTGGGAATGTGAGTGCTGTGTGGTTAGGGAGAGGGATGTTTTTGTGTGCAGCAAAACTTTTGGAGCGAGAAGTTTAGAGGGGTTTGAATAGTTGAATCTGAAACTGTGATACTGTCTGGCAAATTTAGCTATAGATGTGCCATGGGGATGTGTGTGTTGTGTGGTTAGAGATGTGGTTAGACTTAGAGAGACATTTTCTGTGTATAACGATGCTTTTGTAGGTCATTCATTTTAACTCTAACTTTGTGATGTTACTCTCAATGTTGCCTACTGTAGGACTAGGAGTTTGTGTTTGGTCAGTGTGGTCAGAAAAGGAGAGAGATGTGTTGTACACATTAAAAAAAGTGTTCAAACAGGTTTTGTAGAAGTAACTATTGAATAAAGCTACATTGTGTTGCAGTCAGACCTTTACAGTTTTTAGTACGAGTAGAAACCTAGTACGCAAATTATCATCGGGCCCCGATGGCCTTTTGCATAGTCTCTGAGTAGGGACACTGAGTCTCAGACCAGAAACGAGACCAGAAACTAGATAACCATTGGCACAGCTCTGTCGAGACAAGCTTATACTGGTTTTTGTATACTTGAGAATCTGTTAGCAAAATTAAAAACTAGCCTAGTACCGATTTTCGGTGGGCATAGTACATTGATCCCTTCCCTGACACCGGACACTGGACGTATAGTTTGCTTCTGAAATCTGTCTTCATTCAAAACAACTGCCCAAGGAACATGGATATAAATTGGCCTCAGCAAGAGGCATAGATCCTCATGAGCCCCCGCAAATGCGGGGGCTCATGAGGATCTATAACTCTTGCTGTTGAGTGATAGTGATTTTTTTGTATCTGTCAGCGTAGGAAATATTAAAAAACAACAACGAGAGGCGAAGTCTGTGTGTGTTCAGTTAGTGTAGCGTGGCATTTAAATACAGTGCCTAGTGGGGGAGATGCCACGTGGTGTGTTAGACCTTCGTGTTGGTGGTGATTCTTGTCCGGTCTGCTTGCAAGGAACTAGGACTAAGGTAAATGAAAAAAAAAAAAAAAAGAAAAAAAAAAAGAGGGGTGAGACCGCTAAACATATTATGTCAGTTTTTTTAACACTCGCTGTTAACTCATTGAGCCCGACGCACGTAGTTCCCAAATTTTGGAGGAGTCATCTAACGACCCTTGAATTATCATGGTCGACCCATCTCCTGCTGTAGTGCGTCAGGGCTGCGTGGGTTAACATATTTACTCTCAAGACACCGGGCACAGCGCGAAAGATGGATCGATTACGGTAGTTCGAGTAGTGTCGGATCATATAATATGCTCTCCACGCAAACAACCAACAAACCAGCTTGCCTTTAACACCACGTGAATGCTCTGTGTTTATGTACAGTGTGTGAGTGAATGCGCGTGATTCACGTGAGCGTGCTTGATGGGTTCAGTTCGCGGCGGCGCTTTGAGCCGATATTCAATTGGGATAAAGCGCCTATTTAATGTGCTGATTTATTTTATTTATTTAAACCAACCAACCAACCAACCAACAAACAAGGAAAGCGACGAACGAACTAGCGAACGATCGAACAAGCAAACAAGCGGGCAGACAACCAACCAACCAGACAAACAAACACACAAACGAACAGATGAACGTACAGACAAACAAGCAGACAAACACACAAACAAGCAGCATCAACTCATCAGCTGGTTTGTGAGTTTTAACCTAACGGAGTAAAGCCGTTGGCAGTAAGTCACACCCTGAGACGGCACATGCACACAATAATGCAGTCAAATCACTCGCTGGCGATCATGGACAGTAGTTAGTCAAATCACTCGCTGGCGATCATGGGCAGTTAGTCAAATCACTCGCTGGCGATCATGGGCAGTTAGCCTTCTAAATGTACCTACAACTTAGTAACTTTTGCTTCATGTCTGTGGGAGTAATCCCCAGATAGACCCACACGGGGAGTACGCCACAACGCATCTCATTTGAATAGAAGTGTTCTTGTGGAGTACTCCCCGAGTGGATTTGTCTCAGTGGGGAGTACTGACTATACTAAAAGGTGCGGGCAATTTCATCATAGAGGCAGGCGAGTATTCTACCACTACCACGTCCCGGCCCCGGTAGCTGGACTCACAATCCAGGGAAAAAACGGATTTGTTCAATAGCATGTCCGTTGAAAGATCTGGTAAATCAAAGTGGCACAGTTGGAGTGCGCCTGAGTTGATCAGTGTTCAGATCGTACTCCATAGGCAATAGATTCCTCAGGGGTCCGTCCTGGGCCCGGTCCTTTTTACACTCTACATCTCCCCACTGTCCAACATCATCCAGTCTCACCACATACACCACCACCTCTACGCTGACGACTCACAACTACTAGACAAAGACAAACTCGACAACACTCAGACACTACTGACTCGCACGGCTGACTGCTATGAGGACGTGAAAAACTGGATGGCAGCAAACAAGCTCAAACTGAACGACGACAAAACGGAAGCCATGCTGGTAGGCACTCGCCAGAAACTTTCCCAGCTCTCTCCCTCTCTCCACCTTCAACTCGACAGCACCCCCATCTCCCTCTCTGACTCGGTCAAGAACCTTGGCGTTATCCTCGATTCCTCTCTTTCCATGACCAGCTTCGTCTCCGCCACGGCCCAGGCATGTTATTTCCACCTCCGCCGCATCAGTCAGATCAGAAAATACCTCACTACCGAAGCTGCCACCAAACTCGCTGTCTCTCTCATCTTATCTCGCATCGACTACTGCAACTCTCTCCTTTCTGGCCTTCCTCACTCCACCACTCTCACTCTCCAGCGCGTCCAGAACAATGCTGCCCGCCTCGTCCTCAGAAAGAAAAAATCCGACCACATCACTCCCCTGCTCAAGCTCCTTCACTGGCTCCCCATCCCCCAACGCATCCAATACAAGATTCTGTCTCTCTGCTACAAATCCCTGAACAACTACGCTCCTGCGTATCTCTCCAACTTACTTCACCCCTACACTCCTCCCCGCTCCCTCCGCTCCGCCTCTGACCCTCTCCGCCTCCTCATCCCCCGCACCAAACTCAGCACTTTCGGCCCCCGCTCTTTCTCAGTATACGGTCCAACCACCTGAAACACTCTCCCACTCTCTCTCCGTCAGAAACACTCGCTCTCCTCCTTCCAGTCTGCCCTCAAAACTCATCTCTTTCAACAGTTCTAGCACTATATCACCACACTCCCCAGCCCAAGCTGACCGTCCTAATGTATCTTCACTATTTGTGTTACGTGAGTCATTGTCTAAAGCGTGCGCATGCGTGTGCGAGTTGTGAGTGCGCGCTTAGAGTTATAATTATTATAAGATAAGCGCATTATAAATACCGTAATTATTATTAATTATTATTATTATTTCCCTGTCCCCCATAACCCGCCCGTCAGATCACCTCGGTGCTGTGGACGTTAAATCCGAACTAACCATCATAGAGTTTTTTTTAATTTTAATTTTTATTTTTGTTTTAATTTTTTTTTTTTAAAACGCCTTCGTTTCTTCTCAGCGAAATTCAAAGTGAAGATCTGTGAGTTTTCCGACACGAGCGCTACTAAGCCCAGTTGCTGTACTCTCGCACGTTTCATTATCAAGCAGTGCCATCGAGAACTGAAACGCTTGAAAAAAAAAATAGGCTACATACGTCCGAGGAATGTCTGTAATAGATGTAAACTGACCAGCAAGAGACGTAGATTCTCATGAGCCCCCGCATTCTGCGGGGGCTCATGAGAATCTATGTTTCTTGCGTGTGGGTAGTCTTGGCCGCGCGAGTGCTGGGTTACCTCAGTGCTGCATTGGCGCAGGTCTGTTTACCAGGCAGGCGCTGGGCTGCATCGTGGTGGGTCCGCTGTACCCCAGTCATTGAACGAATTCCCTGATACTTGTACAGTCTGAGGGTGTTTCATAGACTCAAATCAGCGAATAAGATGTGTAGGTACGTCAGTTTTAGCTTTTTAGGCCGCTTTTATGAAATACCGACGTGAAATAATTTTGGCTCATGTCATCACAGGCTTGCATGATAATCATGAGATTTAGTTTTGATTGTGTCAGTGAAGTAAAATCAGTGAGATGATGGTGGTGGTGGTGGTGGTGTGTGTGTGTTTTGATAGGGGGAGTGGGGTGGGGGAGCGATAGGGTGGGTGGTGGATGGGAGGGAGGGTAGTGGGGGTCAGTGTCTCCGTCATGGCAACACAGTCAATTCACTTGATCTAAACTAGTCACAAAAAGTTCAGGAACACCTACCGTTTTTCCATGAAGTGTAGTTTTCTGTTTTATAAGTGTAATTTTCAAATCCGTCAACTCCTGTCAACCGGTTATAGTCGTCTCGTCAAAGAGACAATGAAACTGCAGAAATTCTTCAAAGTGCGTTTTAGGAAAGACACAGAATGAAGCCAAATTTGGCGCTCGAGCACAATCACCAAAACATTTTGTTAACCCTATTCATCCTGATACACTTTTGCTTGAAATAAATTTGACTATGATAGTTCAAGGGTGGTGCCAGAATAGCTTGGCGCCTCAGGCGCCAAGATATTCTGGCACCACCCTTGAACTAGTAATCTGAAATAGAGCCTTCATAGGATAGTAAGTAAAATGTAAAAAATTCAGCCTCAGTGTGTAATGGGTTTAACACGAACGGCAAGGTGTATCGTAGTTTCAGATATAATCTTTAGCCATAAGGACTGCCTTAGTTTAGTGGGTTATAAACAATCATGCCTTCACAGATCAACATTTCATTAACCCCCCATGAGCTTAGTCTCTGAGTTGAGTAATGCACACTTTCGCCATGCGTTCCTTTTTTTGTTGTTGTTGCGATGGGCATATTATTCACCCCTTTGCTGCCAGCGGACGCGAAATGCGCGTCTGAAATCACTGCGGCACACACACACACACACACACACACACACACACACACACACACACACACACACACACACACACACACACACACACACACACACACACACACACACACACACACACACACCCCGACATTCGCGCGAGGAGCACAGTGTAAGGGGGACCAAAACTAGCTTAGGCATAAAAAACAACAACACAGGACTAACAAGAGACATAAATCCTCATGAGCCCCCGCGACTGCGGGGGCTCATGAGGATTTATATCTCTTGCAGATGGATATCCCTTGACTCTTACTGGAACCTGGAACACTCTCCCACTCTCTCTCCGTCAGAAACACTCTCTCTCTCCTCCTTCCAGTCCGCCCTCAAAACTCACCTCTTCCAACAGTTCTAGCACTATAACATCACCACACTCCCCACCCCAAGCTGACTGTCGTAATGTATTTGTGGTACGTGAGTTATTGTCTAAACCGTGCGCATGTGTGCGCGAGTCATGATTGCGCGCTTAGAGTTATAATTATTATAAGATAAGCGCATTATAAATACCGTAATTATTATTATTGTTTACTGATAGTTAAGGGGTTAATACTTAATGGTGACAAGGCTCAGCGGTAGCACGGCCTTCCACTCCAGGCAGCGCGAACGTCCTGGGTTAGATCCCGTAGTTGTGGGCCGGGATGGTCGAGGATTTTCCTCATGCCATCGAGTCAAAATCTCGTGCAGACTCAGATCACGGTGCATGTCCGCCTTCGTGTGCGCAAGCACGCATTGAATCATCTAATGCGCATATTAAAAATAGCCCGTCTCCACTGTTCGAAAAGAGAAGGCAGATTTGGGCAGGTGGGTGGAAAATAGTTAGTAAACTTGCATATATAATTGTATCCTGACATACAGTATTTAAAATGTTGAGGTCGGTCGGCAGTCACTATTCAGAACAGAGAACAGAGCACCTGTAATCTAACAAATAAGTATTTTTTGTTCGGGGGTGGGGGGGGGGGGGGGTGGAGGGGGGCTGCGCGTTTTGGGGGTTGGATTTTTTTTCTTTAAATGTTTACTTTGTTAGATTGTTGAATAAAGTCGGTAACACTAATCTGTCCACTACATACCATGTATGCTAAAAAATGTAAGAGAAGAAGAAGAGTTGCCACATTCCTTTTGCAACAGTGAAGATAAGTAGCGACTGATCTCTATATTTGTCTATTTTGAAAAAAATGGTATTTACCCGAAATATTAATGAATTGTGTTGTAACTGTCTTTTCTAAGCGTGTTTCCTTCTCCGTTGGGTTCATCTCTGCATTTTACACGCTTGGAAGTCATCTTTTTGGTCTGGATTTAAATAATAATAATAATAATAATAAAAAGAAATGTAAAGTCAAATTTCACACGTGTCATTATAATTGAAATTATTACCATCATCCGACTACTCTATCAAGCAACAGATTCATAGCGACGAACGCCAGAGTTTTGCACGGTTCTTGATCAGTGTTGAGTGGCCAAGATCATTAGTCTTTGGACTGCGTTCAGACCCACCGCAACCCGAATCGCAACTTGTGATACAGATGTTAGGAATGCTGATCGTACAGCCTACAATTTATAGTAGTAGGTCGTACAGCCTATAAAAATGTCCAAATGCAAGAGGCATAGATCCTCATGAGCCCCCGCAATTGCTGGGGGCTCATGAGGATCATAAACACCCCATAATTATGTTCTCCGACATAAGGAGTTTCGGTGTTCAGCTAAAGCCTGAGAGTGAACGCTACATTAGCTGTGTGGTGTTCATCGATGCAAACAATAAAATCCACAGGAAGGTTACAAAATAAAGTAGATTATAGCACTGTCAGGGGAGAGAAATGTGCATGATCGACCAGTGATCATAGATCTACTGTGGCCAAAAGCACAAAAAAAAAGATGGGAAAGAGAGGGGGCGCTAAGAAAGTGACTGAAAGCATTGCATATGGAAGCCCCCTCGAAAGGGGGGGGGGGGGGGGGTATCACATATCCACTGTTCCAGCCACTCAGTGCATGGACATTTAAATCTAGGTCCCCACAAGGGGGGTCCAGATATTTAGCCGGTGTGGACAGCTGTTTCGGTCTTGGCGACCTCTTCAGCACACCATCGGCAATACTGGAGGAGGCAGGAAATTCTGCCTACCTGCAATGACAACCACATTTTACTGTGGTGTCTGCAGGGGCATACATTACATACACAGTAAAATGTAGTTGTCATTGCAGGTAGGCAGAATTTCCTGCCTCCTCCAGTATTCTTTTCATTTATCACTACAATATCGACTGCAACCCCTTCCCCCCTTTTGGTAGGTTCTCTTTTAGGGTGCATGGAAATTTAACTCTAGGTGGTGGCATGGAATGTATGCCCCTGCAGACACCACAGTAAAATGTGGTTGTCATTGCAGGTAGGCAGAATTTCCTGCCTCCTCCAGTATTGCCGATGGTGTGCTGAAGAGGTCGCCAAGACCGAAACAGCTGTCCACACCGGCTAAATATCTGGACCCCCCCTTGGGGGGACCTAGATTTTAAAATTTCCATGCACTGAGTGGCTGGAACAGTGGATATGTGATACGCCCCCCTTCGGAGGGGGGGGGGGGGCTTCCATATGCAATGCTTTCAGTCACTTTCTTAGCGCCCCCTCTCTTTCCCATCTTTTTTTTTTTTTTTTTGCTTTGGCCACAGTAGATCTATGATCACTGGTCGATCATGCACATTTCTCTCCCCTGACAGTGCTATAATCTACTTCACTTTNTAACCTTCCTAAAATATTAGCACTGGCAGTCTCCCCTTTTCTTTTCATTTATAATAATAAGTGCATTAAATAGGCGCTTTATCCCAATTGAAAATCTGCTCAAAGCGCCGTCTCGAACTGAACCCAACAAGCACGCTCACGTGAATCACGCGCATTCACTCACACACTGTACATAAACACAGAACATTCACGTGGTGCTAAGGGCTAGCTCTAGCGAGCTACTGTAGTTTTTTTGGAAATTCAAAATCGTTTGTATTTGAAATTTGATTAAGTGGGCTGAAGCTGATACCAAAGTCGTACAATCACTACAATATCGAATGCAACCCCTTTCCCCCTTTTGGTAGGTTCTCTTTTAGGGTGCATGGAAATTTAACTCTAGGTGGTGGCATGGAATGTATGCCCCTGCAGACACTACAGTAAAATGTGGTTGTCATTGCAGGTAGGCAGAATTTCCTGCCTCCTCCAGTATTGCCGATGGTGTGCTGAAGAGGTCGCCAAGACCGAAACAGCTGTCCACACCGGAATATCTGGACCCCCCTTGGGGGGACCTAGATTTAAATTTCCATGCACTGAGTGGCTGGAACAGTGGATATGTGATACGCCCCCCTTCGGAGGGGGGGGGGGGGCTTCCATATGCAATGCTTTCAGTCACTTTCTTAGCGCCCCCTCTCTTTCCCATCTTTTTTTTTTTTTTTTTGCTTTGGCCACAGTAGATCTATGATCACTGGTCGATCATGCACATTTCTCTCCCCTGACAGTGCTATAATCGACTTTACTTTGTTACCTTCCTAAAATATTAGCACTGGCAGTCTCCCCTTTTCTTTTCAATAAAATCCATAGCCTCAAGCTCTTTGTCTAGACCTCTGGTCGCCGAGTTGCGCATGTTGCATACAAACGGTGTGATTATTAGGCACAAGTTGTAAACGAATACCGCGTGTTGCTATTGAATTTTACTATGGTTATAAGATAATAGTATCATTGATGAGCATGATGCCGATGTATCATTTCCTGTGGAGATGGTATGTCCACGAGATTTACATTGCAATTCAATGGAAATCTCTCTTTTCACAAAGATAGACTTACTGTGTTTGGCTTTCACGTGGCAGTGTGTGTTACACTATAAGTGTATACGACCAATATCACGGTCGGGTAATTTTATAATTTCCCTTGATATGAAAATAACGAGGGTATAATTAGTACCACGGGCTCACGTGGAGTTGACAAGTGGCCGGCCCTACTAAGCTGGGCCTAATGAATAAATAATGAGCCCTCGTTAGTAGTGAGGAACACAGACTCCTGCTGGCAAGGAATAATTATGAGAGTCAGTAATAGGTTACTGGTCAGCTAAGATCAGAGGACGCTGGCCACCATAATAGATGTGGGATAATTAGGAGAGACAGTAATAGGTCCCTGGTCAGCTAGGATCAGAGGACGCTGGCCACCATAATAGATGTGGAATAATTATGAGAGACAGTAATTTTGATAGCGAGGATCAGAGGACGCCGACCACCATAATAGATGTGGAATAATTAAGGGAGACAGTAATGAGTTCCTTTGATAGCTAGGATCAGAGGACGCTGACCAGCATAATAGATGTAGAATAATTATGAGAGACAGTAATGGGTCCCTGGTCAGCTAGGATCAGAGGGCGCTATCCACCAGAGCAGATGGGGGATAGATTATGGGCGACAGTAATAGCTCCTTTGACAGATAGGGTCAGGGGACGCTGGCCACCATGATAGATGTGGAATAATGTGGGTGACAGTAATAGCCCCTTTGACTGGTTGAGACAAAGGGGCGATGCCCTCGGTCAGAACGGGTATATATAGCGGGAGAGCTCACAACGAAGGGAAGGAGATAGATGCCGAGAGCTCACAACGAAGGGAACGAGATAGAGAGGGAGCTCGCACAATGAAGAGAGAGCACACAACGGAGAGAGAGAGTGAGATAGATAGATAGAGGGAGCTGAGAAGCGAGAGACCGAGCTCCGGTATTTTCGCCATATTAGTATGCCATGCTAGTAGGTTGGTTGTGCCCAACCTATTAGACCCACGATGACCAAGAAATAAAAGACTCTTCTGGAAACACTCTTGTCTGGCTGCGTCTTCCATCTACAACACCTTGCGTGTGGCTGCGGTAGTGTAACACTACCGTATCTTCTTATTTGGTGCCGTGACCAGGATCTCGGAACGGGAAGAAACAGAGGAACGAAGAAACAGAAAAACTAGACTATCAGCACCAAATCGACAGCCAACGACGCAAGGGTGGAAGAGCAGACCAGAAAGAGAAGAGAAGAGTGCAAGCCAACCACCCGAAGAGAAGAGAAGAGTTCGAGCCCACTTCAAGAAAAGCAGAGTTCGAGCCCACGTCAAGGAAAAGCAGAGTTCGAGCCCACTTCAAGAAAAGCAGAGTTCGAGCCCACGTCAAGGAAAAAACAGAGTTCGAGCCCACGGGACGTCTGCGACTCATTCAAGACCAACAGCCGAAAGGATCACGGGGTAAGTGACTTTTTTCGTTTAACCCTTGTTGAGTCTTATATAGGAGCCAGACCAGTTAGCTAGAGTTGTGTTGTTGTTACATTTAAAAAGAAACAAAAATGGCAGAGGAAGTGTTTAGGATTTTAGGCGAAAAAGTAGAGGAAATGAGTCAGGCGATTAACGCCCAGAGTATAGGGCAGATGGTAGGAACGTTTGACGGAAAGCCTACCAAATTTAGGGAGTGGATAAAAGAAATTGACAAATATGCAGTGCTAATAAAAGCCCTCAACAGGCGCCCGGTCATTGCTTATCAAGCAAGCTCGGGGGTGGTGAGTGATTTTATCCATCGATTCTTACAAACGGAAGCGGCAGGGGATTGGGATGAACTGAAAAGGCAGCTAACCGTAAGGTTCGGCGAAATCGCCGATGAAAATCATGCTTTTGCGTTGCTACAGCGGGTGAAACAACACCCGAGGGAAAGTGTGCCTCTGTACGCAGAGCGACTAATGACTCTGGCCGGCGAAGCCTTCCCGAGTCAGATGGGCGCCGCTGTGGTACAACGGCAACTAATAAATTTCTTTGTTGACGGATTGGCGCACGACTTTCTTAAGATGAAAGTCCTGAGGGACAACTCAAATACGTTAGATAGGGCCGTGCAGGTGGCCATGCAGGAGGAAAACCTTCGCCATAGGTTTGAGCTACGCACGATAAACAATCGGCCAGTTAGTCAGCCGAGAGCGACAGCTAGGAGTGGAGAAGAGGCTATGGAAGTAGACCATGCTCGTCACCGTAATTGTTTTAAATGCGGGAGAGTAGGGCACCAGGCACGAAATTGCCGAGTGATAGGGACGGTTGGTCAGCAAACAATGCGTCCCCCGATTCAATGCTGGAAGTGTGGGGAACGAGGTCACATTCAGCGGGAATGTAGAAAGGCCAGAAACAGGCGGCCACAAGGTCAAAGAAGGTTTCCGCCGAGGCAGGAAAACTAGCAGTTTCTGCGGCACACGAAGCCGTTACGCAGGACCGGAAAAGTAGAAAGAGTCAGTTGTTTAGCATTAATGTAGCGGGTAGTCCTAAGTGTATAGTGTTCAAAATTGGGAAGCAACGATTTCGTAGCTTGATCGATACGGGAGCAGAGGTGTCTTTGATTAGCAAGGGGGCTTACGATAAACTCAGTCATAAGCCAAAGTTAGGAAAGGGAGATGTGTCGTTACAGTCAGTTAGTGGAGAAGCTTTACAAGTATTGGGGAGTTCAGAATTAGAATTTACGGTAGCGGGGCAAAAGTTTAAACATAAGTTCTACGTGGTATCAGGGCTCAACAGGAACTTTATTTTGGGAAATGACTGGTTAGACAAAAACGGGGTGAGGATTTATTTTGACTTGAAGAAACTCAGAGTCGGAAGTGTTTATGTGCCCTATGAACAGGACATCCACATTTCGTCTTTGGTCAGAGTGACTAAGACGAAAGTGATAAAACCTCAGACGGCAGAAGTACTCCAGGTACGGATGAAGAATGCACCGTATTTTGCAAGAGAGACACTCTTAGAGATTTCGGAAACAGACAAGGGATTTATAGCACAAGAACCGGGACTGTTAGTGACAAGCACGGTAGTCAGGCAAAATAAGCACCAGACGTACCCCATACTGATAGTAAACAACACAAACAAGACGTATAGAGTTAGAAGGGGTTGTGTTGTAGGGAAAGTAACAGCAGTTCAGGAAGTACATGAAGTACAGATAGGGTCGGTTGATCGGCAGGTATCGGCAGTCGACTTGACGGAAGTCACTGCGCCGGAGAATATGAAAGGTGTAGTGTCAGAGCTCATTACGAACAATC
Source organism: Semisulcospira habei (assembly GCA_036245525.1). Classification (NCBI taxonomy): domain Eukaryota; kingdom Metazoa; phylum Mollusca; class Gastropoda; family Semisulcospiridae; genus Semisulcospira; species Semisulcospira habei. The sequence goes on from BTPG01000001.1 coordinate 137,756,188, forward strand.
AAGACTTGTTCGCGAATAGCGACCTTGATTTAGGGGCTACTGACACTGTCACGATGAAACTAGATACCGGCGATCATCCTCCCATTAGGATAAAACCGTATAGAATCCCGCTTCAAGATAGAGAGATTGTTGACAAGGCTCTAGAAGAGATGTTACAGGCAGGTGTGATAAGACGTTCTCAGTCCCCATGGTCTTTTAGTTTAGTGATTGTATCCAAGAAGGATGGGTCGAAACGTTTATGTGTTGACTTTAGAAAACTGAATGAGGTTACAAAGAAAACATCGTACCCACTACCGCTGATAGATGACATTTTGTCACTGCTGGGAAAGGCCAAGTATTTTACCAGTCTGGACCTTAAGTCGGGATACTGGCAGGTCAAGATGGCGGATCAGGAGAGTAGGGATAGAGTAGCATTTGCATGCCACAAAGGATTATTCGAATTCACGAAAATGCCTTTTGGTTTGGTGGGAGCACCGGGATTGTTCATGATGCTTATGAATATCGTGCTAGCCGGTTTAGAAAGCTTTGCCTGTGCCTATCTCGATGACATTTTGATCTTCTCAGAAACAATAGAAGACCATCTGTGTCACCTTCAGACAGTCTTTGATCGATTGAGACAGCATGACCTGAAGCTGAAACTCAAGAAGTGTCAGTTCTTTGCGGAAGAAACCAAATACTTAGGGTTTGTCATTAGTAGCCAGGGGATAAAACCGGATGAGGAAAAGGTAAAAGTCATTAGGGCTATGGCGGCTCCGACCTGTGTCAGAGAGTGCCGTTCGTTCATTGGTATGATTGGGTTTTACAGGAAAATGATTCCTAATTTCTCCCAGATGGCTGATCCAATCATAGCACTGACACGAAAGTATGCGAGATTCAGTTGGACAGAGGAATGCCAGAAAGCGTTTGATTTGATGAAGGAAACGTTAGCCGTAGCACCAGTGTTAGCCTATCCAGATACACGGCGTCCGTACATCCTTTACACGGATGCCAGCGACACATGCGTGGGGGCATGTCTCGCGCAAAAATGTGATGAGGATTCAGACATTTCCCCAGGCTCAAAGGTAGAAAGACCTATTTACTTTCTATCCCATAAACTTAGTACCAGTCAGAGGAAATGGTCGACAATAGAGAAAGAGGCTTTTGCGATCCATTATGCGCTTCAAAAGCTAAATCACTACTTGCATAATGCGGAGTTTGTAATCCGCACGGATCACATGCCTCTTAAGTATTTGCTTAATTCACCAATGCAAAATAAGAAGGTGCAGATGTGGGCCCTTGGCATTTCAGGATATAACTGTACTATTGAATATATCCCAGGTCCTCAAAATGTTTTGGCAGACTTACTATCCAGAATGCCGAGTGGTACTCACGTGCCAGAGCATGAGGAAGAAGAAGAGTTAACCAGAGAGGTCAATGACAATGCTTTTGTCATTGGAGTCATAAACTCCAACCAATTCACACCCAAGCAGTTCGCTAGTTGTACAGTAAGAGCAGGGTGTGACGAGAAGCTGGAAAAAGTTGATCTTCCAGGGTTTGATATTATTGAGGAACAGGAGAAGGATTCTGAAATAGTGCGCTTAAAGGACTTATTGATTAGTGAACAAGGAACCATGACAGTCAATAGGAGGTACATGCTGATAGAGGATGTTCTATATTTTTTGTCTCATCCTGATGATGAACCAGTAGCCAGATTGTATGTTCCGTCTCACTTGGTAGAGTACGTAGTCAGACAGTACCATGACGAAAATGGTCACTTAGGAATAGACAAGACTCATGACACAGTCAGTAGAAAGTATTACTGGCCTAACATGTACAAACAACTGTATGAATATGTTAGTGGGTGTGTCATCTGTCAGTCTAGAGTGTTACAAAAGAAAAGGGCCCCCGTACAGGAAATGGACATTCCTCCATACCCATTCGCTAAGTTGTCATTGGACTTGGCAGGTCCGTTTGACCGCTCTCTTAGCGGGAATCGCTATGTCATAGCATTCATCTGTCATCTGACAGGTTGGGTAGAGGCGTTCCCTGTACCAGATAAAACGCCGCAGTCAGTGGTACAGCTGCTCGTAGAAGAAATTCTACCCAGACATGGCTGTCCATTGCAGATAGTATCAGACAATGGATCTGAGAATGTGAATAGGGTTATGGCAGAAACGCTGGCAGAACTGAACATAGACCATGTCACGACCAGTCTTTATCATCCACAGTCCAATGCTAAGGTCGAACGTTTTCACAGAACTTTTAACGACATTCTGTCCAAAAAGATACAAGAGGATTTTTCGACATGGGACGTGCATATTAACCAGGTACTAGCAGCTTATAGGGTTTGTGTTTCGGAAACTACGCAGGAATCTCCTTTCTTCTTACTGTACGGTCGCGATCCAGTGCTACCGTTAGATAACATCCTTAGACCCCGAAGAAAATACGCTGGTGAAGATTTTCACAAGATAGCGCTTGAGCAGCAACACAAGGCCTTCACCCAGGTGTATCGGCGAATTAAGAAAGCACAGAAGAAGGGGGCTAAGTATGCTAATAGAGGTGTACAGCCTGTCGAGATTAAGGTCGGTGATCCAGTGTACCTTCGTAATCACCGTAGACACAATAAGTTAGACAGTAAGTGGAGGTCGCACTATAGAGTGGTGGAACAATTGTCGCCTGTCACATTCAGGGTACGACATCAACTAGATGGCACCGAGGTCAGTTCACATGCTGAACACTTGCGGATAGCCAAGATTAGCGAGTGGCCTATTCCAAAAGCCAGGGGGAGAACATTACGTAAAGCCACACAGGTTGTAGCTCCAGAATCATCTGATAGCGACAGTGACGATGCAGTAGGGCAAGAGAACGCACGAGACAGACTGACTAGGGGGGTGCGAAAAGAGCGTGAGAATTCTTCATCCGAGGAGGACGTTCCGTTAATGGAGTTAAGAAAGCGCCTAAAAACAAGAGAGAAAAGGTTTCTCTCAGCAGTAAACGTTAGTTGTAACAAGGGCACATCAGACAGTTCTGATGATGGGGAGATCGACGACAATCGTTCGATTCAGCCTAGTTTACAGACTGATGGGGTTAGGGAAATTCTTGAAGCTATACTGACTCTTCTGCCAAAGAAGGCTTCGAATTAGAAATGCGACTCTCAGACGGTATCTGAGAGAGGACTATTGTAATGTGTAAATCATGAAGCATGATTTGAGTTTTGTCAGAGACAGTGGTATAAGTCTCTGGTGGTATCTTGTATGTTGCAGACAACAACAAGATGAAGTTTTTCTTCAGTCTGATAGTATTGGGGCTAGCGCAGGGTTTAAATATTAATCACAATGTCGTATTTCAAAAACTTGATGAAGTTACCACTAGTAACTGGAGATTCAGGTCGGCCTGCGCCAGAATCAATGACGGCTCAGTATGACTTAGAATCCACAACAATAGCAGTAGACGCGCAACGTACGCGGTTCGCGCTCCTTACGGAAGCTGAACTTGAAGCTTGTTCCAAACCCTTGATAGGATTCTGTGCGATTCGAAGTGCAATATATCCTATGAACATTAATCAGTTTTGTGTTACGGCGCTGTTTTTTTTAAACAACTCAGACGTAATTGCAACACACTGCCAAACAAAGGTCAAGTTGGGTACAGTGTTACCTATGGCACGGTATATAATGGATGGGCTATGGGTCATTAGTAATCATAGTCCACTAAAGATGAGTATTAGTTGTCACGGTAAAGGGGTCACGTACCAACAAATCAACCCACCATTATCGCTAACCCGCCTCAAGGAATCATGTACGGCTATTAGTGATAGATTGATGTTAACCCCTTACTACCAACAAGAGAGCCAGTATCAGGTGGAAGACAAATTGATAGGATGGCTGGAAAACTATGCATTTTCCAATATAACGTTATAAAAACCATTTCATAGCGCTTTACCAGACTACGATCCCATCTCTTTGTCCAAAGAGTTAGGTGAAATTAAGGAAATGCCAATGGATCATCTAATTGCTCGACTTCAGAGCATGCGATTCGTTAAGCCAAAACAAGAATGGGCGATATGGAAACAGATCATCATTGGTTCTATCGTAGGGACAGTAGTAGTGATCATAATTCGGGTAGGGTGTATACGATATAAAAAGAAAACTAGCGCATGGTTTGGCTCCATATTATCACGACTCAGGAAGGGTGAACGTGAGGTCACTGTGCCTACGTTGATTTCGGCGGCTGTGCAATCAGCAGACGTGAATGACGTCGCAAGAGCGAAGGACTCTACGCCGATGATGGAGGGAGGAGTGCAGTTACTCCCCGCCTCGAACGTTGTCAAGTTTACCCGTCGTTGGGGTAACCAAGGATCAACGTGTTGCGATCCAGGAAGAATCGTGAAGAATAACGAACACATGTGCAAAGACATAACTGAGTCGACGATTTTGATGTGAACATTTATTGGCGTGATTACGCCGGACAATAATAATTTTTAATAAGGAGTGATCGATTTAAATAAGCGGTCATTCCGAAAAATGATGTATTTTGTGGATAACATGTTTAATTGTTTGAAATGATTTTGTGGTCTGAATATTGTGTAATGAAAAAAAAAACGAATCTTGTGAATTAAGATTCCTTTTTTTCGGGTAGGTTTGGGAGGAGTTGTTACACTATAAGTGTATACGACCAATATCACGGTCGGGTAATTTTATAATTTCCCTTGATATGAAAATAACGAGGGTATAATTAGTACCACGGGCTCACGTGGAGTTGACAAGTGGCCGGCCCTACTAAGCTGGGCCTAATGAATAAATAATGAGCCCTCGTTAGTAGTGAGGAACACAGACTCCTGCTGGCAAGGAATAATTATGAGAGTCAGTAATAGGATACTGGTCAGCTAAGATCAGAGGACGCTGGCCACCATAATAGATGTGGGATAATTAGGAGAGACAGTAATAGGTCCCTGGTCAGCTAGGATCAGAGGACGCTGGCCACCATAATAGATGTGGAATAATTATGAGAGACAGTAATGGGTTCCTTTGATAGCGAGGATCAGAGGACGCCGACCACCATAATAGATGTGGAATAATTAAGGGAGACAGTAATGAGTTCCTTTGATAGCTAGGATCAGAGGACGCTGACCAGCATAATAGATGTAGAATAATTATGAGAGACAGTAATGGGTCCCTGGTCAGCTAGGATCAGAGGGCGCTATCCACCAGAGCAGATGGGGGATAGATTATGGGCGACAGTAATAGCTCCTTTGACAGATAGGGTCAGGGGACGCTGGCCACCATGATAGATGTGGAATAATGTGGGTGACAGTAATAGCCCCTTTGACTGGTTGAGACAAAGGGGCGATGCCCTCGGCCAGAACGGGTATATATAGCGGGAGAGCTCACAACGAAGGGAAGGAGATAGATGCCGAGAGCTCACAACGAAGGGAACGAGATAGAGAGGGAGCTCGCACAATGAAGAGAGAGCACACAACGGAGAGAGAGAGTGAGATAGATAGATAGAGGGAGCTGAGAAGCGAGAGACCGAGCTCCGGTATTTTCGCCATATTAGTATGCCATGCTAGTAGGTTGGTTGTGCCCAACCTATTAGACCCACGATGACCAAGAAATAAAAGACTCTTCTGGAAACACTCTTGTCTGGCTGCGTCTTCCATCTACAACACCTTGCGTGTGGCTGCGGTAGTGTAACATGTGTGTGTGTGCCTGGGTGTGCGTGCACACTCGACAGTCATGCATCTGTTTAGATAATGTGAGTTGGGACCATAGTCACTGTCTTTTTTTTTGTCAACAGAGTGATTGTAATCTTGTTTGTTATCGTCCGTGATTGGTCTACACAAACTACTCTTGGTCAACTAGACTCTAAAATCTTGGTGAACTATACTATAAAATCTTGGTCAAAATTGGTCAACTAAACTCTAACTCTTGAGCGACCCACACTCTAAATCTTGGGCGACCCAAACACTAAGTTCTCATTCCCTCCTTTCCAAATCTAGGGGGTGGGGGGGGGTGGGGGTGGGGTGGGGGGGGGGGGAAAGTGGGAGACCCAGTTTCCTCACACAAGTAGTTCGACATGCCAGTTCCCCCCACTCCCATTTCCTTTTCGAGTCTCAAGGGCAACCCCCTCCCCTCTTTTTATTGTGTGTGCTTCACACTCCACTCCCCCCTGTGTCTTTTATTCCCACCTGTCTGACTCTCACCATTAAAGGGTTAAATCGTGTAATCTCCTCAGCGTGGGGAATGACGATGCAAATAGCCAATTGCAAGAGGGATAGATCCTCATGAGCCCCCGCAATTGCGGGGGCCCATGAGGATCTATTCCTCTTGCGGAAATGGATTATGTTTGGAAGAAATGCTCACTTTCAATTGCTGTCCCACTGTGGTTCGCCTTCTACACAGCGATAGCGTGTTCTCCTGTCTACATTCTCGTAGACGTGCTGTGAAAGAGGCTACCACTTTGACCTTAATCCGGAAATGTTTCCACTTCAGCGCGCTCTCGCAATTAAATTCCAATACTGTCTCGCTATTCTGACCACTATGATTATTTCCAAAATCCACTCGAAATGGCTTCAGTTCAGTGCGCTTTCACTATTACATTCCACTACAGTCTCGCTATTCTGAAAACTTTATGATAATCCCCGCTTCAAGCGTCTTTACTTCAGCGCGATTTACTTTCTAACCTCAACAGCAACCTCGTTATTCTGATTGTTAAAGTCTCCCTAGTACACTGCCATCGTTGAAAGACCATGGTCGATCTGTCTCCAGATTCAAGATTAAAAGAATTATGGTGTCTTACAATGACAAATTGTGCATTGGGTGGTATAAAAACGAAGTATATTAACTTGATTCAACCCCGGGACCGAAATGACCGAAATTTGAAGTTGCCCTCTGAAGTATTACAATTCTAGAGACAGATCGAACGTAATAGTTCAAGGGTGGTGCCGGAATAGCTATTCTGGCACCAGCCTTGAACTATCATGCTGGGCGCCAAGCTATCCCGGCACCACCCTTTGAACTATCACGCTCGATCCATGTCTTGCTGTGGAGTGTCGGGGCTGGATGAATTTCAAGTGTCATAAGACAATGATAGCCATTGAACGGAAACTACTTTATTATCTTTGAAACCAACCGCCGAATTTGTGGATTTCGATCATGGGCTTCTGCAGAAACTCACGAGAATCGATCTGTTCTTCATGCTGGTTGAAATCAGCGCCATTTTCATCTGGTTAGCTCAGGTGGTCGAGCGTTCGACTATCAACCGGAAGAACGCGTGTTCGAACCCAGCTAGGGTCAAAAACTGATTTGTTCAGACCGTTTCCTGTGCCCCATGTCTTTGAAATCACCTTCATGGTGGACAAAATACTTACATGTAAACCATAAACGTTTAAAGTCTTTTTTTTTTTTTCTCCCCCCAATGACATTCCAGGACTGAGCGAGACATCCCGAGTTTCAGTCAATAACTCTGTCCTTTGAAGCCAGAAGACTATAAGTCCATTTTTTTGGGACTAGCGGGATTTTCATTGCTTTGTAATGAAAATTCCGCTTTTCACAAAAAATGACTTTACAATCTTTTATCTTGATTTTTTTTAAAAACACTAAATGGACCTTTTGCCACCGCAGGGCAGAGCTTTAAACAATCTAGCCCCGAGGCACTAGAGCAGGAGATGGATCGACCATGATTATTCAAGGGAAGTGCCAGATTAGCTTGGCGCCGTCATCGACCATGATAATTCAAGGGTAGTGCCAGATTAGCGGCGCCAAGCTAATCCGGCACTACCCTTGAATTATCATGGTCGATAAATAATCTCTTGCAAGTGGTACATAAACATTATAGGCGTCACCTCCAACATTGGGGAATGCGGCCGTGGGGGTTAAAAGGGTTAAGCAGGTCAGTGGAGCGCGAGTGATTTATCCTGACAATGCATGCTCGTGTTCTCTGACTCGCTGCTTCGCAATAAAGATCACACCGTTAACCCTTTGCGTGTCGGTGGCGGTTTTAGTCGCGATGATCCCTACAGGAATAACACCCTGACATCCCTACAGGAATAACACCCTGACATCCCTACAGGAATCATCGCGACTAAAAACCGCCTCCGACGCGCAATGGGCTAGAACAGACATTGGCTATGAATCTATGGCACTGGAGCTGAGGGGGTGGGGGGCAGGTACGGTCGGGATTGGAGTGGGTTGTGGGTGGATGAGAGGGTACACAGGTGTACGCGTGTGTGAGTGCTGCCTTCGTCCCTTATTTTAGAATTATGTTATCAAGCATGGATTGTTGTGCATAGGTTTTTTTTTTTTTTTTTTTTTTTTTTTTTTTTTGGGGGGGGGGGGGGGTGGGTGGGTGTTGTTGTTTGGTAATGGTATGAACTGAAGAAGTATCACAAACGAACGCACGGACGGACGGACGAACGAACAAACAAACAACAAACGAACGAACGAGCGACGATAACAGCAATACCATACAGCAGCAACAGGACCACCCCACGCCGCCCTAAAACAAACAAACACAGTTTTTGTTGTTGTTGTGAATCCATCTTTTAACCACGTGCCCTTGACTGCTACTGACCATACTGGTCAACCGAAAAGACGACTTTTAAACGCGTCTTTTCTCTCGACCGGTATCGTCAGTACTAGCAAAGGCAGATTAGTTACCTCTCCGCCGGGAGGATGGGTTCGGGGCGTGGGGTGGGGGGTGGGGGTGGGGGCACATTACCGTTTGAGACAACAACAAAAAAAGGCCTCCCGACGCCAGTCGTAAGTTCCCCGCGACCGAAAAATCAAACAGCACGAGGAGGTTGGGGGGGGGGGGGGAGGGATATACAGCATTTTAAAGAACTTTTGGCCGGGGTGTGGTGCGGCGGGGGTCGAACCCCCCCCCCTCCCCCTCCACCCCCTTCGATCCGCCACTTACTAGTCACGCAAAGGGTTAGGCTATCATGTTTGTCCATACCATGTATTTTTGTAGTTTTCAGGGTTGAATGGGTTAATGGAATATATGAGAGGAATACTGTCTCGTTAAACAAAGATTAGGGGTGCGGCGGAATAGAATTAGAAAAGATACAGTGAGTTTTCGTATCCCACACTCTCAGTAGGTCCCTACCTCTGGTTCAACGACAAGTGCTAGTTACCGATAGCCGCTCTTCGAAAGAAACCATCTCTCCAGAGGCATGGATCCTCATGAGCCCCCGCAATTTGCGGGGGCTCATCAGGATCTATGCCTCTCGCTGGCCACACATTCTCCGTGGTTCTTTCGTAGGAAGGGTTATCGGACATTGTGCAGGGATTCCTCGACCGAAAAAAAAACAACAACCCCACAAAAACTCCACCTATAAAAATGATGTCCGATTTACCGATTCGTATTATTGGTCGCAAGCCTGGAACCTTTGTAATGTTGAATTCAAAACTGAAGAGTCTCTGCCGTCCAAGTAACGTGGATACACATTAGGGGCCTGCAAAAGGCATAGATCCTCATGAGCCCCCGCATACGCGGGGGCTCATGAGGATCTATGCCTCTTGCAGTTGGGTATTCGTCGCCGTGCTCTGGCGGCCAAAAGGGTTAACAATTCGTGTTAGTGTCCCGTCTCTTTCGATAAAGATCAGGACTGGGTAGAATATCGTACTAGGATTGACCGTCTACAGGCGAAATTCCAAAACAAACGCGAACACCGCTCATAAGCTGACAAAGCGCTTCATGGTGGAGGGAGGTATGGGCGGGAGGTACCGTCACGGATTCACGATTCATTTTGCATTTCAAAAATCACGAAACACAAGCAATAGCATTCACTCTTTACGATGGGAAAACAAATCTGAAAAACGAAGATGAATCTTTCTGTGGTCAGAAACATTATCGGTTGTTGTGGTGGGGGTGGGGGGGGGGAGGGGGAGGAGAGGAGAATGTGACTGTCCCTACCCCGACTAATGAAACAACGAGTTTTTAGTTTGCCTTTGGCTTTCAAGTTTCACGATGAATTCTTTTTTTTCACGAATCACGAGAGTGAAAAAAAAATCAAAAAATAAAAATCGCGAAAACTGAAAAAAACGCTAATCACGATTTTAGGGCATTACCCCCCCCCCCCCCATCCCTTGCCGAACCCTCCCTCTCCCCCCCTTTCATAGACTCCGCAATTGCAGAGGTACTGTATTTGATATCTCTGTCAGGGCGGGCCCCATTCCAACCCGCGTGCCTTGACTATAACTTGGCCATGTTTTCAAAACCTTATCCTCCTCACTACCGAGGAAAAAATGGACGCCACACTACTGCAAGAGGTATAGATCCTCATGAGCCCCCGCAATTGCGGGGGCTCATGAGGATCTATACTTCTTGCTGACACCATTACTTCGTATCCATTGTTCGTGAGACAGCTGGACAGATCTTTCGCGTTGAATTTAGATTTGTGAGAAAATGCAAACTGAAGTGGTATGGGCATGTCACGCGTTCAGCAGGGCTTGCCAGAACAATCCTGCAAGGCACTGTGCAAGGAGGACGAAGGAGAGGAAGACGGAGGAAAAGATGGGAGGACAATATCTCAGAGTGGACAGGACTGAAGCTGGGCGATACGCTGAGAATGGCAGAGAACAGAGAGGATTGGAGGGAGCTGGTTGCCAAGTCATCAGTGGTGCCCGAACGGTCGGCAAGACTACGGAATATAGATAGATAGATAGATTAGATTTCAGTGTGCAGAGTACAGTACAGTGGAGAGTACCAAAGCACGTACAGTGTCAGCGAAGGGGTTAATTTGTGTTGGACAGCATCGCAGGGGGTACGGACGGCAGAGCGAGTGAGTCAGGTGTCACTTACTCTTCAAAGGTGCAGGGTCATTGGTGATCATTGAACAAGGTGCATGTACCTGTATCAGGTATACTCCGATCACGAGTACATAGCGTACCTTGATATTCATCGATGGTGTTCACGCGGAGCTTTGTAACTGACATTTGGCACGAAATCCTGTTTCGACGTGAGTGCCTCTTTTGATATTTCGACCCATTCTCTGACGAAATTCGGAACCTGCAGGTCTACAGGACATGTTTAGAACCGTCTTGTGAGGAAAGGCGCCTCTGATCGTATAATATCCTAACCAAATTTTCTTTTTTTCTCTTTTCTCCTAGCCACAAATTTTTATATTACGAGAAGAGGGATCTCAGATCCGAGACGGTGTGTTTCATTTTCACACACTTAAAGGGGTTTCAACCTCTCATTATCGTTTTCTGTTATCTGACGAAATTTCTGTTGTCTGACGAAATTTCTGTTATCTGGCAAAATTTCTGTTATCTGGCGAAATTTCTGTTATCTGACGAAATTCGGAACCTGTAGGTCTACAAGATATGTTTAGAACCGTCTTGTGAGGAAAGGCGCCTCTGATCGTACATCCTAACCAAATTTCTTTTTTTCGTTTTTCTAATAGCCACAAATTTGTGTATTACGAGAAGAATTATCTCAGATCCGAGACGGTGTGTTTCATTTTCACACACTTTAAGGGGTTTCAACCTCTCTTTTTTGTTTTCTGTTGATAGGCAACCTTGGCGGCAACATTTTTACTTCATGTATGTTACGAGATTGTACGTGGACATCTTCGTTATGCAGTCTTTACTCCTTTAACTTATTACATTTTGAGGACGAAATTTTATATATATATATATATATATATATATATATTATATATATATATATATATATATATATATATATATATATATATATATATATATATATATATATATATATATTAAAACATAATATCCTTTAAGGTCTAATTCACAGTTCTGGAACCAGATCGACCACGATAGTTCAAGGGTGGTGTCAGAATAGCTTGGCGCCTGCTGGCGCCAAGCTATTCTGACACCACCCTTGAACTATCGTGGTCGATTCACATCCTGTCGCAGAATTTCAGGGTTTTATGGGTTATAACGGAACTAGAACACTGGCGAATCTTTTAGAACCAACACTTTTCTTACTGTGTACAATTCTGAGCACAGTACTTCTGAATGTTCAAATACCTTTACCTACGTTTGCGAGACTGGACCAAAACAGTGCAAAGTCGTGGCAGGCTGCGCGTGCTCCGAGCTGGGAAAACACGCAAGGGAGACAACTGTACATCAGTTTAACGTGCTTGTCTTTTCTCCGTTTTGTTAATTTTTCTTTTCTCAACATAAACTCCTTAACTGCCGGGGCAAAGCGAACGCTACACAACTGCAAGAGACATAAACCCTCATGAGCCCGCGCAGTCGCGGGGGCTCATGAGGATTTTTGTCTCTTGTCAGTCCCGTGTTCTTTATGCCTATTTTTCGGACCCGTTCCCATCTGTGTTATTCACGCAAATGTCTGTGACCACTGGCAGCGAAGGGCTTAACCTCCATGCAGCCACCGTTCCTTGTTCATGGTACCGGCGGCTGCATACACAAGGGGGTTACTGAATTAACCCATCACATCCTGAGGCTGATTTGTAAACTTTGCTTATTGTCCTACAAAGGCTGCATTACAGATTAGGAGATATATCAACTGTTTTAGTTCAAGGGTGGTGCCAGAATGGCTTGGCGCCTCAGGCGCCAAGCATTGGGTGTATCAGTGTGAAAAGGGTTAAGGTGATAGTGACAGTTTGATGATGTTTGTTTCTTGTCTGTTTTTCAGATGTCCCAGGAAGCTACGCCCCCCCAAAAAAAAATAAATGGCCAAACAGCTTGCCGACTCGCCAACTGACCTGAATACAAAACGAGCACCCATTCTTGAATGCTCAAGATGACGTCAGTAATGCATGACGCCATAAAAGAGATGGCCGCAGTCTTGTGCTTATTAATTGGGTGTTCACTGACCAGACTGGAAAGCCCCCCCTGGATGACAAGACTGGGTGACAGAAGACACTAGTGCACTAGCAGAACTCTTTATTAAGAGAAGACTGCAGACACCGCTGATGTGAAAATGGGATAGCTTTAGAAATGTAAGAGATCTGAAGACAGTGACTAAACTGATTGTTTCATTATTGAAGACTAAGAAACAGGTCTCCTGTTACGATTCCTGGCAACAATGGATTTTTGCCACAAACGACTACCTCTCGCCAAGGCCGTGACGACTCTACACATGTCCATTCTTCAGTCTGCGGCCATAATCCTCATCCTGTCAGACTCGGCTAGCCACGCCAACCTCGGTCCCAGTTTCGCGGCATCCCAAACCTCTCCGTGTCACCAAGAGGGTGCCACTTGCGTCCCGCTCACCGGGACCGGAAGCGATCCGCCGACGTGCTTCGGGACCGCGCTGAGGTTCACGCACACGTCGCTCCTGTGGGCTAATGACTCGAGTTCTCTGGCGGAAGTGACGTCACGGCTGAAGATGTGGGAGGGCCTGCGGAAAGTTCCGCAGTGCTGGGCGGTGGTGCAGCCTTTTCTCTGCTCCGTCTACCTGCCCAAGTAAGTTTTTAAATCTTGGTTGATGGGTCGCGTGCTGGTCTGTGGTTTTGGACCTTAGATCCTACGGCCGTAAGGTCCAACATCACAGACCAGCACACAGTTGTGAATTGTTGACAAAAGTGCATTTTCATAAAGAGGTAGAGTAAGAGTTGCCTTTTTTCTACTTAGGTAAGTCTTGGGAATTTTTATTTACGAATATGTGTGTTGTCACAGTTCTGTAAATGTAGACCTTACGGCTGCAGGCCGTAAGATCCAGAATCACAGGCCAGCCCAAAGTGTAACAGATAGAAAAAAAAGTAAATTTTGGCAGTGATGTGGCTATACAAGTACACAAGCAAAATTCAATTACTCTTGCCGGCCTCGGTCATATTAATTATCTCCACGTGACTAAAGCGGATTGATTTATTCAGCTGTGAATATGTATATCTGCTCCATGGCTGGCTTTGAGTGTGATTGCTAAAATAATGGGTCATCAATGTTTTCTTGCCTCAACTAAGATTATTTCTACCCTTCTTTTTATAGTCCATGTCAATAGGTACACGTACGAGAGCTGTTCCACTACTTTTTGACCGTCACGGAAGGAACTCTCCTGCGTACAAACTTGAAGAAGAGCAGAAACGTCTTTCATTTTACGTCATTAAAGCATTAATTTATGTGACCTTTCGTCCAGCATCATTGTATAACATACTAAGGACATTTATAATGTAATAACATAAAGTGAGGATGTATTTTACTGTCGTCATGTCACACAAAAATCCTTGTGGCGTTTACTTGGTGAATAAATCCTTGTAACCTTTACTTGGTGAATAAATGTCTTATGTCTTAGATATTGCGATATATTGACCCTGTACTTCCTGAATTGGGTCGGTTAAGAAGTTAAAACAAACAATTAAGTAACATTTTAATTATGGACTTTTCTGTTGTGTTTTTGCATATAGGTGTGACCCCAACACAAGTCGAGTGGAGTACCCAAGCGTGACACTGTGTGAGCGGACTAGAGAACCGTGTCGGATTGTGGAACAGTTGAACACCGCATGGCCGGCCTTCCTGAGGTGTTCCCAACTCTACTTCAAGCGTAGCTGCGGGGTGGGTGATAACGAACGATATCCCATGGATACCGTGTGGTATATATATATTTTTGTAATGTCAGCACCCTCAATGCGAAATAATACGAACTCCACCCAACTGCAAGAGGTAAAGAACCTCATGAGCCCCCGCAGATGCGGGGGCTCATAAGGTTCTTTGCCTCTTGCTGAGCCCGTTCATATCTGTGTTCTTTGAATTGATAAGATTGTTTGGTGTTGAATTTACAATGCTTTTAAAGAATTTGTGCGTCCTCCGGCAGTGAAGATTTTAAATAATACAAACAGTGAAGAGAGGGTGCGTTGTAGGGTGATGCATACATATTCATGCATTCTTTCGTTGATTCGTTCGTCTGTGTGTTTGTTCTTCCCGTTCGTCGGTTCGTTCGACCGTGGATTAATTGAGCGTGGATTAGTTGATTGATTGATTGATTGATAGACTGAATGATTGATGGATGGAACGATGGATGGTTGGACGGACGGACGGACGGATGAATAGATTGGTTACGGATGGTTGGACGGACGGACGGACGGACGGATGAATAGATTGATTGATTGATTGATTCATTCATTCATTCATTCATCATTCGACTCACGTCTGAAAGGTCCCAGTTTCGAATCCACCTGTAGGTGGGGTCAGAATTCGTTCAGACCCTATCTCGGTGCCATGCCACGTCTTTGAAATTGCCTTCGTGGTTGACAAAAGACGTTAAGCTCTGAACGTTTAACGTTTTCATTCATTCATTCATTCATTCATTCATTCATTCATATGTTTTAGACAAACGTCTATCTCACGAACCCTACGTTACTATTTTATCTTCGAAAGCTTTCTTTTGGATATCGTAAATTTACCCCAATTTGATTTTTCTCTTGATTCTGTGCTCTCTCACTCAGTCTGACCTTCGATCAATTCAGCCAGTCTTTACATCAGGGTACATGCCAGTGCGCGTATTGGAAAAAACGGATGGAAGCTTTTTTTGTGTGGACAACAAAGGGCTGGTTGTACCGCTAGACACTGAGGACCGCTCGATTGCTTTTCTAGCAACGCCGGAAAATGCAAATCCGAAGTGAAGAATAAACATATGAAACACTGAGTATATTTACTCGGGTTGGAACGGGGTGGTGGCACAAACAATGAAAGCTGTCGCACACCTAACCCTTTGAGTGACGAGGAAAAATTGAAACCACCCAAGTGCAAGAGGTATAGATCCTCATGAGCCCCCGCAGTCGCGGGGGCTCATGAGGATCTATACCACTTGCCTAAACTGCTTTGTGTCCACGTCTTTTTGACGGCTGTGGACCTTTGACCATAAATTTACAATTTTCAAAAACACAATCCGCGACCACTGACAGTCATAGATATTCCTCCTCAGTCTGAGGATATTATAGGGGCGACCTCTGACGGCAAGAAGCATAGATTCTCATGACACTCTGCACCTGCAGGGTTCCATCAGAGTCTATTCTTCTTGTAGATTAGAAAGGCTGGGCGAGCGACTGAGAGATTGAGGTGAATGGAATTGGATCTTGTTGGGAAGTGTTTTATTGTGTCGCTTTGTTTAGTTCGGAGTTTTGGTGCCGTTGAAGTGAGAAGCAATCCGAGAGAGCCGGCGAGAGAGAGAGAGAGAGAGAGAGAGAGAGAGAGAGAGAGAGAGAGAGAGAGAGAGAGAGAGAGAGAGAGAGAGAGAGTATGTATGTGTGTGTGTGTGTGAGAGAGAGAGAGAGAGATAGAGAGACAGAGAGAGAGAGAGACAGAGAGAGAGACAGACAGACAGACAGACAGACAGACAGACAGGCAATGAAGCTTTATTTTACAACGGTAAAAATATTCGGTTACCAGGCCAGTTTTCAAACTTGCTGTTGTTAACATGAATGGAGAAACTACCAGTAAAAATGATCACAAGAGAGAGAGAGAGAGAGGGGAGGGGGGGGGGATACATTTTTATATTTCTATCGCATAGGTAATGTGACGAAAGATTTGTTTTTTTTTGTGTGTGTTAACATTTAGAAGGGTACTTGTTTTATGCTTAGCACCCGAGTTTTCTACATTTGATTGATTGATTGATTGATTGATTGATTGATTGAGTACAACACATCTTAATCCATTTCAAATGGGCATGTAACAAGTTCACTTCCATATTGACTGCACAGTTCCCAGAGAATGACAGAGATGATGATCATGACAACAACAATGACGACAACAGCGCCAACACCAATAACTGCATCAACACAGTTAACTCATTCAGCCCCGACACACCACAACGAGATATGGATCGACCATGATAGATCAAGTGTGGTGCCAGGATAGCTTGGCGCCCATAGGCCAAGCTATTCTGGCACCACCCTTGAACTATCATTGCTGATCTGTCTTCTTTACCCATTTAATCCCACTGCCGCATTTCTCACATTTTGGAGATCTCACCTAACATCTATGCACCAGTTGCAGCAGATGGCTCGACCATGATAATTTAAGGGTAGTGCCAGATTAGCTTGACGCCATCGGGCGCCAAGCTAATCTGGCACTGCCCTTGAATTATCATGGTCAAGCCGTCACCTTCTGTAGGGCTTCGGGGCTGGATGGGTTATTTGTATGGAATGCAGCCCACAGAGGACAACTCCAGAATGCGGGCACTGCTAACTCGCTTCCATTTCTTTGCTGCCCGCAGTCGGATGGTTACGACCAGCTGACGTTCAACACCACGGCTCAGTGCGAGCCCCCTTTAGTCAGGACGGACACGCAGGACAGTTGGTGGGAAGGGGTGGAGGGGTGTGGGGTGAAGTGCCAGAGCCCCCTCTACACTCCAGAGGAGCAGGACCAGGCGCACGCCTTCGTAGCGGCCATGGGGTCCCTGTGTCTCATTAGCACGCTGTTCACCATTGTGAGTACAGGCATTCGTGATAAAGACTGTATGAGATTGTAAATGGTAGCGTCCCAGGAAGCAAGAGTCCACGGGCCCCACGACGGCCGCAGTGCCGTGCGCGGGCCCACAGCGGCCGTCAGTGGGCCCGAAGACGTTTTGCGGCCGGGGGGGTACAGTAGAACATGTTTTGAGCATGCAGCCACATGTTTGTATTGCAAGCTAAAGAGACAGATGCTGTATCAAGAGAACGGACACAAATTGTCACCTGTCAGTGAAGACCGTCATTTAGGTGGCTACAGCCACAGCCACAGCTACAGCCACCTAAATGATGGTCTGTAACGACAGGTGACACTTTTTGTCTTTGGAGAGCACCTAATTAATTACCTGTCATTACAGACCATCATTTAGGTGGCTGCAAATGATGGTCATTAATAACAGGTGATTAAAGTCCATCAATCAGGTAGCTATACATCTTGAGGCTGAGTTTGTACAATTTGCTTATTGTCCTATGAAGGCTACATTATAGATTAGGAGATAGTGCAACTGTTTTAGTTTAAGGGTGGTGCCAGAATAGCTTTCGTCAAGCTATTCTGGCACCACCCTTGAACTATCATTCAACTTTATTTCAAGCAAGAGGTGTATCAGAATGATAAGGGTTGATGTGTGTGTGTGTGCGTGCGTGCGTGCTTGTGTGTGTGTGTTTGTCCGTGTGTGTGTGTGTGTGTGTGTGTGTGCGTGCATGCGTCCGTGTGCTTGCACCTTCGTATTTTTCAGCTGACCTTCATCGTCGATTGGCAGAACGCCAACCGCTACCCGGCTCTCATTCTCTTCTTCGTCAACGTGTGCTTCTTTATGGGTACTGTCGGGTGGATGGCTCAGTTTTCAGGGGGTGCCAGACAAGACATCGCTTGCAGATCGGATGGCACTGCCAGAAAACACGAACCTCAGTTGGGGTATGTGCCTTTGTTTTTCGTACCATTTACATCTTGCGATGTGTTATTACAGATTGTCCCTAAGAGTCCGAAATAGCTCAGGCAGTTAGTCGTCGGAGCAGGAGAGTGAAGGGAATCGCCGGGTCGTGGGTTCGAATCCCGTCCCGGCCCCGGTAGCTGGACTCGCAATCCAGGGGGAAAAGACGGACTTGTTCAATAGCATGTCCGTTGAAAGGTCCTGGTAAATCAAAGTGGCACAGTTGGAGTGCACCTGAGTTGATCATTGTTCAGGTCGTACTCCATAGGCAATAGATTTCCCTGTTCCCCCATAACCCGCCCGTCAGGGCCGTCCATTATCACTTCGGTGCCGTGGACGTTAAACCCGAACTAACCAACCAGATTTTCCCTTTTGACATACACCGCCTATTAGCCCTTATCACTCGGAATACACCAGTGTGTGAAATATGTTTGACGAAAATAGTTCAAGGGTAGTGCCATAGGCGCCAAGCTATTCTGGCACGACCCTTGAACTAAAGATATTGGTCTATATCCTTATTTGTAAGTACTATAATGTAGCTTGATACTTACTTACTTACGCCTGTCACCCCTCCCCGGGTATAGGCCGTCGACGAGAGACCTCCAGCGACTCCTGTCCTGTGCTTCTCTTTCGATTTTACTCCAGGTGGTTCCCAGTCTCTTGATGTCTGCTTGGAGGTCTCGAGGCCAGGTGTTCTCGGCCTACCTCTTTTCCTCTTTCCCTGGGGGTTCCATGGCAATGCCTGCCTAGCAATACTGGAAGCTGGCTTTCTCAGACTGTGACCAATCCATCCCCATCTTCTTCGCCCAATTTCATTCTCTGCTGTTATCCGCTGCTATGTTCTCTCCCAGAGTCTGACGTTGCTGATTTTCTCTGGCCAGTGGATTTTCAAAATTCTTCTAAGGCAACTGTCTATTGACTGTGGTTTTTGTCAATCTCCAAGTCTCTGCTCCATATAGGAGAACTGCTTTTACGTTGGAGTTGAAAATCCTGACTTTGGTGTGTTGTGACATCTCTCTGGAACTCCACACTTTTTTTCAACTGGAGAAAGGCTGCTCTGGCTTTACCGATTCGTGCTCTGACATCTGCATCAGTGCCACCTTTTTTTTGTCTATGATGCTCCCAAGATAGGTGAAGGACTCCACCTCCTCCAACGGGGTGCCAGCATAGCTTGCATATGGCAGTGTACAAATTTGAAGCTTTTAGTCTCAGTATGATGTGGGTTAGGCAATATTATTATAGCGGGCTTTTACCCATTACTACCACCCCATTACTACCACCCTATTACTACCACCCCATTACTACCACCCCATTACTACCACCCCATCACGGAACTTCAAGAGCCGAAGAACATCATTAGTCCTCCGCATCTGAGGGACCCCATGTTTGTTTGTTTTTTTTTTTTTGTTTCCTCCCCCCCCTCCCCCCCCCCCCTCTTGCCAGCTTCTGTTAAGACAATTCACTAAATTTTAACCCATTTAGCCCCAACGCCCTACAGCAGGTGTTGGATCGACCATGATAATTCAAGGGTAATGCCTCATTAGCTTGGCGCCTGATGGCGCCAAGCTAATCTGGCATTACCCTTGAATAATCACGGTCGATCCATTTCATGGAACTAGTACACAGTTGCTGAGTGACATCTAAAAAATTTGGGGCTTTGGGGTTCAATGGGTCATTAAACTGATGTGTCTATTTATGATATAAAAAATGTAATAAACTCCGTTTTCCTTGTTAATCAGGATCATATTTTTTTTCTTTGTGAATTGGTTAGTATTATGTTTGTGAACTTTACTGGTAATCGGACTCAGCTTCTAGTAAAACACGTATCTCGGATAATGTCAAAGCATTACGGCACGCTATCTTTTTTTTTTTCTTCTTGTCAGATCTGGCGAGACAGCAGCGTGCACTGTTGTCTTCGTCATCGTGTATTACTTCATGATGGCGGGGCTGCTCTGGTTCGTCATGCTGTGTTTCGCATGGCACTTGACCTTCCGCGCGCTGGGTACCCCACGTGACGACCTGGCGTCCAAGACGGCCTACTTTCACCTGGTCAGCTGGTCACTGCCTCTCGTGCTGACCATTGTCTGTCTGGCGATTTCTGAGGTGAGGGATGACTGTGTATGAGCCTCGTTTGTTTTGGGTTGGGATGGTTTGGTTTGGGTTTGTTTTTGTTTGGGTGTGTGATATATTGCTGTGATTTCATACAAACTTTTCTTGTGGTAAGAAAATCGCATTCAGCAAAAGCTCCTCTGGTCCATTGCGGCCGTCATGGGCTCAAAGACGTGTTGCTGCTTAGGATTTTTTTTGTGATCAAGTTTTGTTTTGTACGTGATAGATATTAATGATCCAATGAATCAATGCATCTTTATTTTACAACGGTGTGATATTAACACAGTGTCATTTTTCGTACCTGCCGTTGCTACAACTACGGCTACGTACAAAATATACATAAAACAACTACATCAAAGAACAGTGATACAAAATATATAGTCCACTAAACACAAACACACGCACAAACGCACTCGTGCGCGCGCGCACGTCCACACACACACACACACACACACACACACACACACACACACACACACACACACACACACACACACACACACACACACACACACACACGCACGCACGCACGCACGCACGCACTCACGCACACGCACGCACGCACATACACGTGATTGTTAGAATATACACGTACATTCATGTGTCCACGTATAACTAGATATTGTTATTTGGGTGATGTCAGGTATCTATAAAGACTTAGATGATTATCTCAATGTGTGTACTTATTTGTCCTTCAATCTGTGTCTTTATTAAGTGCTTTTTAGTTGAAACGGGTGTTTTCCTTCTCTGTTTTATACCGACCACCACACAGTAGTTAATGTTTGTGCATATTACAGAAATCTGAGTGCTCTTTCAATCTGTTCGATGGCTCGATTTGGCTATGTTTGTTTTGATTTGATTTGTGATTTGTAATATTGGCTGGTGCATGTTCTGTGACCTATATAAGGTGTAACATGGGCTATGATTGGTTAATTTTGTGATATAACATTCTCCAGATTGACGGCGATTGGCTGAGTGGCATTTGCTTCGTGGGATACAACAACCACAAAGTTCGCGCAGGTTTTGTCTTGGTGCCTGTTTTGTGCGTCACTGTGGTTGGACTCTTCTTCCTTGTCAAAGGTGAACATCACATACAACAAAAGCCTAATGCCCTTGTTTCGTTGTTTTAACCCGTTGAGGTCGATTGTGTTTCTGCTTTCTTTGTTAACTCAGCACCAAAAATGCCCTAGCTTTCCCGGGAACATGAATTCAAAGTAGTGTCGGCAAGAAGCATAGATCCTCATGAGCCCCCGCATCCGCGGGGGCTCATGAGGATCTATGCCTCTTGCAGTTGGGTGATGTTCACATTTTTCTCAGCACTGAGCGGGTGAAGTACGCTATTTTTACACTTTAATGGTGATGTGAAGGACGAAATTCCCTTGAACGCCTCGAAGGATACCGCTCGGTGATGGACAATTCAATGAGGGGATTTATTTTGCATCAGTGGCGTCAGTTTGTCTTTTATTTTCTTTGTTTCGTCATTACGTTTACATGTTCATGTGCGTCTTGTGTGACTGTCAACAGGTTTGGCCACTCTGATCCGAATAAAGAAAGACGCGCCGTCCTACGTGGGGGAGAGGGCAACCTCTAAACTACGGGAGACAATCATCAGACTTGGTGAGTTCTCTATTTGCCTCCCATCCATGATTTGCAGACATTCAATACATGAATATGACGTTTGGAAGGAACGTCACTAACCCCCCCCCCCCCCCCGCCCCCCTCTCTCTCCCCACCCCGTCCCCCCCTGCCCCCCCCCAAAAAAAAAAAAAAAAAAAACCAACAACTTCACATTGGCAGTCTGCGTCCACTGGTGAGAATGAGTACAATGAATTTTTTTCTGATTTGAAAACTTAATTAATGTTTGATATCTGCTTTGAAACCGAACCAATGTACCCAATCTGTGCTGTAAAGAGGTACAGATTCGCATGAGCCCCTCTTTCAGATAGATCAGTCTTGATAAGCGACTTGGGCACCATCTCATGTGCTGCGACTTGATTCTGATAGAGTAACAACACGTATTGTTCTTCGTCACTCGATAGAGTAACAACACGTATTGTTCTTTGTCACTCGATAGAGTAACAACACGTATTGTTCTTCGTCTCTCATCGAGTTTGCTTTCTGTTGTAGGTATATTCTCCGCGCTGTCCGTAGTCTTCGGCATCATCACGTTCTCAGTGCACATTTACATTTTTGTCCACGAGGGTCACTGGCAGGACAGCTTCAAGAAGTATATGTAGTAAGTGCTTTGTTGTTGTTGTTGTCTCTGAAGTTTTCTATCAGGCAGTTGCAAGACGCTAAACTTTTTAACCCTTTTAGCCCCGGGACCCTTCAGCAGGAGATGGACTATGATGATAATTCAAGGGTAGTGCCAGATGAGCTGGAAGGCGCCAAGCTCATATGGCACTACTCCAAAATTTGAGAAATGGGACCTTGGGGCTAAAAGGGTTAACTGCATGAGATGTGGTCGGCGGGAACAATTACATCCTAATGCTGACTTTAAAAAAAAAATTGCTTATTTTCCTTTGAAGGCTACATTACAGATAAATCAAGAATTTAAAGTTCAAGGGTGGTGCCAGAATAGCTTGGCGCCTGAGGCGCCAAGCTATTCTGGCGCCACCCTTGAACTGTTATAGTCAGACTAATTTCAGACAGTAGTGTATCAGGATGAAAATGGTGAATATGGTTGAAACAATGCAATCGTCCACAGGTGCGTGGGTAATTAGTGTGTGTATGGTGTGTTGTTGTTATCCTTATGTATGTGATTATTAGCTGTGTGTGATAATGGTGTGTTATTATTTTAGTCTTTAGTAACTGACATCAAGACACATTATAATGTTTTAATTGTATTTTTACATGAACACACATCTATCTTATCTTTTCTTTTTCTTATCTTATCTTATGTCGGAAGTTTGTTGTTCGCCAACTGCAAGACACTAAACCTTATTTGCATGAGATATGGCTGGCGGGACCAATCATGTTTCACGTTGCACCGTCTCCTAGTCAGAATAAGGCGATACGCAAACCGTGATTGGTCATAAAAATGCGCATATGGAAACGTGATTGGTCAAATGAAGATTAAAAAAAAAAAAAATGCGAAACGTGTCTAGATCACATCGCATGCAGAACTGATTTGGTGTCGAGCCTTGCATCATCTCCTAGTCGGAAGAAGGTTATGAACAGAATGTGACAGGCCAGAAGAATGTGGAAATCAAAACGTTATTGATCCAAAGACGATGCAAAGCTAAATGTGATTGGACCACATCGCATGCAGATAACTGATATGGTTTAGTGTCGATCCTTGAAAACAGCAACAGTTTGGACTGGACCAGTTGCAATAAGCATTGTTATATTTTAATTTTCGTAGGTCGGATGTTGCTATTTGCAAAGTTGACTGCAGATTGTTATCTCCAAGATTGCACGCCAGCGTGTATTGAATTTTTAAAAATGTTTTCCGTGTTCTCCGCAGTTGTCTGATCAACGTGACAGTCTCCGACAGTACCGGAAGTCAAGCCGGGCCACGGACTTGCGCAATCGCCCAGCGGCCCAGCGTGGTTGCTATGGAGATCAACATGTTCGCCTACTTTGGCGCCGGCATTGCCATGAGTTCGTGGTCCTGGACCAAGGCGTCCCTGTCGGCCTGGGAGAGGTTCTTCAGAAAGTGAGTGTGAACAAGACCTACGTAGAACCAATCGGCAAAATTAAATTCATTGGGCCTGATTTCGCTTGTTAGGTGGCCCGTGCACAGTCGTGGCTGTGCACAGGCCAACTCAGGCCGATGTCGGTCATAGGACTTTTACTGACCTTTTTTTAAAAAAAGGATTTTCGTTATCTAATCTGTCTGTCCGAGTTCAAGAAAGGCTTACAACACTTTTTTTATAATTAAATCGTCGATTTTATGATGGAAATAAAAGAGAGTTTATTTCTAGGATAGTGAAAGCAAATAATTCATTTGTTAGGAAAATGCACGACTTAAAAAAAAAACAACTTAGTTCTTTTCAACATTAATTTCACTCTATTCATAACATCCACATAATATTAAATGGGAAATCGTGCGTCAGCGGAAAATGTTTGAGCCCTGTTATAACTTAACCCCTTCACCGCCGAAAACAGAAATGTGAACACGATCCAACTGCAAGAGACATAGATCCTCATGAGCCCCCGCGACAGCGGGGGCTCATGAGGATCTATGCCTCTTGCTGAGACCAATTTGAATCCGTGTTAAAGGAACGGTGTCGGCTTTTGGTCGTCGAGTGAACCAAGATTTCAGAAACAGTAATGTTGTTACACTGGCAGGGAAGTGGTTGGGAATGTTCTGCGTTCTGGTCTGTGGTTTTGTGACCTTTTCGCCTGCAAGAGTCGTAAGGTCCCAAAATCACAGACCAGGCACGTTGATTTTATTCTAAACAGAATTTTTAACAAGCCTTCTAGCAAGCCAGTCAAGTTGACACGCCACAAAATGATCGCGCAAGCCTTCGAGAGACGACGAGATGTGAACAATGGCCGCGTGTCCGTCAGCTTTCACAGCACCCACGACGACCCACTAGGTAAATATGATTTTTTTTTTCATTCATTGCTATCGTCCCTTGTGTGTATGGAAACGTCTGGTTGCTTTCCGGTGACAGGTCAGAAGGTTTACTTACTTAAAGTCCCATTACGCGTAAATTTGAAGACACATTTCAGCACCATTTGTGTTTGTTATGCCTTGTCGACACACCTAATGAACTGTAACAGCAGTTGGGACACGCAGCAAAAGAACACGCACTTATTTAATCTGACCAGCCGTTAGTGAGTCAATCTAATTTTAGCTGTTTCTCGCACTGAAAGCGTTGTATTTGTAGAACGGAGTAGAGTCATTGTCAAATTACTTGATCTCAAAACGACGTGTGGTGAACTGGATTTGTCCTGTGTTTACATGAACCATATCTAGACCTGTGTGCAGCGTTTCGTAACCATGTGTTACAGAAGTGTACCTTTGGACAGTTACGGCGGTAGTGGGCCTCTAATTTTTTGTCGTTGCTGTGTGATGGACACACCATTCCAAACCTTGGAGGTAGGCAGTCGGCTTTACTCCTACACTATGCGTCTGTATCCATTGTTGCCACGCAGGACCCTGCATGCGCCAAGCTCATCTGGCACTACCCTTGAATTATCATGATCAGTCCACCTGCAACTGGTACATAGTCGTTTAGTAACACTTCCAAAATTTGGGAAAAGCACCCGTGGGACTAAACGGGTTAAGCAAGCATTTGTAGCAGTTTTAACCGTGGAGGAAAGCAGGAGTAGCCTACATGTAGTCGGGGGAGAAAGCTACGACTACGCTGCGTACTGTAGTACGTAAAAGATCTGACCTCGTTTACCGTGAGCTGAGTTCGCTTTATAAAGTATGAAAGCTGGCACACCTGGGATCAAACCCGCGCAGTACAGCACTGTCACAGTAGTTTCGGCCAAAATAATATTAGGTGGCTTCCTCTGGGAACAGAAAAAAAGTGTGCTGTTCTGTGATTTTGGATCTTACGGCTTCATTAAGGTCATTAAGGTCCAAAATTTCAGACCAATACACAAATAATAATTAATAATATTTACGGTATTTATAATGCGCTTATCTTATAATAATTATAACTCTAAGCGCGCACCCTCACAACTCGCACACGCATGCGCACGCTTTAGACAATGACTCACGTACCACAAATAGTGAAAATACATTACGACGGTCAGCTTGGGGTGGGGAGTGTGGTGATATAGTGCTAGAACTGTTGAAAGAGGTGAGTTTTGAGGGCGGACTGGAAGGAGGAGAGAGAGTGTTTCTGACGGTGAGAGAGTGAATAAATTGAATTAAATAAATACGAGTACTTTATTGCCCATTTTTTTCTGTTGACATAAAAGCAAAAAATGAAAAGCAAAATTTCAAAGAGCAATTGTTAACAACAACCCATACCAGGGCCGGATCAAGGGGGAGGGGTCCGGGGGGTCCATGGACTCCCCCCCTTTCCCCCATAAAACTACTACATAAAACTTTGATACAGTGAAGGATGATGTTTGCTCACCTTGGTGAAAAAAAACCGAAATAAAGCCATACTCAAAACAGTCAAAACTCTGCTTTAGGTGTCTGTTTCAGGTGGTTAATTTCTCCCATTTTTTTTTTTTTGGACACCCCCCCCCCCCAAACATGTAAGTGATCCGGCCCAGCACACATTATGTATCTCATACCCACATGAATACAAGTAAACTTAAGACATAAGAAATCGATAGGGGGCATCTTGATGTTTTATCCGATTTTTTTGTTTAATTAGCGAAGTAATTCAGATAAGAAAATTACGCGGTCTGGACCTCTTATACAGCGCCCTAACCCAGCATTAACCGCGTTGGTTCTAAGAGCTGAAAAAGCAGACACAAAAACTAGGCGCCAAAACACAAATCGAAGGGTTCAGGGGAACATAAGACTAAAGGAAGGTGATGACGAAGAACAACTACTGACTATTGCCAGCGAATGTAGACCTTGTTATGAGCGAAATCGGCTGTACATACAACACAAAGGTACAGAGAGGTTCAACTCTTTGGCTGTCGGTGGCGCTTTTCGTCGAGGTGATTCCTACAGGAATAACAGCAGTCTGACGTCCTACAGGAATCACCTCGACAAAAAGCGCCGCCGACAGCCAAAAGGGCCAAGATCCACCAGCACCGTCACCGTATATCACCGTTTGTTTCTGCTACAGGCATGAAGCTGGATCTCCACAGCGTGAGTTCTAACATGTCCAACATGTCCAACTTTGCCAACAACGTGCCGCGCCTTCTGCGGCGGAGAGGGGGACTCGTGCACCCCGCGGCCGGCACGCTCCGCCGCTACTCCGATTCCGGTTAGTCTTGTTTTGCTTTGAGGAGACGCTGGATCGACCGTTTAAAGCTCGAGGGTAGTCCATGATTAGCTTCGCGCCAGGGTTCGATAGATTTCTAGGTTCTTTTTATTCTAAGATAAAGCACGTAAACATGTATCTTGTGTAAAACTGCCAACATTACGTACCTTTGTGTAAACTATTTCAGTGACCTCGGGTCCGTCTGGTTTTGGGGTCATTCTGACATTTGGGGTCATTTCTTAACCCCTTCGTTGCCAAGAAAAACTGAACACTAACCAACTGCGTGGGCTCTTGAGGATCTACGCCTCTTGCTGACAATCTCGTTCCTTGGATTTTTTCAACACGTTGGCGTTGAATTAAAAGTTTAAAAACCCCAAACAAAACAAACAAACAAAAAAAAACCAAAAAACAAAACAACAACAAAAAACCCCAAACAAACAAACAAAATACCACCCACCACAATCTGCGACCCCTGGCTGTGAAGTGGTTATGAAAAGTAAGAGGCGGGATTACGAGGGATTATGTCTCTTGCAATGAAGTCATGTTTTAGACAGTGAGGGGGTTAAAAATGTAGGCGCGAACAGCCGAAATCCAACACCAAACGTGAAATGCACCCAGCAGATTTCCATATTTGATTTTTGTACATTCCCCGCTGAGAAGCCGAAAAAATATCTTGCCATCTGTGTGTGTAACTTGAAAACATGAAGACTGACAGTCTGTGTGCCTATGAAACGTCGTATCTGACACATGTGTGTGTCAAATACGAGGTTCCTATACTGACAAGCAAATGAAATGCGACATTTCGGAACCATCGGAAAACTAAAGTGATTCCGAAAATGTCGCATTGCTTTTGCTCGTTGAGAAATGCGACATTTTCAAAACCAACTGAAACACTAACGTGTCCTCTACATCACACACTAACGGTGTTTCCGATGGTTCCGAAAATGCCGCATTTCTTTTGCTCGTCAGTATACTTACACCGACGACATCTTCCTCTTTCGTCTGCCACAGATATAGCGTCCGTGATGTCGCGCCGTCTCTCGCAGTCCTCGCAGCAGATGAACATGCACGACGGGCAGTTCGTGTACATCGAGCGTGACAACTCGTCCAACAACGGGGGCTCTGTCGGGGGCTGGACGCGGCGCAGGAGGCGACGAAGGAAGCGGAGGAAGAAGAGGAACGCCGTGCAACCCATACTGGGCCCCGTGCTCTCCGGGGTTGGGTTACCCGGGTTCGGGGGAGGGGTGATGCGGCGAGGAAGCGACACGTCGGTGTTCAGCAAGGCCTCGGCCCATGGCATCAGGATGCACATGGAAGGTGGGAAGTTAGTACGTGTTGGTCTGTGATTTTGGACCTTACGGCTTTCGGCCGTAAGGTCCAAAATCACAGACCAGCACACGCATCGCGATGACGATGGTGGTGGTGATGCTCTTAGTTGTGGTGGTGGTAGGATGATGATGATGATGTTGGTTGGTCTTTCTGTCCCCCAAGCTCTCTGGTTGATCAGGCAGATGCTGATGGTGATTGTCATGATGATGATGATGAGGATGAGTATAGTGGTTGTGGTGGTTAAGTCCGCGACAATAATTTAATGATTATACAATTTTTAAATATTAAATTTTTGTTTTTACTACTGTCTAGAATGGACACAAGCAATACTTTTCTTGATGGTGATTGTGATGATGATGATGATGAGGAGGATTTACAGTGCGAAAACGTATTTTCTGGTCTGTGATTTTGGAGAAAGGTGCAAAGAACAGACCAGCACCTTAGGGATCTATTCCCTTATAAATTATCTTCACATTTTAATTTGACGATGGCTTCTCTCTTGTCATCGCTTCTTCGCTGTTTAATTTTTTCTTCATTTTATAGGTCAAGGTCACAGGCTGGGCGGGTCGCTGTCCTCGTTGCCTGGCAACGAGCACGTGCTAAGCGTGTCGGACACCGGGGGGCGGGGGTTCAGGATGGGCGGGAGCAGCAGACGATCCAGGAGGAAGCTGCCCAGACTGCAGCCTTTGAAGCGAAGCAGCAGCAGCAGGTCCTCCCTGTCCCAGTTAGGCTTGGGAATGTATGGAGGTCACCCTCAAGGACAGTTCCACCACGTGCCGTACCCACATCTGTACGGTGGGTACGACTACGCTGCGTACTACGCCAATATGTACCCCCAACTCGCGTACCCACCGTACTGGCAACCCTACGCTTACCCCCACCCTCAATACCCTTCCCACCCCTCCCTTGCCACCCACCCCCAGCTTCACCCCCACCCGCCCCCCACTACAGACTTTTCTATGTTTTCCACCAACTCGACATCCTTGCCAGGGGCGACGGGCAGCTCTCCGGAAGTGGAGAGGCGAAGGGTCATGTTGGCCTCGACCAGTCGAAGGTCAGAGGTGACGGTGGAGACGCAGCAGACGGAGTTCATTCCCCTGAAGACGTTGAGCAAGTCGGTTGCGGCGGAGTTCAAGAAACCGGCCCCGCTGTCAGACGATTCTATAGAGGATCTGAATTCATCGCAGCTTGACGATTCTGGGGCGGAGTCTGAAAGTGCAGAGACGGAGGTTAAGGTTTGACGCGGGTTGAATGACTGACGTTAACTCATTCGAGACGTGCCGCCTCCGGATACGCGGCTTATGCCGCGTATCCGGAGGCGGCACGTCTCGAATGAGTTAAGATTTGATTGGGGTTAAATGACTATGTTAAAATTTGACGAGGGTTTAAAAGTTCGACATTGACCAATCTGGGTGTTGTCCTCTGCTGAAATGCGCTGGAGATAGATCGACATTGATAGACAATGAACGCGCAAGGGTGGTGACAGAACAGCTTGTGTGTTAGAGGTGCCAAGTTATAGACCATGAGAGTTCAAGGGTGGTGCGCCTCTAGTGGTTCAAGGGTGGTGTATGTAGGCGCCAAGCTATTCTGGCACTACCATTGAACAACCATTTTCGAAGCATAGTTTGTTGTAGTGTAATATTCGTCTTAGGACTGAAAGGTTTAAGAACTTTGCCGGTATAAAGTCTGTCTGGCACTATTCTTGAACTAGCGGCATCATAGCTTAGAGGCATCCAGCCTATCTTTCCTATCACTGCCCAGGAACTATCAGACGTATAGCTAGTCTGGCACTGCCCTTGAACTATCGCAGCTTGTCCGTCTCACACAGTTGGTACACGATATCCATGGACGCCTCCAGAAGTTGCAAACGTCTTCAGGTCAGATCGAGTCCGAACAAGGAAATCTTCCAGTATCATCGTCTAAGAACAGAAAAGAGACGCCGTACATAGGTCTACATAAGGCCCGTTCTTGCTAGCAAGACACATAGATTTTCACGCGCCCCTGCAGCTGCAGGGGTTGATGAGAATCTGTCTCTTGCAGATAGACGTTTGAGTCTGGGGTAGAGATGAAACTGCACAAATGAAGTCATCCCTCCAGTGTGGTGCTTTAATTACATGAAGAACATGCATATCTTGTATTACGGAACAGCTACTTTGTCACTGTTGGTACTGCTAAACTAGCTCTCTCTGAGACCACCGTACGCAAAAATGAGGGTATGAAGCAGATATTGACAGCACAGGCAGTTTTGAAACATTTAACTTTTTCGAGTGTCACTTAACTCATTTCATCCTGCTACGCTATTGCTAGAAAGAATAATTGACTATGATAGTTCAAGGGTGGTGCCAGAATAGCTTGGCGCCTTAGGCGCCAAGCTATTCTGGCCCCACCCTTGAATTAAAATAGTTGATTTGTCTCCTGATCTGTAATGTAGCCATACTAGGACAACATGCAACTTATAAAAAGTCAGCCACAGGAAGAAATAAATTAAAGAGGCAGTCAGAGTTGTCAAGGCGACCAATGTCCAGGCAGACCACACATGTCTGGTCCCATGGTTACCTTCTGTCGCTCAACGGACCCTGTGTGCAGCGACCAACTCTCTGAGGCGGCCACCTTTTGACAGTCCCTTGGTTGGTCGCCTTGCGCAGGTCTGAGGGCACTTTCAAGTCTGCTAGTGATACTCATTGTCATACTGTTTGCCTGTGAGTCCGTCCGTGCTTTGTGTTTCAAGACAACTTGAGTGTGTTTGTGGTTGGAAAGCAACCTCGTTGAAACTGCTGTAGCAATATATTTGAGCATGTCTTCTTTTGCTTGATGTAATCGAACCAGAAAGAGGCATTGATTCTCATGAGTCCCGCGGGGGCTCATGAGGATCTATGCCTCTTGCAGACGGGTGGTGTGTGTGTGTGTGTGTGTGTGTGTGAGAGAGAGAGAGAGAGAGAGGTGTATTAAGTGTTGTTTTTTTTCTTTCTTTTTTTTTTCTTGACCGTGTGTGATTTCAACGTCAGGCACTTTTTAACATGTATTTTGCAACGAACCTCATTGACCATCAGCTGAGCTTTTTATTCTTTGTAAAAGAGAAATCCACGGGAACAGTTGTATATGCATGCCTTCTGGCGTACTTACTATTTTAACGAAATTCTAATTGCAACGACGTTTACAGTACGTTTTATGTACGTGGAATGTGTTTAACACACACACAAAATCTATAGATTCTTTGAGCCTGTACAATCCCGGCGTTCACGCGGCGGTTGTAGAGGCTCATAAGAATCTTTAGATTCTAGACTCTGTAGGTCGCAGAGGCTAATGAGAATCTACTGCGTTTTGGAGTGAAATCCATTGCCCATGTTCCGTATGAACCATATTTGGGCACCTTTCTATTCAAAGGTTTGTTTCAGAGGTGTTCAGAGCACAACAGGACACCGAGTTGACCCTTTAAGCCCCACGGCTGCATTTCCCAAATTTGAAAGTGTCATCTAACAACTATGTACCTGTTGCAGGAGACGGATCGACCATGATAATTCAAGGGTAGTGCCAGATTAGCTTGGCGCCGTCAAGCGCCAAGCTAATCTGGCACTACCCTTGAATTATCATGGTCGATCCATCACCTGCTGTAGGGCGTTTGGGCTAAAGGGGTTAAACCGAAACAGCGAACGCAGGAGAAGAAGAAGATGAAGAAACCTTTGAAGTCTTAGGATGTGTATAATTAACTTCGGACATGACGGAACGCTAGGGGAGCCAGTTTTGTTTGTTCGGTCGGAAGTTTGCGAAGCAATTGACTGGAAAGAGTGTAGTCGGGGCCTCTCAAAAACCGTTGCTTTTGTCCCAAGTTTGTTTTTATCTCCCGACTATGTTATGAGCAAAGTTTACTGTGAACGGTTCCGTTCGTTCGATCAGGAAAGGTCCATATGAGCTCCACCTCACCCATCAGAAGTCTTCCCAGAGTTCCTTTCGATATCGTACCAATGTTGGTCTGGTTTACTATGATTGGTTGGTTAGTTAGGGGTTTAACGTCCACAGCGCCGGAGTGATAACGGACGGCCCTAGCGGGTGGGTTGTGGGGGGGACAGGGACAGCTATTGCCTATGGAGTACGACCTGAACACTGATCAATTCAGGAGCACTGCAACTGTGCCAAGTTGATTTGACAGGACCTTTAACGTACTATCTGAACAAGCCCGTCTTTTGGCCTGTGTGAATGGATGGCTGGATGATTTACTATGGATCTCATATACATGTCCTTCAACTTTGCCCAGCGCGCTCTGCTTCTCCACACCCCTACTCCGGATGTGATCGACTGTGTGGCGTCCTTGGCTCTGTTCCTGGGCATGCGTTCTTAGGTTTCTCGCCACGCCTGATCTGCCCACGCGTAGTCCCTGTGTGACCTCTGCCTCGCCAGCCAGGGTGTGCGCTCGATCATTGCCCTGGGGCCAGTTGCATGAGCGAGCTTAGTCCTGCACCAGCCACTCAGCAAGGTGCGCCACTATATAGCGGCGCACCCTGCTTAGTGGCTGGTGCAGGACTAAGCTCGCTCATGCAACTGGCCCTTGGACTCCAGCATGTCCTGGGCAGTAGACACACATAGTTCTTGCGGTGGCCAGGCGGTGCCGTTCTAGGCTTCCGGTTCATGCGTCCATCTTTACAGCGGGTATTTGTGAGTAAATGGTTTTGATCTCTGTTAGCAAGTTTGTCTGGCAATCTCTCGAGCCCCAGCCGCTGCAGACGTTCATTAGATTCTATGTTTTTGGTTTATGACTCGAACCAGCTGAAACCGAAACACTGTTTTTTTTCTTTTAATGTTGAACAGCTTTGAACAGCTTTGTTTTACTGTGCGTTGTAACCCGTTCAATGTCAGCGGAAGCAGACCGTGTTCCTGCAGTCTTTGCCGTGTGTTCCTGCAGTCTTTCTTGATTCAACACCAAAAGACCCTAGTTCTCCCAGGATCGTGGATTCACAGTGGTGTCAGCAAGAGGTACAGATTCTCATGAGCCCCCCGCAACTGCGGGGGGCTCATGAGGATCTATACCTCTTGCATCTGGGTGGTATTCAAAATGTTCTCGGCACTAAACGGGTTAGGTTTGTCACGTGTCGCTTTGGCTGTCGGTAGCGTGCGTGTGTGTGTGTGTGTGTGTGTGTGTGTGTGTGTGTGTGTGTGTGTGTGTGTGCGTGTTTTTTTTTGTGGGGGGGGGGGGGGGGATCATCGCGACAAAAATCGCTACCGACAGGCAAAGGGTTAATGTAAATCAGTGTTATACCATTTGCGCCTTAAAAAAAAAATTCATCTCGTTTTGCGTCTCAGTTGTTACTTGTGCCTTTTTAAACAACCGATTCTTATGGATCAGTCAGCTTTGACTTATTTGTGTGCGTCTTTATGTGTATTGTGCCTTTGTACATTGTTTTTATAACAGGATTATGAGAAACAGGGAGTGAGATTATGTGTATTGCCAGAGGTGTGTGCCTCATTTGACAGGCCTCGTTTCTAAATCAGCATCCGGTGGGAATGCCTCATTTTGACATGATCAGCAGGTAGTGTCCTGCGAAAGCAAGGACAGTGCAGCCTGTATGGTTCCGTATCGTCTGATCGCATGCACCGTTCTCCGGCCTTTTCGGGATCCACACACACACACACACACACACACACACACACACACACACACACACACACACACACACACACACACACACACACACACACACACACACACACACACAAGATTGCCAAACATGTAAAATACAAAGAAATACTCAGCAAAGAGGAAACAGGACGAGTACAAACGTGTTTTGTACTCGTCCTCGGCAATCGTGTTTCTTTCAACAAAGAAACTCGCTTTGAATGGACGAGTACAAAAAGTGTTTGTCCTCGTGTTTTTAAACCGTAGTTGTTTCCCTTTTCGGGTGCTGAAAGAATGGTCCACAGGGAAAGGGAAATCGAAGATTTTCAATCAATAGTATTAGTTGCGCCCCCCCTAACTCGCTCCGAGCGTCAGAAGTACATGTATAATCATATTGACACTCGTCAGGGGCCCGAAACTCAGGACAGAAAATCTCTGATTTCCTCCCCCTTTGAGTCGCCCTTTTCATCTGGGCTGAGTACTTAAAACGGGGGATGTAAATAGGGCCACTCATTGCAAGCAAGAGGCATATATCCTCATCAGCGGCTGCAGGGGCTGATGAGGATCTATGCCTCTTGCAGATGGAGCGAGCAGGGTGAAGGACTGTCAGTGAAACCACTGAATGTGTCAACTGTATGCATTTTCTGACCTACTTTTGACTTAACCATTTCTGTTTAAGTTAGGGTCGAGCATTGCTATATGTATGGTTTGTTGAAAATGTGGGATGAGGGCTAGGCCGGGGGCTGTTAACACTTACAGTGTCGATTGAACAGTAATTTAACCCCCTGACTGCTACTGACGATACCGCTCGGCGGAAAAGACGCGTAGTGACGTAGTTGAGTAGTGACGTAGTTGCGCGTCTTTTCCGCTGAACGTTATCGTCATTATCAGTAACAGAATCAATTTGAAACTCAGGTTTAATTGTTACACACATGGCGTTGTACATGATGTAAATAAAAAATTAAAAAAAAACAAATGTAACACGTTTGATGCGCGTAATACTGAAGTGGCGAACAAAAGAAATGCCACATGCTGAAGGGTTTCCTATGATGTCGCGTTTCTTTTGCTCCTCAGTGTATGTTTGATACTCACGTATTGAGCTTAAGTGCTTACCATAATGTAACTATATGTCTTCCGTGCTTTTAAACAAATGTTTTAAAATATTTCTGTACATTGGTGGAGTATAAACTTTCCTGTGTGCGAGCGCACACGCTTTCTTAAGTTTTATACTGTTTTATACCATTCAAACAACGCCCCGGATACATAATTTTGAAAAGAAAACTTTTACGCGTTCTGTCTGCTTTTTAATATGAGGTCTTCCTAGCTTTTAGTATTACTTTCTGTGCACACTTTCTTTGTTTTTTAAATGAATTTTTATTATGATATTTTTGGATAAAATTTGTACTTAGAGCCAGTAGTCATAATACATTCTCGTGAATGCGGGATTATGAACCTTTTAACTTTCTCTATGGTAGGGAGACGGAGCTAAATAAACAAGAGGCATAGATTCTCATGAGCCCCCGCGTACGCGGGGGCTCATGAGCATCTATGTCTCTTGCAGTTGTGTCCTTCCAGTGAAGGGTTAATTATGATTTTATACATTGACAATGAACTCTTATTTTGACTCAGATATGAACTCATGTTTAACGGTCACGTGCGTGCGATATACAATTTATACACCGGTAAAAACAGTCGACTCCGCTTACATCGAAGTCGCGTGGAACAACTCGATATGTCCAAAGTTCTGTATAACCGAAGACTCCGGATATAACCTGAGATACAGACGAGGTTTGGCCGGGGACCAAAAACATGCTTCGGTTTATCCGAAGTTCGACATCGATATATGCGGAGTGCACTATGCTTGTTTCGTACGCAAAACAATTAAAGTATTTTGACAAGAAGCCGAGACATTATTTTCAATTGAACAAATTGAGAGAGAGAGAGAGAGAGAACGAACGAACGAAACTTTATTTTCCAAGGATTGAGATATTAGGCGCGCAGGCCTTTCTTACAATCTGTCCTTGCTAAAAACAACCAACCAAACAACAAAAACTAACTAATAATAAACGTCACACACACGCATAGACACACGCACACAGACACACATATACATGTACTCGTGCACATGCGCACTTTTGTACATACACATACACACCTACGTGCGCACATAATTAACATATAAGTAGGTATGATATTTTGAGAGAGAGAGAGAGAGAACCATACACGCCAGAAAAAAACAACAACGTTCAAACGTCAACATAAAATGGGACTCTGGCAACAGAGACAAACAATTTATTTTGCATTTTAAAAAGGCTCGTGGTATATAATTATTTTCCCCACTCCCCCCGCCCCCTCCCCTCCCCCCCAAAAAAAAAAATAAATAAATAAAATCTTTGAAAATTAAATCATTTCACACTGCTGATGCTGAGAGTCGGCCCGATGGCCTTTTGCGCAATGGGTTCATGTTGTAGACTTTGTAATCTATCCAACATAATTTATAGACGTGAACACCATGGAGGACATTGCCAAGAATTACCTTGATGTTTAACTCATTCGAGACGTGCCGCCTCCGGATACGCAGCTTATGCCGCGTATCCGGAGGCGGCACGTCTCGAATGAGTTAAGTGCGAAATGTTGCTAGTTTTGACATGGCGAGTCAGCAGTTTTGCAATGTGTACTCGAGCAAACAATGCTGTACTGATTTTTTTTTTTAACCCTTAGCGTGTCGGTAGCGTTTTATTGTGGCGATGATTCCTGTAGCATGTCAGGGTGTTATTCCTGTAGGATGTCAGGGTGTTATTCCTGTATGAATCATCGCGACTGAAACCGTTGCCGACGCCGAAAGGGTTAAAAGAGAAATTCGCCAAGCCTGTGCCTCACAGCGTAGTTGTCTTTTGTGACCCAATTTCAAGCTCATTGCCTAATTTGTGACATGCGTAACTTGCTCTGCTGAGTACCATCCCAGTAAGCTAAAGGTCGACGTCCACCCCATGGTCTATTGCGTTCTTTGTTTGCAGGCGCTACCCAGTGCCGACGCCGGCCCGATGGCCTTTTGCGCATTGGTTAGAGGGTGTCTAGAGGCATGACGCCCGAACAAACAAACAAACACAAAGAAACAAGAAAGAAACACTCGTCCCCTCTAATCTTGTGCTACCGCCCCCACCCCCCCAAGCCCCCCGTCTACGGTGTGTCAAACAAGTTATTTAAAGTGACTGGGCCAGTCAAAATCTAACAGACTACCAAACACTAGCTGAGCAGTCATGGTCGTTTTGCACAGTGAAAAGCAGGAGTTGTATTAAGTTTGACGCCAAACTGCCCCACTACATCAACTCCATCTGCTAACAGTAAAATAAGTAACACGTAAATCACGTAAATGGTAACGACAAAAATATGCTGTCATTTTATTTTCTCAAACAAATTAGCACATCGCACAGCGAATTGATGTCGTATTTCAAAATACTTGCGCGTCACATAAAAAAAAAACAACTCGTGTTTCACTTATGTGCTCAGTTGCATGAGTGTTCTTAGTCCTGCGCCAGCCACTAAGCAAGGTGCTCCGCTATATACATGCAACTGACCCCATGGCCGTAAGGTTCAACGTCACAGTTTGCCATGTAAATGATAACGACAAAAATATGTTGTCATTTTATTTTCTCAAACAAATTAGCACATCGCACAGCGAATTGATGTCATATTTCAAAATACTTGCGCGTCACATAAAAAAAAACCTCGTGTTTCACTTATGTGCTCAGTTGCATGATGAGTGTTCTTAGTCCTGCGCCAGCCTCTAAGCAAGGTGCTCCGCTATAGATCATGCAACTGACCCCATGGCCGTAAGGTTCAACGTCACAGTTTGCCATATAAATAGTTTCAGAAGTCGACACCGCTGTCTGTACTCTTTTTTTTTTTTCTTTTCATTGAAGCAGTTTTTCACTATGGCGTGACTGAATGATGTAAATTTAAAATGGCACATTATACTGATACGTATGCTGGTCTGTGATTTTGGGCCTTACGGCTTTACCAAAATCACAGACCAGCACACACATGTAACATTACGAATTTCACACAAACTCACCACGGGACAGGCTATACATGTATATATATATATATCAGTGACGTCGCATGACGGCATAAAGACACCAGTCAAAATGTTCAGATGTTAAGAATTGCGTCACAAGATGCAATATTTTATGCGTTACGTTACATGAAGAAAATGCGCCTGGTAAAATGTCAGTTTATTAGAGGTGTGATATTCCTGCTGTCTTCACAGTCTAGTTCTTGGGGTTTTTAGGAGTCTTGTGTAAGGCAACCTGAAATCACGCTCACAAAGACGCTTTCAAAAGCGTACACAATGACGACACACACTGACGCAAGTACGTGCAAACTGATGAAGTCTGATGTAAGTTGACATAGTCAAATGACGTCAACAGTGCGTGTATGAATGTGGGGAGAAAAACCAACACAGCTCTATTGAGATCTTGTTCGTTAAATTCCAACAGAAGACCTCACAGTCATATTTCACTGAATGACGTCAAATGTGCGAGATCGTAGTCACGTCACTTATCGGCTTTAGAAAAATATTTGTTAATTTTGTGCATTTTCGAGTGGGCAAAATAGACGGCTGTTCAGAAATCAGAAGTAAATAAAAATAGCACACGTTTCGACGAAAACTGTGGATTAATAGCCCGGACAAATGTGCGATATCGCATGTTTGTCCGGGCTTATAATCCACTGTTTGCGTCAAAAGATCCTCATTGTTTGACCTATTTCAGATCTGAACACCTCTATTGCAATTGTTTTCACTTGAACCATTATGACGCGGTATTTTAACACGTCACGTCTGATATATAGTCTGATGACGTCACATATAGGTGGTCCTGGTAAGGCGACTGCGCAGCGTGTGATTTCCGGTTGGGGTGTGCGTGTTCCGGTGAGCCTGCCGCTTCCTGTCCTTGAAAGGCTTGACCAGCATGTGCGTCCAGTTGTCGGGCAGCAGGATGAGCAGGAGACCCAGGGTGATGAGCACAAAGGCCGCAATCTTCATCCCCGTGAAAGTTTGTCCCCTCCACGCCGTGTCTATCACTGCCACAGAAACAATTAAAAAATATATATAAATTTAAAAAATGGCAATCCTGTTTTGAGTAACCACCATTTCTGCAAGAAACACGATGGCCTTAAAAATGTTAACTCATTCTGCCCGCGACACACCACAGCAAGGTATCGCTCGACCATGATAGTTCAAGGTTGGTGGCAGACTAGCTTAGCGCCTATCATGGTCAATCTGTCTGCTGAATTGTAATGCAGTCCTTAGAGGATAACTCCAGAATGTGGGTACCTCGGGCACAATGACTTAAGACAGGTGCTCTGTAAAGAGAAGTCTTGCAGGGCAAAAAGTGTCACCTGTCATTAAAGACCAGCATTCAGGTGACTGCACCTGAATGATGGTCTTTAAATTTAATGACAGGTGATATCTCATAAGAGCGGTGGTCCTAAAGAGGTTCTGCTGTAATTAATATTAGTTTCATAATTATATAGTGGTGGC
The DNA here is from genome assembly GCA_036245525.1 of Semisulcospira habei. NCBI lineage: Eukaryota > Metazoa > Mollusca > Gastropoda > Semisulcospiridae > Semisulcospira > Semisulcospira habei. The sequence continues at coordinate 137,795,915 of BTPG01000001.1, forward strand.
GTGAATGTTTGGAAAACTTGTCATGAAAGGTTTATTTGGTGGAATAATAATTATCCCTAAATCGGAAGTAGGTCAAAGACTGCACAGACTTCAAACATTTCGTGGATTTAACCAGTTCTCGTCATCTGTAAGAAGTGTTTTCCCCATGAGTCCCTGTAGCCGCAACCAACTACTCCCCCTCCCCTCCTCCCCCCCCCCCCCCCCCCGCCCAAACAAGACAAAAACAACACACAAAACAAAACAAAAACAAAAACGTACCGGCACATAGGGGTACAGACAGCGCCACCCCAAGTCCCGTAGCCTCCTTACACGTGGCGTGACGCGCACACACCAACAGCACGTGATACACTGACAACAGAAAATATAGGTCATGGAAGAAATGGTACGATTGTGATGTGTATCATTTCTGTAACAAGCGGCATTTTCTATATTTCTATTATGAATAAGAGAACTTTTCAAAAAAAATTAACACACACACACACACGCAACCACACGCACGCACGCACGCGCGCGCTCACAAACACCCGCGCCATATTTACCTAGCTAGGGTGACTTCATACTACTCGCACAGAATTTCCAGGGGTGGACTAACAATGTACAATTTACCTAGCAACCTAAGATTTACGTAGCAACAACTTGAAATGAACCTACGACCTAACTTTGCAGCAACCCAAGAAAATGACCACATGCTGAAGTGAACGTGTGACGTAACAAGACTTGTGCATTTTAAAATGACGCATGCATACAGCAGTGAAGTACGTCGTTTCAACTAGTTTGACGTCAGGCATAGGCTTCTTTTTGTCACTGGTAATAGAAAACAGTGGCGGCAGCTTGCGAAGGCACCGGAGTTTTGTGCGTGTCAAAAGTGATTCGAAGGAACTTCGTGGCAGAAACAATTTAGCCCGTTTAGTGCAATGGGCGCATTTCCCGAATTTTGGAAGTGTTACTTAACGACTGTGTACCACTTGTAGAAGGTAGATTGACCATGATAATGCAAGGGTAGTGCCAGATTAGCTTGGCGCCTGAAGGCGCCAAGCTAATCTGGCACTATCCTTGAATTATCATGGTCAATCGATGTCCTGCTGTGTTGGCACTAAAAGGGTTAAAGGATTTTTTTTTTTATAAGAATTATCGAATTGGTATGAGAGATAATTATCGGGTTTGTTGGCATCTGAAGGCGTCAGACGTAACATACTGCGGAGTCCACTTTGAAGGCTGTTCCGGTCATATTTCAGCCCATGAAAATAGTAAATAGAAGGAGGCACGTGGGATAAACTGCTTAGGCAATAGAGCACTGCGGGTTACAGAAAAAAAAATGTTCACCTCATATTATGTTCTTTGGTGGAGCCGGAACGCTCGGTGAACCTCGCAATCCGGACGCCACCAAATAACATATTCCGTGAAGCGTTATTCTGTAATCCACTCGAACTCTAATGTCTAAGCACTATTTAGTTCATGCCAGGTTGACCTGGGTTACATCGGCATGGCAATTAGCGCGAGGGAAATGAAACGCTAAAATGTCACTCGTAACACAATGAACCGTGGTTACTATGGCGTAAACTGTTTTCAGGCCAGTGTACCTGACGAGCCAAAAGATACTCACGCCAGATCGATCTAGTGTCACTTTGGCTTTCGCCAAAGTGACACTAGGTCCGTCAGTCTGGCGTGATTTCTTTTTTGCGTGCGCCAAAGTGATGCCGGCGAGTCTGGCGTGCGAGTGGAGCATCCGCAGGAAACAGTTGATACATGATCTATGCTCGCTCCTCACCCAAATGAAATGCAGCAGCGGCCAGCAGTAAGTGCCAGGGTGCACGTGCCCAGTCTACTGTCTCCACTCCCGTCAGCTGTACGGCAACCCACACTGGCCACAATAGCACCACAATTAGCAAACCTGTCACAGAAAATATACTATCACGAACAGCTAGTTAGTTATTTGGGTTTAACGCCAAGCAGGCAACTAAGGCCATCTCACGGCGGACTGTCATGAACAGTGTAACATCATTAGTTGCATGGCAACCCACACAGCTCATAAAACATTACTACCCACAACAGAGAATAGGATGAACAGGTACGTTGTTGAAAGTACAGTTGCTGTAACAGCATAGTTGCCTTCCATCGACAACTGCTCGGCGTGAAACCCAAATAACTAACTAACTCCATCGCCAAACCAGACATGGGCTATGTCTGAACAAGCAGGCAAATTTGCAAACAACTACGAAGCCATTCAACTGGCTAACCATCCATTTAACCAACCAACCAACCAACCAACCAACCAACCAACCAACCAACAGATCAGCCAGTCTTTTTGCCAAACGCGAATCGACCAATCAATGTACTAACATATCGCTTATCTTTTTTGAAGTCTGAAAGCAAAGAGATGGCCCCGTATAGCTGATTTAACCCTTTTCACCCTGATACACTATTGCTTGAAATAAGTTTGACTACGATAGTTCAAGGGTGGTGCCAGAATAGCTTGGCGCCTGAGGCGCCAAGCTATTCTGACACCACCCTTGAACTAAAATGTTCGATCTATCGTGTAATCTGTAATGAGCTTTGCCTGCATAAAAATAAAAAATAAAAATCAGCCTCAGGATGCAATGGGTCAGAACAGTTTTTTGCCGTGAACGACTGACTTTCGATGAGCCGTGAGATCACTGCTCTTAGAAGGCCAACGACAATATTAACCCCTTTACCTGCCGGGGCCAGAGGAAACGCTACCCAGCTGCAAGAGATTGATTGATTGTACATTGCTTAACGTCCCGACAGCAACAAGGCTTTCTCAGGACGTGCCTGCACTGCTTGTGAAAAAAAAACAAAAAAAAACAACTAAACAGAACATTGAATGTATTTCGCCAGCCGGTCCAATACGTTAAATAAACCTAGGACACGGGGCCTAAATAAAGCTAAGACCATTTAGCAACACACGTCCAATATCAAGAGCTACAGGCAGCGCAGACAGTAGGGAGAGTTTTAAAAAGGCAAATACAGGTGAATGGACAAAGGGTAGACAGAAACACATGCCCCAGAATAGAGAGGAAAACCCACCCTGTGGGGCTGACCAGGGTGACCCTGGGAACTAGCTGCAATAGACATAAACCTCATGAGCCCCTGCAGTTTCACAGGGATGAACAGCGACAATAGGAATTTCAAGTTCCTTTACTAAGAATCAAGTAAAAAATAAACGATCCGATACACGTATGTAGGTCGCTCACCGAAAACGGCTCCGTCTCGCAGGCGGAAGCACCAGGGGGGTTCCTCCCCTTTCAATAAGAAGGTTTAAGTCCATTTGCGTGAAAACGAGAGATCTTCTTTGTAATACAAAGTAAATCTCGTTTTCACACAAATGGACTTAAAGACGTCTATTCCCGTCACAGGATGGACCAATACTCACCAAGAAAGGAGAGGAGGAGAGTTGCCTGCCCCACGCTCGCGTCACCCACATACTTCCTGAACAGCACCTGGCGCAGGACAAAAAATATGACGTCATTATCAGAAACAAAATCACGTCATTATTTCATCCCTTTTGCTGAATGCGTAGCAGATCTTGTTTCTGAAATATGTGTCCACCATTTAGCCCCGGGGCCGCAAAGACCAAATTTTGGAGGTGTCACTTGACCAATATGTCGCAGTGGGAGGAGATGGATCGACCATGATAATTCAAGGGTAGTGCCGGATTAGCTTGGCGCCTGAAGGCGCCAAGCTAATCCGGCACTACCCTTGAATTACCAAGGTCGATCCATCTCCTGCTGTAGGGCGTTGGGGCAAAATGGGGCAAATCATCACCAAAGACCCCCACACCTCCACGGAACATGGATACACAATGGCGTCAGCAAGAGGTGTAGATTCACATGAACCCCGGCTACTGCAGGGAGCCATGAGGATCTATGCCTTTTGCGTGTGCGTCTTTGTGTTCCGGCAGCGAGGAGGTTAATAGAACGAACGTTTGAATACGATGAGCCAGTTCTAGAAAATAAAATGTGATAGCACACACAAATAAAGACTTGAACATATAGCAAAACATGTTTGTTGTGCGAGCACCTTTTCTGCAACAAACATATGGCCTTAAAAGACAGGTTCTCTCTCAAGATAAGCCTTGCAGGGCAAAAACAATGTCACCTGACATTAAGGACCATCATTTAGATGACTACAGACACCTAAATGATGATCTTTAATGACAGGTGATTGATGATAAGGACGGCCGCTCAAAACAGTGCCTACTGCAGTGATCACTGGCCAGCCTCTCCAAGGACAAATTTTTCGGACAGTCACCCTGAACACCACATGATTGCATGCATGCCGGGGGAGTGTCGTGAATAAAAGCATACAAGCGACTGGCCGACATTGGGAAGTATTCATGATAGAGCGCATTTGATTGGTCACCTTGTTGATAGCGGTGAGGGAGGAAGAAGTAACCGCGACCACCACCCCCAGCATGTGCTTGCCCGCCACCCCGTCCACGTAAGCGAAGAGCACGATACCCGTGATGGAGAAGATCATCGCCAGAATCTGAAACAGGCGTGATCCAAAATCAAACAAGATTACTTACCAACCACGAACTTCGAGAGCGAAGCCAAGGACGCGCAAGCGACTCCTGTTATAAGCACAGACAACACTCAGAACATCTCCAAGAGGCATAGATCATCATGAGCCCTCCGGGCTCATGAGGAGCTATGCCTCTTGGAGATGTTCCGGGCACGTGAGGATCTATGCCTCTCGCAGATCTTCCGGGCACATGAGGATCTCTGCCTCTTGGAGCTGTTCTGAGTGGTGTCTATGCTTCTTATCAGTCCGCCTTGCATTCGCTCTCGTTCCTTGTTGGCAGTGGTTCGGCGTAAAACGTGGCCTTATTAACCCTTTTAGCCCCGGATCCCTACAGCAGGAGATGACCTGACCATGATAAGTCAAGGGTAGTGCCAGATTAGCTTGGCGCCTGAAGGCGCCAAGCTAATCTGGCACTACCCTTGAATTAACATGGGTCAAGCCATCTCCTGCAACTGGTACGTCTTCTTCTTCTTGGCTTGACTTCGCGAACGAAGATTCTATAGGGCTTGCCCACGTCGTCTGCAGGCATTTTCGTGGCTGCGGAGGCCAATCCGGGACAGGCAGGTTCGACCGCAGTGGCTGCAGGGGAAGGTCTGGTCAGGGTTCTGAGTTACGACAACTCTGTTTTTTCTTCTAAGCCGCTTGTCCTTAAGGTTAGCTCTGCGAGAGTCCTCAAAGGAGACGGCTGCCTTGTGAATGGTGGAGCGCCAGGTGTCACGGTCCGCAGCAAGCGAAGACCACTGGCGGTGGTCGATTTGGCAGGCACTAAGCGACTTCTTGAGACCGTCTTTGTATCTCTTCTTTGGTGCCCCTCTGTCTCGGTGTCCAGTGGCGAGCTCGCCGAACAGAGTGATCTTGGGTAGGCGATGATCCTCCATCCTGGAGACGTGCCCCGCCCAGCGAAGCTGTGTCCGCAGCAGCAGAGCCTCGATGCTCACAGTTTCCGCCTGTTCAAGGACCTCGACGTTGGTGACATAGTCACTCCAGTGAATGCTGAGGATGGTACGCAGGCAGCGCTGGTGAAAGCGTTCGAGGAGTCGTAGTTGGCTGCGGTAGAGGGCCCAGGACTCGGAACCGTACAGCAGGGTGGTGAGGACGACAGCTCTGTACACGCTGATCTTGGTACCTTTTTTCAGCTGTTTATTGTGCCACACCCGCTTGAATAGTCGCCCGAAAGCACTGTTCGCTTTTGCCAGCCTGTTGTCCAGCTCCTTGTCCAGCTTGGCGTCTGACGTGATGATGCAGCCAAGGTAGGTAAACTGGTGTACAGACTTCAGTTCGGACTCGCCGATGGTGATGTGGGGAGGGCGATGCTCTTCCTTGGGTGCCGGCTGATGAAGGACCTCTGTCTTTTTCAGACTGACCTCAAGTCCAAAGAGCTGGGCAGCATCTGCGAAGCAGGACGTAATGCGCTGCAAGGCTCTCTCTGTGTGTGCAACGAGGGCAGCGTCATCAGCGAAGAGCAGCTCACGAATCAGTTGGTCTAGGGTTTTCGTGTGGGCCTGCAGTCGTCTGAGGTTGAACAGGCTGCCATCGAGACGATACCTGATGTACACTGCGTCGTCATCGTCGAGGTCATCATCCACTGTGGCCTGCTTCAACATCATGCTGAAGAAGATGGTGAAGAGGGTCGGTGCCAGCACGCAGCCTTGCTTCACGCCGTTGCGAATGGGGAATGGTTCTGAGAGGTCACTGTTTAGTCTGACCTGGCCTTGCTGGTCCTCGTGGAGCTGGACGATCATGTTGAGGAACTTTGGGGGACAACCTAGTCGCTCCAGGATCTGCCACATACCTTGCCTGCTCACAGTGTCAAACGCTTTTGTTAGGTCGACAAACTGGTACGTAGTCGTTAAGCAAAACCTCCAAAATTGGAGAAATGGGACCTTGGGGCTAAAAGGGTTAATAGTGAAGTGCAGCATAGCCGGTTTTGTGCAAGGACCGTTCTCTGCAACTGAGACGCAAGTTGTCTTACAAGGCAGGTGCTCTCTTAAGAGAAGTCTTCAAGGGCAAAAGTGTCGCCTGTCATTAAAGACCATCATTTAAGGGTCTACAGCCACAGTCTCAGCCACCGCCACACAAATGATCGTCTTTAATGACAAGTGATCTGTCGAAAGGGTGCTCGCTCAAAACAGGTTCTGCTATGACATAATTATAACACCATGTGATGTAGTGCCTATTTTTTGTACGAAGACTCACTTGTAATTATCATATAATTGCGTTTTGAGGAGTGTACTTTGTGTTACCGTTAAGCACGCATTGAATGCAAATATCGTTCAGAATTGGTCAAGAATGCAGTTCTCTCCCGTACAAGTGCCTTTTCTTACCTCCCTTGCACCTAGCAGTTAGCCTCTTATTTCAAGCTTATCATTCGAAAACTAAACTGATTTGATTTCAGTCATGCTCAGCGTGGTATACATGATCTTCACATGGGACATTACTCACTCGAATTGCGACGAATTTCTCGAATAAAACTATCCATGACAGCATGTAGACGAAGCTGTGATTGGTCGCGTAGAGTGACGTCATATCCGCTGCTCCCATCTCCATGGACAGACCCTTAAATAAAAAAATTAAACAAAAATCAGTTATCACCAAATCCTGAACACGTTTCAAGGACTACATCAGTGCTCCATGCATTTTTATGGAACTGTTCAACTGAATATGTGTGTGCTGGTCTGTGATTTTGGACGATCCACACTCACAGCCCAGCACAGTTAGATGTTTTGTTTAGGAGCAGGTACAAACGAAAAGAGAACAGGTGTGTTTCGACTCAATAGGGAGATAACGAAATGAAAATGGTGACACAAACAATAATATATCCAACGGTCGTCCTGTCTCCCCGCGGCCTTGCAGTCTTCTGTATCACCCTCGTGGTGGCAGAATACACACACGCTCGCACGAACGCTCACACACACACACACACACACACACACACATACACACACACACACACACACACACACACACACACACACACACACACACACACACTACATGAACACACACACACACACACACACACACAAACACACCATCACACACAAACACACACACACAAACACACACACACACACACACACACACACACGCACGCACGCACATAGTACGTCACATAAGCAATGCTTCCTGACACGACTCCGTTACGAATTCGATCCAAATCCGATGCGGGTCCGATGCGGGTCCGAAACAGAAAAGTTCGTGCAAGCCCCTTTCATCTTTTGTGTGTTTCGGCATATGCCCCCATGCGGTACACACATTAGCAAACGATTGCGAAACGAAGTTGAGGCAATTCGTGATGGAAAATTGCATTGCCGTTTCGGGTTCGGATCGTATTCATATCGGATTCTTACTTATGAAACCGCAACATTACCTTGATATAGGTATAGAGAGCCAGAACCCATGTCAGCAACAACAGCGCTGTTTTCCAGATGTGAGGCCAGTGTCTGTGCTCCTGGCCCTGAACGCCCGCATACACAGCCATACTCTCCCTGAGAAAACAACAAGCGACAGTGACTAGTTAACTCGCTCAGTGCCGACAAAACTTGAAGACCGCCCAACTGCAAGAGGTATAGATCCTGATGAGCCCCCGCAACTGCGGGGGCTCATGAGGATCTATACCTCTTGCTGACACCACTTTGAATCGCAGTTGCTGGGGCGGCTATAGGTTTGTTTGGTCAGTGTTGACTTATGCGTCAACTGATACTGAAGTGGTTAAAATTATCCCGCCCTGATCAAACTACAAGATAATGTTCACTCTCCATGAAAGAAGGGGAAAAAAGGAATAATAATAATAATAATAATAATAATAATAATAATAAATATCCTTAAATATGCCTCAGATATATTCAAAGATACATTCGGTATAGGAAAGATCCATTTTGACGTGAAATCGTGAGTTTTCAAACTGAAGCAACGCAGGCGTACATGAAGCTCATGGTTGAGCTCGATATTGAAATCTGGCTGTTTCCCGCCGTGGGTCTATTATGGCATTGAAAATGGCTTGTTCTTTGTCTTTTCGCCAAACCGTTACGTCAGTACAACAAAATCAACAAATCATAAGAGTTGAGTAAAAATAGCCCATATCAGGTCAATTGGCACTAAAAGATCATCGCTCTTAAAGTGGAACAGAAAAATGATTTTTTTTTTTTTTTGCGGAGATATTAAATTTTTTTTTTTAAAGTTGTGCGCTTCGATGTCAAACGGTCTATATAATAGCGACAACAACATTCACAACAACAACGATAATAATAATAATAATAATAATAATAATAATAATAATAATAATAATAATAATAATATTAATAATAATAAATTCAATATAATAATAAAAATAAATTCAATAATAATAATAATAATAATAATAATAATAATAATAATAATAATAATAATAATAAATTCAATAATAATAATAATAATAATAATAATAATAATAATAATAATAATAATATAGTTCTTGTAAAGCGTCGTTCTCCAGAAAACATCGCACTCACTGAGAGAGAAAAAAAAGCACACTGGTTGACTCCCTCGATTCGCTGCGCTTATCAGCGCAGCGAATCGAGGGAGACAACCAGTGTGAGACGAACAGTGTCCCCACCTGAGCACCTCCCTAGTGGACCGGTGTCGGATCAGTGTGTGGACCACCAGGTAGGGAGGGTACGCTAACAGCAGCCACGCCGAGCAAATGTAGGTCAAGCCCGTCGTCCCCTTCAGCGTGTCATTGTCGTAACCTTCAGACAAAATCGTGACCTTGGTTGCTTGACCTTCCACTTGACCTTGACTCTCCCACTTGAGCAGCTCGGTCAGGCCTGTCCACAGCAGCCCCGTTACCATGGCGATGAGGATGCCCCTGGTGACGCGCTGCTGTTTTTCCACGCAGGAGGCCTTGAGGTTGGGGGTCGGGGTGGGGGTGGGTTGATGGGAGGGGCCGAAATCCACACCGGCGTCACTTCCGGCTATGTCAGTTTCTGAACGGAGGAAAACACTTTTGTTAAAAAAATATTTTCTTTTCAATTTCGCCATGTCGCGAAAGAATTCGCGGAGTTTTTATTTTTTTTATTTTTTATTTCATTTTAAAAATGTTATTTTATTTTTTAATTTTACGAGACAGTGAGTACACATGGCACTGTGAAGACAAAAAGACAGTTTTATGTGAAAATCGAGATTCGTATTGTAATACAATGAAAACCTTGCTTTTCACACAAAAGAAGACTTACATGCTACTGTCTTTTGCTTTCACGCGGCAAAATAGCGACAACAGGAACTCGAAGTTCCTTATACTAAGAATCAGGTCAAATAAAGGACACGCTATGTAGGTAGCTCATTACAACCGATCCACCTGCAAGATGCATAGATCCTCATGAGCCCCCGCAGTCGCGGGGGCTCATGAGAATCTATGCCTCTTGCTGTTCGAGGTAAACGGATTTCTTTAGATTGAGTGAAATCATGTGAACAAGCACAGCAATGCATATGCTAGCAATCCGATCACAAGATCAGCTGGCAGTGAAATGAAGCGGGAGCCGCACTGCTGAGCACGGATTTTCACTGCCGGACCGCTGGCGACTGTGAAAACTGTAGAGAAGAACCCAACGGAGAAAGAAAAATGCTTAGACTGAAAAGACAGTTAAAACACAATTTATTAATATCAGTTTCGGGTAATACCTTTTTTCAAAACAGACAAATGTAGAGATCAGTCGCTACTCATCTTCATTATCCCAGAAGGAATGTGGCAACTGAAGGATGTGACGTAAAATAAAAGGCGGAACAACAAAGGTGCGCATAAAAGAAAAGAAGTAATAATAAAAAATAATAAATAAATAATAATTACGACTTTATAATGCGCTTATCTTATAATAATTATAACTCTAAGCGCACACTCACAACTCGCGCACGCATGCGCACGCTTTAGACAATGACTCACGTACCACAAACAGTGAAATACATTACGACGGTCAGCTTGGGGTGGGGAGTGCGGTGATATAGTGCTAAAACTGTTGAAAGAGGTGAGTTTTGAGGGCGGACTGGAAGGAGGAGAGAGAGTGTTTCTGACGGAGAGAGAGTGGGAGAGTGTTCCAGATGGATGGACCGTAGACGGAGAAGGAGCGGGGACCGAAAGTGTTAAGTTTGGTGCGAGGGATGTGGAGGCGGAGAGGGTCGGAGGCAGAGCGGAGGGAGCGGGAAGGTGTGTAGGGGTGAAGTAAGTTGGAGAGATAGGCAGGAGCGCAGTTGTTCAGGGATTTGTAGCAGAGAGACAGAACTTTGTATTGGATGCGTTGGGGGATGGGGAGGCAGTGAAGGAGTTTGAGCAGGGGTGTGATGTGGTCGGATTTTTTCTTTCTGAGGACGAGGCGGGCAGCATTGTTCTGGACGCGTTGGAGAGTGAAGATGGTGGAGTGAGGGAGACCGGAAAGGAGAGAGTTGCAATAGTCGATGCGAGATAAGATGAGAGAGACAGCAAGTTTGGTGGCAGCTTCGGTAGTGAGGTATTTTCTGATCTGACTGATGCGGCGAAGGTGGAAATAGCATGCCTGGGTCGTGGCGGAGACGAAGTTGGTCATGGACAGAGAGGAATCGAGGATGACGCCGAGGTTCTTGGCCGAGTCAGAGAGGGAGATGGGGGTGCTATCGAGTTGAAGGTGGAGAGAGGGAGGGAGCTGGGAGAGTTTTTGGCGAGTGCCTACCAGCATGGCTTCCGTTTTGTCGTCGTTCAGTTTCAGCTTGTTTGCTGTCATCCAGTTTTTCACGTCTTTGTAGCAGTCAGCCGTGCGAGTCAGTAGTGACTGAGTGTTGTCGAGTTTGTCTTTGTCTTGCAGTTGTGAGTCGTCAGCGTAGAGGTGGTGGTGTATGCGGTGAGACTGGATGATGTTGGACAGAGGAGAGGTGTAGAGTGTGAAAAGGACCGGGCCCAGGACGGATCCCTGTGGAACTCCGCAGGAGAGCGTTACCGGGTTGGAAGAGACGCCGTTGATGGTGACGGACTGCTGTCTGTCAGAGAGGTAGGAGAGAAACCAGGAGTGAGCAGAGTCAGTGATGCCGAAGGAGTGGTGGAGTCGGTGGAGGAGGATAGAGTGGTCTATAGTGTCAAAGGCGGCAGAGAGATCGAGTAGTGTAAGAAGGGAGATGTTGCCAGAGTCAGTGGAGAGAAGCAGCTCGTTTAAGATATGTAGAAGGGCTGTTTCAGTGCTGTGATGTTTGCGATAGGCAGACTGGAATGGACTGAGGAGGTTGTTGTCGGTGAGATGGAGGTTGAGCTGGTTGAGAACAACCTTCTCAAGAAGCTTGGACAGGAAAGAGAGATTGGAGACTGGGCGATAGTTCTTGAGTTCTTGAGTAAAAGAAAAGAAAATTGACGTCAACGAAAAACTCATATGAGAGACTGAGAGAAAGCGTGTACAAGCTACAAGGAGAGTGTGTGTAAGCGGCGCGCGCGTGCGCGTGCGCGAGAAAGCGTGACATGCGTGTGCGTGAGGCCAGAGACTGAGAGAGACTGAGAGAGAGAGAGCCAGAGAGAGAGAGAGAGAGAGAGAGAGAGGGGGGTGCCAAACGTGTACTAATGCAGAGAAGAGCCCAACGGAGAAAGAAACACGCTTAGAAAAGATAGTTACAACACAATTTATTAATATTTCGTGTAACCTTTTTGGTCTGGATTGTCAGTGAAAACTGTAACTTGCAATACACTAATTTGACTCTGTGAACGCTACACCCGGCGCTTAACTCTGCTTAAAATGAAATTGCCTCATTGCCTGCGCTTGGCGTCAATTAACCCCGTAACCGCCGGGCAAAACAAGCTCTACTCAGCTGCAAGAGACACTAAACCCTTATGAGCTCCCGCATTCGCGGGAGCTCATGAGGATTTATGTCTCTTGCTTGTCACGTGTGCTTTGTGCCTATCCGGTGTCGATAACGTCTGTGCTCACCATAGTGACTGTAAGCACATGATCCTCAGTCTGGCCCACCTTGGCCGTCGGTCTTGACCCTGAGCGTTTCTGTTGGAGGCCGATCGCCGACGACGGCCTACGCGGCCCGGGTATCGTTTACTTTGACGAAGTACTTGTGTATACAGTGGGCTGGTCTGCAATTTTGGACCAGTCTGTCCATCCATCCAGCCGTTCGTTCTTTCTTTCGTTCGTCCGTCCATCCATCCGACCATCCATCCATCTCATTCATCCATCTATCCGTTCGTTTGTCCATCCATCCATCCAGCCAGCCAGCCATCCATCCGTCCGTCCGTCCGTTAAAATTCTACTCATCCCAGATAGCTGCTCCATCACACCGCAATACAGTTTTGCAAACAAAATGACTAAATAATGAACAGTTAAAAAGCAAATGTCATCAGTAAACTAAGTACAAAATCAACAGCTGGCTAGATACAATTATCCCAAATCATTAAAACTCATTAAAAGAGCTCCGCATCAGCAACTGCGGAAGTGTCTTCATGAACCCCCGCGCTGACTGCGGGAGCACATGAGGGTCTATGCCTCTTGCGTTTGGGCCACGTGCACAATTTCTCCTTTTTATTGTCTGTGTGTGTGTGTGCCGTGTGTGTGTGTGTGTGATTGCGTGCGCCGTTTGTTTTGATTGCGAGTGTGTGTGTGTGTGTGTGTTTGCGTATGTGCGTGCGTGCGTGTGTGTGTGTGTGTGTGTGTTTGCCTGTGTTTGTGTTTGTGTGTGTGTATGTGTGCGTGCGCGCGCGCGCGCATGATTGCGTGTGTGAGCATGCGTGCGTGAGTATGTATGTCTGCATGTATGTATGCGTGTGTGCACCCAACTACAAGTGACATAGATCTTCATGAGCCCCCGCAGTTGCGGGGGCTCATGAGGTTCTATGCCTCTTGCTGATACCCCTTTAAAACGTAGGAAAGGCCAGGGCTTTTGGTCAGTGCTGAATGAACTAAGATTGCGAGAACACAGTCCGCCTCCACTGACACTCAGCGGCTTTAGGACACGATGAAATAAATGTGATTTTTTTAAAACTCTTTTTACTCGGTAGCTGTTTCCTGCGCGCGCGCGCACACACACACACACACACACACACACACACACACACACACACACACACACACACACACACACACACACACACACACGCACGCACGCACACACACACACACACACACACACACACACACATGAACACAAAACCCTCAGACTGGGTGACCTACCATTTTATGTGAAAATGGGTTCCCATATTTCTATTTATTCTAGGGCTCTGGAGTTGATGCCAATGTTTAGAACTCACCTTATAACTAAGCTCTACAACTTAAAATAAAATAGACATTTTCTAGAAACAGAGCCACTGGATGGAAAAAAAATGGGTGTTTACCCCAAAAGTGGGTGCCTCTCACACAAAACTGGGATTACAGTGAAAATACCTCACTAAAGATACCTTTGGTTGATTTTACTATTATGATTGTTTGAGTGGGGTTGTAAGGGGGTTGGGGGGGGGAGAAGTGTGTGTGTGTGGGGGGGCGGGGCGGGGGGGGGGAGGGGAGGGTGGGGGGGGGGGGGGGAGAGGGGGTCATCACTTTTGGTTTATAGAGCTGCTCAATGCACTCTTATGAATGAAAGAGTTTCATTATCAGTGGAATCAGTAGGTCATTTCAGAGGCGCACACTGAGTTGCACGTCAAACCACTCACAAATACTCATTTGGAGTGCACCAGATGGATCCAGTTGGCAAAGTCCCACATTCCACACTATAGGACAGCTAAGACTGAAAAGCAATCGCGGCGTTTATGGCGCGGTACAAGGTTTAAAACTAAGAAAATGTTGTTTTTAGAAGCGTGTCGGGCAAAAGTTTTTATGAAAACTGTTTTAAAACCTCTTTTAACTCAACTTTTCTTAATGTTAAAAGTGTTTTATTGTACATTACTTAACGTCCCGACAGCAACAAGGCTTTCTCAGGACGTGCCTGCACTGCTTGTGAAAAAACAACAACTAAACAGAACATTGAATGTATATCGCCAGCCGGTCAAATACATTAAATAAACCTAACACATGGGGCCTACATAAAGCTAAGACCATTTAGCAACACACATCCAATATCAAGAGCTACAGGCAGTGCAGACAGTAGGGAGAGTTTTAAAAAGTCAAATACAGGTGAATGGACAAAGGGCCGACAGAGACACATGCCCCAGAATAGAGAGAAAAACCCACCCTGTGGGGCTGACCAGGGTGCCCCTGGGAAATAAAAAGTAGTTAACCCCACCCAAGTCCCCCAGGGCAGACCCGGGTGGGGTTAAAAGTGTTTTAATTTACAAGCATGTCGTAACTGATATGCATCTATTCCAACGTATAGTGCTGGATATTTTTCCCATCCTCGCCTTCTCTCGGGCTTCGCTCAACACTCGACTTTCCAGTCCTTCCCTGAAACACCCCCAACCGGTCTGCCCTCAACACTCGACTTTCCAGTCCTTCCTTCAAACACCCCCAACCGGGTCTGCCCTGGGGGACTTTTTAGTTCCCAGGGTCAGCCCCGCCACAGGGTGGGTTTTTTCTCTATATTCCGGGGGCATGTGTTTCTGTCTACCCTTGGTCCATTCACCTGCATTTTCCTTTTTTAAACTCTCCCTACTGTCTGCGCTGCCTGTGGCTCTTGATATTCGATGTGTGTTGCTAAATGGTCTTAGCTTTATTTAGGCCCCATGTCGTAGGTTTTATTTAACGTATTGGACCGGCTGGCGACATACATTCAATATTCTGTTGAGTTTTTGTCACTAGCAGTGCAGGCACGTCCTGAGAAAGTCTTGTTGCTGTCGGGACGTTAAGCTATGTACAATCAATCAACCTTCCTTCAAATGGACAGCATTCACACAAATAATACTTTACTATTACATCAGAAAATGGCCCATCCAAGCCTGCACTCTTTTAACTGCACTAAACGACTGACTGGTGCAGACGACGCATGAAACGACGCTGACTCTGTGACGTCATTTCCATTCAATCAATTTGTGCATACAATCCAAAAGGAGATGCGGCATTGATAACATCGACAAACCTACAAAATAAAGCAACAGGTTCAACCAAAAGGTCGGGCAGGACAAAAGACAACAGCAGCCTCACCCAAAGTCTAAACGTCCTCTCTTACAATGCGCACTCATACAATCACTTCACTTCTTAGCAACCGGCGCACGAATATAATTATAGGCTAAGTCAAACTAAAACAGAAGATAGTGGCGAAAAACCCTTTAAAATAGAAACAAAGAACGACGTTTCAGATCAAATATTCTTCATCTGACATGGAAACAAACGTAGAAAACGTATAGGCTAAGTCCCTGGTGAACGTATACATGAATCTCAAATCTGCCACTAGACATCACCTTTCTCCACATCACCCCGGAAGTACATTACAACTCAACACTTTTTTTAACAAAACAACCACACCCTCAAATAACAAACCTAATTCTGTAGAAACATAAACAATTTACTCCCTAAAACAACAAAATATCCCCCCTGACCCATATCAGCTATGAAGTTATTTATAGCTAGCTGAGAAGGGTGATGTAATACATACACGCTCATTTTCAGGGTTCTGTGTCACAACACACACATTGCTGGGAGGGACAAGTTTTCAAACACACTACCGGCGTGTCTGTTAAACACAAAAGTGCATGTGTTAACGCCAAAATGAGAAAAACGGATTTTTTTACTTTTTATGAATCTTTACCGCAAGACAATGCAGAAACAACCCTCAGAAAAAATGGGTGTCTGACTTGGAAACCCAGAATTATACACATACCCAGTTTCCATAAGGATGGTAAAGACAGTCACCCGTTTTAGGTCTTTCGTCTACACACACACACACACACACACACACACACACACACACACACACACACACACACACACACAACTTGAAGCTCCTCTCCCCGGCGGCTGCCCACGCCCTACACAACGCCATTCTTGCCTGCTCGTTACCAATACAAACATGCCATCAGGCCACACCGCTGTTGGTTTCTCTTTCAATCACAGGCTTAAACCTACGCACCCCCACGCAGTCAAATGAAGCACATGAACCAACCTCACCCAGCAAGAATCAAAGATTCTCATGAGCCCCTGCGATTGCAGGGGCTCATGCGAATCTATGACTCTTGCAGCTGGAAGGCTGAACTTTCTCAGGAACTGGTTTTTTCTTTGTTTTCCTTTAATCTTCGAATTCCAGGGAAACACGCGAGGACTTTTCCGGCTTAACAAACTTTTCAATCAGCAGACAGACGTTCAATTAGGGGAGGCTACCGGTTCCTAAATCGCGCGAGAATCGCAGAGAACTCACGCGACTTGGTGGGAACCAAGTAGCGTCTCGTCTAGCCCGGCAGAAAAATGTGGGCACTAGTGTCGGCTGCTGTGTGGTGTCAGTCCCCCAGACGCCGTGCTTATCAGAGACTGCCTTGCAGCTGATAGCGAGGTTACGTTTGAGACGAACGACTCCCAACAACGCACGAGAGCGAAGTCTTGGCAGATAACCAGCTTGTACCACAACCATTGACAACACTCCAAACATTTCCAAGAGGCATTATAAGTTATTGATAAGCAGGAGTTGGCTACACGGACCCTTGTAGGCCTGAGGGAGGTCAAAGGAACCACTGTACCCCGAAGGCCTGACGGGTACAATGGTTCCTCTGATCTCCCGAAGGCCTACAAGGGGTCCGTGCAGCAAGTCCCTGTTACCAATCTATCCATCCATCCATCCGTCCGTCCGGCTGTCTGTCTGTCTGTCTGTCTGTCTATCTATCTATCTATCTATCTATCTATCTATCTATCTATCTATCTATCTATCTATCTATCTATCTATCTATCTATCTATCTATCTATCTATCTATCTATCTATCTATCTATCTATCTATCTATCTATCTATCTATCTATCTATCTATCTATCTATCTATCTATCTATCTATCTATATCCCGTAGTCTTGCCGACCGTTGGGGCACCACTGATGACTTGGCAACCAGCTCCCTCTATTCCTCTCTGTTCTCTGCCATTCTTAGCGTGTCGCCCAGCTTCAGTCCTGCCCAATCTGAGATATTGTCCTCCCATCTTTTCCTCTGTCTTCCTCTCCTACGTTCTCCTTGCACGCAGGATTGTTTTGGCAAGCCCTGCTGAACGCGTGACATGCCCATACCACTTCAGTTTGCGTTTTTTTCCAATGGCTAATAGGTCTTCATAGGGCCCGATGGCTTGCCTGATTCTGCTTCCCACTTCCACGTTCGTGATGTGATCTCTGTATGAAATGCCAAGCAGCCTTCGAAAACATCTCATTTCAGTGGCTTGTATCCTCCGTTCAAGGTCTGCTTGAGGGTCCATGACTCGCAGGCATACAAAAACACTGAGATGACTAAGGAGCAGAGTGTGATGTTTCTGTCCTTCCATATGGTCTTTAATCTTGTCAGTGCTGTTGTTGTCTGCACAATCCTGGACAGTATTTCTGGTTTTGATCTCTCATCTGTCACAATGGCTCCTAAGTATTTGAATTTATTAACTGTTTCCAGTTTTTGGCTTCCAATCATGACGTCAGTGCCAATGCCACTGGTGTTATTGGTCATCAGTTTGATCTTCTCTGCACTGTTATCAATAGGGCTCGGGAAGTTCCTTGCGTTGCCTAGGAGCGTCGGTGCGTCAGCCGCCATCTTAAGAGGATAGAATAATCCTCAGATAGTAGCAAAGTAGTGTTTCAACACATTTTTCTTCATGTTTCTTCCTCTTTGGAAACAAACAAAACCAGATTCTGGTTAGCGGTTTCCTACGGTGATGGCAAGACTTGCTGTTATTGCCTATAGCACGTCAGGACTTTCCTAACATTGTCCTGACAGCAATTTCCCTATGAGGGCCTTATCGCGAATCCTCTCAAGGTGGCCGTTACGACTCTCGTGATGACGTCAGCTCCCCGATCCCAATACTGAACGTATTTGCTTTCATCAGTCCTCCAACATTTTCGTTACAGAAATCAAGAACAAATCTTCCGACCTCACGGGTCACGCCAGTCACCGTCTTCTCCGGTAGTGGAGTGTCTGTTGTTTCGAACAACACTAAGTAACTGTGTACGTTTTGGTGATCTTTTGTAGAACAAAACTGGCATCCAACCTACGACAGAAAATGAGAGGGCTACAAAAAGTCGGCCGCCATTAGTCGCTACAATAGTTTTTGTAGCTGGGTCATGTGGTACAGTTTGCGCTAAAGGGATTGGTCGTGTGACGTAGGGATAAAAACAAAGATCCGTTTGAGCCCGCCAGGGAAGTTTGGAGTGTTGTCTATGCTTATGGACGTTACAAGCCGGTTATCCGTCGTGACGGACTTTCCTCTCGTTCGTTGTTAGGGGTCGTTCGTTTCAACCGAAACCTCACTAGTTCCTGAGTGTAGATATCGAACACTTTGTTGTCCAGTTCCCTGCAATGTTTGTTTGGTTGACATAGAAGCCGCGCACACACATAGAAGCGCCGTTTTTTAAATAAAAAAGAACACACATTAATGGCTGCTATCTGATGCCACTCCTGCGTGCCCACACGAACACACCCACTAGATACGTCTCATTACAGACTAGTGGTGTTTTCTTTGCATCGAATCGACGAACGAGACCGAAGTCAAGGCTATCATAGACAGCATTCCAAACTAACATCTCCAAGAAGCATAGATCCTCATGAGCCCGGAGGGCTCATGAGGATTTATGCCTCTTGGAGATGTTTGCCTGCGCTGCCTTACAGGTTGAAAAAAATGACTTGGTCAGCTTACTCATTCACGTGAAAAAGAATCTTTCTTAAACTGGAACTCAATACATATGGGGCACAGCTAGGGATGAAAAATCATTTCATAAAAAATTCCAATTTATACGACTGTAAAGCCAAACGGACACATTGTTTGAGTTTCTTGAAAGTAAATCGTCTAAGAGCTGTTCTTAATTGGACGAACTTTTGATCGGCAAACCTAGATCCTAGAAGATCGGCGATCTTTTGGTTTGTACCTTAATTGAGTTGAACGAACCTCGGCGAACTTCAGCAAACCAGGTTTGCCATAGTTCTCTTTCTTGATGTGCTTGATTCAGCGTACTTACTGTCCGCGAAGGTGTTCAAAATGGTTGCCGCTTCGCGATTTGAACGATGTTTGTTTTTGTACTCCTTGCAGTAGCGACGCCACAAACAGCGTTGCGCCTCCCACAAATCAATAAAAATAGGTCTTGTTCTTCGCACGAGTGAAATATCGCCGTCCGCCATATTTGTTTGTATTGGTGACTATCTTCTTATCTCCAACGCAGAAGAGGGTAAAAGTTTTGACCAATCAGAGAAAAGGTTCGCCTTGGTTTGCTCAACACGTTGAGCGAACGATTTCCGACAGCGAACTATGGTTTGCCGAGGTTCGTGAACTACTTCGAACTAGGTTCGCCGTATCTTTAGATCGTCCAATTAAGAACCAACCTGGTTCGCCCGAGATCGTGAACTCTAGATCGTCAGAGTTCGTGAACTAAAGTTCGTTTAATTAAGAACATGCTTTAGATCAACTGTCACTGAATGATATTTGTTCTAAGATTGATATAGAAAAGTGGTTCTTTGTGGAGATATTTGCGAGAAGCGTTGTGCACTACGACGTCAAACGACCTTTGAAAGAGACTAAACCCAGACGGTAGAGTGTTCGAAGGTCGCGGATTCGAACCCAGCTGGGATCAAAATTTGTTCTGACGCTATTCGGTGCCCTACCCTTGAATCATAATCACCGCCGTCGTGGTGGGCAAAAGATGTTTTAAGCCCTGAAACGTGGTTTAACGTGATTTTTCTTGTGAACATCGTGGAACATTGAGCACAGCACGCTAAAATCTCGAACTTGTCGCAGGCTTCTGGTGAAAATTTGGCTAAAACTAAGCCTTAACCCCCTATAACTGCCGGGCAAGACAAACGCTACTCATCTGCAAGAGACATACATCCTCA
>BTPG01000001.1:137816382-137898882 GCA_036245525.1 Semisulcospira habei
TCATGAGCCCCCGCAGTCGCGGGGGCTCATGAGGATCTACGCCTCTTTGCGGAGGTCAGTTGGCATCCGTGTCCCGTGGGCGGTTGGGGCTGTTGGTCGCTGATCGAACAAAGAGTCAGTTCAGAAACAAACTATGCTTCCAGTAGTACCAGGGATGGGGTGAAGTAGTGTGATGGGTGGAGGTAGGAGGGTGGGGGAAGTGGGAGATCGGGGGGGGGGGGAGGGAGGGGGAAGGGGAGGAGGGAGGACGGGGTGGAGGCAGGTTTGCAAGGCTAGTGATTTAGTGCAGATAGGTGAGGAAAACCCCCCCAGTAAACTCTGTGTCTCAATGCGTGTGTCTGTCTGCCTGTCAGGGCCCAGGCGCACAACACGCTTCTAACTGTTAAAACACTAACAATTTAGCATTTTTTAAAAAAATCGTTTAAGCACAGTTAACTCATTCAGCCCGTCGCACGTATTTCCCATTTTTTGGAAGGAGTCATCTAACGACTATGCACCTGTTGCAGGAGATTGATCGACCATAATAATTCAATACCCTTGAATTATCATGATAGACCCATCTCCTGCTGTAGTGCCGCGTCAGGGCTGAATGGGTTAAACGCCTTTTCACGTAGGCTTTAAAAGCTTTGTAAAATCGTCTTTTAGTGCAGGTCGGCACGCAAGTTTTAAAAGCATTTTAAGGAAGATGTTCGATGTTAACCTGACTCAAGTAAAAACGTGACTTAGTTGTAAGAAAATCGGGCTTTTGCGCAGTTGAACTAAGATAGTCGATGCGGTGCACGAATGTTTTAAAAGCATTCCAGGGAAGACTTTTGCTTCTAACTTTAGGAGCTGTCCTGAATTGCGTTAAAATTGTTCTAAAAATGGCGGGCATTATACATCAGCTGCCGGCAATTGACATAAGCGAAGAATGAATTGTGCACTTAGGCCCTGGGCTTTTTCTCGTTAACACACTCAAGTCGAGCTGCATAATGTCTCGGTATAATGCCGCGTATCCGTTTGCAGCTTGTCTCGAATGAGTCAACCCATCGATCCCTATCCCTCATCATCCTGATACACTATTGCCAGAAATAAATTAGACTATTCTGCCACCACCCTTGAACTAAAATGGCTACTCATGTCCATGTCCTGATCTGTAATGGACCCTTCATAGGACAATAAGCAAAATTTAAACAAATTCAGCCTCAGGGTGTAAGCGGTTAAGGTACGAAGTTGGACTGAAGTTGCCCAGTGCTGAAGACTTCATAACAGTTCAGAAAAAATGACAATGATATAGCTCAAGGGTGGTGCCAGCATACTCTTTCGCCTAGAGTCTATAATTATGTATTTATGGAAAAATCGTGATTGGTGATGATTAACGAGCCGAGGCTTGCTTTCGACACACAAGTTCTGGCTCCGAGGCTCTGCCGAGGCAGCCATAACCCAACTGTGCATCGAAATGTCAGCAGCAATTGGTATGAGCCCTTCACTGCCGAGAAAAGGTGAACGTGATCCAAGTTGCAAGAGACATAGATCTTCATGAGGCCCCGCGACTGCGGGGGCTCATGTGGATCTATGCCTCTAGCAGAGACTAAATTTGAACTGAATCCAATTTACTTGGACGTTCGGGGCTTTTCGGTCGATGAAGCGCGAATGCGGATAATATGTGATAATATGTGTGATATGTATAGGCAGTGATAATATATAATATATATCAGCAGTGATAATATGTGATATGTATAGGCGGTGATAATTATGTGTGATGCATTGTTTTATGTTTATATATATGCTATTAATATGTTTATATGTTTTATTGTTTTCCTACCAAGACAAGACGGTGCAATTTCTCTTTTAAATGGATTAATAAATTATTTGAATCTTGAATACTGAATGAACAAAAATGTCAAAAATAAAATATATCTATTGGCAGTGAATGGTTTAAGGTATCTATCCCACTGTCGTATGCTCCCTGTTTCATGTTGGTTAGTTCGGGTTTAACGTCCACAGCACCGAGGTGATCATGGACGGCCCTGACGGGCGGGTTATGGGGGACAGGGAAATCTATTGCCTATGGAGTACGACCTGAACACTGATCAACTCAGGCGCACTCCAACTGTGCCACTTTGATTTACCAGGACCTATCAACGGACATGCTATTGAACAAATCCGTTTTTCCCCCTGGATTGTGAGTCCAGCTAACGGGGCCGGGATGGGATTCGAACCCACGACCCGGCGATTCAGTCCCTTCGCTCTCCTGCTCCGACGTTTAACCGCCTGAGCTATTTCGGACTCTCAATATCTGTTTCATGTCATGCCGGTTAGGCGGTTTAATTGACTTGATACGGCATGCACAAGCGTCTTGCTTACCTCGGGTTTTCTCATAACAGCCCTGAAAGGGCCTCCGTAACACGAAGTGCTGCAGCTATGTCTTAGCGATTGTATGCAAACCAAGGGGAATCACAGCGCTGGACAGCGGACAACAGTTAGATCCCCTGCCCCCACCTATCAGGCACCCAATCGCAAGCCCACAGAGAAATACGCAGGTATAGAATAAGACGATCATTTCCATCCATAAACGAATGGATCAGGTCTCTTATATGTCTTTCTCCGGAACTTAGGAAGTAGGCAGGAGAAACATACATACACAAACATGAAGGTGCGCTACTATATGTGGTCGGGTAAATACCCTGATTTCCCACAGTAGATGCACAGAACATTACACAACAATGTAACGATACAAATTTGCCTCGAGTTATAGATACTCACAAACCAGATAGATCAGGGGATCTAGCTGTTGTCTGTCCAGCGCTGTGATTCCCCTTGGTTTGCATACAATTCTGCCAGCGCTAGCCTCACCTATTGCTAAGTCATGGAATAACTTACCCTCTCATTTAAAGTCTATTTCAAAGTTATCTATCTTCAGAGCTCGCGTCTATAAATATCTGCTGTCGATGTGAATGTTCTATTTTTCTGCTTAGTATGTTGCTCCAGCACAGCAGATTGCTGCAGATTATGTAATAGTTTGACTGTCTGCATTAACATGTCAGGTTCATACACGTATAATTATATATTGTTTTAATTATTTTTGTATTTTATTTTTTATTATTACTTTTAATTTTTTCTGATGGTGGGGATGGGGGGGGGGGGGGTATGGGTACTTATATATATTTTCTCTTTTGCTGTATCGTCTGATGTATTTTCAATGTGTAGAGTAGCAGGACAGTTTGGAAGATAGGCATTGCTATGCCTAAAACTTTTTATCCTGAATAAAAACGTTTCATCATCATCATCATCATCATCATCATCTCTCTCTCTCTCTCTCTCTCTCTCTCTCTCTCTCTCTCTCTCTCTCTCTCTCTCTCTCTCTCTCTCTCTCTCTCTCTGTCTGTGCACTCGCAACTGAGTGAGTGAATGTCTGCGTGAGCTCGTGCCCCTACGAGTATAATTATGTATAAACCGGTAAACGCGCGCGACCATCCGCAAATGCGTACGTGCGCACGCGGCACACATGTGTATGCGCGCGCCAATACTTTTTTACGCTTACTACAAGCGCTAATGCGGAATAGCTTTTCTGTTTTTCAGCGCAGATCACACAACTAGGCAGCCGGCTGAAAACGCGGCAAAGGAGGTGTGAATACGGACAGTGTCTTGTGTAAGTTGTGGCGCCTGGAGAAGGTAACTGACTTGGAGGCTGGTCTGTGAATTTGGACCTTACGGCCTCCGGCCGTTAGGTCCAAATTCACAGACCAGCAAAGGGGTTTGTTAACACAATCTATTCTCTCTACTCCCCCCCCCCCCCCACCCCTTTAAAAAATATAACAAATAAATAAATGAATTTAAAAAAATGAAATTTAGAAAAAAAGATCAGTGTTTTCATTGCAACCGCTGACTGACGGTCGACAGATAATAGTACATGATAGCTAACAGGCAGTCTTTGATTAGCTCAAAGCTTTGACAGGCGACATAGAGGCACACAGCCGGTACAGAGTTTTCGGCCCTGTGGTAGCATGGTGGTGTATCGCTGCCAACATGCTGGCAGTGCTCACCAGAGGCCATTCGAAGTCACGAGACAACAGGGGTAAGAGGAATTCGGAGGGGAGAAGGGTAGGGGTGGTGGTGGTGGGTGGAGGTGTGGGATGTAGGAGTGGGAGTGGTGTGTGTGTGTGTGTGTGTGTGTGTGTGTGTGTGTGTGTGTGTGTGTGTGGGCGTGGTATGTGTGTGTGTGGGGTAGGGGTCGGAGGATGGAGGGTAGGGGGTGGGGTATAAATGTGTGTGTTTGTGTGTGTGGGCGTGGTATGTGTGTGTGGGCGTAGTACGTGTGTGTGTGGGGTGGGGGTCGGAAGATGGGGTGTGTATAATATATATATATATATATATATATATATATATATATATTATATATATATATATATATATATATATATATATATATATATATATACATATATATATAGTGTGTGTTTGTGTTTGTGGGTGTGTATGTCAGTGTGTGTGCGTGTATGTTTGTGTGCGTGTGCGTGTATATGTGAGTGTGAGTGTGTGTGAATGCGTGTGTGTGAGTGTGTGTGCGTGCGTCCGTGTGTGTGTCCGTGTGTGTGTGCGTGCATGTGTGCGTGCATGTATGGAGTGGCGCAGTAAATGTTCATTATAATAATGTACGTCATTGGCATTTTTCTACATTGTAAACCATTTGTCTTCAAGAACTGACAAATTCACGTCATGGTAATTGATGATAGTCATGCTTTTTCATGTGCCGGGCCTAACTATAGTAACCCCAACAGCCTCCCTTTCCGTGCAAGCGGTTTTCATAATCACAAAACTAATTCTCACTATTACAAACACACCTGGGTGATTTCATTCACGAAAGACGGATGCAAATATCGCACTGTTGATTCGAAGTATAGACAGCTGCACAAGACGGAACAAGAATATATGCGGAAGAGCCGCAAAAGAAATGTGACACCATTCGAATGTTGTTGCATTTATTTTGCTCGTCAGTATATCACACAGAACAAGAATGTTGTTGCCTGATTAGGCCATTGTATATTAGCAAGGAAGATACCTTACACAACTCTGTTTTACAGCTTTCACGAACTTTCGACTCCACCCTTGAGTGTTTGACAGCAAAACCTGCTTGGAATGACAATCTTTTTGAGAGATCACCTATCATTAAAGACCATCATTTAGGTGTCTGTCGCTGTGACTGTGGCTGTCGCCACCTAAATGATGGTCTTTCATGACAGGTGACATTTTTTTGCCATTCAAGATTTCTCTTTAGAGATCACCTGTCTTTTACATCAAATTTTATTGCAAAATAGGTGGTAGCGCAAAACAGGTTCCCCTGTATTAGAAAGAAAGATTCTTACAAATCGAAAACCTGCTGTGCACTAGTCTTCGACTCCGTCTCTAATAATAATAATAATAATAATAATAATAATAATAATAATAATAATGATAATAATAATTATTATTATTATAATGATAATAATGATAATAATAATAATGATAATAATAATGATAATAATAATAATAATAATAATAATAATAATAATTAGTAGTAGTAGTAGCAGTAGTAGCAGTAGTAGTAGTAATATACCGGTCGTTATATAGGCGCTTTACCCAATTCTGCAAATCGGCTCAAAGCGCCGCGAACTGAACCCAACACGCACGCTCACGTGACACACACGCATTCTCTCTGAAGACAAACACAGTACAAGACCAACACAGGACATTCACGTGGTGCGAAGGGTCAGCTCAAAACAGATTTCGAGACGGGATCGAAAATTCATGAAAAAATCGGCGGGGAAAAAAACAACCAAAAACAACAACAAACAAACACGTTCTGAAAGGACAAGTACAACACAATTTATTAAATTTTGGGGATTTTTTTTGTTGTTGTTCAAATGGACATACAGACACAGATACAAATGCACCACTTATCTTTCTTGCATCACAAACCCCCCCTCCCAAAAAAAAAAAAAAAAAAAAAAAAACACACACATAAAGGTAAGTAGTACATTGAATTCTTAACTGTATGTCCGTTTTCGAAAATTTAATAAATTGTGTGGGACGCGTCTTTTCTAAGCGTGTTTCTGTCTTTGTTGGGATCGTCCTTATATTTTGGTATCAATTTCAGCCCACTTAATCAAATTTCAAATATAAAACGATTTGAATTTCCAAAACTTCAGTAGCTCGCTTGAGCTTGCCCTTAAAACCACGTGAATGTTCTGTGTTTATACAGTGTGTGAATGAATGCGCGTGATTCACGTGAGCGTGCTTGTTGGGTTCAGTTCGCGGCGGCGCTTTGAGCCGATTTTCAATTGGGATAAAGCGCCTATTTAATGCGCTTATTATTATTATTATTATTATTATTATTATTATTATTATTATTATTATTATTATTATTATTATTATTATTATTATTATTATTATTATTATTATATTGTACACGCGCAGAGCAGTAACCTTTTTAAGGTGTGGACCTATCTCTACTGCAGATGCCGTCGGATATGCCCTGAGCCCGAAAAACTGACTCTCAGTGGTACAGAGACAAAATCTTCTGACAGCGCTAGCTACTGGCAACGGAATGTATCAATGTCTTCTTTCTGCTTCACATTTCTCGGATGTTACATTTATCGATAATTCAGCAAATCGATATTCTTGTCGGCCGAGGCTTTCTGGATGTATTTGTCGCTGAAAGCAACGTGCAGCGAACCATATCTCCGGCTGAGGCGAAGCCGCTTTTTTTTTTCTTTTCATATCCTGGATAAGTACCTAGGGTTTAAGGCGGAGACTACCCATATCCTGGATAAGTACCTAGGGTTTAAGGCGGAGACTATCCATATCCTGGATAAGTCCCTAGGGTTTAAGGCGGAGACTATCCATATCCTGGATAAGTACCTAGGGTTTAAGGCGTAGACTACCCATATCCTGGATAAGTACCTAGGGTTTAAGGCGTAGACTATCCATATCCTGGATAAGTACCTAGGGTTTAAGGCGGAGACTACGCATATCCTGGATAAGTACCTAGGGTTTAAGGCGGAGACTACGCATATCCTGGATAAGTACCTAGGGTTTAAGGCGGAGACTACCCATATCCTGGATAAGTACCTAGGGTTTAAGGCGGAGACTACCCATATCCTGGATAAGTACCTAGGGTTTAAGGCGGAGACTACCCATATCCTGGATAAGTACCTAGGGTTTAAGGCGGAGACTACCCATATCCTGGATAAGTACCTAGGGTTTAAGGCGGAGACTACCCATATCCTGGATAAGTACCTAGGGTTTAAGGCGGAGACTACCCATATCCTGGATAAGTACCTAGGGTTTAAGGCGGAGACTACCCATATCCTGGATAAGTACCTAGGGTTTAAGGCGGAGACTACCCATATCCTGGATAAGTACCTAGGGTTTAAGGCGGAGACTACCCATATCCTGGATAAGTACCTAGGGTTTAAGGCGGAGACTACCCATATCCTGGATAAGTACCTAGGGTTTAAGGCGGAGACTACCCATATCCTGGATAAGTACCTAGGGTTTAAGGCGGAGACTACCCATATCCTGGATAAGTACCTAGGGTTTAAGGCGGAGACTACCCATATCCTGGATAAGTACCTAGGGTTTAAGGCGGAGACTACCCATATCCTGGATAAGTACCTAGGATTTAAGGCGGAGACTACCCATATCCTGGATAAGTACCTAGGGTTTAAGGCGGAGACTATCCATATCCTGGATAAGTACCTAGGGTTTAAGGCGGAGACTATCCATATCCTGGATAAGTACCTAGGGTTTAAGGCGGAGACTACCCATCTGCAAGAGACATAAATCCTCATGAGCCCCCCGCCAACGCGGGGGGCTCATGAGGGTTTATGTCTCTTGTTAGCCCTGTGTTCTTCATAAATAGGTTTGATCCAGTTTACGTCTGCGTCCAATTTACGTCTGTGTTTTTTCACGCCAATATCGGTCAGTGTGTAGTGGTTTCACGGCTCCGCAGTTCTTGATTACGAGCAGAGTAAGGGTGAAAACTACGATTACAAACGAGAATGATCGATCTGCCCACCGTGACTGGCAGTATACGGTCACGCGGGACGGACGAATCAACCCGATGCAAGATTCGATGTTCGTAGCTTTTATGTTTGCCCTTTATCTCACGCAGCCCTGACGCTCTACAGCAGGAGATGGGTCGACCATGATAATTCAAGGGTAGTGCCAGATTAGCTTGGCGCCTGTCGGCGCCAAGCTAATCTGGCACTTCCCTTGAATTATCATGGTCGATCCGTCTCCTGCAACAGGTGCATAGTCGTTAGATGACGCCTCCAAAATATTGGAAATACGTGCATCGGGCTGAATGAGCGTTAACATTCGTCGGGCTGAATGAGCGTTAAGATTCGTCGGGCTGAATGAGCGTTAAGATTCGTCGGGCTGAATGAGCGTTAAGATTCGTCGGGCTGAATGAGCGTTAAGATTCGTCGGGCTGAATGAGCGTTAAGCTAGATTAACTCCCATCCCTTGCCAGCGTGACGAATAGGGCTCGGGAAGCTGACGTCATCACGCCAGTCGTGGCGGCCATCTTGTGAGGATACGGGACTAAGCGCTCATAGGGAAATCGAGGCTGTTTTTGTAATGTCAGGAAAGTCCTGACGTACTCAGTGTAGGCAATAACAGGAAGTCTCGCCATCACTGCGGGAAACCGCTCACCAGAATCTGTTTTTGTTTGTTTCCAAAGAGGAAGAAAAATGAAGAAAAACGTGTTGAAACACTATTTCGCTACTGTCTGATGACTATGGTAGCCTCTTAAGAGGGCGGCTGACGCTGCTAGACAACGCAGGGAAACTTCCCGAGCCCTATTGCGCGTCAGTCTGAAACCTCTGCCGGCACACTGTTGGGTCCCGACCTCGGCGTCGACGCAACCTGGGTCAAAGTGACATATACTACTCTCAATTAGTAAGGTATATTAACTTTTCAGCTTGAATTACTAAACGCCCTCGGATCGGCATCATAACGGGTATATCAGTGATCAGCCATCCGCCACTGCCTACAATTTCACAACATTAGTGTGACATATAGTGCTGACAAAAAGTATAGGATGTATTATTTTTAGCTTGAATTATTAAAATGATCAAAAAGTTTAAACATTAATCAGACGGCCAAAAAGGTGACTGCAGTTTGCGGATGTAAGGTGTTTTCCGACATTTTAGCGATTCAAGCTAACAGTAATACATCCTTTACTGTTTGTGAGCACTATATGTCACACCAATGTTATGAAAGTTTAGGCCAATTGGATGGCTAACCACTGATATAACCTTTAATATACCCATTCTGAGAGCGTTTAGTTAATCGAAGCTGAAAAGTTTATGTACCTTACTATTTGTGAGCAGTATATGTCACTTTGGTAATTCAAGCTGAAACGTTAATGTACCCGGCTTACTATTTGTGAGCATTATTTGTCACTCTAGCCGAGGTTGGGTCGACTGACGCCGAGGTTGAGACCCAACACACACTCTGACCGACGTTCGCTTGAAAAAAACACAGATGTAATCGGCACCAAAATTAGGCATCAAGAACACAGGATGAACAAGAGACATAATCCTCATGAGACCCCGCGACAGCGGGGTCTCATGAAGATTTATGTCTCTTGCAGTTGGTTACCGTTCGCCCGGTCTCAGTAGTTAAGGGGTTACGGGCATTTGACTGTGGAAAGAAACAGGGACGCATTCTACCGATAGCAGAACTGGCGGCCACAAAAGCCGAGCAAATTGTCTCGAAATTGAAACTTTACCTTCCTGGCAAAACGGCAAATTGAAGCGAACGCCGGACTGACGGACTAAAATCAGCGCCAGGGACACAGCTGTAGACTCAAGTTGTACCGCAAGAGGCACTGATCCTCATGGGCCCCCGGGCTCGTGAGAATATTTGCCTCTTTCTGTTGCGCAGTTTCTGAGAACTGAAATTGATGAGCAAAATTGGGTTACGGTGAGAAAGTGCGAGATAGACACCGTCTGGGTGTTGTAAACTTGACGCTAACAAGGGACAAAGAGTCAAATGTGCTCATCGCAACCTGTCGCTAAGGGCCCATGAGAATCTATGTCTCGTGCAGCCTATGGCTCCCGTTGGATGCAGCAGCACTGCTGATGGGAAATTTGGTTTGCGTTTAGTCAGCCTGAGAGGCTGGGTCGACTTTTGTAGAGTAGAACCACGCCGGGTAGATTTACTGACGCCTAAAAATTTCGAAGCTGGCCATTTCAGCGTGGGTGAGAGAGGAAACAATTAATAGTCGGTGTTTGAATTTTCAGCCTCCGCAGACGTGAAAGGGCCAGACAGTCAAACAAGGTACCAATTTTCTTCCCCTTCTTCTCTCTCTCTCTCTCTCTCTCTCTCTCTCTCTCTCTCAGAGAGAGAGAGAGAGAGAGAGAGAGAGAGAGAGAGAGAGAGACAAGAAGAAGAAATAGTATATGTTTTATTTTTGTGTTGTAGTGTGCAGCATGGATAAGAATGAAAAGGGTCTCCACTCCCCCCTACATCTCTCCCCCCCCCCCCCATCCTCCAATCCCTCTCTCTCTCTCTTTCTCTCTCTCTCTCTCCCTCAGTCTACCCCAATCATCCCTCTTCTTCGGCAACGCTTACATACAGACATATTACTGTACATATTAATAACCGATTCGCAAAACTATCTCTTAAATGGTCAACTTTTTATGTTTTGGCGTATACCTAACCAGCGCGAATCTACCCCGCGAAAATCTACCAAGCGTGAATGCACCCAGGCCTTACAGTGTAAATATGAGTTTCCATGATTCCATAGTGATGTAATGCTGCTCAGTACTACGCAGTCAGGCTATTCAGCGTCAACCCCCCACAGTAGGAATCCACCCAGTGTGAATCCACACATGTTTAAATCCACCCTGCTTAGAAATATGGATAATTAATATAGCGGCAGCGCAGATAACACTGGGTGGATGCACGCAAGGGTAGACACACCCTTTGGGGTAGATTTTTGCTAGGTAGATTCACACTGGTTAGATTCACCCAGGGTATATTTTCGATAGGTAGACTCACGCTGGGTAGATTTTCGCTAGGTAGACTCACGCTGGGTATATTTTCGCTAGGTAGACTCACGCTGGGTATATTTTCGCTAGGTAGACTCACGCTGGGTATATTTTCGCTAGGTAGACTCACGCTGGGTAGATTTTCGCTAGGTAGACTCACGCTGGGTAGATTTTCGCTAGGTAGACTCACGCTTGGTAGATTTTCGCTAGGTAGACTCACGCTGGGTAGATTTTCGACGAGTGGATTCACGCAAGGGAGATTCACGTCGAGTAGATTTTCTCTAGGTAGACTCACGCTGGGTAGATTTTCTCTAGGTAGACTCACGCTGGGTAGATTTTCTCTAGGTAGACTCACGCTGGGTAGATTTTCTCTATGTAGACTCACGCTGGGTAGATTTTCTCTAGGTAGACTTACGCTGGGTAGATTTTCTCTAGGTAGACTCACGCTGGGTAGATTTTCTCTAGGTAGACTCACGCTGGGTAGATTTTCTCTAGGTAGACTCACGCTGGGTAGATTTTCGCTAGGTAGACTCACGCTGGGTAGATTTTCGCTAGGTAGACTCACGCTGGGTAGATTTTCTCTAGGTAGACTCACGCTGGGTAGATTTTCGCTAGGTAGACTCACGCTGGGTAGATTTTCGCTAGGTAGACTCACGCTGGGTAGATTTTCGACGGGTAGATTCACGCAGTGTAGATTCACGTTGGATGGATTTTAGCTGGATGTGGATTCACCCTAGGTACATTTTAGTCTAAATACAGCGAGGCTGAGATGGCTATAGTCGCCTGCTCGGCGTTAAACCCCAACAACTAACTAACTACAGCGAGGCTGGCTGGCCCATTCAACACAATAAACCCGCATACAAATACAGCATCCTTCCTTTACTGGTATAATTAAGCCTGGTCAATAATATTCTTCAAGACAAGACGGTAAGAACCGACACACCCATCACATGAAGTCAGTATGCATTCCTCTTTCAGGGCCAACCGCTGGGAGATGGATCGACCATAATAGTTCAAGGGTAATGCCAGATTAGCTTGGCGCCTTTGGCGCCAAGCTAATCTGGCACTACCCTTGAACAGTCATAGACGCTCCACATCCAGCGAAAAAAAAAAAATCATTACATGTGTATTTTTATGTGTGATCTTCGAAGATTTCACTCTGGAAGTGCACAAGATTATGCGTTCCATAAAATAAAATGTGCCTTGCTGTTTTTCGATTAAGATGCTAAATTTATAGCGGCGAGATGACATACTAACGAGAAGAGTTCAGTATGATGCTTCATGCCAAATTCGGCCGACTAAATCTTCAAAGCACCGAACAAAGTATGAAAGTGAAAAGCTAGTAAGCTACCGAATGGCAAACACACCCATTCATTCGGAATCTCAGACAAGTAATGCATGCTGCGGCGGGTGTTGTACCAAACAGACTCAGAGGGCTCGTGTTTTCAAAACACTTTCAGAAAACCGTCACTCGCGCACAGGGATTCATCTTCACTACCTCCTGCATCATTCTCCAGTGCTGGTGACATCGCTGACTTCATCACCTTTTTAAAGTTGCGTTTATTGCTAATCCCGTGGAAATTAACAGATCGAAAATGATATTTAGCCCGTTATGCCTCATTAGAACAAGTTAGAAGTGCTCCTGGGGACCAACAGCTCGAAAAGTAGCATTCGCCTATTTTGGTCACCGTAACAAGAGAATAAAACATGACGTTAGTTTTGCCTAGGATTTCTCATAAAGACATGCCGCACGCACATTCATTTTATCCCAGAATGTTTGTTTGGTACAACTGATAGCGCATGCGCAAGCCGTAACTCCGAATGGGTGTACTTCGGGCCGATGTAACACTCAATGTGCACAAAGGGTACAACCGGCTGTACATATGTTCAGAACAACTGTTTAGAGCGACCACACTTACGAGAGGTCACCTGTCATTAGAGACCACCATTTAGATGGCTGTAGCTGTGACTGTGGCCGTTGCCACCTAAATGATGGTCTTTAATGACAGGCGACAACTTTTTCTCCTTCGAGACCTGTCTTGAGAGAGCACCTGTCGTTTAAGACCACATTGTTTTTGTAGAAAAGATGATTGCTATAATGCATTTGCATGTTTCTAAAAGAAAAACAGTAAGTGCACGACACACTCCCTAAAAGTACGCTGGGCTTAAGGGTTTTGTTGTTGTTGTTGTTGTTTTCTTCTTCTTTTTGATTGTCAGTCACGATGGATAAGCGAACAGTATGATGCGTTCTGCATTGATGAAAAAAACCGCAAGACGGACGCATCTACTTCGTACACTGCCCAGAAATAGTGAAGGCGATCTAACCGCAAGAGGCATAGATCCTCATGAGCCCCCGCGACTAATCTCACTTTCCCACGTTCAAATGTGTCAATTAACGACTATACACCAGTTGCAGGAGATGGATCAACCATGATAATTCTAGGACAGTGCCAGATTGGCTTGGCGCCTTCAGGATCGCTCATGAGTGATAATTCAAAGGTAGTGCCAGATTAGCTTGGCGCCGCGCCAAGCTAGTCTGGCACTACCCTTGAATTATCATGGTCGATCCATCTCCTGCTGTAGTGCGTTGGACTGAGGTAAATGGGTTAACTCAGTCTAGCTCGCGGCACCTCTCCGCTCTAACTGGAATCTCGTTCATTGTCAAAATAGCCAGTCGCCTTGGTCACAATCGCCATTGCCGTTACTAACTGAGCCCCTTTCCCCCAATTACCCCCCCCCCCCTCCCCACACACACACACACACACACACACACACACACACACACACACACACACACACACACACACCTACCCGCTGCAACTGTAAGCCCTTCATTGTCGCATAACCAGGTCGTAACTCCCGACACACAACCATAGGTTGCAGATCGACCATGACAGTTCAAGGGTGGCGCCAGAATAACTTGGCGCCTCTCGGCGCCAAGCTATCCTGGCACCACCCGTGAACTACCACGGTGGGACTGCCTCCTGAACCGTTGCGTAGTTTTTTTTTTAGAGGACGGCTTTCAAATTCGTGAAATTACGACCCTGGAGCTCGGTGTGTCGACTCGGTCACAGTCGCCACTGTAGTTGCTGGCTCAGTACCTCTCCACTGTAACTGTTCACCGTCCATAGCCGGATAACCCGTTAACTCGGTGACACGCGTGTGGCCGGCTGGACAATCCTGTTATTACCGAACATTAATTTTCTGTGTAGCTCTTCACATGGCGGACAAGGCCGGAGGGAAGTCAACTCCACTACAAAGCGCGCCTCTGACAAGTGTCGAAGTATGTCCAAGGTGAATGTGTGTTGGTCTGTGACTTTGGACCGTACGGTTCTGCATGAAAACTGGATTGGCTCTTAGAAAGAAAACAAATAGCTGACTGCATTTGAAGAAAGAAAAAAAAACCACCTCCTGAAGATTGTCTCTCAGTCTTGAAATTCACGACATGATATTTTTCAGCACAAAATTTTAGGGACCAAAATATACTCGTAGCCCAAGTGTATTTATTGAAAACTCAATCATACATCCATCCATCCGTCTGTCCGTCATCAGTCTGTCCGTCCGTCCGTCCGTCCGTCCAGCCATCCAACCATCCATCAAACCATTCATCCATGCATCACTTACTCAGACCTTTTCTCGGGACGAATTACTTATATATTTAGTTCTGCCATGCAACTACATACTTCAGATTATCTGTGACAAATTAATAAACGTTTTTAAATTGGATGCATTCCAGTAATTCTTTTAACCCTCATTTATAATTTTTGTAAAACTAAACGATTAATTCTCAAAGTGTATCTTGTTCAGCATACTTGGCAGTGTTATGAGTCGACTTTACTGACATTTCTGAGCCACAGACGCCACATATCTTTCTAAAATTTGACAACTTGCGTCAAGCTAAAAATCAACTTTTCGAATTGTTTCTTGTTCGGCGCGCTTCGTAGCTCGATACGTCTACCTGTAGAATTCTGCGGACACAGAAGCCATGTGTAAAAAGCAAAATCGATTTTTCCAATTTGATATCTGTCGCCACGAACCCAGAAGCAAATCAGTTAAAAGCCCTGGGGCAGACATCGGCCGCAGCTGGCCATCGCACGCCCAACTGCACGCACGTCGGACCGAGCACTGTTATTCACTGAAAAGTGACTCGAAATCAGATCAAATGACGTAGCTAGCTTCTCAGCCTGATTTGCTAGATATTTGATAGCACTCGCAACGTCGCTCTAAGTACTTCTGCCGTTATATTGCAAAAGCTGGTATATCCATTTTAATTTTTTTTTTTTTTTTTTTTTTTTTTTAAAAGAAAAGCGAGATTTATGTTTCAAAACATTTAAAATTTCGCTTTTCCAAAAACTGCACATACTGGCTTTTGCTAAATAACGGTAGGCTTGGTCTCTTCGTCAGAATCTCCCATCAGCAAGAGGCATAGATTCTCATGAGCCCCTGCAGTTGCAGGGGCTCATGAGAATCTACGCCTCTTGCTGTTGGCAGAGAGATCGTGAGGATCTATGCCTATTGCCTCTGACCGAGCGCGAACGGTTTCAGCGGTCTGGTTACTGCATTGACGTCAGCGCTCTAACTAACAGCCTAGTAGCATAATCAGTCGATCATTTACTGTCTGTACTCGGGTGTTGATCTGATAACTACTGCACGCAGACGATGACACAATCCTGTTATTTGATTTTACCCTGAGAATTTGTCTGATGTACACATGCGTCAGAAGTAAGACGAAACCTTACATTCATGGAAAGTGTCAGACAAAAGCTAAATATAAACTCGATGCACGGAGGTCATATGAAACCTAATCATTATTTGGACGCCAGATCAAACCTAAGGAAACGCCAGTAGCAAGACGTCTTTGTGCCCAGCACTGCCGCAGTGGGCCCGCGCTGGGAGCCTTCGTGGGTCCGAGGATCCATTCGCTTCATTCTGGGAAAGTCTTTCTATGAACAGACGAAATCTTATTTGAAAGTCACGCGCAACCAAAGATAAAATAAGTATATATGCATGGAAGTCACACGAAGGACCTTATGTCAAATAATTTTGTTTTCCTCCCTACGTGACACGACCAGTCACTTTAGCGCAAACCGTACCATGTGACCGTGATATAAAAACCCCTGTAGCGAAAAATGGCGGACGTTTTGTAGCCCTCTCGATGACGCATCTTGGATGCCAGTTTTGTTCTATAAAAGATCGCCAAACGTTCTAAAGTACAAAGTTACGTAGTGTTGTTCGAAACAACAAGCACACTCAGTACTGGAGACGGCAACGTCATGATATATTTTAAATTACGTCATAAGTCTATTATTTATAAAGGTATATTCCTTTGACGTCAGTCATGTCTGGCGTGATCCAGGCCGCACGATGTCTTTTTGAATTCTTTTACGAAAATAGTGAAGGAATGTAAACAAATACGTTATTGGTCGGAGGGGTTCGCTGCACGGACCCTTGTAGGCCTGAGGGAGGTCAAAGGAAAAATTGTACCCCTCAGGCCTTCGGCAGCCTTCGGGGTACAATGTTTCCTTTGACCTCCCTCAGGCCTACAAGGGTCCGTGTAGCGTATCCCTCCGACCAATAACTTATAATATGCACATGAAAGTTAGAGGAAACTTAAAGTAAACTAATTATTAGAGGGTCATATGAAGAAACCTAAGGTAAACTCATTATATGCATGGACGTCAGACAACACCTGAGGTAAACTCGTTATATAGAAGTTAGACAACACCTAAGATAAACCCGTTATCAGTATTTATCAAAGTCAGACGAAACCTAAGGTAAAACAATTATATCGTTGAAAGATAGACAACAAAACCTAAAGTAAACTCACTGCATGGAAATCAGATGAAATCTAAGGAAACTTATAATATGGAAGTCTGATGCAAACTAAGGTAAACTAATTGTATGGAAGTAAAACGTAACTTAAAATATACTCATTGTGTGAAAATCAGATGAAACCTAAGGGAATGTATAATATGGAAGTCAGAGGCAACCTAAATTCATTGTATGGAAGTCTGATGCAACCTAAGGAAAACTCATTGTATGGGAGTCTGATGCAACCTAAATGACTCATTGTATGGAAGTATGATGAGATCTAAGGTAAACTCAGTATATGGAAGTCTGATGAAACCCACAGTAAACGTATTGTCTGGAAGTCAGACGAAACATCATCATGTATGAAAGTCTAATGCAACCCAAGGTGAACACATCGTATGGGCGTCAGATGCAACCTAAGGTTAACTCTTGTATGGAAGTCTAATGCAACCTAAAGTAAAATTGTATGGAAGTCATACGAAGCTTAACTTACATAAACAAGTATACTGACGAACAAAAGAAATGCGACATTTCGGAACCATCGGAAACACTTTGGTGTGTGATGTACAGGACACTTTGGTGTGTGATGTACAGGACACTTTGGTGTGTGATGTACAGGACACTTTGGTGTGTGATGTACAGGACACTTTGGTGTGTGATGTAGAGGACACTTTGGTACTTTGGTGTGTGATGTAGAGGACACTTTGGTGTGTGATGTAGAGGACACTTTGGTGTGTGATGTAGAGGGCACTTTGGTGTGTGATGTAGAGGACACTTTGG
The DNA here is from genome assembly GCA_036245525.1 of Semisulcospira habei. Classification (NCBI taxonomy): domain Eukaryota; kingdom Metazoa; phylum Mollusca; class Gastropoda; family Semisulcospiridae; genus Semisulcospira; species Semisulcospira habei. The sequence continues at coordinate 137,833,995 of BTPG01000001.1, forward strand.
TGTGTGATGTAGAGGACACTTTAGTGTGATGTAGAGGACACTTTGGTGTTTCCGATGGTTCCGAAAATGTCGCATTTCTTCTGGTCGTTAGTAAACGTCAAACGAAACGTCATAAGCCGTTTCAAATCGCTGTTCGCTATCTTTTTGATATCGACAGTACATCAGCCGAGAGCGCACTGACATTTCTTGCCGGGCGTTATCCTCTCAGCTGCCAGTGGTAATGTCGTATCAGAGGGAATGACGGCGGGTTCAAGCGTGCTAGTGATGACCGCTTCACGTATTGGCCGTGGACATGAAAGCAACAGCAGAAAAAACTAAGCAGCACTTGAGACATCGTTTGTCCATTATGTAAACAGACAGTCACCTTATGTCTATAGGTCCCTTGCACCAACACCGTTGTGTTCCTCTTACTTTAAGATGTAAGTCTCGATCGAAGACGCCGGCCATGAGAATGTTCAAGGGCACTGCCACACTGGTTGTCTCCCTCGATTCGCTACCTCGGTAGCAAATCGAAGGAGACAACCAGTGTTGGAGTTGTGCTTTATTCAAATTTTAATAATAATAATAATAATAATAATAATATTAATGATAAACAATAACAATTAACAAATTAATCTATAATCACGAATAATAATAATAATAATAATAATAATAAAAAATAATTAATCAATAATAATAATAATAATAAAAATAAAATAATAATAACAATAATAAATTAATAATAATAATAATAATAATAATAATAATAATAATAACACCAACAATATATGATATGATATGATACGATACGATACGATACGAGACGAGACGAGACGATATAATATAATATAATATAAAAGGTCGGATACATAATAGTCGGTCATAACAACACTTTTTTTCAGGAGGTCGAGACAGCACCCTTCCCATGTTAATTACTTCGCTTATAACAAACTTCGGCTATAACAAGATCCCCTGGTAAATTTCTTCAGTATATCCAAAGTTTACGGCAAAACAGTTTCATAGCTTCCTACACGTTCAGCCCCGACTCAGTCAGTCGGCCAGGAATCAGTCATTGCTGCTCAAGCCCACTGCTTTGTTACTTTGGCGTCTAGTGGGGCGCCGCGTAGTCATTTGAGCGCTACTGTAGAGCTGTCAAGGTTTTATCCATCTCCACCACGACGAAGAGCAAACGGAACTCTAGGGTTATATACACGAGGAACGCGTGGTGCGTTTAAACTGGTCTGACGTTTATGCCGGATGAAATCTGTTTAATTCTCCCCACCGTACCAGACGCCTGAAACAAGGTCTTAGCAGTCATCACAGATCATTTGCTGATACACCGCTGCCTTAGTAACACAGATATGAATCACTTAATGCGGCCAGCAAGAGGTGCAGATCCTCATGCGCCCCCGCGAATGCGGGGGCTCATGAGGATCTACGCCTCTTGCAGTTGTGGGTTAGGGTGGGGACTAGGCTTCGCAGTGACATAGTTAAATTAATCCTCCCGGCCCTGCCTGCGTAGTGATCATGCGAGATGCAGGTATGGGCTTTTAAGGCACAGTTTATGGTATGTCTGGGGTCTTGGGTGCGTCAGGTTGGGGTGGGATCGGGAGGTCAGCCGGTGATGTAGGCTGCCCGCAGCGCGTAGGTGTGCTGGTCTGTGATTTTCGACCTTACGGCTTTCAACTTTCAGCCGTAAGGTCCAAAATCACAGACCAGCAGACTTGTAGGTAAATGCCTGCCTACCCATCGCTCAGTCTCTGTGAAAAAAGCTCTCTGTATCTAATCATTTCTAGTATTCGTGAGAAATAAAGTTCCCTTTTTCGTTTCTCCATCTATCTCTCTCTGTCTCACTGTCTGCCTCTGTTTCACTTCATTTTACTCGCTCCCCCCCCCCCCCTCTCTCTCTCTCTCTCTCTCTCTCTCTCTCTCTCTCGCGCGCGCGCGCATGTGGAACAGTGTCCAGGAATTTATATCTTCTTTCAAAACTGCGTTACAGATACACCGACAAGGAAAATATTTTATAACGCACATATTCAATGATTCCATATAGATTATGCTTCCACAGTTTGGAATGGATGTAGCGATGCGTGCATAAAAAGGCTTAATGCTCTTCATCGTAGGGCAGCCAAATAAATCCACCCGGATAGTAAAGAAAGCACCGACGACCGACTCAAAGCCCTCGACATGCTGCCTCTGCGTAAGTTACTAATCGTACAATAAAGGCGTACTTATGTTTAAAATCTTCCACTCTAAAATAATAATAATAATAATTACGGTATTTATAATGCGCTTATCTTATAATAATTATAACTCTAAGCGCGCACTCACAACTCGCGCACGCATGCGCACGCTTTAGACAACGACTCACGTACCACAAATAGTGAAATACATTACTGACGACAGTCTGATTGGGGTGGGGAGTGTTGTGATATAGTGCTAGAACTGCCAGTTGAAAGAGGTGAGTTTTGACGGCGGACTGAAAGGAGGAGAGAGAGTGTTTCTGACGGAGAGATAGTGGGAGAGTGTTCCAGGTGGATGGACCGTATACTGAGAAGGAGCGGGGGCCGAAAGTGCTGAGTTTGGTGCGGGGGATGTGGAGGCGGAGAGGGTCGGAGGCGGAGCGGAGGGAGCGGGGAGGAGTGTAGGGGTGAAGTAAGTTTGAGAGATAGGCGGGAGCGCAGTTGTTCAGAGATTTGTAGCAGAGAGACAGAATCTTGTATTGGATGCGTTGGGGGATGGGAAGCCAGTGAAGGAGTTTGAGCAGGGGAGTGATGTGGTCGGATTTTTTTTTCCTAAAACGCCTAGTTATCTAACAGATCTATTTAGCCCTGCTCATACGCCTTATAAAACGACGAGGAACAATCTGTTCATACCAAGGCCGCGCCTCGATATATTCAAAACTAGTTTGTCTTACTCAGGAGCCAAACTATGGAATTTGTTGCCTATCGACATTACTGGGGCTCCTTCTTTGTCCACATTCAGGGCCCGCTTATTTCGGCAGCTGAAAGAAACTTAAGCCCATAGTTGTGTAGTTGTGTCGGCGTTACTCGAGCGCATTGGGCTGTATTGTCGAGTTTGCTGTTGCTGTTTAAACTAAGTTTCTAACGTTCATGTTTAATCAGGTTCTTAGTGTGTGTGTGTGTGTGTGTGTGTGTGTGTGTGTGTGTGTGTGTGTGTGTGTGTGTGTGTGTGTGTGTGTGTGTGTGTGAGAGTGATTGACTGCTAAATAGTGTTTTTTTATGATCACGTTTTTCCTTTCCAATTTTATTAGTTTTAGTCACGCGCGTGAGATTGTTGTGTGAGTGCGTGTGCAAGGACATGATTGAAAAAAGGTCTGTGTACTTAATCATTTATCCTTGAGAAATAAAGTTTCATTTCATTTCATTTCATCTCTCTCTCTCTCTTTCTCTCTCTCTCTCTCTCTCTCTCTCTCTCTCTCTCTCTCTCTCTCTCTCTCTCTCTCTCTCTCTCTCTCTCTCTCTCTCTCTCTCTCTCTCTCTCTCTCTCTCTCTTCGGCTGAGTCTCCCAACTCCCTCACTCCTAATTAAACTGCGATATCGCACCCATTTCTACTCCCCCTTCCTTAGTTCTTCCTATTGCCTATTTACCGGGCTTGTCTCTGGCAGTAGTAGATTGCGCCGTGCTAAAACAGACCATGCTTTGAGTCCCTATCAAGTCTACATATCGCCCCCATCCTTATAATTCCCCGTTCCAAACCACCACTTCTCACAAACATACAACCGAGCGCTTGAGCACATAGACAGACACAACTGAGGATAATAAAACCAGACACACGGCCGGTCAGACACTGAGACATGTACGCCACGTACGCACGCAACAACGCAAGCACGCACGAAGGCACACATACATACACTGAAGCGCACACACACACATAATACTCTCCTCTCTCTCTCTCTCTCTCTCTCTCTCTCTCTCTCTCTCTCTCTCTCTCTCTCTCTCTCTCTCTCTCTTACGTCATGGCTCTCCGGCCGGATAACTCGCACGTCAACATGATCGCTCCGTGTTTCGTGACAGTTGCGTGGTGTGGTTGTGATGTGTGATTTTTGGCAGAGTGTTTTGTTATGTTGCATTTCTCTCGGAAATTAACTTTACAGTGATGTGGATCTCATAATTTGTGAGTTCATACAAACATTTTAATTTTCACAATAATTTTTCAGTTCCCCCTATGGGACTCTTTGCCGTGTGACGCTTGGCCGCCTGAGAGATAGAACTTAAAGTAAGTAATTAATAAGTTCTTATGATAAGTAATTAATAAGTTCTTATGACAACTAACTTAAAGGTTACCTCTGCAGGTTCCTAAAAGTTAGTTGTAACTTGTTAGTAAGTATAAAGTTTTACTTGAGAAAATCGTGTTCCTCAGAAATAGACTCTGACAGGGGCGTGCGTAAAATGTCATTAGTTTATTACAGAGTGCACTATCAGGATTTTGGTTTGATTTGAGAGAAACGGCAGTGTGGACGTTAATGACCATAATTAATTTAATTATTGGGGTTAATTAAGACAATGGGTCATTGGGCCATTATTTTACTCGTCAATACAGATGATGATTCTCATGAGTCAGTGTTTGTTTCAAAATATGGTTTTGTTGCCAGTGAGGTGGAAATTATTATAGCGTTGAGGGAGTAGTGAGTGAGAGAGATTAAAAATAAACACTTTTAGGGCATCAGTTTGGCTCCTGAGAATCTGGAGTCTTTGTAAAGTACTTCCTTCTATCTCTCGCCTGGCGTTCCTACAACTAACAGTGGCCACCTGTGTTTGGTTTTGACATTAACATCGGCTCATTCTCCCTGACTGACCTTCACTCAGGATGTGTGTGATGTAATGTGACACTGCTTCCCAGCCCTTGACCCTCGCTCTCGTCACGCTTGAGCGCGCCGGCTGGTAATCGACACAATCTGAGTAAACAAGTTGGCGAGGTCAGTTGGCCCTCGCTACGAGACAGCATCACCGCAGCATGGAACTATCCAGCTAAGTGCTATAGAATGCAGGCCCCTCCCGCCTAATCGACTATCCCACCATCTTCCCTCCACTCACACCTTCCCCTCAGTCCACCTTCTTTTCACAATGGGTCCTGTCACCCGAGCTGCACAAGCGAAATATGCCATCGACAAGGCCGATGGCAGCGGTGACATACACTTGAAGAGGCTTAACTCCCATGGTCGGAGAGCATTGAAACATGTCCTGCCTGATTCAGCCCTGACATCTGACGAAACACTTAAAAAACTGAAAATGCTACCTTTTAACAAGCATCACCTTTTTGAAACAAGGGTGTGGTTATGCATACAATCTAAAATGAGATTCACCCAGAATATATTTGTAAGCTCTTTGCCAAGGCAAGTTCATGTTATTCTACTTCAAGACTGACAAAACTTTATTACACCGCGCCACAGGATAGATCTATTTAAAACCACTGTATCATGTCTTTCTCAGGCCCACCTTTCTGGAACAAATTGTGGCCTATGTATGTTACGTGGTAGAGTCGTAGTCGTAGTATGAAAAACACACCAGACGCACGCACGTAACTGAGGTTCTTTTAAATAAACTTCATTCAGCTGCAACCCGTCACACGTGGCTTAATGATGTAGGCTACACAGGAGTAACAGTTCCAACAATATTTTAGATTCAGCGATGCGATCTCCACACAATACATTCCCAAATGCACTAACACTGATACAATGTCTCTTCTGCAAATGTCACACTGGCGACACAATGTTTCTCATACAACGTACACCACCGTTACGCTGCGTCTCTCACAATGTACACCCTATACGGGCCACGTACCTACGATACACAGTGTGTCCCTACAACTGACAATGCCTGAGAATGTACATACGTGCTTCCTAGCACCAACTTTATATAGTAAAACAACTTTCTAGAATAATCCAAGGAATTTACTCAACGCAACCAATCAGAACGGAACATGTAACTGAAACTCATAAATATTAATTAAAAAAAATGAACTTTCTAGACTAACTAAACTGGTCTACAAAATTCGACTGCTCATTTCAGCCCCAAATCCCAATGTATAATAACGTTACACAAAAGTATGGCAAACCGTTCACGACCTTTCAAAACACACACTGAACGGCTGTTAATTTAACGCGCACAGAAAACAACATGTTGCAAAATGTTGCCTACTCCCCGACGTCACACATACGAGGTCACAAGACAGCGCGACCTTGCTTGAACGTTCTGGTTAATTCTCAACGAATCTACGCATTCCAAAAATCGACCGCTCAGTCTTCTCCGTGCGACTTTGCTAGAAACTTCCGGACTAAACTTAGCGTATCATAACAAAGCAAAATCCGCTATCATGCACGAACGATAGAGAATCTCACTGAAAAGGTACGTGATACCTAACGATGAAAGCTCAAATAAATATCGGATCGTTTCCTACGATTAACACATGTATGCTCTCACAGAACAACACAACCACAATCGTAAAAATGTATAACACACGCTAGCTCCCTCTCCTCTTTCAAGGAATGCCTCCTCAAGTACTTGTTGTCCGCTGATTCATAATCTACCATAAGAATCCGTATGGAACGTGTGCTTATCGTAATCAGTGCAAGCTGCCGTATGGCCGTTTGTCCATACTAATAATAATCGCCTAATTACATATTTTATGTTTCTGTTATAATCTAAATAATTATTGCTTTCTTACGTGAATTTTCACTAAGATTCGAATGATTTGCTTAGTATGTAGGTTATCATTAGCGCGCGTCTGCGTGCGCGTGCGGCGTGCGCGCGCGCGCATGTATGTGTTTGCGCTGTGTTTGTAGAGTAGCAACGGCAAGTATGACAAGATGGGATGAACCATAACCCACAAAGTCCCTTCTCCGTGAGAGCTGTCATCGCTGTCAATGGTCTCTACCTTTTGTCTTTGACCTTGTTCTGATGTTGAATTATCTCCTATTGAAAAAGTCTCGCAGATCTGCCAAAGCGTCAGTGAGTTCTATAAGGGGCGCAGGACATACGCCGGCGTGATTGTTTTGTCAAACGTCACGGTCATTTGTGATGACCTAAGTTTTAGTTTTTACGTAGTTATATATTTTACGTGATATGAATTTCACTTTCGCTTCATAGGCTTGAGAAAATTGTGACAAAACTAGAACTCTACGGTACAATTTCAGTCTACTTGCTATAATTTGTGTGAAAGCAGGTTGACTTTACCTAGCTAAATGATATACTAAGTACACGGGTCACCTGCATGCTCTTCTGAAAGCGCGTCGATGTGTTAGTGCGTGCGTGCGCGCGCTCTCCAAACATCTCCAAGAGGCATAGATCCTTATGCGCCTAGAGGGCGCATGAGGTTCCATTTCTCCTGGAGATGCGCGCATGTTTGTGTGTGTGTGTGTGTGTGTGTGTGTGTGTGTGTGTGTGTGTGTGTGTGAGAGAGAGAGAGAGAGAGAGAGAGAGAGAGAGAGAGAGAGAGAGAGAGAGAGAGAGAGAGAGAGAGAGAGAGAGAGAGAGAGAGAGAGAGAGAGAGAGAGATGATGATGATGAAACTTTATTTTGCAACGGTAAAAAGTTTTGACAGAAAACAAATCGTCATTTTAAAAACTTGCCGTTGCTAACATCTACAGGATAAAAAAAGAAGGGAAACTATAAAATATATATGTACATACAAAACCCAATAGCATCATTATATACAGAAAAAATAATAATACTCATCACACACACATGCGCACACGCACGCACGCGCGCCGCTCACACATACACCCACACGCACAAACAAACACGAGCACACACACACGCGCGCACACACATATAAAAACCATCTGTATGAAATACGTGAGGTACAGGAAATATTACAGTACCTGAGAAACGTACTAAGTCTGACTCATCAGGTAATCAAAAAGTTTTGTTTTAAAACTTCCTGGTGAGGTAATAGTTTTCAAATGTGCAGGGATAGAATTCCAAGCAAACGGACCAGAGAATGACATACTAGTTTTAAAAAGGTCAATTCTTGGCAGTGGTAGGGGTAAGGTATTGTTTCTTGAGGTCCGTTCACGTTCTTGGTGAGATATAAATTTATTGGTTAGATACTGGGGTGTCATATTATTCAGTATCTTATGCATATAGACGCATTTGTTTAATGTAAGTTGCTGACGCAGACCGAGAATGTTTAAATATCTAAATTTGTCTGTGGTAGGGATAGGGCGTCTATCTATCATTTTTACAGCTCTTTTGTATATGGAGTTTAATCTCTTCATGTGGACATCACTGCAGCCGTCCCACACTGTGGAGACATAATCAACATGGGACTTTATATCAGCATGAAAAAACAATTTACGGGTATTTGTATCTGTTACATGTCTAAGCTGGGACAATAAGAAAGTGTTTTTAGCAATGGTCTTACAAACAGCATTTATATGGGTCTCCCAGCACAGTTGATCATCAACATGTATTCCTAAGAATTTACGCTCAGTGACTTGTTCAACAGGTTCAGCGTTTAATTGTAATTGTAATGGCTGTAGTCGGCGTTGATGTTTTTGCCGCGTGGCGATTAAGATACTCTTTGTTTTTGCTGGGTGAAGAACCATATGGTTCTGTCTACACCAGTCAGATACCTCATTGAGACTGCATTGTAAACTATGGCTAATGTCCGTCGTTTTTTTGCCAGAAACATGAAGACTCGTATCGTCAGCAAATAGATTACAATTAACGTCAGAATTAGTGATATGCAACGGTAGATCATTAATAAATAGTATGAATAGAAGAGGGCCCAAAATAGATCCCTGGGGGACGCCGTATTTTAAATTTCCTTGCTTAGAGTATCTTCCATGGGCGTACACCATTTGTTTTCTGTCTTCGAGATATGATCGGAAGAATGCTATAGCGGATGCGTCCAAGTGATAAACTGTTAGCTTATTTAGGAGAATGTCATGGTCCATAAGGTCAAACGCCTTTTTAAGGTCTAAGAAAACTGCTCCTGACATCAGGCTTTTATTGATTGATTCCAGCCAGCTGTCTACAATATGTGTCAGTGCTGACTGACAAGAATGTTTCGGTCTAAAACCAGACTGGTGAATATTAAGTAATTTACCTTTTTCCAGAAAATCAAGGAGATGTTTTTGAATGTGCTTTTCAAGGGGTTTTGACAAAGCTGACAGAAGGGAGATTGGACGATAGTTATTAATATCTTCAAGATCTTTTGATTTAGGGATTGGGATTACCTTTGCTTCTTTAAGAATGGTTGGAAAAGTACTTTGCTTTATGCAGAGGTTGAAAATATATGTTAGTGATTCTACTGTATACGGTAATGAGATTTTTAGGGTTTTATTATCAATACCATCAATGCCAGCAGACTTTTTGTTGGGCATGCTAGAAATATATCTGCCGACTTCCGCAACTGTAATATCAGGGATGGTGAAAGTATTTGATATAGTTGTTTTTTTTAAAGTGTTCTCTGAGAGAACTCGGCACTTCATACGGTTTACTGTTATTTGCAGCTGACAATGCCAATATTTCGGCTGTCGTTAAGAAATGGTTATTTAATATATCAGCTGACATATGAGATGGGATTTCGGGTGCTGATTTACCCTTTGTTATGACGTTCAGTGCTTTCCAAACAGATGCCGTGTCCTTTTTGTCTCGAATCATTTGTTGGAAAAAAGACTTCTTAGACGCTCTAACTAAAGAGAGAGAGAGAGAGAGAGAGAGAGAGAGAGAGAGAGAGAGAGAGAGAGAGAGAGAGAGAGAGAGAGAGAGAGAGAGAGAGAGAGAGAGAGAGAGAGAGAGAGCCGCGCGCGCAAGAGAGAATGACACCATATTTAGAGTATTATGTCAGTGTCTGCGTGGTGACGGAGTTGCCTCTTTTACGTCACCGCCACTTCTCTAGAAGTAAAGTTTTTTTTTAAGCGTTTAATTCTTTTCTAAAAAGAATTAATTTTAACTAAAAACGTTGAAAGGATACAAAGCTGGCTAACGAACTCATCCAATGTCTTTCTCCAAACTAGCTATATGCAAAGATTCAAGTAAATGTGACAAAAATGACAGACTCTAATTTGGGTCAACCGATTCCCTATAAACGGTTATTTATGTCTTCAATGAGACATTTAATTACAATATGCTCGGAGGCTTTCTTAGCCACCCACTTAAGTAGTAGTAGTAGTAGTATTGTGAAGACAAAATAGGCCGTGGGGCCTTTGCAAATGTCCTTTTTTTCTTTAATTACTTTATAGGTCTGCTATGCATGCAAATTTTCCTATAAACCATTCATCATAGGAATAGAAAATCTCTTTAAATTTTGGTAATTTGTCCAGCTGGTTTTTAAAAGAATTTATATTAGGTGCTTTTTTTTAAAAAATGAAACCGGTAACTGATTCCAAACAATGGCAACTCTGTTAGAAAAACAAAACTTCCGCAGGTTAGTGTTGCAGTGCTGTACAAATATTTTTCCTTCAGAGTTTCGGGTTCTGTCACAAAATGGTGCTGCAAAAAAGTCGTTCCAATTTAGGTCGTCGATGCCATTATAAATTTTAAAAACTTGGATTAAGTCTACACGTATTCTACGTCCGCGTAAGGAGTGTAGTCCAAGGTATTTGAGTCCATCTAAATAAGTCATATTTCTACATTCTTTGACCAGCTTTGTTGCTCGTCTCTGTACCCTTTCGAGTGCAAGTGATTGTCTCTTTAAACCTGGGTACCATACAGTGTTTGCATATTCTAGATGTGGTCTGACTAGTGATTTATACAGTTTACTAAAAATGTATTTGTTCAAATAATTAAAAGCTCTCTTAACTACTCCAACCATTTGGTTGGCCTTATTGATACAGTTCTGAATATGGGGGTCAAAAGATAGAACTTTGTCGAAGACAACAACTAAGTCTCTTTCCTCCTCACAAGATACAACCTTTTTAATGTCGCTGTTAACTTTCATCAAGTAATCATGTTCAGGATTGGGCCTTCCAGCATGCAAGACCTTGCATTTCTCTACATTAAAAGTCCCAAGTGTCGGACCACTCTTGCAAGTGAACCAAATCATGCTGCAATACGTCTTTATTGCTCGATTCATTATAGATTTTAGTATCGTCTGCGAATATTTTGCACATGCTATTAACACAATCTGGCAAGGCATTTATAAATATCGTAAATAATATAGAAAATATTTCGCCAAGTTTCAAGCTTGTGTGTACAGAAATATCGGAGATTCTCTTGTTTACATACATACGCACACACATAGGCTACATACATACGCACATATATACATACATACATACATACATACACACGCACATACATACATACATACATACATACATATATACGCACATACATACATACATACATACATACGCACATACATATATACATACATATATACGCACATATGTGCGTTCAGCAGCGAGGTTAGCGTAACTAGACATGACGTAATTTTTATCTTGTTACTTCAATTGTTAGAGGTTTAGCCTGCCCGCCTTTGACATCATGGACATGCTATTAAATTCGCCCGACCGCGACCCGTCCTAAAAAGTCCCTTCTATAAATAGAAGAGACTTTAAAAAATGGCACATGTGCTAATAACTTTATCCGTTGAGAAATAAAGTTTTATTTCATTTCATTTTTGGCTCTCTCTCTCTCTTTCTCTCTCACACACACAAACACACACACACATCACACACACACACACACACACACACACACACACACACACACACTCACACACATACACACACACAAACGCATCCCCCCTCACACACACACACACACACACACACACACACACATTCACACACATACACACACACAAACGCATCCCCCCTCACACACACACATGCACCCCCCTCCCCCTTCCCCCACACACAAGCATGCACGAACGGACGCATAAACGCACGCACACACCTGTCTACAGCCTCTCTCTCAGTACCAGTCTCTCTTTCTCTCAGTTCCCAGAAAGCAAAAGTCTTTGGGCCCACGACGGCCGCAATGGGCCCGCGGGCGACCGTGCGCGGTCCCACTGCAGCCGTCGTGGGCCCGAAGACATCTTGCCACTGGGGTCCTCACCCCACCCCCCCACCTTTCCTGTTATCTTGGTAAGCCTTTCCTTTCAAGCATCTGCTCTTCATCTACCTGCCAAACGTTTTATCGGAGGAATGCCTGCCACAACACATCCGAATCAGGGAATTCACTCGACTTCAAGATCGCTCTCAAATTAAAAACAGCCACAGAATGTGCTGGCTCTTGTGGCTTTTAGCGCCAACTGCTGAACATCTCTAAGGGTAGTGGCTGATCGCCATTGCACTGACTTGGAGGTGGGTTGCATATGCTCGCTTAGCGCGCAAATTTCTTGCTTAGCGCTGTTCGCAAGCTTAGCTGAGAATGTTCGTTGCATGAGCTTGCTTATCTGCTTGAGCGAGCTTTGTGGCGTGTTTAATTCAGGACGGTCCCCTCCCCCCCCCCCCTCCCCCGTGCGTAGCGCGTGCTTAGCTGAGGAAGAGTTCTTAGCTGCCGTGTCAAACGCGAGAACTCTGAACGGAAATGTGAATGGAAGAAACAGCCTTCCATCTAGGATAGAGAAGGAAGAACACGAAAAGTACGTGGGAACACACGGACCCCCACCCAGCCTCGTCTCACGGACATGAGGAGTCTGCATAATTTCAACTGACCCTGCACACCGATGGGTATAACCCAACACCCGCCGTTGTCAGAGAGACTGACTGACATAGACCCTCATACTATGGGAGCCCACACGGCCCGTACTCACGACCTTACTTACCCACTAATGTACATCTACATTAGACTGACAAGCAGGGTTGCCTGCACGAAAAATTTGTTTTTCTCTCTTGACTTCTTGTTTTCCATCGCCGTCATTTCACCGGCGTTTTGTCTACTTCGTTTCCGTTAGGTCAGAAGAAGCGAAAACCGTGCGTTTTTATTGGTCGATTTCTACAATCTATGATGACGTAGGGGAGAACCACACCATAAGCTATAAATAACCTATCCCCCCCCCCCCCCCCCCCCCCCCCCCGCTTGCTGAAGAACTCGTTCGGAGCTACGAGTCGCTCCATGCAACAGAAAACACTCGCACACTAAGCAAGAGCTTTACTAAGGGGCGGGGCAACACGCTACCAGAATTTGCGACTAGTATTGTGTGGTAAGCAACAATTTGCCACCTGCCACACTCTTCGTGGCACACGTTTTAATGTGCGTGCAATGTGTTTGTACTGACTGACCTGCCATTACCATATATGGAACAGCTCTCACGCGCCCGGTTGAAATATTCGGAGCTGCAGGAGTCCCATATGCATGGGAACTCTCGGACAAGGTTGATCAATTAACTCACTGGAGACGTGCCGCATACGGATACGCAGCTATTCGCAGCGTTTCCGCATGCGGCGCGTCTCCAATGAGTTAACAGTCTCAAAGACCGGTCGCTCAGCTTCTCCGCCATTTTTCCGGCTGGGAAGATGAAGAAACGGGAAGTGGCGCAAGGACACCGCTGATTGGCTGAGAGGCGGCAACATTGCTCGAGCCTTGCCGGCTACCACAAATAAATAGACTCGGTTTGTATCCGGGCGCAATTTGTGGCGGCAATATTGTAGGCGCCCCTAATTGTGGCGGCAACATTGCCGCCACAAAATTGCGCCCGGCAATAGGTGTTTGTGGTAGCGTGTGTCCAAATTCTAAGGCCTTACGTCAGCGAGCTTAACACACTATATTTAAGCACGCTACATGCAACCGGCAAGAAATCTGTCATTACGCTTGAGTCAGCGCGTGCTCAACCCAAAATTCAAGAAATTGATAAAACCCATCGTGTAGTCATATGCGGATCAGATACTTCGGGGTGGGTGGGGGTGGGTGGGTGGGTTATGGGTTCCAACGCAGTTTTCTTTTGGGACCTTCAACCTGATACAAAAGGACTCCCCTACGCTAGACCTTGCTTCCAGGGACCGAAAAATCGGGGTGGGCGGGGGGGGGGGGGGGGATAGGGGAGGGGGGGTGGATGGGGGGTGGATGGGAGGGTGGATGAGATGGGTAGAGAGATGGCGCGTGCATGCTAAGGCTATCATCATCATCATCAGTCCCTTGCCCAAACTGGGCGTTGGGGGGACTGAAAGGCAGCAGCAACAGACAGTGCTCTCCACTGAGTTCTATTTTTGGGCGGTGGCAAGCAAGTCTGGCATCTCGAGTTCGGTCCATTCTTTTATGTTTGCGACCCAACTCTTTCTCTGACGACCTCGCCGACGACTTCCTTCGAGAGTGCCTTGGAGGATAGTCTTGGACAAGTGTTGTGTCGGGTCACGTGGCCAAACCAAGCAAGCTTGCGCCGTTTCACGGTTGCCAGAAGGGGTTCATGTGGGCCCACCAGGGAAGTGACGATGCTCCGTACATATTCGTTGGTCTTGTGCTCGCGGTACGAGATGCGGAGCAACTTCCTCAGGCACTTGTTCTCAAAGGCCTGGATTTTCTTTTCTGAGTCTGCAAGCAGTGTCCAAGTCTCACAGCCGTAGAGTAGAATAGACACTACGAGGGACTTGTAAAGCCTGTACTTGATGGTGAAGCTGATGGAGTTACTTCGCCATATCCTGTCTAGCCTGGCCATTGCGGATGTTGCTGTACCTATCCTGATACGGATCTCTGCTATGCAACTACCGTCTTTGGACAGGGTGGCTCCCAAGTACTTGAAGCTATTGACCTCTTCTAGCTTCTGGCCGTTCATGTGGATGTTGCTGCTGCTGTCGCTTGTGGTGTTGATCATCACTTTGCTTTTATCCGTACTGATCTCCATGCCATAAGACCCTGCGCTACTTGAAAGTTGTCTGTCAGGTTTTGGAGCTCACTAAGGCTATCACCGTTCGCCAAAATATCAAACAACGGGGGTGGGGTGGGGGTGGGGGTTGGGGGGTTGGGGTGGTTCCAGACACCCCAAAAAGGGACTTTGTTAAAGCATTTTAAAGAATTTTTGGTGTGGGGTGGGGGGGTTCCGGAATCCCCTGTAACACCCCCCCTCCACCGATCCGCCCCTGGTAGTCAAAGCAAAACGCATGAATTTGCAAGAAATGGAAAGGAATTCGTGAAACGGCCGACCCATTTCCCGTCATCTGAATGTACGTGAAAAAAACAACAAGAAGGGATGTACCATAACCCACAAAGTCCCTTTTATATGAGAGCTGGCTTGGCTGGAAAGGGTCTCTCTATCTTTTGTCTTTGACTTGATTCTGATGTTGTAATATCTCCTTTTCTTTTTTTTTTGAAAAAGCCTCGCAGATGTGCCAATGCGCCATAGTGAACTCTATAAGGGGCGCGCGCAGTGCATACGAGTCATTGGTTTGTCAAACGATATTTGTCATGGCGTCTTTTTTCGTTGTTACGTAATTTTATATTTAACGTGATATGAGTTTCGCTTTTGCTTCAAGGTGACTTGGGAAAATGGTGACAACACTAGAATTTCGCGGTACAATTTCAGTTTTGCTATAATTTGTGTGAAAGCAGGTTGACTTTACCTAGCTACATGCTATATTAAGTACACCTGCATGCTCTTCTGAAAGCGCGTCGATGTGTGTGTATGTGTGTGAGTGCGCGCATGCCCGCACTCCAAACACTCTCAAGAGGCATAGATGTTCATGCGCCCTCTGGGCACATGAGGATCTATGCCATTTGGAGATGCACGCATATGTGAGAGAAAATACACCTATCTGGTTTGTGAGTATATGAGAGAAAGAACGAGCAAGCTAGAGAGAGAGAGAGAGAGAGAGAGAGAGAGAGAGAATTACGTCATATTTAGAATATGTCTGCGTGGTGACGGAGTTGCCTCTTTTACATCACCGCGAGACTGACTTTCTTCAGATGTCAAGATTTTTTACTGTTTTATTTTTTATTTGAAAAGAATTAATTTTAACTGAAGAAGTTGGCTAACGAACTCATCCAAACTAATCGTACATCAGGTCACCCGAGATTATCTTCTTAAAGTGTGACGATGTGTGTGTGTGTGTGCGTTTTAGTGTGTGCATGCGCGTGCCCTCCAAACATCTCCAAGAGACATAGATCCCCCTGCGCTCTCCGGGCGCATGAGGATCTATGCCTCTTGGAGATGCGTTTATGTCTGTGAGAAAGAGAGAGCACTGCGCGCGCGAGAGAGAATGACGTCATATTTACAGTATTATGTCAATGTCTGCGTGGTGACGGAGTCAACTTGCCTCTTTTACGTCACCGCTACTGTCTGACTATCTAAAAAAGTCAAGTTTTTTTTTTAGTGTTTTAATTCTTTTCTTAAAAGAATTAATTTTTACCAAAGAAGTTGAAAGGCTACAAAGCTGCCTAACGAACTCATCCAATGTCTTTCTCCAAACTAGCTATATGCAAACGTTCAAGTAAATAATTTATGACGAAAATTATGGACTCTAATCTGGGTCAACCGACTTCCTCTAAACGGTTGTTTATGTATAAATGAGACATTCAGTTACAATAATTATGCTCGGAGGCTCTCTCTTGCCACCCACTTAAGAAAGTATTTCGCCAAGTTTCAAGCTTGTGTGTACAGAAATATCGGAGATTCTCTTGTTTTCCATACATACGCACACACGTACATACATACGCACATACATACATACATTCGCACATACGGCGCTTCGCGCCACTGACTATGTACGTTCAGCAACGACTGAGGTTAGCGTAACTAGACATGACGTAATTGTTATCTTGTTACTTTAATTGTTAGAGGTTTAGCCTGCCCGCCGTTGACATCATGGACATGCTATTAAATTCGCACCACCGCGACCGGTCCTAAAAAGTCCCTTTTATAAATAGAAGGGACTTTTAAAAAACGAAAAGAAAGAAAAATGCTTCCAGGGAAGAATTACAGCACAATGTATAAAACTGATATTCCGGTGACATTTTTTTTTCTTTCGAAATGGACATAACATAGACAAGAAAGTGGTGCTGTTCTTGTGTTTTGTTTTTTTCAAGTACAGGATGTATATCCCCTTCAGCCCCGACGCACTGCAGCTGGAGATGGATCGACCATGATAATTCAAGGGTAGTGCCAGATTAGCATGGCGCCTGACGGCGCCAAGCTAATCTGGCACTACCCTTGAATTATCATGGTCGATCCATCTCCTGTAGCTGGTAAACAATCCTGCCAGGG
The DNA here is from genome assembly GCA_036245525.1 of Semisulcospira habei. Classification (NCBI taxonomy): domain Eukaryota; kingdom Metazoa; phylum Mollusca; class Gastropoda; family Semisulcospiridae; genus Semisulcospira; species Semisulcospira habei. The sequence continues at coordinate 137,851,087 of BTPG01000001.1, forward strand.
CACCCCGGCCTAAACTTTGCAGAATGTGTAAAATTTGGGAAATGCGGCTTTGGGGGTTAATTTTGATAACCTAACCTCTTCACTGCCGAGACATAGATCATCATGGGCCCTCGCGACTTGGGGGTCTCACGAGGATCTATGTGTCTTGCTGTGACCAATGTGTATCCAGTTTCTTGGGCGGCCGTAGCTTAATGGTTGTTGAATGAACGAAGATTTCAGAGCGAAAACTGATATGCGTCCTCCCGCAATGGCAGAGAAGGGCTACACTGGCGTTCAGTTATGTACCTTTTGCACGTGAAAAGAGGGCAGCGTGATGATATCGGCTAGGAATTTAAGAGTGTATAGAAATGCCTTCGACAAAACAAGAACAGGTGCTGTTTGAAAGAACGATTTCCACGGTTTTTTAAATTTCATCCATTCGTTCGCTGCCAGCAGGAAAACAAACTGAACACCACCCAGCGGCAAAAGGCATAGATCATCATGAGCCCCCGATGTTGCGGGGGCTCATGAGGATCTATACCTCTTGCAGAAGCTACTTTGCGTCCATGTTCCATTAAAGGCTTAAAGTCCTTGGCGTTGGGTTCAGTTAAACGAAGATTCCAGAAACATAGTCCGCGTCTTCAAGAGCCGTCAGTGAATGGCCGTTTAATTCCTGAAAACTTCCCAATTTGAAGTTGCAAATGAATCAAATTTAAGCTTGCAAGAGGCATAGATTCTCATAAGCCCATGCGTCTGCAGGGGTTTATGAGCATCTATGCCTCTTGCAGAATAGACAGGACGGTAGAGGTGTAAGTTTGCGAAGGATGTGTTCTGTAATGATGCCGCCGCACGCCATACTTCACATTTCTGAGACGCGTACATTAGAATGGGAACAGACGGGGATCGTGATAGTGAGTCGAGAGTGGTACGTTTAACACATTCCACCCCAGGACCGAAATCGCCAAATATTGAAGTTGCCCTCTGAAACTGTATTACAATTCTAGAGCTAGATCGAGCGTGATGATAGTTCAAGGGTGGTGCCAGAATAGCTTGGCGCCCATGGGCGGGCGCCAAGCTATAATGGCACCACCCTTAATGGGGCACACCTGACCTTTTTTGATGCTTCAGTTCGCAAAAAGCTTTTTACTAGGATTTAGTATACATACCCACTTAGACAAGTGACCACCAAATTGCCCATTTTCTTTCGTCCGTTCAAAGCGAAAAGAGGCCCACCGGAATCTTGTGACGGGCCGCAGTGAAAAGATTGCTTCTGATAGGCGATGGTAGCTGACGTCATAACTATTGTATACGACCTTAGGTCATCTGCATAATTATAACCAATCAGAGACAAGATGGCGGATGAACCAGCGAAGCCTAAAAAGAAAGTATCATCGACTCGCGCCGATGATGACAGACTCGGCCCGGAATTGAAGAGAAGAAAGAGGAAGAGAGACAAAAGTTAACCGGCCTAAGTGGAAGTGACATCGGACAAGGGAATATGGACATGTGGCAACGTGTCCCTTTCCTGCTGAATCAGTGAGTAATCAGGCTACGGTCTTTGTCGATCTTCCCATAGTAGTTCCGCGAGCGCTAGTGATTTTCAGAATTCATCCGCATCTTCAGTAGAATTTATCTTTTACTGATTTCGCAAGATTTTAAACCTTTTTTTTTTTTTTTATCACATAGTTACGAGCTAGAAATCACATTTCATGCTGCAAAGATCTGAAAACTACGGTGTGTGTCAAACTGTTGCACATCGCTTGTCGTAACATGTTTTTGTCTGTGCGGGCTCTCATTCACTCGATTCAGAGAGGTAGTGTTTCTGCTGCGATGGTGCATATATCGTTTCCAATGATGCTTTCAGTTACGTAGACTTCGATGGTGTGTGCGATGTGAAATTGACTGCAGTGCAGAAAGTGGGTATAAATACCAATGTTCTGTTTTAATGATGGAACGCGTTGTCGGCGTGTTTCCGAGGGGTAAAGGATCAAAGGTCAAACTAGGCACCGTGGACGCAGGCTCGCCGGCGGCCTTTGCGAGTCAAATAAGCCACGCCCTCGGTCGGTGCACGACGCAGCATGATCGTTATACTAGTAAACACTAGCGGGTTAGCGGAACCCGCATTGTGATTTTGACAGGATAGCGAGTATGGAAGGTTTATTCTACTTTCTCGTGAAAGATTACGTCAAAGCGATGCCGGAAAACATCAGTACACGTGTACACTGACACGTGCCAGTGTACACCACACCGATGACCTCGTGACCTGCAGTATTGCGATACACTGATAGTCGGCCGGGTTCTGCCTTGAGACGTAGGCTCATAAATATACATATTAATTCAAAACAACGGCCGATGCAGACGATAAATCCGCGACTCGCGGACAAAAACAATACACCCTCCGAACGATACATTTCGACATTTGGCATTGTACTTACACCATAAAGCTCTAAGATAGTACACAAAGACCCATACTGACACATACTGTCAGCAGTATCTGTTGCAGACAGTTTTCTGACTGTGTTGAGATGCTTGATTCTAGGGAAAATAACTATAACCCTTATCATTCGGAATACACCAGTGTGTGAAATAAGTTTGACTAAAATAGTTCAAGGATAGTGCCAGAATAGCTTGGCACCTCTAGGCGCCAAGCTATTCTGGCAACACCCTTGAACTAAAGCCATTGGTCTATATCGTTATCTGTAAGTACTATAATGTAGCTTGAATATGGCAGTGTACAAATTTGAAGCTTTTAGCCTCCGTATGATATGGATTAAATTGTCATGCTCGATCCATGTCTTACTATGGCGTGTCCGGGCGGAATGAGTAATGGCGGTTTTGACTGCGTTGGCAGTCCCACTAAGCTCACTCTGTCTGTCTGTCTGTCCGACTCTCTCACGATCATTTCAAGTTCATGTAAATTTAACGTGTGTGTGTGTGTGCGCGTGCGATCACGTACGTGTGTGTGTGTGTGTGTGTGTGTGTGTGTGTGTGTGTGTGTGTGTGTGTGTGTGTGTGTGAATGTGTGTGTGTGTGTGTGTGTGTGTGTGTGTGTGTGCGAGCGCGAAATACTTCTGCTTATTATTATTATTATTATTATTATTATTATCATCTCTTTTTAAAAGAAATGTAATTGTATTTGTCTCGTTACTTTTTCTTCTGTTATATTTAAAATATTATTAAGGACGGACACGTAAAAAGGCCTGCGTGCCTTCATCCTTACAAAATAAAATTTCAGTTCAGTTCAGTTCTCTCTGTCTGTCTGTCTGTCTGTCTGTCTGTCCTGTCTGTCTGTCTCTCTCTCTTATGCCAACTGTGGAGGAAAGTCTATATTTTCGCTCACTACGTTTCCGAACTCTGAATAAATCTGAATGTACGTAAGTCAGTAGTGCTAGTTTCTTCGTCAAGCCAGTTCTTAATTAAACGCAATTTAGTTCGCGAACTCTGACGAACTACAGTTCACGATCTCGGACGAACCAGGTTGGTTCTTAATTGGACGATCTAAAGATACGGCGAACCTAGTTCGAAGTAGTTCACGAACCTCGGCAAACCATAGTTCGCTGTCGGAAAAGGTTCGCTCAACGTGTTGAGCAAACGAAGGCGAACCTTTTCTCTGATTGGTCAAAACTTTTACCCTCTCAGTTCTGCGTTGGAGATAAGAAGACAGTCATCGATACAAACAAATATGGCGGACGGCGATATTTCACTCGTGCGAAGAACAATACTGACCTATTTTTATTGATTTGTGGGAGGCGCAACGCTGTTTGTGGGGTCGCTACTGCAAGGAGTACAAAAACAAACATCACGAGTCGTTCAAATCGCGATCGGCATAGCGGCAGCCATTTTGAACACCTTCGCAGACAGTAAGTACGCCGAATCAAGCACTTCAGTTAAGAAAGAGAACAATGGCAAACATGGTTTGCTGAAGTTCGCCTAGGTTCGTTCAACCTCAATTAAGAAACAAACCAAAAGATCGCCGATCTTCTCCGATCTAGGTTTGCCGATCAAAGGTTTGTCCAATTAAGAACAGCTCTCACTGGTAAAATCAAACACAATGTAGAAATAAAATATGAAATGAAACAAAACAAAGCAAAACAAAACATGAATGCACACAGGCACGCACGCAAATAAGTTTGTTCGGTTAGAGCTACTTGGCGCCGACCCAACCTCGGCCAAAGTGAGGTATACTGATTACAAATAGTAAGGTATATTAACTTTTCAGTTTGAATTAATAAAAGTCCCCAGAATCGGTATAATAACGGGTATATCAGTGATTAGCCATCCCACTGGCCTACAATTTCACAACATTGGTGTGACATATGGTGCTCACAAAAAGTAAAAGACGTATGACTTTTATTTTGAATTATGATAATGTCCCAAAAACGTTTAAACATTGATCAGGCCAAAAAGGTGACTGCAGTTTGCAGATGTAAGGAGCGGTTTTCCAATTTTTAGTAATTCAAGCTGAAATTATGACGTCCCTTACTTTTTGTGAGCGCTATATGTCACACCAATGTTTTGCTCGGAAATTGTAAGCCAATGAGATGGCCAGTCACTGACATAACCGTTATTATACCCATTCTGAGAACTTTTAGTAATTCAAGCTGAAAAGTTAATGTACATTACTATTTTTGAGCATTATGTGTCATTATGGGCGAGGTTGGGTTGACGCCGAGGTTGGGACCCGACACTACTCCTCAGTGTGGCAAAACACCTGCTCCTCGGGGAAGGTAGCCCAAACTGAGCAGCGACAACAGAAAACTGAACTAGAAACTGGACAAAGTCTCTCGCCATCCGGACCTTACGCGTCAACTCATCCGGCAGCCCCGACACAGCACAGCAAGACATGGATCGAGCGTGATAGTAGTTCAAGGGTGGTGCCAGAATAGCTTGGCGCCCATAGGCGCCAAGCTAGTCTGGCACCACCCTTAAACTATCATGCTCGATCTGTCTCTAGAATTGTAATACAGTCCTTGAGACGGCAACTTCAAAATTTGGGGGTTTCGGCCCTGGGACAGAATGTGTTAAGATGCATTCAGTTATTACGAACTTCTTGTGTGACTTGGAGCCGTCGCCATGACAGAGACTAAACAGAGAGAAAACACAAAACCAAAGTAAATCAAACTAGAAACAAAATTAAAAAAAGAAAAGGAAAAAAAAAAAAAAATAAGGGGGAAAAAAGACAAGAAGAAAAGAAAAGAAACGGCGAGAAACGGGGGGAAAAAATGACAAGAATAGAAAGACAAAGACAAGAACCATTCGTTATCTGTTTTCCAATACCTTTGAAATAAAAACTCACTTTGATCTTTCCTAGAGGGTTTAACCCAAAAAAACTTTTTGTATGGTTGCAATTGAGATGATAATCTATTTCTTGCCTTCTTTCTGCGCCATCGTTTGAACAAGATATTATCGCGTATTTCTAACTCTTTATTGATTCAGTGATGGGACGCAAATATCACAATCAAAAGAAATCCCCTCTTGCGGAAAGTCTCTCCGTCGTCTCAAGATTCTGTGTGCGCAAACGGATGTGATCCACGAGGAACTTCAAAGGACTGGAGTCTATTTCCACCATGTGACAGCAAAAGACCGTAATTCCATTTTTGGCGGAAAGCGAGATTTTCCACTGTAACACAATACAAACTTCGCTTTTCACAAGAAAGTGGACTGTGTGTCTTTGGTTGTCGAAGGGCAGATTTATGTACTACAACGAGAGATCAATGAAAGGTTTCAATCCACTGAAGACAATGAGAGTTCATCAAAAAGGATTAATCTGATTCCAGCCGTGTGCTGGTCTGTGATTTTGGACCTTACGGCTTTCAGCCGTAAGGTCCAAAATCACAGGCCAGCATACAACGACAAAGAAATGAACAACTCTTTCGAAAGGTTGACATCGATTTCATTTACGTGACTGCGCCCATTGTCTCAAATGACACGAACGGGGTGAAACGAAATCAATGCTACTTTTACGCCTTTGTCTTCTGATTTTACGATCTCCGTGAAGATGACAGCTCTTTTAGCTGATCTGATAAATAAATACACAGCATCTGATGAGTCCCTGAACTCCGGAACTCTAAATAATCAATCGGTTACAACCTGCAGGTAATGTCAGTTCAGTGCAAGACAGTGAAATCCTGCGCAAAAGCAGAGAGCAGCTGCCTAGCGTGAAGAACCTTACATAATACAATATAGATAATTTAAGCTCGGCTGGTAGCACTGCTGAAAGGCCGGTGACCTAAAGGCACTGTATTGAAATAACAAACAAACAAACAAACAGCGGCCGAGCAAACAACCAAACGAACAAAACGGATTCTCGAACTTCACAAGCAAACAGACAAATACACAGGCAAACAGGCAGACAGGAAGATAGATAGATAGAGAGAGAGAGAGAGAGAGAGAGAGAGAGAGAGAGAGAGAGACAGAGAGAGAGAGAGAGAGAGAGAGAGAGAGAGAGAGAGAGAGAGAGAGAGAGAGAGAGAGAGAGAGAGAGAGAGAGAGAAGATGATGATGATGATGATGATGATGATGATGATGATGAAACGTTTTTATTCAGGATAAAGTTGTTTTAGGCATGCGAATGCCTCTCTTACAAACTGTCCTGCTACTCTACACCGGAAGAGAGAGAGAGAGAGAGAGAGAGAGAGAGAGAGAGAGAGAGAGAGAGAGAGAGAGAGAGACAGACAGACAGACAGACAGACAGACAGACAGACAGACAGAGATAGAAACAGATAGACAGACAGAGAGACAGTGAGTGCATACCTTCAGCCACCGACGCGTGGGCGATACTGGATGACATGACGTCAGTTGTGACGTCAAAATAGCAGCACACGTCACATCCGTAGCACCAAATCAGTGTGAGGTCATATTCACGATGGCGTCACTTATCATTCATCCGATGTCATCTTGGGTAATTTGAGGTCATTATACACTAAACTCAAGACGCCAACGCCGTGCATGCCAAAGGTTGTTTATGAAGTCACTGTGATTATGACGCAACAAACTGTCGACTGAATTTGTTTGTGGTAAATGCGAAGTTAAGTGGTCATTCTTCCAGATCTGCAGGACAGAACAATACGCAAATTATTGGCTAAGAGTGTTAACACATTCGAGATATGCTGCATCCGGACACGCGGCTTCATGCCGCGTGTCCGGATGCAGTATATATCGAATGAGGTAATTAATTTATGATAATCAAAGTGCAATAACATTCTTTCATGCACGCATGCACATAACACCCAGATAACATTCCTATGTTAAAGTATGGTTACCTACTACGTTAGAGTAACGTTCACATATAACCCAAAGTAACGTCATTTTGTTCATTTGATTTACATCTCTTGAATGTTTGCGTTACACAAACGTTAAAACGATGTTAACCAAACAAGCAAAATTACTTTAGATTAACGTTAGAATAGAAATGTTTGAATAACATTTATCAGATGAGCTCATTTGATTGCGCAGACACACACATGACACATACGCAGGCACGCACGCACGCACGCACGCACGCACGCACGCACACACGCACACACGCACGCACACACACACACACACACACACACACACACACACACACACACACACACACACACACACACACACACACCTACTCCTCCATAGTTATTACCAAAAAAAAACCCGTGAATCCAAAACAAGCTTGACCAATCCACTGCCTACTTACAGCGGTGTCCGCGGTATATCGACAGAGTAATTACCGTTGCCTTGGCTACAGACAGTGGGACATAGAGTACTGTCGTTCATTCATCGTTTTACTTGTCGACGGGCCAGGAGTTTCAGTCAACCAGTGATTAGCTTTTGATGGTTATACTTCTGTTAAAGGCGTGAAGCTAACTGCGCTAGTACTACAGTTCTTCAGCCAAGCAGTTAAAGCATGCTGGCACGCAACAGATTATCGGGCCGTTGTCAGCCACAGTAGGCCCGCGCACGCGGGCCTACTGTGGCTGACATCGACCCGAGTACCTGTTGTGTTCTAGGATGCCGACGTCGGCTCGATTGTTTTCGCTTGCTATGAGAAAATAATTTGGGACTACATCAATAGTACACTGACACGATTGCAGACTGGAGAAACTATTGGAAACAGCCTTTAAAACGATCAGCTCCGTGGCAAGCTTGGTTGCTAAAATTTGACGATACAACTGGTTATCAATGTTGTCTTGCCCCATCTAATATTTCTCTACCCTTCTTTTCACAATCCGTGTAAGTAGATATGCATAACAGTGGCGTTTCCGACTACCCTTGTACGTAACGGAAAATGGCTTGACTCTTGTACGTGCGAAAGAGAAAAAGAGCAGAAAGGTCTTGCATTTTACGACACTCAGCATACAAACGGGGAAAAAAGAGCAGAAAATTATTTCATTTTGCGACACTGATTCAAATTTCAGAAGTTAAATCAGCCGTTTTGTCCAGCATTATTTTAAGTCACAGTAAAAACATTTCGAAATGACACATTGCGAACTTTTGACCCTTCATTGCCTGCCGTAGGTCGCTTTCACCCTTTGGCTGTCGGCAGCGCATTTTGTCGCGATGATTCCTACAGGAATCATACGAGACAAAAGCCGCTAATGACGGCCAATTCGGGTTTACGCAGTAAGACGCACAGAATCGCGTAAGCCCCTTGCAGCCATCAGAGGATGGAAGTAACGCCAGTCGGCAGTGTCAGCAACAGGAGTAGATTTTCATGCACCCCAGCGGTGGCAGCGGAGACTCAAACTCATGAGAGTCTGTGCCTCTTGCTAGCAAGGGCCGAGGTAGCTTTATTTACCTCCTCAGACTGAGGTACTCGTCTTGCTTTAACTGTATGACTAGAGGATATATATATATATATATATATATATAATATATATATATATATATATATATATATATATATATATATATATATATATATATATATATATATATATATATATATATATATATATATATATATATATATATATATATATATATATACATATGTGTGTGTGTGTGTGTGTGTGTGTGTGTGTGTGTGTGTGTGTGTGTGTGCCCACTCCATGAAGTTTCCTTTCTTTGACACATGTATTGATATATTGTATAACAAGAAAATTAATATTCATGAGCTTGCTAGATATACTTTCCTTCCCAAAATCCCTTGCGCGCCAAGAAGACTCGATCTTGATAATACTTGGATTTTCAATACGGAATCGCAAATTATGCTCACACTGCAATATTAACGAGCTCCTTATGTGTAGTTGTAATGAAATACTTCTTAGTGCATATGAACGCTCGAATTTTATATCGTATACACACTGACACGAATGGAGAAAAGACGCTGAACTGACCAGTGAAATTCAGTGACGAGATGTCAGCTGGCGATATCGACAACCTGAGAAAAGAACTAAACAAACAAACCTGCTGGCATTTTCCGCAATTATGCGTGATTACATGTAGAATTTACTCAGTAACACGCACGGTTATACAATGGACTGATGTTTTCATATGCAGCCGTCTGCCATTCGTGTGTTTTGTCTGAACACCGCAATCAGCCGTAATATGAATGACGCGAGGCATAGTTTTGTTTTGAACTGGGTACATAAATTATATTGAGCAACAATTTTGTTTGATATAGTGCCGTTAAACAGACAGATGTGATTACTTGACTCGAATCAAAATGTCCTCGTCTACGATTCGGACATTTTGATTCGGGTCTCGTAATCACATCTGCCTGTTATCGGCACTATATCGAGCAAAATGCTGCTCAATATAATATAATATAATATAATATAATATAATATAATATAATATAATATAATATAATATAATATAATATAATATAATATAATATAATATAATATAATATAATATATATGTGTGTGTAAAGTAAGGTAAAGCTTAGATAATTACCCATCGATTTGATCCACATCTACTTCTTTGTAATAACTGACTCATTCTACCCCATGGCCGTATTTCCCAAATTTGGAGGCGTCATGTAACGAATATGCACCATAATCTTTCATCATCATTACATAATCCACTAAAAACACCTTCACCATAAAACTTCATCTCCATGAACATATGTCTTTCACCCCCCACCCTCCTCTCCCTCTCCTCCTACCCATAACCACCCCCCACCCACACCATTCCCCCCTACCCCACAAACAATCCGATCACCCACACCCTATATATGCACTCACACCAACCCCCCTCCACCCCCAATCTCACCACACTCCCCTGTAACCACAAACCTCCCCTCAACCCTTTCTCCCCCCCCCCCCGCACCACAACACTATCCTCAGTATAGACCCTCCATCACTTACCACAACCCAACTCCCATAAATCTCTACCCTCATTCACTCGTCGTAGCTCCAAACCACTCTATTCCTCTATAAACTAAACTCCTACCCCCTCCTTGTGTGTTCATGAGAGTTCTTTTTTTTGTCCTGTCACAACCTCACTCTATTACTCTCTACTCTCTACGCACTCACTCTCGACACAACACACTTTTTACCCAACAACATCACCAACCTTTACTATCCCTCAACTAATTCTCCTTCCTTTCCCTACCACATTCCACCCAATCCAAAACCATTGCTCCTCACCCACAAACCTTATACACGCATCTACTGCTGTGTATGCCTCTCGCTCGCTATTGCCACACACCAGAAGTGTGTGTGTCCCTAAATTTAACCACAAAAATTACAATCCAAACCAACACAATCCCTCAACCCCCATTAATCCACTGCCCTATCCTCCTCCTCCTCTCTCACCACACCCTCAACTTTTCCCATATAGACCTCACTCTTCAGCAAATACTCACACTCACCACCTTTGATCCATATATCTTCCTTCCCCACTCTACCCACTAACCCCTACCTCCACCCCTTTTTCTTCCCCTCCCCTCCCCTTCCCATCTCCTCCTCCCATAATCAACCCTCTCCCCCTAAAAACCCACCCCTCCCCCATCCCCCCACCTCCCATCCCCCCGCCCATTCCCCATGTGTGTACTATATGCCCCCTCCCATCCCACATTCCCCCTTACCCCATCTCACCCCATCCACTGTCAAACTACACCCTTAATAACTCCGTGCCGCTCCCACACGCCTCCCACCCTAATACTCTCTACTCCCAATCTCTCGCGCTAAGACTATCATAATAGATCTCGCTATCTAAACTCCACCATCAACCCAAACACCAATTAAACATACCCAACTCCACACCCCATCCCAACCCCCCCTCTATCTAATCCCATTCTCCCATCCAATCTCGCATCCCCCCCTCCCTCCTCCTCCTCATAGTTTACTTCCAAACCCCTCCCCTCCCCTTAACCCACACCATTCTACATTAAACCCCTCATACCAATACCACACAAAACTCTACCAACTTCCAACTCCCAAACTCTTACCCCCCTTTCCCCCCCCCCCCCCCCCCCCCCCCCCACCCCCCCCCTCCCCTCCCCCTTCCCCTCCCCCACCCCCCCCCCCCCCCCCTCCCCCCCCACCCTACACTCCACAATCCCCCCAACTTTCCCCTCAACAAAACACTCTATATCACATTCTACAAACCCGCCAATGATAGAACTGTTCCTTCGTGTTAGCCTCACCTGTACTTCTTTATTCCTCTCGCACTCTAGAGTTTGTCTCAAGATTCAATCTCCTCTCACTTAAATACACATCACACCCCACTATCATGCCCATACATCCTATTTATAAGAGATAGATGAGACTTACACCCTATTACAAACCAGACCAAACCTTACCCAACCCAAACTTACTCATCCGCCCAATTCACATCTCCCCAATCCCACCCATCAACAGTCTACCTCACCTAAATAGCTGGACTCATAAATGTATATAGTTTCGCAACTTACACCAATTTTGATCCCCGCCGTCGCCCCATGAAACCGTTGTAAGTTACTGACCGTGATATTCTGATTAGTTTGAGGATACTGCAGCGATCGATACCATACAAACCCCCCACCCAACCTATTCAACCCACTTTCAACCCAAACACAAACCACTCCCCCCCAATTACACCCCTCTGTCCGCCCCTTCACATTATCTTCACATTCTATACCTATTTACTTCAATCAACCAACCAAATAAAACACCACCATACCTACCACCCATACCCTACCACACCTCCCCATAGAGAGATATAGAGTAGAGATATATCATGCAAGTACTTTTATTACCCCTTCATGAAAACAGCACACTATCGTTAAATTTCAATGTTTAGTTTCCAGAATAGCTTGGCGCCTACGGGCGCCAAGCTATTCTGGCACCACCCTTGAACTATCACGCTCGATCCATGTCTTGCCGTGGCGTGTCGGGGTTGAATGAGTTAACAATGACAGCTGGGCAACTAAACACCATTTCATATAAATAAATGTGCTTATTTATACACCATTTTTGAGCTTAGAATAGTAAGGTTCAAATACCCAGACCATTACGTATTTTTTCTGAAGAAAAATCCCGCCGCCTATAAAAGAGACATAGAAAATGTCGCTCCCCCCCCCCCCCCACCCCCCCCAAAAAAAAAAAAAAAAAAAAAAAAACTGAATAACAACCTACAAACAAAAATGCAAACAAACAAGCAAACAAATAAAGACAACAAAAACAACAATAACAACAACAGCAACCGCCAAACAAAACCCCTCCGCCCAATAAAAGAAAAAAGAAGAAGAAAAGAAGCATCTAAAATATCAACACCCGCAGCAACAACTGACACCACCAGAACCACCAGCAATAGATACCTATTTTCAAGAGACTTATTATAGTCTCTATAAAGAATACACGACCTAAATTTACATTGTGTGCAGGTCTGTGATCTTGGACCTTACGACATAGAGGCCGTAAGGTCCAAAATCACAGACCTGCATATGACACAATGAACGTGTCAGTCTCACCTGTTGCGGTGTTCATCAATCATCACCGTTGCGAAGCAACACAACAAAACCGCGGCGGATTGACTTCCAGTAGGCCTTTGCAGTGGACGGTGCAACAGTCACGTTGTCCAATCGATCGTCTTGAAATTCTTGAAATTCACCAAAGGAGACCCCACACCACCAATATAGATAATAGCGTCTTTCATTCGGCACAGGTCTGTTACGATGTCGGAATGGTTCGTCTGAAAATTAGTCAAGACTAACTAGAACTAGAACGCCAACGTAAAGAACAGTTTATTCAGTCCCAGGTCTGTTGCGATGTCGAAATGATTCATTTTGAATTTCATCACAATAGGGCTACGACCCCAACCTAGATAATATGCTCTTCAGCGACAGGTCTGTTACTACGTCCGTACTAGGGCAATGCTTGCGAAGATCAAGAGTCGATTTAACACATATCACACTGAGGCTAAAAGCTTCAAATTTGTACACTGCCATAATGCAAGCTACAGTCTAGTACTTACAGATACGGGTATAGATCAATGGCTTTAGTTCAAGGGTGGTGCCAGGATAGCTTGGCGCCTAGAGGCGCCAAGCTATTCTGGCACCACCCTTGAACAATTTTAGTCAAACTATTTCACACACTGGTGTACTCCGAATGATAAGGGTTCATGCGGCTCCCAGCAGATACTGACGACAAGTAAGATTTCAGTGAGCGGCTGTGACGATCGAAGACACTTTATGCCTATTGCGGTAGCAACCAAAGCGTAAACCGAATACAATTAAAGCTCTTTTTGATCGCTAGATTGCTAATGACGTTCGGCGAAAAAGTCGCGTATTTACATCAGCAGCTTTCAATGGGTTAACTTAAATACACGATGTGTGCTGGTTGTGGTTTGCAACCTTAACCCATTCAGCCCTGACGCACTACAACGGGAGATAATAATAATAATAATAATAATACCGGTTATTATATAGGCGCTTTTCCCAATTCTGCGAATCGCTCAAAGCGCCGCGAACTGAACCCAACACGCACGCTCACGTGACACACACACATACACTCTGAAGACAAACACAGTACAAGACAGACACAGGACATTCACGTGGTGCGAAGGGTCAGCTCAGCTACTGAGGTTTTCGGAAATTTTGATCGCTTGTATTTGAAATTTTATAAAGTGGCCTGAAACCGGTACCAGAGTGGAGGGGGAGGAAGAGCCGGCCGGAGTAGCCGGAGAAAGAACCCCCAACGATCCGCCCGAATTAACGATGACACTTACTAGAGGAGAAAAGCCCGACGCCGGAACCCGTAATCGAACCTCGCACCGTTAGCATTGGTGGCAGGCGCCTTAACGACTGCGCCACGGACCGCCCCTGTCGGAGCCAAGCTAATCTGGCACTATCCTTGAATTATCATGGTCGATCCATCTCACCTGCAACAAGTGCATTGTCGTTAGAAATTTGGGAAATACTACATGCGTTGGGCTAAGTGAGTGACTGAGTCAAATGTCCTTCTCTGATAAGCCGGCGTAAGGTCCAAAATCACAGACTGGGTTACAAAACGGAAATTTCGGACCAGTTGATGAGTTGGTATTGTTCGCGATCTCCACCACAGGTTCAGTGATCACACATTGCATGGAGACTACAAAGTGCTTTGAGTCAGTTGTCGTTTTTCTGTGGCGGGAGAGCGCGGCGTTACTAATAATGTGAAGCTAAGTACTGAAAGAGTCGGGTTCGCAACACTAGGCGTTGTAGTTACTGGGCTGAAACGTTTGTGGTTACGGCTCTAAGCTGCAAGATTCATAATCACAGATTACAAACTAAGCCATCGATTATAACTGCTGCCCAAACTGAACTTTAACCGCCGTGAGATTGCCTTTGTCGCCTGCTCCGGCGTTAAACCCAAACAACCCGGCAACTAACCACTGAAACTGCACTTTCAGAGACCAGCACTCACACACACACACACACACACACACACACACACACACACACACACACACACACACACACACACACACACACACACACACACACTCTGACACACACCGGCGAAGCCGTCAGGTCCAAAATCACAGACCAGCGCACGTACATTTCAGTTTAAACGACACTCAGATCGATGTAGTTTTCCACTTAACACACGAGACGACTCAAGACAGAGCCGGAGCCGTGGACAGATTCGCATCCATAATAAAACGCTATTCCAGCCGATCAGAACAACGCCGGCCTTTCAGTTTATCCTCCTAAAAGAAATGTGAGCTGGTCCACCTGTAATTTTGGACCTTTTGGTTCAAAATCACAGACCAGCACTGACTCCGTACCACTCCGCACATCAGTGTTTACCTGCTGACTGAGTATGAATCTCTGTTCCAACTCTATCTCTCTTATCTAAATTTCAAGCGGCTTGAGTCACGTGAGAGGCCGCGAGGCAGCGTAGTGCTGTCTACAGTCTGGCGGCTCTCTTTCGAATGAGTGTCTTGTTGAATTTGTTTCCAATTTTTTTCTCTGCTGCGGTCTCCACGCCGCCCTGTTTCAGAACTAGATTCTGCACGCGCACCATCTCTTCTACTGCGTGCGCGCGTGCGCGCGTTCGCGCGCCCGGCCGACGGTAAACCACACCCCGCGAGGTCTACCTCAGTCAAGTAGTGTGTCGTCTGAACATTGGATGCATGGTTTTGATAGTTCCTTCAATACTTTCAGCTATGACACGCTGCAACAAGCGGACAATGATAGTTCAGGGGTGGTGCCAGAATAACATGGCGCCTCTTCAGTTCAAGGCACGCGGATCAGTTACCACGAGGGGAGGGGAGAGGGGGAGGGGGGGTCCAACTCAGTGAAGTTTTTGTTTTGGACCTTCAACCGATACAAAAGGCCTCCCCGACGCTAGACCTAGCTTCTAGGAGCCCAAAAATCGAAAAAGCGGGTGGAAGGAAGGGGGGGGGGGGAGGGAGCGGAGGGGAGAGAAGGCGCGTGCGTGTTAAGACTCTCACCTTTCGCCAAAATAGCAAACAACGGGGGAGGGGGAAGGGGAGGTAGGAAGGGGGGCAGGAGGGTGGGCGGGAGGGGGACGGGGGGATTAGGAGGAGTGCGTGTGTGAAAAGTCGCCAAAAAAAATGTAACGTGGGTGAGGGGGGCAGGGTCCAAACATCCCAAAATGGGACTTTGTTATAGCATTTTAAAAACATCATGTTGGGCTCGGGTGGGTGTGTGTGGTGTGGGGAGGGGGGGGGGGGCGGAACCCCTGGAACCCCCCTCCCCCCACCCACCCAGATCCGCCCCTAGTTAGTCTATCTCCGGAACTGTAAAGTGGCGTCTTCAAATTTCCAAATTTCCAAGTTCCCAAATTTCCAACTTTGGTAATTTTTGACAGTTGATCTCATTGAATTTACTCAGTCAAAAACGCCTCGTATCGATAGCTGCGAAAGTGTCGTATAGAGTTGCCGGCGGCAACGCTATACGTCACTTCCGCACCTATTTGATGCGGGGTCCTTGAATGATTCCAAGCCACCGACAAAAAAACAAAAAAACAAAAAACCAACGTCTACAGTAAAAGGTAGCATCACCAAGGTATTATTTACCCCCTCACTGAACTGACATTCACGTGCCGTGCACGAGTCGTGAGTAATCGATAACGAGGCTCTCGCTTTCCCAGAATACACAGCGGTCAGTAAGTGTGGAATCATAGTCTTTCAATGCAGCCTAGGTAATCTATACAAGACCTGCGCTACGGTAAGTAAAAGTTATGAAAGAAATCGAGCGTACGTTTTTCAGTCAGTGTAAGCCGAGATTTTCTTTAGACAGCGTCAGGCGATATTTTTTTTTTCCAGTCAGTGTCAGCCGAGATTTTTGTTCAGTGAGTGTCAGTCGAGATTTTTTTTTCAGCATCAGCCGAGATTTTTTTTAGTCAGTGTCAGCCGAGATTTTTTTTAGTCAGTGTCAGCCGACATATTTTTTCAGTCAGTGTCAGCCGAGATTTTATTTTTAGTCTGCGTCAGCCGAGATTAACCCCTTCACTTGAGAAAAAGAGAACAATCAAACTGCAAGAGACTGACATAGATCCTCATGATCCCCCCCACTTGCGGGAGCTCATGAGAATCTATGCCTCTTGCTGATACCATTTTGTGTCTGCGCTTCTCGGAGGGCAGAGGCTCTTGGGCGCTGAATTAACAAATAATATTTCAGAAACGCAACCTGCCAATCCACTGGCTGTGAAGTGGTTAATGTTTAGCCTCATCTGTCTGCACACTCTGACCTGATGCAGTTGTGTTGCTGTTTACGTATCATCACACTAGAAGCGTAAAAAGATATGCCGGGCTCTTTGGAAAAGGGGTAGAAGAGGGGGGGGGGGGGGTGAGGGGATGGGGGTGAGGAGCGTGCCTCATACACACAGCCGGTGCAGTTGAGGGACCTGGCCGGGGTGGGGGGGGGGGTGTGGGGGGGGGGGGGGAGGGGGAGGTCGGGACGAGGCGATAGGCTAGAAAAAAAAAAAACAAGCAAAATCAAGCGACACAAAAATTGTAATCTGTTTCTCGCACACAATATTTTCATTAGAGAAAGGAGGGGGGATGGGTGGGTGGGTGGGGGTGGGGGGTGGGGCAGGGTCTCCCCGTTCAGTGCCGCCATACAAACGTGGAGGTAAGAGGATGTGTGTGTGTGTGTGTGTGTGTGTGTGTGTGTGTGTGTGTGTGTGTGTGTGTGTGTGTGTGTGTGTGTGTGTGGTGGGGGGGGGGGGGGGGGAGAAGAGGCGTTGATACGCCTGATCGTTTAGAAGAGACAGAGTGCTTTTAACGGTTGAACGGTTCAGCCCTGTCGTTTAGTTCCGACATACCGAATACAGATGTGTTTTTTTTTTTTTTTGGTTTTTTTTTTAATGCAGTGTCTGCACCCCAATTAGTAAAAAATCAACTATTAACCCATTAGCTGCCGAGGAAAACTTAATTACCACCATCCACCTGCAAGAGGCATAGATCCTCATGAGCCCCTGCAGTCGCGGGGGCTCATGAGGATCTACGCCTCTTGCTGAGACCACTTTGTACCCACGTTCCTCGGACGGATGGGGCTGCTTGCCGCGAACTTAAACTAATTATGAAAATTATTGAAATTCCTGGGAAAAAAAAAAGAATCCTGCGTCCATTGGCAGCGGTAGGGTTAAGCCGGTGCCCGTGGTGGTGATACTGCGTTCGGCGACACTGGTCGTCTCCGGCGGCCTGGAATCACTGTGTACAGCGCAGGGTAGCAAATCGAGGGGAGACGGCGAACAGTGTGATTTTTTTCCAGCTATTGACTGTCCGGCAATGACAGTGACAAATTCCGGTCTCTGTTTCCCTCCTGGTGTTGGTTGAAAGACATGAGTTCCGGCAGACGACCGTCCCTTTCATTGCCAGTTGCCAGGGCCCAGTCGCTCACCGTTAAAATCATCCACCCCGCGCGAACACGTTGGACTCGCCAGACTGAGACGGATCGACGACAGCAGCTCAGGGTAGTGCCAGATTAGCTTGGCGCCTGCAGGCGCCAAGCTAATCTGGCACTACCCTGAGCTGTCGTCGTCGATGTTTCATTTCTGTTGGCTGCTCGGAGCGGGAGAGAGAGAGAGAGAGAGAGAGAGAGAGAGAGAGAGAGAGAGAGAGAGAGAGAGAGAGAGAGAGAGAGAGAGAGACGGATCGATAGCAGTAATGCGAGACACTTAAGTGCACTATACACACCTTCAGGGCAAAGTGGCGGGTTCTCCTTTTGATCGTGATAGCTTTGGGGCGCTTGCCTGGAATGATCACCCATTATATATATATAAGCGCTCAAGATTAACCCCCTAAATTGCACATGCAGTTGTCTGTGAATATGCACATTGGGGTTAAAACGGGCTGACTCTGGTACGGATCAGTTACCTCCGGGAAAGGGGGGGGGGGGAGAGGGTGTCTAACTTTTACTTTCTGTTTGGGACCTTCGGATGGAAAAGAAAGGCCCCCAGATGATCTTGCTTCCCCAGTGGCCGAAAAATCAAAAGTACTTGTGGCCCTGGGGGGGTGGGAGTGTGAGCGGTGAGGGGTCCCCCCCCCTCCCTCCCCGATCCGCCCCTGCGACTGTTCAGATATAATGTTGAATCCAGACCACAACAAAATACTCCCAAGCGTGCAACATACATTGCTAAAGAAACTGTGTTGCACGTACTTATCATTTCTAAGCGTGTTTCTTCCTTTTTTTCCTCTTTTTTTTTTTCGGGGGGGGGGGGGGGGGGGGGGGCGGGCGGGATTTCTTTTAAATATATTACAGTGCTGAATGAGTGACTGCAGTTTTGAGATTTGTAATGGCTGTAGATGATAGATGAACTGTTGTGTTGCTCGTTTTTGGCTGCTGTTTGATGATGTTCACACTCCATTCACACCTTAAGCAAAGTGCAGTGGGAGATGGATTGACCGTGATAGTTCAAGGGTAACACCAGATTAGCTTGGCGCCTTGGGGGCGCCAAGCTAATCTGGTGGTGCCCTTGAACTATCACGGTCATCCATGTATCCACTATAACAAGTGTGTATTCGTCAAGGGACGTCTGCACACAATGGAAAATAAGGTCCCAAAACGAACAGAGTCAACGAATGAAGTTTTTTTCTTGTGCACTGAAAAGAAAATTTCATGCACACAAACACCACGCACGCAAATACGCATCGTGCATACACACATTCACGCATGCACGTACGTAAGTACGCACACATGCACCCATACACACCCAAACAACAACACGCACTCACTGTCACTCTCTCTCTCTCTCAGCACACACAATCGCACACGTGCACAGAAAAATGAAAACGCTCACAACGAGAATTATACCTGCGTGTGCACGCATACACATAAACCCACACGCAAGCACGCATACACATTCAATCTCTCTTTTCCACCCTCTCTCTCTCTCTCTCTCTCTCTCTCTCTCTCTCTCTCTCTCTCTCTCTCTCTCTCTCTCTCTCTCTCTCTCTCTCTCTCTCTCTCTAATACTGAACAAACTCCCCGATTATATTAAGAAAATGTTTTCCCTCCCGGCATCAACATACTCCAGATCAAGGCAGTCCATTACTGTGCCACGACATAGAATCGATCTCTACAAGCCAAGTTTAGCGTTCTCGGGTGCTAGCACGTGGAACACATTATCCAAAAATGTCATAACATCAACGGCTTTCGTCTTTTAAAACCAGTCCTCTTCGTCACCTCATCATCGTAAGATTTTCAGTCACAGCAGCCTGCACGTGCAGTGTACAATTTTCCCCTTTCTAACTCTTCAATTCAGTTATATCTTCAGCTAATACAAGATGCTAATACTGCAAGTATTGCCGTGTGTGTGTGTGTGTGTGCGTGTGTCAGTGTGTGTGTGTGTGTGTGTGTGTGTGTGTGTGCGCGCGCGCGCGCGCGTGTGTGTTTATGCTTGTGTTTTATGAATGTGTGTATGGATATGTACACTTTTACAATTGTGTGTATGTATGAAACTTGTGCGGGTGTGCGAAAGCCTGGACGAACAGAGTCAACGAATGAAGTTTTTCTGTGCAAAAGGCCATTTCATGCACACAAACACCACGCACGCTATGTTTATTTCCACTTCAACGATTTTGTTTTAAAAGTTATATTTCATTGTTTTATTCGTTTTATATATATTTTTTCCATTTTAAGTATAGTACTTTGTGATTTGGGCATTACATATAAAGTAGATTAGCCGCAACGGCAAGTTCGAAAAATGGTTTCACCAAAACTTTCACCGTTGTAAAATAAAGAATCATTGGCATTACCATTCTCTCTCTCTCTCTCTCTCTCTCTCTCTCTCTCTCTCTCTCTCTCTCTCTCTCTCTCTCTCTCTCTCTCTCTCTCTCTCTCTCTCTCTCTCTCTCGCGGCTCTCTCTCTCTCTCTCTCTCCCTCTCTCTCTCCCCCCCCCCCACCCCAGCCTCTAGGAACTCAAACACAACACACTGAGACGGCAAACGCGCAAAGAAATTCAACAATTTAATAAAGAGTAGTGGGAGCAATATAAAAAATGTCAAAACAACAAGGTCGATCTTTAGAACAAATGCAAAGAAACATATCAGAGTTTGGCGCATTGCAACTTGGCGGAAACCACAGGCGCCTGAAGAATGTTTTGATAATTACACGGAATACGGTTTCTGCGAGTGAGACCTCTCGCATACAGTACTCGACAGAGACGAAGGCAAAGCGGGAGTGTAAATTACTGTAATACTGTGCCTGTGAGCGACAGAGATAAATGTTACCTACTTATCTCTGTGAACAAGAGGTTAATGCAATTCATATATAAGCCTTTCACATCCAGGACCATCGGATTCAAATTAACAATCATTAGCTTAAAAAAGGAGGTGCGAGAGGTGCATTGACCATGACAGTTCAAGGGTTGTGCCGGATTAGCTTGGTGCCTGTAGGCGCCAAGCTAATCCCGCCACTACCTTTGAACTAACATGGTCGAAGAGGCACCACCCTCCCGGTCGATCCCTCTACCGCACCTGGAGCTGGATGTGAAATGGTAGCAGATCGATTAGGTCATAGAATATAGCTATGCGCTTGGCAAGCTCTGCCAACATTTACATTCGATCACAGTATGCAGGATGGAACTTGACTCACCAGTTCTCGCACAAACTGAACAAGGGAGTCCGGACAGTGTAAACATTAACTCATTCTACCCCAACACCGAAATCCCCAAATTTTGCCATTGTCCTCTGAAGACTGCATTGCAGTGCAGGACACAGATCGACCATGATAGCTCAAGGGTGATGCCAGAATAGCTTGGCGCCCGTAGGCGCCAAGCTATTCTGGCATCACCCTTGAACTATCATGGTCGATCCTTATCTTGATGTGGTGTGTCTGGGGTAGAATGAGTTAATTAAAGCGACCCACTCCGGGCACGAAAGGGTTAACAAATCACGAATGTTCTCAGTATGTCTTACAATAACGCTGGACAAAAAAGGTTCTGGTAACTAAAATCAAGAAGTCTGAATGTCGTAAAATGGAAGACTTTTTCTGCTCTTCTTCAAGTTCGTACGCAGGGGAGTTCCTTCCGCTCAAAAGTGGAAACTAAAACCTCTGGTGCGTGTGTCTGCTCACATGGATTATGAAAAGAAGGGTAGACAAGTCTTCGTTAAGACAAGACAACATTGAAACACCGTTGCGAATTGTATCAACCAAAGCACGCCATCGAGTTAGATCCCTTTGACATTAATTTACATTAATTAGGAGGAAAATACATTTACCAAAAAAACCTCGGCGCATGACAGAGACGAAACGATCCAAGAACCAATATTATTATGACAATGCGCTAGGAAAATATTAACGTTGGACGTTGGACAAACAACACTCGTATGAGCCGGATGCATATAATTGTTGAAGTTTCGTTTGCTGCAGACGTCTCTTAAGGCCCCGCCACACATGCCCGATTTTGAGGCCGATTCTTGAGCAGTTTCGAATCGGAGTATGATCGGACCGGACTGCAAAAACGTGTGCACTGCCACACATTCCCCGACTTTATTTAGCCGACCGGTTTGAATCGAAGATCAAGGTCGTACCTGTTCAGCGAAATGGCTGCTAGTTTGGACAGTGATGATGATGTGCTTGCATTATCAGCAGTTTTGCATCATATTCGGGAAGACTGAGGGCGGGCGAAACATCGGCAACGAAGATGGTTGACTGATCTTCCGCCATTTGCAAACTGAAACGATGTGCTTTGCGAGACGCGCTCTGATTGGTTGAAGCTTACAATCGGGGCCGATTCGGATCGGAAAAATAGAGCAGTTTCTAATCACCTGATTCCCAGCCGATTGCGATCGGATCGGATATATGACGTCATCCGATCGCAATCGGATCGGAATCGGCTTCAAAATCGGGGCACAACCGGCAAGTGTGGCGGGGCCTTAAGCAACGAAAGATTGCAAAGTCACGGCGAATGACCAGCTTGTACCATACGAATAGACAACAACCCAAGCATCTCCAAGAGGCATAGATCCTCATGAGCCCTCCGGGCTCATGAGGATCTATGCCTCTTGGAGACTTTTGGCGTGTTGTCTGTGCTTATGGTGCCACCAGCAATCAGCTGTGACTTTGCTCTCGTGCGTTGTTGGGAGTCGTCTGCAGCAAACGAAACTTCACTAATATTCTGTTGTTCAATGTGTAGTGTACTAAATAATGAGAGGAAACTCCTTGATTGCTTCTGACGATGCGGTTTAGAACGGAATCGTCATTATTTGCAGTCAAGGGGTTAAATTAAGGATTATGTAGGCGTGGAGGGAAATAAACAGTTCGTGACAATGTTCGAAATCAGAACATTTTTCATTTACAACTTTCACACTGGCGTAGCTAGCCAACAGAGTTTACCCCTAAATCAGAAGTAGGTCAAATATTGCACGGATTAAAAAAATTCCGCGAATCCATGAAATCCCGCTCCATCTGCAAGAGGCGCATATTCTCATGCCCCCCCCCCCCCCATACACACACACCCTCCCCCCCCCCACCCACCCAACCCACCTCCCCCCGAGTTGCCTCATTGACAACCACAGTTTGGAAGGGGACCGGGACCGTGCTGGCTCAGACCCGGTAGAGGGTGGAGTGTCGGACTCTCGGTCGTTAGTCCGTGGGTTCAAATCCCGGTGGGGTCAAATCCCGGTGGGGTCAAATAATTATATCACAGAATCCATTCGGTGCCCGGTCTTTGAAATCAACTTTTTCTGTGGTGGCGAAAGAAGTTAAGCCCTAAACGTGTTTCCACAGCTTTGGTGTGTTTATCCGGCATCACATCCGCTCAGCGGACGATTGTGTTTCCGCATTGTTTGTTAATTCAAGACCAAAATGTCACTGGCTTTCCCAGGAACATGGATTCAAAGTGGCGTCAGCAAGAGGCGTAGATCCTCATGAGCCCCCGCTACTGCGGGGGCTCATGAGGATCTATGCCTCTTGCAGTTGAGTGCTGTTCTGATTTCCTCGGCACTGAACGGTTGGTTGGTTGGTTGTACATTGCTTAACGCCGTCCCGACAGTAACAGGACTTTCTCAGGACGTGCCTGCACTGCTTGTGAAAAAACAACAACTAAACAGAATATTGAATGTATGTCGTCAGCCGGTCCAACACGTTAAAGAAACCTACGCCATGGCGCTTAAATAAAGCCAAGACCATTTAGCAACACACGGCATCCAATATCAAGAGCTACATGCAGTGCAGACAGTAGGGAGAGTTTAAACTAAGCAAAATACAGGTGAATGGACCAAGGGTAGACAGTAACACATACCCCAGAATAGAGGGGAAAAACCCACCCTGTGGGGCTGACAAGGGTGACCCTGGGAACTAAAAAGTAGTTAATCCTACCCAAGTCCCCAGGGCAGACCCGTGGGGGGGGGGCGAGGGGGGGGGGAGAGGGGGGGCACTGAACGGGTTAACAGTGTGGTCGCAGTGCCCGGGGCGAGAAAAGGTGCCTTTAATCCTTACTATAAAGGGGCACAACCTGTCCTCCTTACTAAAAAAGGTGCTCAAACTACTGTCTTTGACCTGCTTCCGGTTTAGGAAGAACCTCTAAAAATATTAGCGCATTGCATTTTCAACTTTCACGCTGACCTAGGCAACCAAATCTCGAACGAGAATGGCCGGGGGAGAAAATCGTTACAAGAACATGATCTGATTAAAATGGGAGCTGGTCCGTGATTTTGGACCTTACGGCTGTAAGCCGTAAGGTCCTAAATCACAGCCCAGCACACACACACACACACACACACACACACACACACACACACACACACACACACACACACACACACACACATACATACACACACACACACACACACACACACACACACACACACACACACACACACACACACACACACACACACACACACACCACGACAATGTACTTCATCAGGTGAAACAATAAAACCACGGCCGCCACGCACGTGGACGGAGTGCGTTACCAAGTCAAAAGAGAACTGAAAAAGCGACATTGCACTACAAAATACTATAGCGTATTCAATAATACATGTGTGTGTGTGTGCAGAGTCTGTGGTTTTGGACTTGACAGGTTGAAACTGTCAGATCCAAAGTCACAGATCAGCACTGAAACATTCTATCGTGCATGGACGGATGTCAGTCTGTGACACAGGTAATTAAGATGCATAAAGTTTGGATATAGCATGGTGCTCAGGGACGCAATTGTGTTTTGTTGGCGCTATATCCCAAGTTTGTAATAAATGAAGTAAATTAGAAAAAGTGTGGGCGGAATCTCCAACAAAAAAGGCTTCGTTATATCCGACTTTTCTTATCTTCGACCTTGTTATAAGCGGAGTTGAATGCAACTGCCACTGTCTTGGACGTAAGGAGCTGCCGTGCGTCACACATTTGACGACACGCCAATTAAAACTTTGCGTGTGACGTCATGGTTTTATGCGTGTGACGTCAGAGTATACGTACCGCAGCCACCTCAGTGCTTCCCAAACACTGCCAGCGAGGAGGGGTTCGCTTCAAGGGCAGTGCTGGATCAGCTTGGCGCCTGTGAAGGCGCCAAGCTGATCAAGCACTGCCCTTGAACAATTATTCTGATGTAAACCGCTGATAACAAAGCCTGAGTATATCACAGTCATATCAGCAACAAATATAGCACGAGCGATAGTTGTGGAAGTGAGAGAGGGGGAAAGGACGAGGGGTGAGGGTGGGGGAAGGGGGGGGGGGGAGGGGGGAGCGGAGGTAGGATGGAAGAGGGGGAGAGGGAGGTAGAAGCGAGAGTAGAAGGTGGAAAGAACGACAAAACTCAACTCATTCAGTGCCAGCTGTCGCAGACCGCGTTTGTGCTATCTTCGTCAGTTCAAGACCTTTGAAAAGCCCTCCGCGTTGTCCCAGGAGCATGGCTGCAAAGTGGTGTCAGCAAGAGGCATAGAACCTCATGAGCCCCCGCAACTGCGGGGGCTCATGAGGATCTATGCCTCTTGCAGTCGGGCGGTGGTGTACATTTTCATGGCACTGAGCAGGTTCAGCTATCACGTACAAATGTTACTGTAAAAAAAAATACATTTCTTTTACATTGGGGTGCGACGAAGCAGCACGTGCATAATTAGAAGAATTTCGTTTATCAAAAGTAGGTTTAAAAAAAAAATCCGCCTCTTTTGACGCAAAACAATAGATTAACTCTTAAACTCCCCAAAACTAAATGACTTGCATTCTATAGAATGGAAGTAATTAGTTCTGGGAGTTTACTAGTTTAGCCGGGAAAACGGCATGCGACACCGTATGTCTGTTCCGCCTTTCAGTCCAGTGCTTTTGGGTCGAAACACATGCACTTTGACCCACTTCTGATTTAAGTACATCGTCTATTACTCTGCCGGTCGCTGATATTGGTCCAAACACGCGTCCCTGATTAAAATCCGAAATCATGTCTCTGACTAAGGCCCTGAATCGTAGACCACCACAAAAATGCGTTTAGAGTTCACTGCCTTGATTTTGGACCGCAGCGTGAATTCCCACGTTTGACCTCTCAAGGCTAAAGACAACAAGGCTCGTTTTTGTGAAAAGCGAGATTCGCATTGTAATACAATGATAATCTCGCTTTTCACAAAAATGGACTTACTGTCTTTTGCCTTCAGAGGCAAAAGACAGTAAGTCCATTTTTGTGAAAAGCGAGAGCTGTGGCGATGTCTAGAAGTTGCGATCACAAGTCCAGCTCCTCCCGGAGGGGGTCTGAGACGATTCGCTTGTGGATGAGAACGAAGAGAGGCACGTAGGTGACAAAGTCCAAAAAGTCCACGACACCCCGCCCCTCCCTGTTGAACTTCTTCAGCACCTGAAACAAACACAGTAAAGTTATGTTTTTCATGACGGCAGGGCCGGATCAATCAGTTTTCAAGGTGTGTGTGGGGTGCTCAACTTTTTTTGTCTATTGCCAGGGTCTAGTATATATCAAAACACCACAACCGAAACTGTTCTAGGGGGTGCTGCAATAACATTAAAGCACCCCCTCCTTCTCGGACCATGTTGTGGACCTGAGGCGAATGATTTTTTTAATATATTTTTTTTAAGCCTAGGGGGGGGGGGGGGGGGTGCTGTAGTACCAAAGCACCCCCTTGGAGCACCCCCTGTACGTTTTTTTTTTTTTTTAACTTCAATATCCTAAACTAAAATAAATGCGTTGGTTAGTTCGGGGTTTAACGTCCACGGCATCGAAGTGATAATGGACGGCCCTGACTGGCGGGTTATGGGGGACAGGGAAATCTATTGCCTATGGAGTACGACCTGAACACTGATCAACTCAGGCGCACTCCAACTGTGCCACTTTGATTTACCAGGATCTTTCAACGTACATGTTATTGAACAAGCCCGTCTTATTTGATCCACATTAATGATAATCATTTCTTCAAGTTTCAAACAATGTAACTCTTACAAAGTTGGTGTGCTCGGGAGTGAGTCCGCCTGCTATAAGCTCCACGGCCAATCTGTCAGCTGACGCCCCTCCCTTCGGCATGTGTTCGGCGTCATCCTCTATCAACTGAAACAGCTCCTGTTGCCATGGAAACAAGAACGCGGTTACTGCGTGAACTGAATTCAATAACGTTTAGCCGGCGTAAGTAGGAATCGCCTCAAGTATTGAACGTACCATTATCGGTTCTACGCTTTTCAGTGGCAGAGGCTCGCTGTAATATGATAAGTAGAATAGTAGCAAGTCTTCGGGCCCACGACGGCTGCAGTGGGTCCGCTCACGGTCGTCTTGGGCCCGAGGACCTGTGCTTACTGGGAAGAACATCTTTTGAGCAACTACCTTTCCGCAAGAAAAAAGTGGTCGATAATGACAGTTACTCTCTCGAGAGTAGTCTTGAAAGGCAAAAAGTGTCACCTGCCATTAACGACCATCATTTAACCTTTTGGCTGTCGGTAGAGCGGGTTTTGTCGCGATGATTTCTGCAGGATGTCAGGCTGTTGTTATTCCTGCAGGAATCATCGCGACAAAACCCGTTCTACCGACAGCCAAGGCCGGTTACACTAATGTGGGCTACAGCCACCTCGATGATGGTCTTTAATGACATAAGGATGGTCGCTCAAATCAGGTTCTGCTGTGCTTGTCATGCAGATTTTAAGACATAGTCGGTGTAACACGGCAAAAAGGCTCCTACGACAGATTGCCCCGGTGTTGACTCTGAACCCTTTGCGAGTCGGTGGCGGTCAGTTTAGTCGCGATTATTCCTGTAGGATGTCAGGGTGTTATTCCTGTAGGATGTCAGGATGTTATTCCTGTAGGATGTCAGAGTGTTATTCCTGTAGGATGTCAGGGTGCTAGTCCTGTAGGGTGTCAGGGTGTTATTCCTGTAGGATGTCAGAGTGTTATTCCTGTAGGATGTCAGGGTGCTAGTCCTGTAGGGTGTCAGGGTGTTATTCCTGTAGGATGTCAGGGTGTTATTCCTGTAGGATGTCAGGGTGTTATTCCGGTAGGATGTCAGGGTGCTAGTCCTGTAGAGTGTCAGGGTGTTATTCCTGTAGGATGTCAGGGTGTTATTCCTGTAGGATGTCAGGGTGTTATTCCTGTAGGATGTCAGGGTGCTAGTCCTGTAGGGTGTCAGGGTGTTATTCCTGTAGGATGTCAGGGTGTTATTCCTGTAGGATGTCAGGGTGCTAGTCCTGTAGGGTGTCAGGGTGTTATTCCTGTAGGATGTCAGGGTGTTATTCCTGTAGGATGTCAGGGTATTATTCCTGTAGGATGTCAGAGTGTTATTCCTGTAGGATGTCAGGGTTGTATTCCTGTAGGATGTCAGGGTGCTAGTCCTGTAGGGCGTCAGGGTGTTATTCCTGTAGGATGTCAGGGTTTTATTCCTGTAGGATGTCAGGGTGTTATTCCTGTAGGATGTCACGGTGTTATTCCTGTAGGATGTCAGGGTGTTATTCCTGTAGGATGTCAGGGTGTTATTTCTGTAGGATGTCAGGGTGTTATTCCTGTAGGATGTCAGGGTGTTATTCCTGTAGGATGTCAGGGTGTTATTCCTGTAGGAATCATCGCGACTACAACCGCTACCGACACGCAAAGGGTTCACTTCTCCCCCACACCCCACGCCCAAAACCTACCCCACCCGCTTGTAGAGTAATTCACCTGGTGCCTGAAAAAAGAGGAAGGGGGTGGGGGGAAAGGGGGCTGGGGTAGGGGGTGGGGGACCCACCACTCCTTTTCAGACACCAAGCAAATTAGTCTGCAAGCGTGTTAAGAGCTCAGAAGGTGACAGTCCCCGTCACTTACCCGGCATTTTTCCATCTTGATGTCGAGAGCGTTGTAGTCACAATTATTGATCAGTTTTCTCACCACAGGGCTGAACACACACAGAGAAACTTTACATTATGTTAAGATTTGCGAGATTGGCACGCAGAGAGACCTCAAAACACAAACAGATCTGATAACGAATTAATACATGAAAAACGAGACTTGTTAAGTATTTTGTTTGTTCAGTTGGTGTCGGCGGAATTACTGCAAATATGGCATTCGCAACAATGAAAACGAACGAACAAACAAACAAACAATCAAACAAGAAGAAACAAACAAGCAAACAAACAAATAAACAAACAAACGAACGAACCAACGAACGAACAAACAAGCGAACAAACAACCAAACACGAACGAGCAAACAAACAAACAAACAAGCAAACACTGAAACGGAACAGACAAACCAACGAACAAAAAAGAAACAGACCTATAGACAAACGAACGAACAAGCAAAGAAATAAACAAACAAACATACAAACAAACACAAAATAAAATAAACAAACAAACAAACGAACGAACAAATGAACTAAAAACAAATCAACGCGCATCAATGACAGAGTGCGCAAAGGGAACTTACTCTAGCTGCGTCACTTTCTCGGACAAAGCTGCCACTATAGTGAACAGACGGAAGTTGAGGGAACTTCGCGCTGGCAGATTTAGCACCTGCAAAAAAGACACATAAATTTAAAAAAAAATTAAAAATTAAAAAAAAAAAACTTTGCCTGTCGGTAGCGTGTTTTGGTTGTTGTTGTTTGTTTTGTTTTGTTTTTGTTTCATTTTTATTATTTTTATTATTTTTTTTGGGGGGTCGCAATGATTCATGCAAAAGCCTTTGGCTGTCGGGCCGAGCGGTTTTTCCGGCTTCAGGAATCATCGCGACAAAAACAGCTACCGATAGCCAAAGCGATAAAACATGTTAGCACATTTCACAATTATACACAGTTTCACTCGATACTAAGCTCGTTACAAGGGAGATTTTTCCTTAGCGTTCACAGTTATCCCAGCTAAAAGCCGGCTTCAAATTTGTGCACTGCCGTATGCAAGCTACATTAAAGTACTTACAGATAAGGATATAGACCAATCGCTTTAGTTCAAGGGTGGTGCCAGAATAGCTTGGCGCCTAGAGGCGCCAAGCTATTCTGGCACTACCCTTGAACTATTTTAGTCAAACCTATTTCACACACTGGTGTATTCCGAATGATAAGTGTTAAACCAGAGCATCGTTGAAAGATCGAAAGACTTACGTTGTAGAGAAAGAAGACTTCTTTTTCCGTGAGCAGGTTGTTGTTGACGGCCTGGAGCGCTTCAGGGACCTCATCCATGTTCATCTCAAAATCCTGATCAGACAGAACACCACCAGTGTTTTTATCATTGTCATCATCATTGTCGCTGCCGTCGTTGTCGTCATAATCGTTACTATTTTCATCGTCGTAGGAATTCGTTGATGTCGTCATGGTCCGGCCGTCAACAGTAGTAACAACTTCAGGAAACGTCAACAACACTGACAACAATTTCAGCAACAACAGAGCTATTAACACTTACAGGGTCAGGGTGCAGCCTGTTGTACAATTCACTCTGTTGACGTCTGAAGTCCTGGGGCCTCCCGTTAACCCCTTGTCTGGTGAAGTAGTGGTTCACGCAGAACGCGTCCGTCAGCAACTTTTCGCCTGCAAGAAATATATATATACTCACAAGCCAGATAGGTGAGGCTAGCGCTGGTCAGTAGAATTGTACACCTACCAAGGGGAATTACTCAGCGCTGGACAGACACACAGTTAGATCCCCTGTCCCCGCCCTATCAGGCACCCAATCGCCAGCCGCCACAGAAAAATACGCAGGTAGAGAACAAAACCATCATATACGTCCCTTGTAAGAAATATATTGCATAAAAAAATAAAGCATAGCTCAACCCTCTCACTGCCGGGGAACTCTCAGCGATCAACACCAAGCTGCAAGAGGCATAGATCCTCATGAGCCCTCGCGAATGCGGGGGCTCATGAGGATCTATGCCTCTTGCGGGCCTTATTCTGGTGGCCGTGAAGGGAGATATTTTTAATTGGAAAAAGGGGGAGTGGGACGTAAAGAGTGGCTGTTATTTGGTATTTACATACTCTACGCCTTCCCCCCCCCCCTCCCCCCATACTATCTTGGTATGGGTGGGGTGGGTGGGGGGCGGGGCTGGTGGGGGGGGGGGGGGAGGGGCCGTCCCCCGCCCCTCTAGCCCCCGCTCCGTCCTATCCGGTTTCCACGCCACTGTATCCACATTAATTATGTGTGTGAGAGACGGATACGGTAAAACGGTAGTGAAACTGCCGCCATGGTCCTGGACAGAGTCGTTTCTGGACACCAGGATGCGAAGGGTTAACTTAACCCCATCGCTGCCGAGAAAAAAAGGGAAGGAGATAGAACAGCAAGAGGCATAGATCCTCATGAGCCCCCGCAACTGCGGGGGCTCATGAGGATCTAAGGCTCTTGCCGAGATTACTCTGTATCCACGTTCTTTGGACGGTGCTGGCTTTTGCCGGTTGTTCAGTGAACAGACTTCAGAAATAAAATGTACGTAGAGAGAAGGGGTTAATGGTCTGATGGTCTAGCCATTTTGGACATACACACATGCAGCATAGTCAACATAAATTAGGAGACGGATCGACCGAGAGCGTTTTTGATGCACAGCTTCTTTAGCTTAGCGCCTGGTGAGCCGGGGTTTTGAAAGTGTCATCGATAAAGCTTGTTCAGTCTTTTTTTGACAAAAGAGCGACAACTCACTGGCTAACTTCTCCAGTCGCTCCTGGAGGTCGCTGGTTTTCTCCCTTGCACGCTGCATTTCCAGTTCCGTCTGACGCACCTCCGGTTCGTGACGTAACTGTAACGACAATTCTATTAAAAACAGGTAGCGGGGAGTCGGTCAGTTTTATGTCCAGGAATGGGAGACTTGGAAGGGGGGAGGGGGAGGGATTGTGAGGGGGGGGGGGGAGGAGGAGGGGGAGGGGGAGGGGGGGGGGTTGTGGTGTGGTTTTGTGGTTGGGAGTTAAAGAGTTATCAGCTAATTGTTTGGGGCCGGCATTTCACTTAGCCCATTAAATCCTAAGATTGATTAATTTTGATTTGCTTATTGTCCTATGAAGGCTACATTTACCGATTACAAGATAGATCAAGTATTTTAGTTCAAAGGTGGTGCCAGTGAATAGCTTGGCGCCTCAGGCGCCAAGCTATTCTGGCACCACCCTTGAACTATCATAGTCAAACTAATTTCAAGCAAACTGACGTGTATCAGGATCAAAAGGGTTACATGAATTTACTCCCAGTACATACATGCACACAAAGATCACAGGCAAAACTTTGATTGATTCTGATGCGACAGAAACACACAAGGCTGGACTAAACAAGATCTGGTTTCTGCAGCTACCAGCCTTGAGCGGCACGGCAATACCGACCCAGTGCGCAAAGGCCATCGGGCCGACCTCGGCCCGATGGCCTTCAGCGCACTGCCGGGGTACCGGCCTGATAAATACCTCATCAACACCGCGCCTCTAGAAATACTGAGGTTGACCAGTGCACGTCGGCAAACAAGATCAATGTGTACATCGTTATAGTCTTATTTAACCCCTTCACTGCCGAAGAAAATGTGAACGCTCATGAGGATCGGTGCCTCTTGCTGAGACTGCTTTGTATTCAGGGGCCAGTTGCACGAGCGAGCTTTAGTCCTGCAACCAGCCACTAAGCAAGGTGCGCCGCTATAGCGGCGCACCTTGCTTAGTGGCTGGTTGCAGGACTAAAGCTCGCTCATGTACCAAGGTTCTTTGGGGGCTTTGCGGCTCGGCTTGGTCGTTGATAGAACTAAGATTTTAGACGGCAAAACTTGCGTCCCGCAGTGGCAGGGAAGAGAGTGCCTTCCCAGTGCGCAAAGCCGCCATCGGGCCGACATCGGCCAGCGCACGGCTCGATGGCCTTTTGAGCATTGGGTTCTTGTGTATGCAGTAGTCATCAAAACAGTCTTGGTGCCGGCTGCATGCACTGACAAGAGGGTATTCTCTGAAATGGCTGAAAGTAAGACAGAGAAGGTTTTATATTTTCGGTGTAGGTGGGTGCGTGGATGGGGATGTCACACAGAGTTGGCTTACCGCTGTGAGCATCTTGTCATCAAGCCGCGAGACGACCACTTCATCTGTGATGTCATCTGCAGTCAGTTTCCGCACCGGTGACGTGTCTTTCGCTTTCTGTAACAATCAGTCAACGGCAGCCAGCCGGTTAGCCAGTCACTCAGTCGAGTCAATCAATCAGTCACTCAGTAAGTCACTCAGGCACTTCATCGCTCAGTCACTCAACCACTCACTCAGTCAAACAATCTATCTGTCAACCAGTCTATCGATCCATTGATCAATCAACTATTTTTTTTCCCCTCCTGGAAACATTACGAAATTCTTCTTAACCCTTTTAGCCCCAATGCCCCAATTCTCAATTTTGGGAGGTGTTGCCCGCTAACGACTATGTACCTGTTCATGTTGTAAGAGATGGCTTGACCATGATAATTCAAGGGTGGTGCCAGATTAGCTTGGCGCCTTCATGAATTATCATGGTCAAGCCATCTCCTGCTGCAGGGTCCCGGGGCTAAAAGGGTTAATCGGAGGGACGATGACGTACCGAACGAATGAAGTCGAGCAAAACGAGCTGACTTACTTTCTTTCCTTTTTTCTTCTTTTTGGGTTTGTAGTCAGGGGCGGTGATTTCCGGGAAGAGTTCTCTGCCCTTCTCTGCCAACTGCTTTGTTCTCTTGTCTGCAAAAATTAGAAAGGAAAAAAAAAATTGTCAGTTTGTTCTTGCTGAATAATTTGTTCTTTAACCCATTCAGCCCCGAGTCCCTACAGCAGGAGATAGTTTGACCATGATAATTCAAGGGTAGTGCCAGATTAGATTGGCGTCTCAAGGCGCCAAGCAAATCTGGCACTACCCTTGAATTATCATGGTCAGACTATATCCTGCAACTGGTACATAGTCATTAGGCAACACCTCCGAACTTTGAGAAACGGGACCTTGGGGCTAAAAGTGTTAAGTTGTGTTTTTTCTTCCAAAAGCATATTCGATAACCCCATTCACCAGAAGGGAACAGGAAACAACGCCCAGCATACGACTTCCGGAAATCAGAATTAGGTCAAAATTGCAGGTTTTTAGACAGAAACGGTGGATTTAAAAAGCCCGGACAAACATGCGATATCGCATCTTTGTCCAGGCTTTTGAATCCACTGCCTCGTGTTTGTCCGGGCTTTTGATCCATTGTTTTTGACGAAACACGTGCAATTTTGCCCTACCTCTGACTTCCGAATAACGTCAATAACAGGAAACATATTGTGATTTGCCGGGCAGCTTTCATATTCGTATCCATGAAGCAGACGACATTTTCTGCATTGCATTATATGCGATGATTTCTCAGTGATGAGTCATTAATGACCGCTGGAAGAGAAGGGGTTTTAAGATGACAATGGAACCAGACCCATATTGACCCATAGTGACCTAGACTCTGTGCTCACCTTCTAGTACTTGTAACTCTGTGCTGAGTTCCTCCAGTCTGTTCGTTATCGTGTCTAGCGTGTAACACAGCTTTTCCAACTGTTGCTCTGGTAACGACAGCCCCTGTAACACATCATGTACACATGTAGGATACTTGTAAACCGATTGCAGACGACATGTTGCAAAACTGGACATAAACCAAATCACTTAGAATTAATCCCCCCCTCCCCCTCCCCCCCCCCTCTCCCCGCTTTTAGATTTTTCGGCCCCTGAAAGCAAGGTCTAGCGTCGGGGAGGCCTTTTGTATCAGGTTGAAGGTAACAAATAAAAAGTTGGAAACCCCCCCCCCCCCAACCTCCCCTGTCCTTTGTGCGTCGGAGAGATACACCCACACATGTCGGGTGCCCGTACAAAAACCTTCCTTACGGGTGCCTGCTCACATTGATTCTGGGAGAGAAAAACAATGAGTAGGAAAAAGCCTAAGTTGAGGCAGGACAACATTGAGAGCCCGTTGTTTCGGTTGTCATCGGTGACTTTTCGCAATCCGCAAGCCCGCCATGGAGCAGACGACTTTATGATGCAGACGGATCCCATTTCCGATCCCATGACGCAAAAGGTCATCGGCCCGAAGCCGGCCGCAGTGGGCCCGCGCACAACTGTGCGGGGGCTCACTGCGGCCGACTTCAGCCCGATAGCCTTTTGCGTAATGGGATAGCAAGAGACATAGATTATCAAGAGCCCAACGACGCAATAATCTTCCTTTTTTTCGCGTAGGTCAGACTGTTAAAAATGACAACAAACGCTCACCATTTTCGGAGTGTACAGCCCACGATGCAAGAGAGACAACTGGTCCGGTTTGTCTTTGTTCTCTCCCGTGGTTTTGGAGCTCTCCTTCTTCTTCTTTTTTCCTTTCCGCTTCTTGCCTTTAGTAATCTCCCCTTCTTCTTCCTCCTCCTCCCCCTTGGCCTTGCCCTCCTCTCCCTCCTGTTTGGGCGCGGATTTGGTGTAGCGAGGGCTCTGGTCCGTCACCACCGACTCGAAGATGATTTCGTACAAGGGGAGACGATCTGGGCTGAAAAAAGAAACCCCAGCCAAATAGAGCCAAATCGCCTGTTTACCGAAATACAGCCAAATGTACGAAAATACAGCCAAATGTAGCCAAACGCAAACAGTACCAACGGAGACTGTGTAAATTACCTCACAGCCAGTGGTCGCAAATCGTGACATTTTCATTAACCCTTTGGGTGTGGGTAGCGGTTTTAGTCCTGCAGGAACCATCGCGACTCAATCCGCTACCGACACCCAAAGGGTTAATTCAACACCAAAAGTGCCTCAGTCGTTGAGTTAGTTATCAGGGTGTCAGGCGGAGAAGGCGACCATGGCGGATCCCAGCCGTCTATGCAACTGACACAGATGCAAAAAAAAAAAAAGTGATCAGCAAGAGGTATAGATCCTCATGAGCCCCCGCAACTGCGGGGGCTCATGAGGATCTACACCTCTTGCAGCTGTATCGTGGATGCGTTTTCTCGTTGTTGTTGTTGTTGTTGTTTCTTGATTTTTAACGTCTCTCGCCACAACGAGACAGGTGGTGTTTCGCGGCAGCAAAGGGACTTTAGGTACTTGTATATACCACCCACTTGATGATGCAGTATTTGGCCAGCCAATCCAGCGGGTCTTGCATGTCCTGGACCTGGTCCGCGTTGACCGGCGCCTCGGCCGGGCGCGTTTTTGGCCGTGACAGCGGCAACTTGAGTCTGTCAACATACAGTGAACGGTGATGGGGAGAGAGAAAAAAAGTCATACTGAACAAGAGAACAGAGGAACACTGGGGGATACGCAGAAAGGAAATGACGAAAGCAGTACCGAATATGATGATGTGTTGATGATAGAACTTTATTGCCATATGTAACAATACCTTAGGAAATCGTTGCGGTGCTGCGCAACATAACAAGAAGAACATTAAACACATCAAAATATAATTAAGCTACTCACGTACACACACACACACACACACACACACACACACACACACACACACACACACACACACACACACACACACCGTATGCCTTAGTAACTATTGTGAATAAGAAACAATTTTGTGAATGTGCGGCAGGCAGAATTGTGCGCTGGTACATGCGTGTGACTAAATGTAGCGTGCGGAACGGTGATTCTGGACCTTACAGCGCCGCGCCGCAAGGCCCACAATCACAGCGCAGCACACAGAGGAATGTACAGGTACTGTTTCCGTGTTTTTGGGGCGGAGTGTCCTTTATTTGGGGCCCTTCCTTGACGGCAACGTGAACATGAATAAGCAACACACAAATTAAATGTGTGCTGGTCTGTGATTCGGACCTTACGGCTTCACAGCCGTAAGGTCCAGAATCACAGACCAGCACACACGCCGTAAGGTCCAAAATCTCGGGCCAGGACGTAGGAGAATGTACGTACGGTCTGCGTGTCTTGGGAGGTGGTTTCCGCTTCTTGGGGCCCTCCTTGACGGCGGAGGGTGCTGTCACCATGAACTTCAGTTTCTTCTGTCTCTCCGCCTGTCATGTTTAACATAGAGAATCGGTTATTTGCATTAACACATTCGAGACGATCAGCATGCAGACACGCGGCTGTTCGCCGCGTGTCCGCCTTCTGGTCGTCTCGCATGGGTTAATGTATAAACAATAAACAAAAAACGAATAGCCGCACAGCTATAGTTATCCAGCCAGTCGACGCACAGAGAATGAAAAAACAAACCTAGAAAAAAAAACAAATGACGCCGATGCTATTTATATATAATTATTAAACGTAAGTGTCGTCAGTATTTGCATCAATAGCTTGACTGCAGACTGCAGTGAAAAATAAGGAAGACCAGTTGAGGCATCTCTCTCTCTCTCTCTCTCTCTCTCTCTCTCTCTCTCTCTCTCTCTCTCTCTCTCTCTCTCTCTCTCTCTCTCTCTCTCTTGCCCAGTATCTAATTTACAAAAATATACCCCTCCAGATTGTTCACAAGCCTCTAGCGTGCTTTGTCTGCATAACATCTCTATTTTGTAATGTGTTAGTGGTGAGATAATAAACTATTCAACCCGTTTAATGCCGAGAAGATTGGAACACCACCCAACTGCAAGAGGTATAGATCCTCATGAGCCCCCGCAGTTGCGGGGGCTCATGAGGATCTATGCCTCTTGCTCACGCCACTTTGCGTCCATGTTTCAAATACTGCAGAAACGCGGTCTGCGTCAGCCGGCACTGAACAGGGTTAAACCCAACCAACCGGCAACAGGGTAAAACCCAACCAACCGGCAACCTTACCAAATAATCACCCAACGTTTCAAGATTCAAAAAATTGTATTGTCCATTAAAGGATATTTGTCTTTGCCTGCCGAGCGTAGGTCAAGGTTAAAAACATAATATCTCAATTACAAATCAAACAAAGAACTTGGCTAAATCTCTGACTAGACAAAAATATATAAAATAATACGTTTTGACACTAACATCATACGCACGCCCAGACACGCGCACAGACTCACAGTTTATGGGCAGTACAGCCCTCTGTGGCAAAACACGGCAAGTCCAGGGTAACTATGTTGGAGCTAGCCTGTTCGTCCCCAATACCATCAATCCATACCATCATTGTTTATCGTCAATACCAACAACAATGATGATAATAACAGCAACGATCTACTCAAAATCCACTCGGCACAATCAACTCCAAAACCGACGAGTGTCTGTACTCACCTTAGTGGGCTGTTTCCACGCCGGCAGATCCGGGATGTCTGGAAGACTGATGTCAGGCAGCGGCGGCTCCTCGATCTCATAAGGTGGGGACTCGGGGGGTGGGGTAGGTGGGGGTGTGGGCTCGGGGGTCGGCTCGCGTGGGGGCGGGGGTGGCGATGGGGTGCGGGGTTTTATTCTGACCTAGAACAAAATAAGAAATCCAAATGCAAAAACCGTGAACCAGTCTCATGAAAACTAAACGCGACCCAAGAAAAACGTGAACACGACTCAGCTGCATGAGACATAGATCCTCATGAGCCCCCGCAGTCGCGGGGGCTCATGAGGATCTATGACTCTTGCTGGAACCCCTTTGGATCTATGTCATGTTGGCGTTGAATTAACGAAGATAGCAGAACACAGTTTGCCTGACCAGACAGTGAAGAGGTTAGTTCAAGATGATTACTTAGCTAGAGAATTAGCTAGAGTGACAGTGCAATTATGTGATTACTCAGCTAGAGAATTAGCTAGAGTGACAGTGCAATTATGTGATTATTCAGCTAGAGAATTAGCTAGAGTGACAGTGCAATTATGTGATTACTCAGCTAGAGAATTAGCTAGAGTGACAGTGCAATTATGTGATTACTCAGCTAGAGAATTAGCTAGAGTGACAGTGCAATTATGTGATTACTCAGCTAGAGAATTAGCTAGAGTGACAGTGCAATTATGTGATTACTCAGCTAGAGAATTAGCTAGAGTGGCAGTGCAATTATGTGATTACTCAGCTAGAGAATTAGCTAGAGTGGCAGTGCAATTATGTGATTACTCAGCTATGTGATTACTCAGCTAGAGAATTAGCTAGAGTGACAGTGCAATTATGTGATTACTCAGCTAGAGAATTAGCTAGAGTGACAGTGCAATTATGTGATTACTTAGCTAGAGAATTAGCTAGAGTGACAGTGCAATTATGTGATTACTTAGCTAGAGAATTAGCTAGAGTGACAGTGCAATTATGATTGTTCAAACATGATTAAAAAATAATTGGAAAAACAATATGTTCAGAAATCATGACTTCATAACTGTACTTGTCTGGGGTGTATTCATACAATTCCTGGTTTCTGGAACTATCAGTCTATGATGTCACAAAATGTTACTTCACAGTATAGGTTATACTGACCCCGGGCGGCGATAGCTGGCGGCGTTCTTTCTTAACGATCTCCCTTCTTTTCTTCTTCTCTGCTTCTGCATCGACACTAGTATCTACCACGTCATTCGCTGTTCCTGAAACCAATCAGTCAATTAATGAAATAATGAATCAATGAATGCATCAGTTCATCAATTCAATCCATCCATCCATCCATCCATCCATCCATCCATCCATCCATCCATCCATCCATCCATCCATCCATCCATCCATCCATCCATCCATCCGTCCGTCCGTCCATCCGTCCGTCCGTCCGTCCGTGTGTCCGTCCGTCAAGG
This sequence comes from Semisulcospira habei, assembly GCA_036245525.1. Lineage (NCBI taxonomy): Eukaryota > Metazoa > Mollusca > Gastropoda > Semisulcospiridae > Semisulcospira > Semisulcospira habei. The sequence continues at coordinate 137,890,861 of BTPG01000001.1, forward strand.
TGACGCCAAGAGTTGTCACTTTGTTTCTTCGCTGACAAGATAATTAGCGACTGAATTGTATACTTGTATACGTTTTACTATTTTCAAAAAGGGTTTTCACATTAAATATTAACAAATTGTGTTGTAACTGTCTTTTCAAAGTGTGTTTCATTCTGCGTTGGATTTTTCTCTGCATCCATCCATCCATTAGTCCGTCCGTCTGTCCGTCCGTCCATCCATCCATCCATCCATCCATCCACCCATCCACCCACGCACCCACCTATCCATAGATCCATCCATCCATTCATCCACCACCCACACACCCATCCACCCATACAAAAAATGTGAATGGCTAGAGTTAGCGCTTTACTCCTTCGCTAACAAGATCAGTAGCGACTGAACTGCATACTTGTTTGTTTGTCTGTTTTCAAAAAGGGTTTTCATCCTAAATATCAATAAAATGTGTTCTAGCTGTCTTTTCTAAGCTGGCTTCTTTCTCCGTTGGGTTCTTCCTTGCATCCATCTATCATCCATCCATCCATCCATCCATCCATCCATCCATCCATCCATCCATCCATCCATCCATCCATTCATCCATCTACCCATCCATCCATCTACCCATCTAAAAATCTACCCATCTATCCATCCATCCATCCATCCATCCATCCATCCATCCATCCATCCATTTATCCATCCATTCATCCATCCATTCATCCATTCATCCATCTCCGCCGTGAGATGGTCTTAGTTGCCTGTTCCACCGAACAGGCAACTAAGACCATCTCACGGCGGAGATGGATGAATGGATGGATGGATGAATGGATGGATGAATGGATGGATGAATAAACCCAATGGATGGATAAACCCAAATAACTAACTAACCATCATCATCCATCCATCCATCCATCCATCCATCCATCCATCCATCCATCCATCCGTCCATCCATTCATCCATCCATCCATCCATCGACTATAGATTAGATGACACGTGTTGCGTGGGATCTGAATCTACGTTGTCACAAAAGGGTGTACATAAAACAGTGACAATACAAAGCACTGTGACATTAAGATATTAGTGACTGAAAACAACGAACATGGGCGAATCAGGACCAAAAAGGTGTCTGCCAAGCGTGTAAAATGCAAAGAAGTACCCAACGGAGAAAGAAACACGCTTAGAAAAGACGAGTACAACACAATTACAAGGGCGAAATTACTATGGATAGCCAGCTTGCATCATCACCATAGACAACACTGCAAACATCTCTAAGACGCATAGATCCTCATGAGCCTCTTGGAGATGTTTGCAGTGTTGTCTAGCCGCCGTGATTTCGCGTTCGTTGTCGCGAGTCGTTCGTCCCAAACGCAACCTCACTAACTGTACGAGTGTTGTTGGGTCCCAACCTCGGCGTCGACCCAACCTCACTAACTGTACGAGTGTTGTTGGGTCCCAACCTCGGCGTCGACCCAACCTCACCAACTGTACGAGTGTTGTTGGGTCCCAACCTCGGCGTCGACCCAACCTCGACCAGAGTGACATAATGCTTAAAAAAAACCAAAAAAACTTTAACTTTTCAGCTTGAATTACTAACAGTTCACAGAATGGGTATAATAACGGTTACATTAACTCATTCTACCCCAGACACACCACAGCAAGATATGGATCGACCATGAGAGTTCAAGGGTGATGCCAGAATAGCTTGGCGCCTATGGGCGCCAAGCTATTCTGGCATCACCCTTGAACTATCATGGTCACTCTGTGTGCAATGCAGTCTTCAGAGGACAACGGCAAAATTTGGGGATTTCGGTGTTGGGGTAGAATGAGTTAAGTGATTTGCTATCCCTTAGACCTACAATTTCACAACATTGGTGTGACATGCAGTGCTCACAATAAGCTTGAATTACTAAAATGTCGGGAAAACACCTTACATCTGCAAACTGCAGTCACCTTTTTGTCTGATTAACGTTTAAACGTTTTGGGACATTTAATAATTCAAGCTAAAAGTAATACATCCTATACTTTTTGTGAGCACTATATGTCACACCCAATATTGTGAAATTGTAGGCCAGTCGTATGGATAATCACTGATATACCCGTGATTAGACCGATTCTGATGATTTTTAGTAATTCAAGCTTAAAAGTTAATATACCTTACTATTTGTGGGCAGTATATGTCACTTTGGCCAAGGTTGAGTCGATGCCGAGGATGGGACCCAACAACTGTCAGAGGTTAAAAACGGTCGGATTTCATTAAGAATGCATGAACTGAAATCTGCCCTGTGAACGGACAGCAAAAGGCTGTATCTACTTTTCTGTGAAAAGCGAGATTGTCACTGTAATGCAGCGAAAATCTCGCTTTAGACAAAAACGGTATTGCTGCCTTTCGCTTGAAAAGGGGGTCGCCGTGAGATAGCCTTAGTCGCCTGCTCGGCGTTAAACCCAAATAACTAACTAACCAGCTTTCCCGTGGGGGCAAAATAGAACAGACCTACCTTTGTTGGCCCCGTCATCCTCTGTCTGGTCTGAAACAAAGGAAATAAATGTGTGAGAAAATTTCGCAAGATTATGTCAGATAAAGATTACGCGATGACGTCAAAAAAGAGAGAGGGTCAAATGAGGTCGATCTGAGGGCTGGTCTGTGATTTTGAACCTTACGACTTTTCAGCCGTAAGGTCCAAAATCACAGACCAGCACACATGTAATAAACTGTATTACGTTCATGTGGGGGAGCGGGGGCCATTAGGTACAAATGTTCGCTTACGTCAATAGGAGTCGATAAGAGCCAACATTCTCGGACCGACCCGAAAATGTTGTGGTGTAAATTGAGGCACGTCATATAGTCTTAAAAGTGCATGATCCAGTGCAAAAATGCGACTATCATTGTGCCAAACCCGTACGACGCACATAAAAAAAAAAAATCCCAACAAAGAAAGAAACACGCTCAGAATGAATAATTACAGGTTGCGTTGTACTTTCTAAGCTTGTTTCTTTATTTGTTGTAACTTTCTTTACAAGTCCACTGAATGCGTAATGCAGGCCTATGAGATGAGCTGTTGTCGTTGTGTGGTTTCAAAGTCGAATGCACTTTTCAAATGGGGGCAATCCAGGGGCGGATCAGTTACTCCGGGGGGGGGGGGGATCCAACATTTTGTTTGGGACCTTCAACCGGATACAAAAGGCCTCCCCGGCTCTAGACCTTGCTTCCAGGGGCCGAAGAAATCGAAAAGCAGGCGAGGGGGGTGGGGGTGGGGGCGGGGTGTTTGTGGGGGGGGGGGGGTGGTGGAAAGAGAGACGTGCGTGTTAAGACTCTCACCATTCGCCAAAATATCAAACAACGGGGAGGTAGGTTTGGGGGGGGGGGGGGGGGTTCCAAACAGCCCCAAAAGGGACTTTTGTTATAGCATTTTAAAGAATTTTGGGTCGGGGGTGGGGGTGGGGGGTATCCGGAACCCCTGGAACCCCCCTTCCCCAGATCCGCCCCTTCAATGCCCAGTCAAGGTACGCAGCTGTCGCGCATGCAAAAGCACTTTACGTCTGTGCTGTAATTCTGACCGTACATAGTTTGCACAAATGCAACACATAACATTATCTTAAAATTGGCCAACTTTTAACCCTTTGCGTGTCGGTAGCGGTTTTAGTCGCGATGATTCCTACAGGAATAACACACTGACATCCTACAGGAATCATCGCGACATAACCCGCAACCGACACGCAAAGGGTTAATGAAACTTAGTCCGAGCAATAAAGGGTTAATAGTTAGCAATATCTCCTCTAGAAATGTTTTAGCCTACGTCTTACATTAACGCTAAACAAGATTTAACCCTTTCCGTGTCGGTAGCGGTTCCTTGTCGCGATGATTCCTGCAGGAATCATCGCGACAAGGAACCGCTACCGGCACGGAAAGGGTTAAGTAATGAACACTGAATGTGGTAAAATTAAATAATTCTCGGCTATTTTTCTCCGTTGCACGTAAATTAAAAAAAAAAGTAAACCTTTGTTGCGTAAGCCTGCTCACGAGTTCTGTTAAAAGAAGGGCAGAAAAAGTGGAGGCCATTTAAGACAACATTGTGAAACCACCAGTATGATATAATCAGCGAATTTAGCAGTCAAAGCCATAAACAGATCGCTTAAACCGGGTGCGCAAAGGCCATCGGACCGACGTCGGCCCGATGGCCTTTGCGCACCCGGTTTAATCTTTGAAATGTGCAAACGCTTAAAAGTTCTGACGCAAATCAGTAGTACGATTCAATGCAAACGGCTAAATATCTCTCTTAAACTGATAGATATGAATTAGCTCATAAAACATATGGAACATAAAATATATTCACACACAGAAAATTGCTCCGAAGGCCCCATGCAGGTAGATTTAAAAAAAAAAAAAAAACCACCACACCTGTAGTCAGTCGTTTAAAGGTGGATCACTTTAGGGCGATCATACCTCTTCAAACCCCAACTGTCATTCCCCTAACAACTCAGTGGTAGATTCACGACGTTATATTTCAAGACTTTAAACCGCCACTGTCATTGCTAAATGGCTTGTGAGAGGTCTGAAACCCCAACGTCATTCCCAAATGATTTGTGAGCGGTCTAAAAAACCCACTATCATTTCCAACAAAAAGAATGGTTTGTGAGCAGTGTGGAAACCCTACTGTCATTCCCCAATGGTCTGTGAGCAGTGTGAAACCCCACTGTCATTCCCAAATGGTTTGTAAGCAGTGTGAAACCCTACTGTCATTCCTAAATGGTTTTGTGAGCAGTGTGAAACCCTACTGTCAATCCCAAATGGTCTGTGAGCAGTGTGAAACCCCACTGTCATTCCCAAATGGCTTGTGAGCAGTGTGAAACCCTACTGTCATTCCCAAATGGTTTGTGAGCAGTGTGAAACCCTACTGCCATTCCCAAATGGCTTGTGAGCAGTGTGAAACCCTACTGTCATTCCCAAATGGTCTGTAAGCAGTGTGAAACCCTACTGTCAATTCCAAATGGTCTGTAAGCAGTGTGAAACCCTACTGTCAATCCCAAATGGTCTGTAAGCAGTGTGAAACCCTACTGTCAATCCCAAATGGTCTGTAAGCAGTGTGAAACCCTACTGTCAATCCCAAATGGTCTGTAAGCAGTGTGAAACCTTACTGTCAATCCCAAATGGTCTGTAAGCAGTGTGAAACCCTACTGTCAATCCCAAATGGTCTGTAAGCAGTGTGAAACCTTACTGTCAATTCCAAATGGTCTGCGAGCGGTCTGAAAACTGACCCCATTGTCTTTCCCAAAGGGCTTGTGAGCGGTCTGAAAACCCACTGTCATACCCAAACGGCGTGCGAGCGGTCAAAAACACACTGTCATTCCCAAATGGCATGTGAGCGGTCTAAAATGCCCACTGTCAATCCCAAATGGCTTGTAAGCGGTAACAAAGCAAAAAACAAAACAAAACAAAACAAAACAAAACAAAAAACCCAAACGAAACAAAAAACAACAACTGTCATTCCCAAATGGCTTGTGATCGGTCTGAAAACGCCATTGCCATTTCTAAATGGCTTGAAATTGGTCTTACCTCACGCCATAAAAAAACCCACTGTCACTATTCCCAAATGGCTTGTCAGTGGTCTGAAAAACCAAATGTCATTCCCAAATGGCTTGTGAGCGTCTCAAAAGCTCACTGTTATTCACAAATGGCTTGAATCAGTCTTACCTCAAGCCATACAAACCCAACTGTTATTTCCAAATGGCTCATGAGCGGACTGAAAACAATACCGTCATTCCCAAATGGCTTGAGAGCCGTCTTATCTCGCGCCGCTCTGAACACCCCACTGCCATTCCCTCAGGAGAGAATGACAGTGGGGGTTTCAGAACGAGAGGTATGACTGCTCTCAAGATATTCACCGTCAACTAAACCCTGAGTTATTAGAGGAACCTACAGCGGCAAGGGCGGTGTGACTACTCCAAAGAGATTCACCGCAAAATGCCTAAGTACAAAAAGACCTCTTCTAATGTATAAAGGTCCTTCGCGGCATGTTCCCCGCTGAACAGAAGATAAAACGGTAATCGACAAGATACATGTATTCAATGACAGCCCATCACACAGTCTATTCAATCTGCAAGAGACATAGATTCTCATGAGCCCCTGCATGCAGGGGCTCATGAGAATCTATGCCTCTTGCCCGCCGAGATCACATCCTGTGTGCCTCAGCGTGCGGTGCATTTGGTAAGTTCAGTATAACTAGAGAGTAACATGTAAGAAGGATTTATAAACTGCCTAACACAAATATTCTGGCTAAAAGTTTTTGTACGTTTGGATTATGAGATTGCACTGTACGAACACAGCAAAGCTTTGAATTTATCGTACAGAACTACAAACACATGAACATGCGAGCGCGAGTACACAAACACGTACGCACACACACACAAGCACGCACGCATGCACGAACGACACACATGCACGCTAAAACACATACAAACAGAAAAGCACGCACACGAACATGAACACAAGCTCACACACACACACACACACACACACACACACACACACACACACACACACACGCACACACACGCACACACACGCACGCACACGCACACGCACACACACACACATACACACACGCAAACACGCACGCAATCATCCACCCACACACAAGCTTCACAATGAAATTAATTAACCCATTTCTGAAGTATCATAATCTTTCATATAATCAATATACCGCCAGTACGTAACAAGAGGTGACTTCATAAAATTTTCATATGTGACTGACACCCCCCTCCCTTCCCCCTCCTCCTATTTGCAAGAGGCATAGATTCTCATGAGCCCCTGCAGCTGCAGGGGCTCATGAGAATATATGCCTCTTGCCCTTCATTTAAATCCTCATATTGCGGAGCTATTCCGAGTTTTCAGTAAAAAAAAAAAATTCCATCAGTGAATGAAGCTGCCATCAATCTTCGCATTGTGCTGCTGTCGAGTGACTGGAAAATGAAAAGAATGGAGGTGTGATTGAGTGTGTTTCATACCGCATTGGCCCATAAGTTTGGAATTTTCAGATTTTGAAACTCCAAACGTCCTGTCTGAAGAATACATTACAATTTGGTAGACGGATCTGCCATGATAGCTCGAGGGCGGTGCCACATTAGCTTGAAGAAAGACAAGGGGATGGTTCATACCACACTGACCCATACGTTTGAGATTTTCTGAAGACCACAAAAGAGGACGGATCTGCCATGGGATTTTAACTCATACGCTTATGCCGCTCATCCGGAGGCGGCACGTCTCGAATGAGTTAAGGGTGTTGCCACATTAGCTTCAGGAAAGAGAAGAGGTAGATCATACCACACTGACCCATAGGTCTGAAATGTTCAGGTTTTGGAGTTGTCCTCATGCAGTCACACCAGACACACTCACGTAAGTTTTGTTTTTTTTTGTAGAAAAAAACTCACTCAGTTGCAACTCGTCACACGTGGCACAAGGTTGTAGACCACACCGGAGTAACAGTTCCAACAGTACTGTATTCTCACGATGCACTCTCAGCACAATGCATCCACACTTTGATGCACTATCTCTCACAATGCATCCTCATGTTGATACAATGTCTCTTACAATGCACGCACACACTTTCTAACACTCTCTTTTATACTGTCACAGATTTCTAGAACAATCCCGCAAATTACACAACTCAGAAAAGAAAACGTAACCCAAATGATTAATACTCATTAAAAAAAAGAGCATTCTAGATTTGTCTACAGTCTTCCACTAAAATCTAGATGCATTAGTACGTAAACGTCATGAAATATAACCAACATGTATACTACAAAATCATAGACAAAAAAGGCGGCACTGATGCAGATGTCAGAGCACGAATCGGTAAAGCCAGAGCAGCCTTTCTCCAGTTGAAAAAAGTGTGGAGTTCCAGAGAGCTGTCACAACACACCAAAGTCCGGATTTTCAACTCCAATGTAAAAGCAGTTCTCCTATATGGAGCAGAGACATGGAGATTGACAAAAACCACAGTCAACAGAGTACAGACCTTCATGAACAGTTGCCTTAGAAGAATTTTGAAAAT
>BTPG01000001.1:137903882-138146971 GCA_036245525.1 Semisulcospira habei
TGTGAACATTTGGCTGCAGACTGAACATTGTGAACATTTGGCTGCAGACTGAACATTGTGAACATTTGGCTGCAGACTGAACATTGTGAACATTTGGCTGCAGACTGAACATTGTGAACATTTGGCTGCAGACTGAACATTGTGAACATTTGGCTGCAGACTGAACATTGTGAACATTTGGCTGCAGACTGAACATTGTGAACATTTGGCTGCAGACTGAATCCGCTGATTGACGCTACAACCATGAGATTCGATCAGTGTCATTGCTGGGGGTACAGGCTGTATATTGACAATTGAGCGTGAATAAACACTAGGACGTTTTTTTATTTTTTTAAATTTTTGTTGTTGCTGTTGTTAGACTGCAATCCAGACTAAAAAGGTGACTGCCAAGCGTGTAAAGTGCAAAGAAGTGCCCAACGGAGAAAGAAACACGCCTAAAGACAGTTACAAGACAATTGTGTTGTAACTGTCTTTTCTAAGCGTGTTTCTTTCTCCGTTGGGTACGTCTGTAAGAAAGGGCCTGGGTGGAGCAACGGGGTGGGGGTGGGGGGGTGGGAGGGGGGTCCGGTGAATGGGTGGGTGGGTGTTATATTTCACCAAGGCCGTGGGTGGTGTCTTAAAAAAGGTGGATAATTATCGAGCACCGATCTCTTATTTTGGATCTACCGGCAAATATCCCAAACTCACAGATTGGCATACACATTAATCAGATTGTTGCTTTGTCTACCGAGGTCCTCTGATCGACATCAGACAAAGCTGGTCTGAGCGCCGGCAAAAAAATGGCATGATGTCGGGTCGAGGACTGTTTGCGCACCGGGTTTATCGTTCTGTAGTTACGCTGTAACGCCGACGCACTACAGCAGGAGACGGATCGACCATGATCATTCAAGGGTAGTGCCAGATTAGCTTGGCGCCGACAGGCACCAAGCTAATCTGGCACTACCCTTGAATGATCATGGTCGATCCATCTCCTGCAACTTGTACATAATTGTTAGGTGACACCTCCCTGCAGTGTAATGCATATCTGTTTGTACTTCTCTCAGCTTCTCGAAATCCTTGTGGTGATTCGCACTGAAGTACAAACAGATGTGCATTACACTGTAAACAGGTGTAACAATTATGTACAAGCTGCAGTGCGAAGTCACCACAAGGATTTGGCGAGGTGGGTGAACATGCATTCTGGTTAACACATTCGGGACGTGCCGTATCCGGATGACTGCCGCATTGTTTTTGTGTGTGTAAAGACCAGGCCTTAACCCATATCATACTGAGGCTAAAAGCTTCAAATTTGTACACTGCCGTATGCAGGCTACATTACAGTACTTACAGATGAGGATATAGACCAATGGATTTAGTTCATGGGTAGTGCCAAAATAGCTTGGCGCCTCTAGGCCTCTAGGCGCCAAGCTATTCTGGCACTACCCATGAACTATTTTTGTCACACTTATTTCACACACTGGTGTATTCCGAATGATAAGGGTTAAAGTACCATTACACGTAAATTTGAACACACATTTCGGCCACCATTTTGTGTTTGTTATGCTTTGTCGATACACCTAACGAACTTTAACAGCAGTTGGGACACGCAGCAAAAGCACACGCGTAATCGCACTTATTTATTCTGCCCAGCCGTTAGCGTGTTAATCTATTTTTTAGCTGTATCTCGTACTGAAAGAGTTGTATTTATAGAACGGAGTAGAGTCATTGTCAAATTACTTGATGTCAAAACGACCTTTGCTGAACTGGATTGTCCTGTGTCTAAGTAAGCCATATTTAGACCTGTGTGTAGCGTTTCGTAACCATCTGTTACAGAAGTGTATCTTTGAACAGTTACTGCGGTAGTGGGCCTTCAAGGTCACAGGTCGCCAAAACCTTTTATCGGCATTCAGGAGGATGCAAACCCACTTAGATAATGACCAACGTATTGTCCCACCAAACGGGTTTCTTTTTCTTTCGTTTCTTGTGGTCCGTACGACTTAAAGAAACCCCGAAGGTTTTCAGTTAACCATCTTAGCCCTAAGGCCCCATTTCCCAAATTTTGGGATTATCACCTGACACCTATGTACCAGTTGCAGGAGATGGATGGACCGTGATCATCCAAGGGTAGTGCCAGATTAGCTTGGCGCCTTCAGACGCCAAGCTAATCTGGCACTACCCTTGAATTATCACTGTCCACTGCGGTAGGGTCTTGGGCTCAATGGGTTAAGGCGTGAGCAAACAATCAATCAATCAATTAATCAATCAATCAATCAATCAATCAATCAATCAACCAACCAGTTAACCAAGTAACCAATCAATCAAGCAATCAGTCAACCAGCCAATCAACCAATCAGTCAATCAATTAATCAGTCCAGTCAGTCAGTCAGTTAGTTGATCGATCGACCGACCAGCCGATCAGTTCATCAAAGGACGGGAGTGGTGCTAAGTGTGTTCAGCACCCTCACTCCATCAGCCCGTCTAAAATGGAAAAGCATTTTCCACTTGGATCTTTAGTTTCTTCCTCACGTTATCTTTTCTTCTTCTTTTTTTTCAGGTAGGGGTTGTGGGGGGGGGGGGGTAGGGGCGGGGGGTGGGGTGGGAGGGGGAGGGGGCTGTCAGACACCCCTGTATCTCCACCTTTCCCCCCCCCCCCCCCCACTCCCTGATCCACCCCTACACGGGATCTCAAGTTCATAAACTGCGCGTGTGGGAAAATAGACTATGTATACATACATACGTTGCCAGCAGTTTATGGCTGCCTTAATTGCTCTTTAAACGGTCCTAACAATGAGAATCTTTGCTCACGTCTCTCAAGATAGCAGCGCACTCAGCCGGTTCCGTGAAACAGCATTATATTATTGATATTACAACACGCAGGTGTACTCGGCAAGCCATAACTCCTGATTCAAAACTGTAAAACTGTACCCGGTTTTTTTTCAGGGAAAAAATGTAGTCATAAAATAATAACCAATACAACAACCAGCCAACATTCTACAGACGAATTTTAAAAATCTGACTCCCATGTACAACAAAACCTGTTATGATCGACTGTCTTTGTGAGAGATAACCTGTCATTAAAGACCATCATATAGGTGGCTGTAGCTGTGACTGTGGCTGTGGCTGTGACTGTGGCTGTAGCTGTGACTGTGGCTGTAGCTGTGACTGGCTGTAGCTGTGACTGTGGCTGTTGCCACCTCAATGATGGTCTTTAATGACATGTGACACTTTTTGCCATTCAACACTTCTCTTGGTTAGTTTGGGGTTTAACGTCCACGGCACCAACGTGATAATGGACGGCCCTGACGGGCGGGTTATGGGGGACAGGGAAATCTATCACCTATGGAGTACGACCTGAACACTGATCAACTCAGGCGCACTCGAACTGTGCCACTTTGATTTACCAGGACCTTTCAACGGACATGCCAGCTATTGAACAAGCCCGTCTTTTACCCCTGGATTGCGAGTCCAGCTACCGGGGCCGGGACGGGGATTCGAACCCACGACCCGGCGATTGCCTTCGCTCTCCTGCTCCGACGCTTAACCGCCTGAGCTATTTCGGACTCTGCACTGGCCGATATATATTCCCTTCGCTCTTCTGCTCCGACGCTTAACCGCCTGAGTATTTCTCTTTCTATTTCTCTTAACACTTCTCTTCAGAGATCGCCTGTCTTTATTACCATTTCTTTCTTGCAAAAAAGAGGCGGTTACTCAAAACAGGTTCTACTGTAGCTAACAAAAACTGATGTGTGCTGGTTTGTGATTTTGGACCTTACGGCTTCCAGCACACACAGAGTAACATTAACAACAACTGTCAAACCGCGGTACTTACGTTCAAGCGAGGAATTCACGATGAGTGCAACGGAATACAACGGACATAGAGACTCGTGTGCGTCAACAGGGGCGCAATCGATCTGAATTTTAATGATCCGATTCCAGTCAGTTAGTGACAGTACACAGATCTTGCATCACGCATCTTTGTGTGAATTCGTCAGGTAGTTCTCAAACTGGAATAACTGAACTCCAGCAGTTAACTTGCATGACACTCGGTTTTCCAAATAAAAAATCTGAATTTTCCGGAGGAGTTGTCCATCTTGATATGTAGGTAGTGTTTGCGAACTTCGACACAGAATGTCATTTACCGTAGAGGTATAAGGATAATATGCCTTGAGTTCACTCTTTTCTGCGGCAGGAGATGTGCCGGTTAGCAATCACGCTAGACAACTCCAAACGATTCGGTTTTTGAAACAGCACGCCTGAGTTTGCAGTCATGAAGAAGAGAGGCTTAAAGAACGGGCGATTTTTTTTTTTTTTTTATAGGAGTGAAGACTGTCACCCATTGATGTGATTGTGGCTGTTCGTGTGTGTTACACGGACATAAAATTAGATTCCATTATAAGAATCTAAGCACTAGGTAATATTTTGATTTGTCGATTACTTCTCATCTTGTTTTGTTTTTTTTTTGTTTTTTTTTTTGTATCACAAAAGATAATTACTGTCTGCAAACTTGATGAGTTCAGTGATAATATTTTCTCCCCAGACCAACTGCTGTCTATGCACACGCAATGCACCCTGCCCAATGCATACCTCATGCAGGTGCCTGACAGCAAACACCGATACACCAACTACAAGCTAAAGGGTGCATGAGCAAACGAGAGGCAAGTTTCAAAATAATTAGATACAGGGCCGCAGCAGATGGCTCCGACCTTCGCCATACCAATAATGTATACATTTTTTTGACAAGACCATATAATTATTTCTTTTTATGCCCTCGACCCAAATTAATTTAAATGTTACTAATTTTTCCATTTTGGGGGGTTGTGCGAATTCTTCCACCCCCCCCCCCCCCCCCCCCCCCGATTGACTTTAGGAAGCAGATGAAAGCAAGCTGGCATCATGCAGGCATGCACCCCTTCGGCTGGAGCATTAGGTTTCTTTCACCTCGTGCTATGGTTATGAGATATGAAATAAATGTTAGGAAACAGATATATATATATATATATATATATATATATATATATATATATATATATATATATATATATATATATATATATTATGTAATTGGTATTCTAACCACAATATGTCATTCATAGTTTATCTATGTTTGCACTGACAGCAAACCATGTGGGATTTATTTCTGATCACTCCATATAGCAATGTTCTCTATCAGAAAACTGAAATGACTCAACCCGCAAAAATAAATATCAAGGAAATATATCAGTTCACAACGTCAAGAGGTATATCTCACTTGATCTTCATTTTGTGACAAAAACATTGTTTTCAAATACACTTCAATGTATGGTTTAAACGGACGGGCGATTGCGACTAGGATATTCTAGCCAATGAGCGAACGAGGCACCTCCGTAACCCCCTGACTTCTACTGTCGATATCGTATATACGCGTCTTTTCCGTCGAACGATATCGTCAGTAGCCGTCAAGGGGTTAACTCAACATCCATGGTAGTTATTTTCGTTGATCGCTTGATAGGACGATAACTCCCAAGTCAACAAGGCTACGGGATTACTGTCCTCCCGGGAAAACGCTTTAGTGCCTGCAGGAGATTTTTGCGTGTTTAACCCCGTCACTGTCGGGGAAACTTTAACCCCCTTTCCCTGCCGAGAAAACTGAGTGACTATCCGACTGCAAGAGGAGCGTAGATCCCCACGAGCGAAGGAAAAAAAAAAAAAGAGCAGACAAATCTTGTGTTTTGCGACATTAAAATATTAATGATCAGTTGTGGTTTTTTTTGTGCCGACATGTTACCGACCATTAACGAGAGAGATATTGAGAACCGTTAGCCCTTTCTTGCCTGAAGAAGGTCGCTTTAAGGCTAAAAGATAAAAGCCTTTCATTTTGAGACATTAAAACGTCATAATCAGTTTTTGTGCGGACATGTTATTGAACATTAATGAAAGAGATATTGCCAAGCATTAACCCCTTGTTGCCTGAAGGCGGTCGACTTAAGGCTAAAAGACAAAAAAAAAAAATATATATATATAGATAACAAACCTTAAAACATAAAAAAGTATTGTCTTTTTTCATTCCATATTATATACCCCTTTAAATTACAGAGTGAACATAAAATATATTAACTCATTCAGCCCGACGGCCGTACTTCCCAAATTTGGGAGGCGTCATCTAATGAATATGCACCAGTTGCAGGAGATGGATCGACCATGATAATTCAAGGGCAGTGCCAGATTAGCTTGGCGCCTGTCGGCGCCAAGCTAATCTGGCACTGCCCTTGAATTATCATGGTCGATCCATCTCCTGGCGTAGTGCGTCAGGGCTGAATGGGTTAAGGGTCTTATACATCCTCTACATGCCACTTTGACTTACAGAGTGAACATTACAAAAATAAATATTAATTGTCTTTTTCATCCTCTAAATCACAGAGTGAATCTGTGTACCGTTTAGTGGATTGAGAGTTGTCAACTTTTGCACTATCTCGAGACATCTCGGCTTTGATTGATTTCACTCGTAAGTTGCGCCGCACTACACTCACACGCAAACTCGGGCTAAGGCACTCAGTTTGACGAACCGCTTGTGCCGATCATAGTAAACAAGAGGCATAGAGTCTCATGAGCCCCTGCGACAGCAGGGGCTCATGAAAATCTAAGCCTCTTGCAGATAAAGGGGTTGAACGAGAGACTTGGTAGAATAACTCACTTCTCGAAATGTCATAGCCAACTGCACGAACACGGGTTTAGCGAAGACAACGGAGATAAGATTGGAGAGCGCCTTTTTAAGACGATGGAAATTAATTCCAGGTTTAAAGGTCCGTGTATCACATATGTTATTTGCAGTTTTGCCATTGGTTGATTAATCGATTGATTTAGTGAGTGAGTGAGTCAGTGTTGTTGCAGTTTTGCCATTAACTGATTGATTGTTTCGTTGATTGATTGATTGATTGATGAATTGATTGATTGATTGATTGATTGATTGATTGATTGATTGATTGATTGATTGATTGATTGATTGATTGATTGAGCGAGTGTTGGTTGCAGTTTTGTCATTGATTGATTGATTGATTGACTGACTGACTGACTGACTGATTGATTGATTGATAGATTGATTGATTGATTGATTGATTGATTGATTGATTGATTGATTGATTGATTGATTGATTGATTGATTGATTGGTTCGTTCATTCATTCATTCACTGACTGGCGGGCTGGACGGACGGACAGACAAACGAATTAATGGACGAACGGACAGACGAAAGGATGGATGAATGGAGGGACGGACGGACGGATGGATGGATGCATGGGTGCACAAATGAATGAACGAATGGATGAAAATGGACGCCCTTTATCCCAATGAGGCAATCCTGGCTGAAGAAGAACTGTTCTATTAAAATCTACTGCACTTTCCCGGTGAAACATGTATCTTTAACTTTAGTGATGCATTACAGTCAAGCCCTGGAGAGTTGGACAATTAAAATGTAAAGCCTTCAATATCCGGTGCATGTAAACGCGTCGTTTGATCAAGACTGACACACTTCTTAAGGGATATACAAATGTGGACTATTTTCAGCACGAATCTAAAAGTGTGCATTTACAGAGATTAATTGGCACACTCGAAATTAGGACACCACAGCGGGAGATAGCTCGGCCATGGTCGTTCAGTCAAGAGTATTGCCAGATTAGCTTGGCGCCTTTCAAGGCGCCAAGCTAATCTGGCAGTACCCTTGAACTATCATGGCCTAGCTATGATTCACAGTCTGTGTTAAGACACCACCCGATGTAGCAAAAGGTTTTATGCGATTTTTAAGCGTTCATTATAAAAATCGGGTTTAAGTAGTCAGTCACTGTGCAACTCTTGCAGATAGATGGCGCTCAACGAAGAATGGTTTCCCTAAAAAGTAAAAGGCTTTCGGGCCTGCTTTAGACTGATGTCACCCTGAGGACGTTTAGCTTTCTGGCCAACAATATTATTACAAGCATAGCTCGGCCAACTAATTCGATTTTTTTGATTTTTTTAGTATCTAAAATGAACGCGTAAAACTATTTTGAAAGAGAAGAACCCGATCAAAAAAGAAACACGCTTAGAAAGAACAGATGCAACACAATTGTGTGAGGCCCATGTCGGAGTGATGATTTTTCTGCAACAGCATTTTAACCCTTTGGCTGTCGGTAGAAGTTTTTATCGCGATGATTCCTGCGCTAGCGACGATTATTTTGCCACTGGGTTGAAATTTAACACCCCGGATGAACGCGTCGAACCGTTTTCTATTGAAACACCACGAGCATGCAGAACAGGCAATCGCCATACATCTACCGCTGAGCTATTGTGTGCGTGGCACTTGTATCCTTGAAAAAAAGGACTGGTGACAAAACCCGTGTCTGTCTAGTCTGTCTACCAGTGGCACTGACGCTTAATTCTCGCTTCAGTATGCCGCCCACTGCAGCCATTTTAAAGGGATTCGTTCATTCAGTCGTTATGTACGATGCTTGCGTTTGCAAATGCAATAGACTGTTTCCTAAAGCGTGTTTCATTTACAACATATGCAAGCTTAACCAAGAAAAAAAATGGACACCACACTGCTTGCAAGAGGCACAGGGGCTTGCAATTGCGGGGGCTCCATGAGGATTTATGCCTCAGTCAGTCTTGCTGAAACCACTTGGTTTCCGCCATTGTTCATGGGACGACTGGAGCCGCTCTCAGTTTCGCGTTGAATGGACACACTTTTCAGTCAGACGTGCATAGTACGTACAGTGACAGTAAAGGGTTGAAAGAGATCCGAACATATCCATGACAACAGCACCTCTAAATAACCCTCCCTTTTTTTCCGAGGGGACAAAACTCCTCATTGTGAATGTCCAAATTATTTAGTTTCCGCGATGGCTCTTGTTTATGTATGCGGCGGGGAAGGGAGGGTTGGGTTAATTTAACCCATATCATACTGGAGGCTAAAAGCTTCAAATTTGTACACTGCCATATGCAAGCTGAATTATAGTCATTACAGATAAGGATACAGACCGATGGCTTTAGTTCAAGGGTGGTGCCAGAATAGCTTGGCGCCTAGAGGCGCCAAGCCTCTGGCACTACCCTTTAACTATTTTAGTCAAACTTATTTTACACACTGGTGTATTCCGAATGATAAGGGTTAAATGTAACATTCGTAGTATATTTGGCGCACTTTAAAGTACCATTACGCGCCTGATAAATTTGAAGGCACATTTCAGCACCATTCGTGTTTGTTATGCCTTGTCGACACGCCTAATGAACTTTAACAGCAGTTAGGACACGCAGCCAAACCACACTCGTAATCGCACTTATTTATTCTGCGCTGCCGTTAGCGTGTCAATCTATTATTAGCTGTTCCTCGTACTGAAAGCGTTGTATTTATAGAACGGAGTGGAGTCATTGTCAAGATACTTGATATAAAGGCGATGTGTGCTGAACTGGATTGTCCTGTGTCTAAATGAACCATAACTAGATCTGTGTTTACCGTTTCTTAACTGTGTACACAGAAGTGTATCTTCGGAACAGCAACGGCGGTAGTGGGCCTTTAACTCATTTAAATTTCACAACTTCAAAGCAGATTTTCGCAACTTCTGGAGACTACCAATAAACACTGTGCACTGGCTGTGAAAAATGAATCAACCATGATGGTTCAAGGGTATGACAGATTAGCTTGGTCCTCACTAGGCACTAACCTTGACTAGTCATGAACAGTTTATGTGCCATTGTCGCGTCTCCAGAACTGATGTTGACACACCAAAATGTCGTCAGTGTCTTGAAGGACTTCTTTCACGTTTTATTTATCATGTTTATCTTTCAGATACTTGGATAGAAATAGAACCGATTACTATCAGAGAGAATACAGGGGCCCATGAGAATCTATGCCCCTAGCAGTTGCAAAGCGATGGTTGAGACCACGAAAACATCAACGAGCCAAAAACAACGGGCAAGTAAACTTGGACAAACATGCGTGCGGACTTTATAAGGAAGCATTGCTCTAAAGTGCCAATCTCTACCAGCAAGAGACATAGACGCTCATGATGCCCCTGCGAGTGCAGTGGCTCATAAGAATCTATGTCTCTTGCTAACGGAAGGAGATGGACGAGATTATGGAACCACAGTAACTGCCTCTCTGCCTCTCTGTTTAAAAGGTTAGGTATAAATGTTGGGTACCGGCCCCCATGCGCAAAAGGCCATCGGGCCGACGTCGGCCGCCGTTGGCCCGCGCACAGCCGTGCGCGGGCCAACGGCGGCTGACGTCGGCCCGATGGCCTCTGCGCACTGGGGGGGGGGGGGGCCATTAGTCTTGGTTAGGTGGGTAGTAGTACTGGTACTAAATTGAGTCTTACCTAGTGAACCGTTTTAGCAATTCCACACAAAAGGGTGACACTGTAAAGCAGTAATGAACATGTACAAAGCGGTGAAAATGTTTGAAATAAAATTCTTACAAGATACTCAAGAGCCAGCGTTGCGCACGCATTCGAACACACGCACGCAAAAACGGCATGCACGCACGCAGACACACACACACACGTACACACATACGCACACACGAATGAGCGAGCGCACGCACGTACATACGCGCGTACACACACACACACACACGTACACACACTCACACACACACACACACACACGTGCATACACACACACGCACAAACACACACACACATACCGTCATACAAACACACACACACACGCACACACACAAGCACGCACGCACACACACACACACACACACACACTGACACACACACACACACACATATAGATATATATATATATTCTTTCTTTCTAGCACCCCACTTTCCGACTCTAATCCACCCCATCCACTCCCATCCAACCCCATCCGCCCCACCGCCGCCCCGGACCCCCACTTCACAAATATTAATCAGCACTGACACCCACAACAGCCGGGGGGTGGACTGCACTTTAACTCAGTCAGCCCCGACACTCCACACCAAGACGTGCATCGAGCATGATAGTTCAAGGGTGGTGCAAGAATAGCTTGGCGCCCATAGGCGCCAAGCTATTCTGGCACCACCCTTGAACTATCATGCTCGATCTGTCTCTGGAATCGTACTACAATCCTTCAGAGGGCAACTTCAATTTGGAGGATAATGGGTGTTATGTGTAGAATGTGTTAATTTACTGACAGAATACATGTTCACATCGGTTTGCTTAACCTCTTTCAGGCGCAAGACTGGCGGCACTGAAAACGGCACACCTAATGAGACGCAACGCTCGAACTCTAAAGATCGATCCGCAAAGCTAATCTGGCACTACCCCCCCCCCCACCCCCCTTAGAGACATTATGGTCCGTCCCTCACAACTACTGGTGTGATCGCCTAAAAGAAACATTTTCAAGAGCTGGGCTGTCAGCAAGTGCGCAACAGTGCATTGAACCGACCCAAGAGCACTTGAATAAAACTTCGCACAACCAGCCACACCGTTAAGCGGCCAAGCACTCAAATTATGCTTTACCATTGTGTGCGTAAGCCTCAGGCTGAACTCAATGCTAAAATATTTTAAGTATAGCACACTGGCGTAACACCAGCCAACAACTTTACACGTGTTGACTGCTGGTCCGTAATCCTGAGCCTTACGCACTCAACACTTTTTATGTGTGCTGGTCTGTGATTTTGGACCTTACGGCCGAAGCCAAAATCACAGACCAGCACTCATTCGGTGTTACCCGACGAAATGTTTTAATGATACCCTGTGGCAGGGAACGGTCGTAGGTCGGTGCAAAGGTGTGTATATACATGTAATGTAATCACGACAGGCTGTGTTAAAGTGTCTGTCAACAGTGATTGTTGGTGAATATCAACTACTCAGGATAAAGCAGTCCTACAAAAAGGGTGGTGTTACATGCAGTGCATTCGAGCAGAGAATCGTCCAAACATAGACGCTGGTATCGGAGAGACTAAAAGCGTCTTCATACACATACACGGATACAGATTATAAACTCTTCTGAGCGCCTTAGCAGTTCAACAAAGAAAGAAACATAGATAGATAGAAAGAAACTAACAAACCGAGCGACTGACAGAAACAACCAACCAGCCAACCAACCAACACTGAAAGGCAACCGATAGACCGACCAACTATCCAACAGCCAACCGACCAGCCGACCGACCGACCAACATCAAGCAAGCAAGCAAACAACCAAACTTGACCAACTGGCTCCAAAAAGAGTATCTATGCAGATAGAACAACCACACACCGCAGCACGCAAAAGGTTCTCGGGCAGTTGTCGGCCGCAGTGGGCCCGCGCACAGTCGTGCGCGGGCCCCGCACTGCGGCTGACTACGGTCCGATGGCCATTGCGTGCTTAGCTAACGTTAGACATTCGCACCAACATGCTCCTACCGTATACCAAAGGCCTTTCCTCCAACAAACCAGGCACACAGAAACACAAATTAAGCGGACGCAGGAACGGACACATTGACATACAACCAGTACGCGGACACACAGGCAAGCGGATAGACATACCTTTGTCAGCATCTCCGCCGTCTCCTTTTCCACGTGTGGATGCTGCGATAGAAAAACAACCAAACAAAGTCAGTTATAGAAAAACAAATGATATTTTCCCATGCATCCTTTAAATGTATCAAGGTTACACACGCACACAAAGAATGCCTTCAAATAACCCAATGCGCAAGAGGCCATCAGGCCAACGGCGGCCGACTTCGGGGGTGGGGGGGGGGGGGGGGGGGGGAGTTGGGGGGAGGGAGAATATAGCAGTGCTAGTAGTCACCTTTTGTCTTTAAAATGAAAAATAGTTTGGGAGAACCTGTTTCTACATTTTAAGCAGACACTTACCAGAGCGAAGATCACTGTCCAAACCGGAATCCTCTGATTCGGGCAGCCTGAAATATTATAATAATTGTAATAATAATAATAATAATAATAATAATAACATTAATAATACTTCTAGTAACAATAACAATAATAACAATAATAATACCATTATAATATTATTGTTAATAATAATAGCATTAATAATAATAATAATAATAATAATAATAATAATAATAATAATAATAATAATAATAATAATAATAATTTAAAAATAATAATAATAATAATAATAATAATAATAATAATAATAATAATTCGTTCGTTCCGTAGCGCGGCCATCATCACCGGAAGTTGATTGTTCTGCCGCAGGTTTTTAAAAAAATGCACACAATGAATAATAGTAATAATGAGTATTTGTATAGCTCATAATCTTCAAACTATTCAAAATATTAATTACACACGAAAAATCCAGAATGACAAGAAACAATTTACCGTCAACTTGGCTTTTAACAAGTTCGGATATATATTAACAAACGTTGGATTTAGCAACACTTTTTCGGAAGTCCAAAACCACACTCTTGTACATGAAAATGACTTGGCTTCTTACAAACTTCATAACAATCAGGCAGTTTGCTATATCGGAAGATTTATTTATTTATTTATTTCATTTTTATTTATTTATTTATTTATTTATTTATTTATTTATTTATTTATTTATTTGCGTGAGGACGTTCGTTCAAAATGACGGACCGGACACGCACATCTAACTTGTTTATGTAACCCTTTCTCTTTCCACGCCATGGTTTCTGAACTCTCGGACACTTTCAACGCCAAAGAATCCCCGCAGCTGTGCAAGGAACGCGCGTCCAACGCGGTGTCAGCGAGAGACATAGATCCTCATGCGCCCCCGCAGTCGCGGGGTCTTATGAGGATCAATGTCTCTTGCGTCTGGGCATTGTTCGTCGAGTTCCGGCAGTGACGTGGTGGTTTTGGCTTAACCCGTTCAACCCCGTGACCATATTTCCCCACATGTGGGAGGTGTCGCCTGACGAATAATAATAATAATTAATAATAATGACGGTATTTATAATGCGCTTATCTTATAATAATTATAACTCTAAGCGCGCACTCACAACTCGCACACGGCGTGCGCACGCTTTAGACAATTAATCACGTACCACAAATAGTGAAAATACATTACGACGGTCATCTTGGGGTGGGGAGTGTGGTGATATAGGTACCCGTTGCAGGAGATGGATTGACGGGGCATGATAATTCAAGGGTAGTGCCAGATTAGCTTGGCGCCTGACGGCGCCAAGCTAATCTGGCACTACCCTTGAATTACCATGCCCCGTCGAACTGTCTCCTCGTGTAGTGCCGTCGGAGTTGAATAGGTTAGGGCTTCCCCACATCCCCACCCGGTCACACCCACCCCACTAACACCCCCCCGCCCCCCACCCCACCAATCCCTCAAACGTTAAAGTACCATTACGCTTAAATCTCAAGACACATTTTATGATCATTTGTGCTTGTTATACCTTGTCGACACACTTAAGATACGATAAGATAAGATAAGATAAGTTATTGGTCGGAGGGGTTCGCTAAACGGACCTTTGTAGGCCTGAGGGAGGTCAAAGAAATCATTGTACCCCGAAGGCCGAAGGCCTGAGGGGTACAATGATTTCTTTGACCTCCCAAAGGCCTACAAGGGTCCGTGCAGCGAACCCCCCCGACCAATAACGTATTTGTTTTCATTACTCCACTATTTTTGTAAAAGAAATCAAGAAGACATCTTGCGACCTGGATCACGCCAGACACGACTGACGTCAAAGGAATATACATTTATACAAAATAGACTTATGACGTAATTTAAAATATGTCATGGCGTTGCCGTCTCCAGTACTGAGTGTGCTTGTTGTTTTGAACAACACTAAGCAACTTTGTACTTTAGAACGTTTGGCGATCTTTTACAGAACAAAACTGGCATCCAAGATGCGTCATCGAGAGGGCTACAAAACGTCCGCCATTTTTCGCTACAGGGGTTTTTATATCACGGTCACATGGTACGGTTTGCCCTAAAGTGACTGGTCGTGTGACTTGGGGAGGAAAACAAAAGATAAGATAAGATAGTTTATTGCCAAATGTTTCCATGTAAAAAAAAAAAATAAATAAATAAAAAACATTGGAATTTGTCTTGATATCAGTTACTTAGACTAAAATAACACACACACACACACACACACACACACACACACACACACACACACACACACACACACACACACACACACACACACAGAGTAAACTCTAAAATATGATTTCATGCTAAATACTAAGCAAATACCGGTATTAAACATGAATGAACTTTATGAACTTAATACTCATTCGAAACGAGCCTCCTCTGGCTTATGCCGCGTATCCGGAGGCAGCACGTCTCGAATGAGTTAACAGCAGTTTAGACACGCAGCAAAAGCACACGCGCAATAGCACTTATTTATTCGATGCCGCCGTTAGCGCGTCAGTCATTGTCAGGTTACTTGAAATGTCAGTGCTGAACTGGATTGTCAGTGCTGTGTCTAAATGAACCATAACTAGACCTGTGTGTAGCGTTTCGCAACCATCTGTTGCAGAAGTGTATCTTTGAACAGTTACGGCGGTATTGGGCCTTCAAGCATCCCATCATATTCTTACTTTCTTCCGCGTCTTCGTCGGCTTCCGTCATCATCGTCGTCACCGTGACCCCTGCGACCTTTGCCCTTGTCGCTTTTCAGCTTGGGAGCCCAGAATTGTGTCGGCTTCCGGTCGCTGTCTTTTAACTCAAATTTCTTCGGTGGCTGAAATTGTGAAAATACAAATTAAAATTATACAACTAGTTATTAGGCTTTAACTCATTCAGCCCCGACGCATCACAGCGAGACATGGGTCGAGCATGATAGTTCAAGGGTGGTGCCAGAATAGCTTGGCGCCCACGGGCGCCAAGCTATTCTGGCCGCCACCCTTGAACTATCATGCTCGATCTGTCTCCACTGTAATACAGTCCCATGGGTGGGACCGAAAAAAAATTGAATCCTGAAACGAGGGTCTTGGGGGGGGGGGGGGGCACTTTTTAAGTGAAAAAAAAATTAAAAATTAAAAAAAAACTTTTTTTTTTTCCTTTTTTTTTTTTTGGGAATCCGGAAATCCGGTTGTATCCGGAAAAGTCCCACCCATGCAGTCCTTTAAAGGGCAACTTCAAAATTTGGGGATTTCGGTCCTGGGGTAGAATGTGTTAACGCGAAGCAGACGACAAATGCGATCACAAGGCGGCGAATCTATGCATAATTTACATGAATGTCTGCAGGCTGTGCGCGCGTCCGTGAAAGTGACGTAAGACACTGAATGTTTTAATTTGGGTTGTCTGGCAAAAATTATCAGCAGACGACTCCGCGATAAAACATAACTTGAGAATATACAAAGAGTGCCTTTCGCTAGCTTTCTGGAAGCTTGAACACTGTCAAAATTGCTCTAGTTTTGCTCTCGTCGTCATAAAGAAATCTTAGTTTTCATATATGATATAAAAAATAAAAAATAAAAAAAAAAACACTCAAAACCCAGTACGTCCGTGGAAGTACGTACTCGTTTATTAGCTGTCTTTAGCCAGTGTAGCCGTGTGACGAGATGTAAAAATAGCATCACGATGGAAACAAAAGATGACGTAATAGGTGACGTAAATTTTCTTTAAAAATATTACAACCCAATGCGCAAAAGGGCATCCGGTGGACGTCGGCCGCCGTTGGCCCGCGCACGGCCGTGGGAAGTAGGTATGATGTCATTATGAAAGTGATGTCATGGTTAGGTGCATATACTATGTCCTGGTCCATAGTATTAGCGGTAGGGCCACTGTTAATCAAAGACATTCACGCAAGGACGATGACTCGACGCCGCACGCAAAAGATCATCGGACTGACACAGGCAGCTGCTGACTGACCCGCGCAAGGCCGTCGCAAGCGGGTCAGCAGTGCGGCGGCCGACGTCGGCCTATGGCCTTTTGCTTGCTTGCTCGCTTGCAACTCTCACGCAGTCGAACGTCAGAGACCGACAGAGTATGCAGGACTTTCAGTAGCGACCAAAGGACGGAATCGATAAAGACTGCCAAGTCATACTCAGTTTTCTTCTGACCTAAGAATACATTTATAGGTCGTTGACATCGGAACGCACAACGCTTCTCGCCAATATCTCCACAAAGAACCACTTTTCTATACCAATCTTAGAACAAATATCATTCAGTGACAGTTACGATTTACTTTTAAGAAAATCGAGCAATGTGTCAGTTGTGCTGTACAGTCGTAAACAATCCGATTATTTTCAAGATATGATTGATTTTACATCCCTACATGTTCCCCAGACATCTAAAGCCCAGTATAAGAAAGGTCCATTTTCACATGAATTGGCCACGACTTCAACCCTGAAACAGCGCAGGCAACCATGAAGTCTGCATGCTTGACCTCGATGTTGAAATCTGAACTTGTCTCTTCACCAATTTTTTACGACTGAACAGCAAAATCGACAAATCATAGGAGTTAAAGTTAAAAAATAAATATATATATATTCCATATTAAGTCAATATTAGGTCAATGGGTATGTGTTCTTAACTCATTCTACCCCAACACCAAAATCCTTAAATTTTTCCCCTGTCCTCTCAAGACTGCATTGCAGTGCAGGACACAGATCGACCATGATAACGGTTCAAGGGTGATGCCAGAATAGCTTGGCGCCCGTAGGCGCCAAGCTATTCTGGCATCACCCTTGAACTATCATGGTGGATCCTTATCCTGCTGGTGTGTGTCTGGGGTAGAATGAGTTAAAGTGGTTACAGAAACGTGTATCTTTGAGGAGATACTTGGGGAAAAAACTTGTGCGCTCCGAAGACATGTATGTCCGACGCCGAAACACGCCGACTTAGAGTGACTGGCTCTCCTCGTGCGTATTGTATTAACCCCCTGAGTGCTGCTGATGATTTCGGTATCGTCAGTAGCAGTGAAGGGGTTAATGTTAAGGCGAACGACCCCCTCCAGCACTGACCCCACCCAGCCCTCTTGGTCTGGTCTGAACTGAGAGAGCCATGTTTCCAATGCTAATGACAGGAACAGCAGGCACAAGACATACATGGACTCCTTGAGGGTCTGTGTCGTTTGCGGCAAAAGTGACGTTCATTGTTTCACCGATTCTCGATGGTAAAAAGGTTAAATGCAATTAGTGAAGGTCTCCAATGCATGGCGGGGGAATATAATCGTCGGCCAGGACTAAATATGAAGTCCTGGCCTACTGTTGACAACAGGCCAGGGCTCTTTATTCAACCCATAAAGCCTGACATGTTACGACAGCTTGTGGATCGGTCATGATAGTTCTGAGGGAGGTGTCAAAATGTCGGCCTGGTCTAACTCATTAGACCTACATCCTGCAGATGAAATTTTCCATTTTTAAAAAAATGAAATTATATGATATATATATATTTATACTTTTTTTTATTTAGATATCTTTTGAGGTCTGCGTCATAGTTCTGGAGACAGATCAACCATGGTAGTTCATAGGGTGGTGTCAGAATAGCTTGGCGCCTACAGGCACCAAGCTATTCTGACACCTCCCTTGAATTATCATGACCGATCCACATCCTGTGCATGGCAGGCTTTATAGGTTGAATAATGAGCCCTGACCTGTTGTCCACAGTAGGCCATGACTTCATAATTATTTAGTCCAAGCCGACGATTATATTCTTCCGTCATGCACTGGAGACCTTCACAAATTGTATTTAACCTTTTTACCACCAAGAATCGGTGAAACAATGACTAAGTCACTTTTGCCGCAAGAGACATTGACCTTCAAGTAGTCCATGTATGTCTTGTGCCTGCTGTTGGTGTCATCAGCAGGCCGATATATATATATTTTTTTTTTGTCCGTCGACATGCATTGGAGGCCAGTGTCTGTGTTTTGATTTTTGTTTAGGTCCAAGATCACAAAGCAGAGCCGTATTAACCTTCCACCCGTCGTCTCCTCGCTTGACGTTGATGAACTGGGTAGCTTTCCTTTCTCCCTTTTTGACGACGAAGCTCCCGCCTTTGGGCAGATCGTACTCTCGGTCCGTGCTGAATGGGTCCTTGGCCACCGTGATACGGCGGCTTCTCTTCACTGGCTTGAAGGCCATGGGAGCTGAGGATTAATTAATAAATTAATAAACCAATAAACGGTGAATTAGAGGCCGAGAGAATAAATGGAAAGGAAACAAATTAATTACAGAATAAAGAAATAATAAAAGTAAATAATCTCTCTCTTGGCTTGACTTCGCGAACGAAGATTTTATAGGAGTTGCCCACGACGTCTGCAGGCTTGTTCGTGGCTGCGGAGGCCAATCCGAGACAGGCAGGTTCGACCGCAGTGGCTGCAGGGGAAGGTATGGCCGGGGTTCTGAGCTGCGGCATCTCTGTTTTTTCTCCTGAGCCGCTTGTCCTTAAGGCTAGCTCTGTGAGAGTCCTCAAAGGAGACAGCTGCCTTGTAAATGGTGGAGCGCCAGGTGTCACGGTCCGCAGCAAGCGAAGACCACTGGTGGTGGTCGATTTGGCAGGCACCAAGTGACTTCTTGAGACAGTCTTTGTATCTCTTCTTTGGTGCCCCTCTGTCACGGTGTCCAGTAGCAAGCTCGCCGAACAGGGTGATCTTTGGTAGGCGATGATCCTCCATCCTGGAGACATGCCCCGCCCAGCGGAGCTGTGTCCGCAGCAGCAAAGCCTCGATGCTCACAGTTTCAGCCTGTTCAAGGACCTCGACGTTGGTGACATAGTCACTCCAGTGAATGCCCAGGATGGTACGCAGGCAGCGCTGGTGGAAGCGTTCGAGGAGTCGTAGTTGGCTGCGGTAGAGGGCCCAGGACTCGGAACCATACAGCAGGGTGGTGAGGACCACAGCTCTGTACACGCTGATCTTGGTGCCTGTTTTCAGCTGTTGATTGTGCCACACCCGCTTGAAAAGTCGCCCGAAAGCGCTGTTCGCTTTTGCCAGCCTGCTGTCAAGCTCCTTGTCCAGCTTGGCGTCCGACGTGATAATGCAGCCAAGGTAAGTAAACTGGTGCACTGACTTTAGATCAGACTCGCCAATGGTGATGTGAGGAGGGCGATACACTGTCTTGGGTGCCGGCTGATGGAGGACCTCTGTCTTTTTCAGACTGACCTCGAGTCCAAAGAGCTGGGCAGCATCTGCGAAGCAAGACGTGATGCGCTGCAGGGCTCTCTCTGTGTGTGCAACGAGGGCAGCATCATCAGCAAAAAGCAGCTCACGAATCAGTTGGTCTAGGGTTTTCGTGTGGGCCTGCAGTCGTCTGAGGTTGAACAGGCTGCCATCGAGACGATACCTGATGTACACTGCATCGTCATCGTCAAGGTCCACTGTGGCCTGCTTCAACATCATGCTAAAAAAGATGGTGAAGAGGGTCGGTGCCAGCACGCAGCCCTGCTTTACGCCGTTGAGAATAGGGAATGGTTCTGAGAGGTCATTGTTGAGTCTGACCTGGCCTTGCTGATCCTCGTGTAGCTGGACAATCATGTTGAGGAACTTTGGGGGACAGCCAAGTCGCTCCAGGATCTGCCACATGCCTTGCCTGCTCACAGTGTCGAACGCTTTTGTTAGGTCGACAAATGTTACGTACAGCCCTTTGTTCTGCTCGCGGCACTTCTCCTGTAGCTGTCTCAGCACAAAGACCATATCGGTGGTGCTCCTGTTTGCTCTGAAGCCACACTGGCCCTCTGGGAGTTGGTCTTCAGCGATGGCAGGTACCAGCCGATTCAGGAGCAGCCTTGCAAGGATTTTCCCAGCAATGGACAGCAGGGTAATTCCCCGATAGTTGGAACAGTCAGACTTCTCGCCTTTGTTCTTGTACAGGGTGATAACGACTGCATCACGGAGATCTTTTGGTAGTGTTCCTTCCTCCCAGCAGCAGAGAAAGAGGTCATGGAGCTTGTTGTGCAGTGCTGTGCCTCCATGTTTCCAGATCTCTGGCGGTATTCCATCAATGCCTGCTGCTTTGCCACTCTTGAGCTGGTGGATGGCTGTGAGGGTCTCTTCAGCGGTGGGCAGTTCGTCCAATTCAACCTTTACTGGGAGGTGTGGGATTTGTAGGACGACTGCTTCTTGAACAGTGCGCTCAGCGCTGAAGAGGCTCTGAAAGTATTCCGACCAGCGGTTCAAGATGGAGGTATTATCTGTGAGGAGTGCCTGGCCATTCGCGCTTCGCAGGGGACTTTGTACCAGGTGCCTGGGGCCATACACTGCTTTCAGTGCTTCGTAGAAGCCCCTGTAGTCACCATTGTCAGCACAAAGCTGGGTCCTCTGTGCAAGTCTGGTCCACCACTCATTCTGGAGATCTCTGAGCTTGCGCTGGAGACTGCTGCAGACGAGGCGGAAGGCAGACTTCTTCACAGGGCAGGAAGGCTGGGCTAGGTGGGCCTGATGGGCGGCTCTTTTTTTTGCTAGGTGTTCCTGGATCTCTACATCGTTTTCGTCAAACCAGTCTTTGTTCTTCTTTCTGGCGAAACCCAAGACTTCTGCAGAGGATTTTGTAATAGCAGTTTTCAGTTGTTCCCAAAGTGTTTCAGGGGAGGAGTCTACTGGGTCCGCTGTGTCTTTGAGCCTGCGCTGTAAATCTGTCTGAAAGGCAGCTTTCACATCGTCACGCTGAAGGCTGGCAACATCAAGCTTTTTCTTGGGGGGCCCCCATTTCTTGGGTTTTGGCCTGAAGTGGAGCCTGAGTTTGCAGCGGACAAGGCGGTGGTCAGTGTGGCACTCTGCGCTGGGCATCACTCTGGTGAGGAGGACGTCACTGCGGTCCCTCTGACGCACTAGGACATAGTCGATAAGGTGCCAGTGTTTGGAGCGAGGATGCATCCAGGTGGTCTTTCGACTGTCCTTTTGCTGAAAAGTAGTGTTAGTGATGACCAGTTGCTGCTCCGCACAGAACTCCAACAGTAGGCGGCCATTGTCATTGCAGTTCCCCACGCCATGCTTGCCGAGGACTCCTTTCCAGGCTTCAGAGTCCTGGCCCACTCTGGCGTTGAAGTCGCCAAGGATGATGACTTTGTCGTCTGCAGGGGTACTCTGTAGGAGGCTGCGCAGGTCAGTGTAAAATTTGTCCTTTTCAGCAGGCTCTGCCAGGAGGGTTGGGGAGTACACACTGAGAAGGGTGACGTGTTGCTGGTGTCTCAGTGGGAGGCGCATGGACATGATGCGGTCTGAGTGGCCCGTTGGTAGGTTTTCCAGCTTAGTCGCAATGGATGTCTTGACCATGAAACCCACGCCTGAGAGCCGTCTTTCTGATGCAGGCCTGCCTGACCAGTAGAGGGTGTACCCAGCACCAAGTTCTTGGAGGCTGCCTTCGTCCGGAAGGCGTACTTCGCTGAGCGCGGCGATGTCGATGTTTAACCTCCGCAATTCATGGGCAATGAGGGCGGAGCGGCGTTCAGGGCGTCCGCTGTCTGCTTTGTCGAGCATGGTTCGGACGTTCCAGCATGCTACGTTGAGTCCGGTCGTGGTCGTCATGAGAGTGGATCCGTTATTCTTTCTTGTTTTTTGACCGCAGGAGAAGATGCCCGTTGACCGCGGCTAGCCAACTGGGGTTGCGAGGGGACGAGCTTTGGTTAGGCCACCTTTTCTAGGCCCCTCTCCGTGTGGAGCAAGCAGTGCTGTCCCTAGAGAAGGCTGCTTGGTCGTTCAGGGTGTGCCGAGTGATGTTGTCATCCCCAGGTCAACATCAGGCGACCAATATCCTGAACCGCCTGCATGCAGGTTTGAGACTGCGGCTTCCAGTGACATCTTTCACCTGCCGTTTCGCCCCTCGCCCGTCGCTACAGGACTTGGAATGGTCAGTGTCATGGTCCGTGGACGTTTCCTAAAGCCTGCGCGGTGGAGCTTTTTGGTGGAGTGCAGTGTGCGCAGTACTGGCCCCACCCTTTAAACCCTTGGTTCATCTGCCATGGCCTAGCAAGCTGGGACGATGGCATCGAGGTCCTCGGGTCGTAGGTTTTATATCAGACTGTCCTTGTCCTAGTCTCTGGCTCAAAAGCCTTCCCCGGAGACACGGGGGCTTTGATGTCAGGGGTTTCCTCCCTTAGCCTTTCCGCAGCCAAGCGGCCAGGCCTGCAAGGCAGCAGGCGACTCGTGGAGGGCGGGGTCGTCTATGTCCCGTGCAGATGTCAACATCTGCCCACTGCCCATACATCCATACAACATTATATGAGAAAAAAAAAAACACAATTATTGTGAAAATAGTAATTGAGAAAGACAATTTTGGGGTGAACATTTCTGGACCTCTTGAGACCCTTGACCTTTCCATGGGATCAGCCAAATTAGTATTCATAGAAAGGTCTTACCATTAGGTATCTCTGTACCAAATTTAGGTTTCAAACTTTCTGCTGATTTCATTTTGAGTAGACTTTTTCCCAGCATAGAAAAAGCTACTGCTAATCCACTGATTACGGCAGAGTGATACACAAGGTTCATTATGTTTTTTGAGTCATTCATTTCTTAGGCAATAAAAATAAAATAAATAAATTTATTAGTGCATGATAAATGGGTCAACAACTTTGGGTATTGTTGGTAATGTGGAGACTTCTGCTTTTGATGATGGAGTGTTTAATTTTTTGGACACTGTTCGAGTCTGTGGCTTGTATTTTTTGTATAATTGGTAAGCTACGTAACCAGATCCGACAACAAATGCGGCAACTACATATTTTGCTGTTTCAGAATTAGACTGGGTTGAAGGTCTTTCACTTTTATGTGTGGCCTACCCGGCACCGGCCTCCACGTGGTGTAGGTGGGTAGTCCGCTCAGTCCCTGACTGAGTGGGCTAGCAGACGGGTGCCATCTTTGTCCAGGATTAGGACTTGATGTCAACAGATATGTTGTTCAGCCTTTTCACTGGTCCGGTTTTTAAGGAGCTGTGCTAACCCAGGTCGTACCATGTTGGATTGGTCCTTAAAAATACTCGTGACTTTTTGGTCCTTTGGATCCCAAGTGTTTGCCGTGCTTGGAGACCCGTGTCGGGGGAGAAGAGGATCCTGGTGGCTGAAACACTCCACTTTGGCCTTGACTTCTGCCTAAACGGGAGGCTAGTCGTACCGGCCTAGTCAATCGGCTCTTGTCACGTTGAGCCCTATCCCACTGTTGACATGCGGGTTGCTATACGGGGCACCATGCTATCGCCTGTGCTGCTGATTAGGTGCTTTACGCCAGTATTCCCCTGCATTCAACGGTGTGATAGAAGGCGGTGGCTCAAACGGTTCAATCGGGCTTACCCCCTTGAGTATATCTTTCGGGCAGTCTCCATTGTGCGTCGGCTGGAGACCCGCCGACAGTTACACTTTCCCTTGTTGGGCTCGGTGGCGGGCGGGGACCCCCGGGGGATGAATATCTCTACTAATATAATATGGATAAAACAAATATATATATTGTGTGTGTGCGTTTGTTTCATTTAGCGAAGTAGCAACTGTATTGGTTTCAAATTTTTGAGCAGGGAAAAAATATCCGTCTACGGGGATTGAACCCTGGTTACCTTGCGTGGCAAAATGAGTATTTTACCACTGCACTAACTCAACTACTAAGTGATAACTGGTGCATTTAATTACTTATAGATAAACCTTCTCATCCCGCATCTCCCGTTGTTGTTTGTTCCAGTTTACTTTCTCAATGTCACTAATAGTGATCGAAGACTAGTAGTTTGCAACAGTTTGGGCGTAGGTTATACTTGTTGGTTTGGTGGTTGATTTCCTCTTTTCTCATGCGGGCTTGGGACGGCTACGGCGGAGATATGATCTGCCGGAAGTCAGACATCGCTTGTATCCCTTTTTGAAAACGCACTCGCAAACGACCCAAAGTGCCAATTTTTGCGCGGGACCCCCCCATTTTTTCATAAATAATGTGTGTGATATGATCTAAAGTACGATTTTATCGAATAAAAAGGGCCTGCGCAATTGCCCAACATTGCAAACACTTAAAATGTTATTGATAACATCCGGGCAATCTGCGAATTTACAACATAAACTTTTCTCGATTACAGTTAGAATTCCAATTATCAGAACACACTTTTTTTACGAGAAAATACTAACATACTTTATGAAGTGACCAAAATGTTTCTTTATCATTTTAACACACTATTCGATAAATTTTTGTTGTGTTCTGAAATCAGCTATTTTGCGTGTTTTTGCTGATGGGGTAGGTCACGCAGAAGGCTCAAACTTACAAATATGCCCGGGACCATGGGTCTTTCAGGGTGGCAATAGTCTCCAGACTCAATAAGGCTCTCAAAAAACCCTATAAGCGGCAGTTTTCAATTAAAAAATGTAGGTATAGTATACAACCTTAACAATAAACAAAATCAATTTTCAAACTATGCTTTGCATACACTAATAAGCTGTCCTCACCGTACAGCAGATCTTCAGTAAGTTAAAATAATTAGAATAAAAGGCATAGTTCTAAAAATTAATTACACACATTTAACCCATTCAGCCCTGATGCACTACAGCAGGAGATGGATCGACCATGATAATTCAAGGGTAGTGCCAGATTAGCTTGGCACCGACAGGCATAGTCATTAGATGAAGCCTACAAAATTTGGGAAATACGGGTGTGGGGTTGAATGAGCTAACACAATTACCAGGGTCACTAGAAACATAGAATGAGAGCGCATATACATCCTCAGCCCGACTGTGTAGTCAGGTAGTGTGCTAGCGGGGGCAGAGCAGCCTCCTTGTGTTCTGAGGTGTGGCAGCCTGGTGGTCCACTGGCGGGGCTGGGGCAGCTTCATGTTTTATCAGGTGTCACTGATAGGTGTGACCAACAGTGACACCTATCCCATCCTCCGAGAAGAAGTAGAGGCTACCCTGAAGTCGCTGAAAAAAGGGAAGGCAGCAGGAGCAGACAACATCCCTGCAGAACTAGTCCAAGAAGGGGGAGAAGACATGATAAGCGCCTTACTAACTATCTGCAATAAGATCTGGCAGTGACGGGAATGGCCCACACCATGGACCAAATCATACAGTGGACAGTGAGGACACAGCTTGACGACCTCGATTTTGCAGACGACTTGGCTTTACTGTCCCAAACTCATCAACAAATGCAGGACAAGACCACGAGGCTTGCTGACATCTCATCCCAAGTGGGCCTCACCATCCACAAACAGAAAACAAAGACAATGAGGCTGAACACAACCAGGGAAGAACCAGTCTTGCTTGCTGGCACCACGTTGGAGGAGGTGGAGTCCTTCACCTATCTCGGGAGCATCATCGACTAAAAAGGTGGCACTGATGCAGATGTCAGAGCACGAATCGGTAAAGCCAGAGCAGCCTTTCTCCAGCTGAGAAGCGCAAGTTCTTGATTGTTCTGCCTCCAATACTGACAGTTCCTTCATGATCTTTCAGAGCGTCCGTCATGATTCTTTCCAGGAAGATGTTGAAAAGAGTAGGTGAGAGCAAGCAGCCTTGTCTGTCTCCGACTGTTGTCCTAAAGCAATTTCCTATTTTGCCGTTGAAGCAGACTGTGCTAGTGGCCTTGTTGTAAAGGTTTTCTATTATTTTGATCAGGTTGGCATTGATGTCCTAAACCCATTTCCTATTTTGCCGTTGAAGCAGACTGCGCTGGTG
This sequence comes from Semisulcospira habei, assembly GCA_036245525.1. NCBI lineage: Eukaryota > Metazoa > Mollusca > Gastropoda > Semisulcospiridae > Semisulcospira > Semisulcospira habei. Next base: position 137,930,290 of record BTPG01000001.1, read on the forward strand.
GCCTTGTTGTAAAGGTTTTCTATTACTTTGATCAGGTTGGCATTGATGTTGTACAGCTTCATGGTGGACCAAAGGGCTGCATGCCACACCCTGTCAAACGTCTTCTTAAAATCCACAAATGCATGATAGAGGTCTTGCTGGTGCTGGAGGTACCTCTCGCATAGAACTCTCAGGTTGAAGATCTGCTCAGTTGTGCTGTGCCCTGGTCTGAAGCCTGCCTGTTTCTCGGCTATGATTTCCTCTGCCTGTGGCTTCAGCCTGTTCAGTAGGATCTTTAACATGACGTTGCTCGGGTGGCATATCAGAGTGATCGTGCGATAATTCTGGCATTGTTGTAAGTTGCCTTTTTTTCGGGAGAGTTATTATAAGTGATTTGGTCCATTACTTACTTACTTACGCCTGTCATCCCTCCCAGGGCTTAGGTCGTCGACGAGAGACCTCCAGCGACTCCTGTCCTGTGCTTCTCCTTTGATTTTATTCCAGGTGGTTCCCAGTCTCTTGATGTGTGCTTGGAGGTCTCGACGCCAGGTGTTTCTCGGCCTGCCTCTTTTCCTCTTTCTCTGGGGGTTCCATGACAATGCCTGCCTAGTGATACTGGAAACTGGCTTTCTGAGACTGTGACCAATCCATCCCCATCTTCTTCGTCCAATTTCATTCTCTGCTGTTATCTGCTCTGTTCTCTCCCAGAGTCTGACGTTGCTGATCTTCTCTGGCCAGTGGATTTTCAAGATTCTTCTAAGGCAACTGTTTATGAAGATCTGTACTCTGTTGACTGTGGTTTTTGTCAACCTCCAAGTCTCTGCTCCATATAGGAGAACTGCTTAAATAATAAATAAGTAATAAATAAACAATAAATAAATAATAAATAAATAAATAAGCGAGTGAGTGAAAAAATTGCAAAGAAAGAATGTATTTAGATAATATAACATAATATAATATAATATAATATAATATAATATAATATAATATAATATAATATAATATAATATAATATAATATAATATAATATAATATAATATAATATAATATAATATTATTATTATTATTATTATTATTATTTACGATTCACCCTTGAGACTTACAGGAAACCCTTCGTATCGAACAATAAGATACTGAATGACTGCTGCAGCTGAAGGGTAGTGCCACACTGGTTGGCTCCTTCGATAATAGCGAATCGATGGAGACAACCAGTCTGGGTAGTGTTTTGCGTCTGGGAAGCGAGACCACAGCTTTCTTCGTAAAGGGAGCTAAACTTACAACTTGTATTGTAAAAAGCACCTTAGACTAACATTCCCTCCCTTGTGTCACGACAGATTTCTTAGACGTAAATGTATGAATTTAAAAAAAAAAAAAAAAAAAAAAAAAAAATTGTGACGCATAATGTGTGTACATCACGTATGCCTAATAAATACATGTCACATTCTTGTGTTCATAGAACACAGCTTAACACATTCTACTCCAGGACCGAAATCCCCAAATTTTGTAGCTGCCCACTGAAGGACTGTATTCACAGTACAATTCTAGAGACAGATCGAGCATGATATTTCAAGGGCGCCTATGGGCGCCAAGCTATTCTGGCACCACCCTTGAACTATCATGCTCGATCCACGTCTTGCTGTGGTGTGTCGGGGTTGAATGAGTTAAAGAACTCTCCAAACAACCCTACCGGCTTCAATTAACCCCGTGACTGACAGTGGACGCAGACAGTGTCTATGAAATCTTGACCGAGTCCACGCCACTAGCACCGGCGGCCCAAGCAACTCGGATTCAAAGTGGTCCCAGCAAGAGGCATAGATCCTCATGAGCCCCCGAAATTGCGGGGGCTCATGAGGATCTATGTCTCTTGCGGTTGGATCGTCTTCGCCTTTTCTCGGCAGCGCGGACGGGGTTAATTTCCCATCAAGCACTGACCTTTGTACAAGACGTCTTTCCGTTTGCCGGCAAAAGGGATGCTTTCCAGTTTGGCCTTGCGGCTCTCGCTGGTCTCTGCAGATTCTGTAGATCTTGATTTGCCTGCCGAGAAAACGACGATCAGTGCATTTGTGTGTGTGTGTGTGTGTGTGTGTGTGTGTGTGTGTGTGTGTGTGTGTGTGTGTGTGTGTGTGTGTGTTTTCTGGTCTGTTGTTTTCGACTTTATCAGCCAACCAACCAACAAACCCAGCTAGCCCCTCCCGCCCCAACAAGCCTTACCAACCAACCAACCAATCACCCAGCCCAACTGGCCATCCTCCGACCCATCCACTCACTCAATGAGCCAGCACACCAGAATGCTAGCGACAACAACAGGTATCAAGCGTTAATTCAAACATAACACGTTACTGATTAAACATTGACTATTGAATATTGAAAATAAAAACTGGGCATTAAACATTACACATTAGACATGACACATTAATTACATTGAATATTGAACATTGAACATAAAACTAAACATTAACATTACACATTAGATTAACCAAAAAAAAAAAAAAAAGAAAAAGCAAACAAAAAACAAAGAAAAACAAACGAACAAGTCAGACAGCTGACAATCGACCGACTGACCGAGCGAGCGAGAGAACGAACAATCAAACAAACAAAAAAACAGACAGACAGACCGACAGACAGAAAAACAAACAACTAAACAAACAAAACACAAAACACCAAACAAACGAACAAACAAAACATCAAAACAAAAAAACAAAAACACACAAAAAAAAAACCCACTCAAACCAATAAACAAACAAACATCTCCCTCACCTGTGTTCTCTCGACTCGTAGTGCTGATGCTGCTACCGAAACCCACCCCCGGGCTCTTCGACCTTGACCTCAGCGACCCCGACCTTGACCCTGACCCCTGCGTGAAGGTCACGCTGCGGGAGGGGGAGAGGGTGGAGGGCCGCTTGGGGCGGGACGGGGAGGAGGCGTCAAACACGACTCCCGCCCTCCTTGTCCTGGCTCGTTCGCTCCCCCCTTCGAATCCGCTGTCGTAGTCGGTCTCTGTGGCTTCTCTCTCTCCCACTGCTTTGGCGATCTGGGCAGATAATGACGGACGTGTATAATGTGTGCTGGTCTGTGATTTTGGACCTTGCGACCTGAAGGCCGCAAGATCCGAAATCACAGACCACCACACAGACGATAAATAAAAGAGTTCATGGCCTTTATAATGTGCCTGTCGAAGTTGAGACAACAGCGAAACTGAACGAACCGAAACGAAAGAACAAATCTCTTTCTCTCCCTCTTCTCTCTCTCTTTGGGTTGAGGCGAGCCAGGACTGCACTCAGCACAAGAAATAACGCCGCCATACGCGGGTAAGTTAAAAGAAAAAGATCACCGGAAGATTCTTAACACACTCGCTGCCAGCAGCTGAAATTTAATTATGCGGCTAAAGCCATCGCAAATTCATTTCTCTCAAACTGTGAGGATGCAAATAAACCAATTACACAAACTGAAAAGTGCAAATTGATAAATATCTTCGTTTTAGTTTAAAACAGACCACATTCTTTATGCATACTCTCTCTTATAAGACAGGCATTGAGCTGCCTAATAGCTTTGTCCTGCAATAAAAGATTCATCATCATCTCTCAGGCTCTGGTCGCCTTTTACATGTCTGACTGTATAAACGTCTCACGAATAAGGTTCTGTCAGTCATGAAAGGCTCTGAATTGCTAAATATTTCTCACCCCCGCCGGTCTGGCTTCCTCCTCCTCCGTCTCCACCGTCCCCTCCTCTTCCTCTTCGTCATCGTCATGGATACCCGTGATGCCGGTATCTATGGTAACGGCGGAGCGACGGAGTGACGCTGCTGTGGACAGCTTCTTTCCGCCTTCTGTGGAAGAAAACCATTGGATGACTTAAAATGGATGCAAACACGGAAAACAGTCTTCTTTAACTCTGAATTAAGGGCCCACTACCGCCGTAACTGTTCAAAGATAAACTTCTGTAACAGATGGTCACGAAACGCTACACACAGGTCTAGTTGTGGTTCATTTAGACACAGAGCAATCCAGTTCAGCACACGTCGTCTGTATATCAAGTAACCTGACAAGGACTCCACTCCATTCTAGAAATACAACGCTATCAGTGCAAAAAAAAAAAAAAAAAACATAGCTAAAATTAGATTGACACGCGAACGGCAGCGCAGAATAAATAAGTGCGATTACGCGTGTGCTTTTGCTGCGTGTCCAAACTGCTGTTAAAGTTTATTAGGTGTGTCGACAAGGCATAACAAACACAAATGGTGCTGAAATGTGTCTTCAGATATATGCTTAATGGTACTTTAAACTCAGTAGAACTTGTTTTGAGTGAGTAACCACCTTTTTTTAAAAGCAAGAACAGTGATCTTAATAGACAGGTGCTCTCTCAAGAGAAGTACTGATGGGAAAAAGTGTCACCTGTCAATATCGACCATCATTTACATTGATACTGTCGCCTGTCATTAAAGGCCATCATTTACATGGCTACCGCTACCTGAATGGTGGTCTTTAATGACAGGCGATCTCTCATATGGACGGTTGTTCATAACAGGTTCTTCTGTATATGTGTGAGATACGGGCTAAAATGTTTAACTGCGTATTTTGGAACTTTTAGCGTCATCACTATCACTGTCATCATCAGCATTACTCCAAGCTCCAAACCTAAAGATTACTGCCAAGCATGTAAAATGCAAAGAAATTTCCTAGAAAGAAAGAAACACGTTTAGAAAAGACAAGCAAAACATACCTGAAAGAGAAACGCGCTTAGAAAGGTCACGCTGACCACATTTGTTTGTACTTGTCCTTTCTAGGCATGTTCCTTTTTTTCTTGGGAATTTCTTAATCTCAAAACCACCACCGCCACTAAAAAGTTTTAATCTCACCCAACATGCTCCCGGCCTCGGTTGTCTCCCTGGAGAAGCGGGATGTTTTCCGTGAGCGTCGCTCCGTTGTCGTGGCAAGCCGCTCTTCCTCAGCGACCTCCTCATCGCTGACGTCATCATCCTCATCACCCTCGCTCTCCCCCTCCTCATCCCCCACCTCACCGTCCTGTGAATCTGGTACCAGGGGCGCAAAGATGTTGGTCTGATCTGGCCCTGAACAGGAAGGACACAGGAAAACAAAACATCGTTTTACCTTCCCCAGTAGCAAGACGGAGCCCATGACGGCCGCCATAGGCCCGAGGACCCTTTGTTTACTGGGTTGTAGGTTTGTTCTGTGCGACTGTTTGTATTTCAGCAAGGGTCGGGTGTGTTCAGATGGAATTGATCTCATATTCTGCCAATTTCATTTGACTTTAATAAACTCTGCGAGAGTTTGGAAGCAACTGGTGTGGAAAACATGGACAGAAACCCCAGTGAGACTAAAGCTGTTCAATGACGAGGACTCACATGGTCCCGTCAGAAGCCTGATGCGTTCGATGTGCTGCGGAATGGGAGATGTGTCGGAAGTGACGTCATCTTTGTTCATCAGGTGATGCGCGGCCAGAGCTGCGCGCTCGTACTCTGCAAGACCGCCACATCCTGCAGAAACACAAGATACATTTAATCTCAGATGGCGTAAACACTTCAGCCAATGAACTGTCAAAGTCGATCGCATCTTCTCAAAGGAGAAAGCTTGCGTTAACTCATTCGAAACGTGCCGTCTCCGGATAAGCGGCTTAAAGCCGCGTATCCGGAGGCTGCACGTCCCGAATGAGTTAAAATGTATGCGTTACTGACGTGCTATGATATTCCGAAGCTGTGTGTCTGTGTCGGCGATGGGCCAGTTGCATGGATGGCGGTGGGCGTGTTCATTGACTGGGCGGTCCTTTCGCCAGTACACGAACCCCCCTCCTGTCCGCATTGGGATGTCCTCGTGCACGCTGTCAATAATAATAATAATAATAATAATAATAATAATAATAATAATAATGTTGATACAACTGCAACGGCTAATAAACACTAATAGTACTAATAATAATGATCCGGTAGCAAAACATCTTTGGGCCCACAATGACCGTGCGCAGGCCCACAGCCACCGTCGTGGGCCCGGGACCTTTGCTTAATAATAATAATAATAATAATAATAATAATAATAATAATAATAATAATAATAATAATAATAATAATAATAATAATAATAATAATGATTTCTATGGCGCCTAACTTGAGGTAGAGCTCTAGGTGCCTTACGAATTTCAAAAATACAATTACATGAACTGTACACAGTATTAGACACACACACACACGCACACACACACACACACACACACACACACACACACACACACACACACACACACACACACACACACACACACACACGCACACACACACATACTCCAGGCACCACAACAAAACTACAACAGAATCCTCCGCAGTCAATGTTAATTGGTGGGGTAATGGAGCTGGAAAAGGTGTGTATTTAGCGCAGATTTAAAAACGTCTTTTACTGAAAACACTGTGGTGGACATGGGAGGGGAGTTGGCTCCAGTACAGCGGCCCAAGATATGAAAAAGACCGCTGGCCAAAAGACTTTGGTACGGACAAAAGGTACACGCAAAATGCGGCTGTCAGAATTTAGTGGGATGATGATGATGGTATTTATTATTATTATTATTATTATTATTATTATTATATTATTATTATTATTATTATTATTATTATTATTATTATTATTATTATTATTATTATTACATTATAGTACTAATGCATACTAAATAATCGCGATGATACATCCGCCATTGTGAGGTGTTACTCCGCGGATTAACTTTACGACTGAGAATAACGAGAACGTCACAAAGCGAGATAGTCTGTGTATTCCGCTTGTAAATGTGCCCTCGACTTTAAGGAACACTACCTACATTCCCTGACCTGATTCACACTATTTTCTTTGTGCATGCAATACCTCCAACTTAATAAATAATATTACATTGTAATAATAATGAAAATAATAATGAAATAATAATAATAATATAATAATAATAATTTTTAAAAAAACACACCGATGATGATGATATTAATAAGAAGAAGAATAATGCCAACAACAAGTAACAACAACAGCAAGACGAATCCCAATGCGCAAAAGGCCATCGGGTCGACGGTAGCCGCCGTTCCCGCGCACGGCCGTAGGGCCATTGTACAACAGCAGCAACAAGGCAAATTGTATAACAAAAACAACAGACCATTTGTCAAACATAAATGACAATAACAACATCATCATCAACAACAACAACAACAAGACAAATTATACACCAACAACGACAATAAGAAGATACAATTTCAAAGACAGGAGAATGACGAAACTCAATTCAGTCCCATCTTACTGAGGTCTAGGATTCTTGTCGCATCCGTAACAAAATCCTGCACGTCTGCATCCCGTGCAGAACCCCGGGAAAGTGTAGTCTACTTCTCGCTTGTCACTGGCCGCCAACTGGCGCTGGTGCAGCAAAATGCTTCCCACAATCCTCATGTACGTCCGCTCTCCAGCCAACAGAGAATGGCGTAAGAAAGCAAAGGAAGGTAACTGCGGGAGCATCTTAAGACTGCAATATAAACAAAAATATGTTTGTGTGCTGGTCTGAGATTGTTGGACCTTACGCATAAATTTTATTGTAATGAAAGGTACAACAGTGGATCCTTGAAAATCAGCTCTATCCCCAGTACTGCAGAACTTTCCCAATTAATTTTAGATCTACAGAAAAGATTCAAAGATCAATCCACAGTCACACACACACACACACACACACACACACACACACACACACACACACACACACACACACACACACACACACACACACACACATACACACACGCAGGCGCACGCACGCACGCACGCACATACACACACTTTACCTTTCAGCAACAAAGGACACATCATCGACGTCTATTTCCTGCAAAATAATAAAATAAAAAAAAAACAAATTGTTAAAAAAACCATTTCATTACAGTATCTTCAATTGAAAATATTTTAATTAATCTTTCCCCAAACACTAAACTATGCTATGAATAAACAAAGAAACAAACAAATAAATACATAAATAAATAAATAAATACATGTGTGTGTCATTGTTGGGTTTTTTCTTTCTTTTTTCTTGTTCAATCCCATCTATTCGCAAGAGACATAGATTGACATGAGCACCCGCAGTGGCGGGGGCTCATATGAATCTATGCCTCTTGCTAGATCCAGCTTCCTCTACAAATGAAGATTTTACATCGTAGTTTGTACACTTTAAGAAATTCGAAAAGGTCGAAAATGAGCCTTGAAGCTGACTCTATAAACGAAAGATTTTATGTCGTGTTTAGTACACTCTTGAGAAATTCATAAAAGTGCCTATATTGACCCTAGAAGCATTCGTTCGTTAATTAAAATTTTATGTCCCTGTGGCATCAGAGATGATCAGGGACTAGCAGGTTTACTTTGATTTGAGAGATAGCAGTGTTACTATGGGGTTTCAATAACCGAAGGAGAAATTTATTTCATAAATTATTATTAAGATTTCTGCCACAATAGTTTCAGCTCGAAGCATGTCCACCTGTGCCTTTATCAATGACACCCACCTGGATAAAGGTGAGAAGTGAAGGTAAACACAGGGCCCTGCTAATTACCATAACACACCTCGCATTTGTTTGCCGATACCAGCTTCGAACACGTACACATACGTGAGGAGGTAGAGAGTATTAGCTAATATAGGGTCAGACATTCTATTTACACAATGTCGGGTGGGTACGGGGTGGGGTGGGGGTGGGGGGGGGGGGGAGAGAGAGAGATTATCAAATGTTTTATTGAGGATAAAGTTTAAGCAAAACGCCCTTCTCACAAACTAGACAGACATACAGACGGGTAGGCAGACAGGTAGGCAGACAGACAAAGCAATAAACTTTGGTTTAAGCCTTTAGCTGTCGGTAGTGCTTTTTGTCGATGTGATTCCTTTTAAAGTCGTTCATTCTGCGATATTAATTAACTCATTCTGCCCGCGACACACCACAGCAAGGTCAGTATAGCTCGACCATGAAAGTTCAAGGGCGATGGCAGAACAGCTAGCTTGGCACCTTTAGGCGCCAAGCTATTCTGCCACCACCCTTGAAGTATCATGGTCGATTTGACTCCTGAAATGTAATGCAATCCTCAGAGGATAACGCCAGAATGTGGGTATTTCGTACCTCGGGCACAATGCGATAAAAGTGTGTAATGTTACAGTTAGCCTTGTCTCCACCATTATTGTAAGGCTTAGTAAGAACATTTAAATAAAGGACATAGTTTTAGCACATCTATTGCACGCATTCGCCCTTGTCCCTCCCCCGCCCCGCCCCCTCCCCCCTCCCCACCCCTCGGCCTCCCCTCCCCCTTAACCCTACCCCACCCCCAAAACACACCTTTACCGATACACACGCACACACACACTCAATTCTTTCTTCCCTAGCCTTGCCTTTCTAAACAGGTGGCTCCAGCAGCGCAGCAGAAGGTCTCCGGGTCGATGTCAGCCTTAGCCGACTAAGGCCGACGGCGCCCCGCGGACTTTCAACTCACTGGGCATCGCCTTGCTCGTTTACAACTAATATGATTTGGGATAGACTGTATAAAGTAGCCTGCAGATGGTTCTTGAGTCTAATTGTGTGTGTGTGTGTGTGTGTGTGTGTGTGTGTGTGTGTGCGTGCGTGCGTGCGTGCGTGCGTGCGTGCGTGCGTGCGTGCGTGTGTGTGTGTGTGTGTGTGTGTGTGTGTGTGTGTGTGTGTGTGTGTGTGTGTGTGTGTGTGAGTGAGTGAGAGACCAGGGACTGGGACCCTCATGAGCCGCCTTATTAGGGAGGTTGGTGATGGTCCTTTCCCCTGACACAAATACAAGCTGTGATAAGTTGTGATAGCAAGGGATGGTACTGTGATAGAGGGAGTGGTGATAGTGTGATTCAAAGTGATCAATAGAATGCGATTCGGCAAGGATTTTAGATTCTAACAGGCGTGGGGAGGGATTTTATTTAAATATGTGTTTAATTGCTTGTTCATGTTTGTGAGCCGAAGACAAATTTCCATTTTATACAAATATATTTAATGGACAATAAAGATGTTTTAATATTTTTTTTAAAAAGAAAAAAGAATTGAATTGAATTAGGGGCCGATGATTCAGTGTGTTGGCATTTTCAACCTGTACACCAAAAGTCTGGGGGACATCCCCACAGTGGACAAAGACCTGCTGGGGCCAGTCGCATGAGTGTCCCTTGTCCTGCGCAAGCCACTAAATAACGTGCTTCGCTGTACACTTTGCATGAGTGAGGTTTGTCCTGCGCCAGCCACTAAGCAAGGTGCTCCACTACAGCGGAGCACCTTGCTTAGTGGGTGACGCAGGCATAAGCTCACTCAATGCAAACTGGCCTCAGGTAGAGGAGACGGATAGACCGTGGGTAGTGCCTAAGTAGCTTTTACTCCTGGAGAATGCCAATCGCTGTAGAATGCCTATCGCTAGAGACTGCCAGTCGACGGCGGTACTTGGGTAGTAAAGTATCATTACTCGTAAATCTGAAGACCCATTTCAGCACCATGTGTGCTCGTTATGCTTTGTCGACACACCTAATGAACTTTGACGGCAGTTTGGGCACGCAGCAAACACACACGCGTAATCGCACTTACGTATTCTGCGCAGCCGCTAGCGTGGTCAACTTCTATTTTTAGCTGTTTCTCATTCGTGCTGATACCGTTGTATATAGAACGGAGTGGAGTCATTTTCAGGTTACTTGATATCAAGACGACGTGTGCTGAACTGGATTGTCCTGTGTCTAAATGAAACAGAACTAGACCCGTGAGTAATGTTTCGTAGCCATATGTTACAGAGGTGTGTATTTGAACAGTTACGGCGGTAGTGGGCCTTTAAGTGGGGTGTCTCTTGCGTCCGCACAGACGAAAGCTGTGAATTTCAACCTGTTTGGTAATGTGTCTTTAAAGGCACCACCAAAATTATGCAAGTTGGGCCCTTTATCATTCTGGCACGAACACCTAGACGTGTTACGCCATTTGCGGCATGTCGCAAAAGAATGGTGCTCTTTGTGTTGGCACTCCGGCTCGACAATAGACGATCTTTAGTACTGTCTGGTCATTTGCTCAAACCGGCCCTCAGCCTCCGCAAGAGACATGGAGCCTCATGAGTCCGTGCAGACGCACGAGCACATGAGAATATATGCCTCTTGCTGAAAAACCAACCAAAAACCCGGTTCGAATAATACATTTTCAGCTAGTCAGTGCTAACCTCAGCTGATGGTGGTTATTTCGTATTGGCGTGTAGTATATCTGTTAAGTGTCGAGAAATTTGAACACTAACCAACTGCAAGAGGTATAGATCCTCATGAGCCCCCGCAGTTGCGGGGGCTCATGAGGATCTATACCTCTTGCTGACGCCACTTTGAACCCGTGTTCCTGGGATATATAGGGCTTTTGGTGTTGGAGCAACGATGATTGCTGACACAGTCTGAGGCAGTGGGCACTGAACGGGTTAAATCTTTAATAGAAAAGAAGAAAAAAAAAGAGTCTCTGCAGACGCAAAGGCTCATAAGAGTTTGTGCCTCTTCCTGACAAATATTGGCCCATTTATTTCTTTTACAAGAGGAAGTAAAAGGGTTTAGACTCAGAACTACTGTGAAACTTTCAATTGGTGTCTTTCATGGCCCTTTTTAGTGCGACCTGTTTATGCATATACTTCCCGGCTGAGACTACACACAATGCACAGACAACAAAAACGGTTTGACATTAACCAAGTGGAGACAAGGAGGAGGGGAGGGAAGGGGGGTAATAATGGGCGGTCCAGGGGCGGATCAGTTACCCCGAAATGAGGGGGAAGGGGGGGTGGAATCCCTTACTTCCTCCAACCTTTTGCTTGGTGAGACCTTCAACCTGACACAAAAGGCATATCCGACGCTAGACCTTCCAGAGGCCGAAAATTCAAACAACGGGGGTGGGGGGGGGGGGGGGAAGGAGGAGGGGGAGTTGGGTAGCGTGTGTGTGTGTGTGTGTGTGTCGAAACTTGCCAAAAAATCAAATGGGGTGGGGGTGGGGGGTCCAAACACCACAAAAAGGGATTTTGTTATAGCTTTTAAACAATTGTGGGTCTGAAGGGAGGGCGGGGGTTGGGGGGGGGGGTGTGGAAACTCTAGGATCCCCCGGCCCAGATCCGCCCCTGCGGTCCGAGCGTGTGGAGGAGAGGGGAGGGGGTGGGGGAAACTAGTTAGAAAGGCGGAGGGGTGGGGTGTGTGTGTGTGTGGGGGGGGGGGGGAGTGTCATGTCGTGGCGTTATGAGCTTTGCACACAAGTTCCAGGCCAAAAAACTTATATCGGATCAATTTCCGGTTTTGATTATTTGTAGTTCAAACAGTAAAGTCTGTTACTTAGCGTATTCAACCACGAATACACTACAATGTTACATTACCATGGTGGAACCACCATAGCCGGGCAGCGTCAAAGTTCGTTGTTTATAAAATACGGTGCCTGTACGGGCTTTCCTCGCTCAATACCTGTGATACTAGCCAGTGTAAATAATACCAGAGTGATGTGTGTGTGCGTGAGTGTTTTTGTACGTGTGTGCACGGTGTGTGTGTGCGTGCGTCCGTGCGTGCGTGCGTGTGTGTGTGTGTGCGTGTGTGCGTGTGTGATTGTGTGTGTGTGTGTGTGTGTGTGTGTGTGTGTGTGTGTGTGTGTGTGTGTGTGTGTGTGTGTGTGTGTGATTGCAGTTGCCAAATCCACAAAATGTACTAATGTTATCTTAGTTTAAGTCATTGTGTCTTGTGTGTTTTATGTTTCTGTGAACCTAAAAAAAAAATTCCATTTTGTGCTTGTCGTTTAACGGACACTAAAGTTTATTCGTTTCATATCAATTCAATCCAATTCAATTCAATTCAACTCAATTCAATGCAATTCAGTTCAGTTAAATTAAATTCAATTCAAATTGTCTACTGACTCTTTTTGGTGTCGATGTCTTATAGTATAGAGTGTAATATGCCTTAACCAATACATCTAGAGGCTGTTTCTTTTTTTTCTTTTTTTCTTTCTTTTTTTTTTTTTTTTTTTTTTTGGGGGGGGGGGGGTTCGGGTTGTTTTTTTTTAAAGCAATTTGCTAAACGTCCTATGAATGCTACATTACAGATTAGGAGATAGATCAACCATTTTAGTTCAAGGGTGGTGCCAGAATAGCTTGGCGCCGAAGGCGCCAAGCTTTTCTGGCACCACCCTTAAACTCTCATAGTCAAATTCTTTTCAAGCAATAGTGTAACACGCACCCACGAGACAGACAAAACTTTGCGACATGTTCCCTGGGAGTGAAGTGACTACCTGGATTCCTTTACTAAGGACTACTCATCCATTTAGGAAGACTATGTCGACCGTAAAAGCTCAACGGTTTTGCTATATTAGCTCAGCGCCTCTCCACTCGGGTTTCTCAGAGGCCCTATGCTAACTTGACACTGCCCTTGAACAGTCGTGGTGGAACGGCTCATAGGGGCTCGATGACAGTAGTTTTGACTAATGCAAATCCACTGCGCCACCGCGTGCGCGCCAGCGCCTATTTTTGTCTTGAGCTTAGTATATAGGCGCTAGCGCGCACGCGGTGGCGCAGTGGATTTGCATTAGTCAAAGCTACTGTCATCGAGCCCCTATGGAACGGTTGCAGTTAAATGTGAAAGGGCATGTCCAGTAGGAGGTAGTCCGAAATAGCTCAGGTGGTTAAACGTCGGAGCAGGAGAGCGAAGGGAATCGCCCTGTCGTGGGTTCGAATCCCGTCCCGGCCCCGGTAGCTGGACTCACAATCCAGAGGGGAAAAACGGATTTGTTCAATAGCATGTCCGTTGAAAGGTCCTGGTAAATCAAAGTGGCACAGCTGGAGTGCGCCTGAGTTGATCAGTGTTCAGGTCGTACTCCATAGGCAATAGATTTCCCTATCCCCCCATAACCCGCCCGTCAGGGCCGTCCATGATCACCTTGTTGCGAGTGAACGTTAAACCCAAACTAACCAACCAACCAGTAGGAGGTTTGGCTGGTTTAAATGTAACTGAATCGGACTTACTGCCCCTACTGACTATGAAAGTATGGTTTAAATGTGAATTTTAAGACCCTTATACTGTCGCAGGTCCAATATGGTCTAAACGACCTGTCTGTAGGCTGTAAAGACCAGCAGACACAGTGTGTGACTCACACAGCTGATCCACAAACAGTGAGGCAGCAGGTGAGACCAGGATCCCGGCTAAACGAAAAAGTCCCCCCCCCCCCCCCCACTCCCCAACTAGGTAAAACCAGCTAGTCCCCCATAGACAGTAGTTTCGGGGAGACGGGAAATTGGATTTAGTCAGTCAACGATGAGGGCGCGTCTACCCCTCTGCTACTCAGCTACTTCCCAATTCAAAGATAAAGAAAGTAGATGTATATACAAACTTTTATTGAGAATACTTCAACTTGTTTTAACTTCTTTGTAATCATAATTGATGTATATATACAGACCTAAAATACGAATATACTTTCCAGGCCGTGTTTACTCAAAAAACAAAACAGGGTCGCGAAATTTATGTCTCGGAAATGTCGCCATGGCTTTCCGGAAGTTGGTCTATCCTTTTGTGTGACCTCGACCTTATAAACTCAGTCACCTTTTGTCCAGAGCGGCTATACAATATGCACCTACAGATGTCATAAAATGGCGCCATGGCTTTCCGGAAGTTGGTCTATCCCGTTGTGTGACCTCGACCTTATAAACCCAGTCAACTTTTGTCCAGAGCGGTTATACAACATGCACCTACAGCTGTCATGAAATGGGTATATGGCGAAGGCTAAAAGCAGTGCGTCCATTTTTGTTAAAAGCGGGACTGATTTTCATTGTGAAACAATGAAAATCGCGCTTGTCACCAAAATGATAGACTTACTGTCTTTTATTTTTATAGGGCGGCCCTGTACCTTTTCATACAACGAAACAGTGTTTACAAGCGTATTGTACACACACAAAAAAGTGTAAGACGTTGTCAGAGACTAACCGAGGGACCATTTGCATGTGAGCTTAGTCACAGCGGAGCACCTTGCTTAGTGGCTGGCGCAGGACTAAGACCACTCAGGCAACTGAACCCAGGGGTCTAACTATAGCTGATTCATTTGTGTGCTAGTCTATGATTTAGGACCTTACACTCACAGACGAAGGATTGTAAATCACAGCCCAGCCATCGCGGAAATCATTACAAGAGTCACTGTCGGTGCTAACACCCTCCCCCTTTTTTAACCCATTAACTGGTAAAGTACGGCAGATGTCGCACGGCGAAAAAGACGCCTTACTACGCGTTATTTTCGCCACTCTGTATCGTCAGCAGCAGAGGGGTTAACTTGATATTAAAAAAACTTTTTTAAACGTGCGCCTATTTTGTAGGTCAATGTGTGCCAAATTTGTCAGCAACAACAAACAACGGAGAGGAAAGAGGCCCCGCCGGGTGGGGAGGTAGGCGCAGGATATTGGAGTGGGTGTTTTGTGTGTGTGTGTGTGTGTGTGTGTGTGTGTGTGTGTGTGTGTGTGTGTGTGTGTGTGTGTGTGTGTGTGTGTGTGTGTGTGTGTGTGTGTGTGTGTGTGTGTGCGGGGTGGGGGGAGGGCACCTTGACTTACTATGTAATGCGCCCTTTCATCTAAATTCATTTTGCCTGCTTGGACGTACTGAGTATGATTTGTTATTTGGCTTTTAGGTCATAGAATGACACAGATTACGAGTTTTCATGACATCTTAATTGGATCAAGCAGTGTCGAAAATGAATGTTTCGCGTGCATCTCAAGTACAATTTGGCATTTGCTTAAAAAGAAGACAAAAGCATCTGCTATAATAATAATAATAATAATAATAATAATAATAATAATAATAATAATAATAATAATAATAATAATATATAATAATAATCGTGATGATGGTGATGATGATAATACTGGATGATGATGATGATGATGATGACTATGATGATGATGATGATGAAGATAATAATAATAATAATAATAATATAATAATAATAATAATAATAATAATAATAATAACGATGAAGATGATGATGATGCCAGCATGACGTAATCATTACATAATGTTTTTGGGTTTTTTTTTTATCGTAAGAGACAATACTACTTCTTAGCAAGACAGTTCGCTTGAACACTTACCATCACCGGTTTGACTTGCGCACTCTGCACTTCCGTCCTGTACGACTTGCCAAGGTGAAGGCTGTATGACGTCACGGCACGTGGCAGTGTCCCTGCGCGGGAAAAATCCGGGCGCGACGGGACAGGGGCTTTGGGCAGACGCCACTCGATTGGATAAATGGGCCACTCATGACGAGTCTGTGAGTAGAAGAGCCAAACATATGAACCGCCCAACGAGAATTTTTTTTTTAATGTGATCGGGCCGACTGGCAAAACACCTTCAGGCCGATCGGTCAGCCTACGCACGCGCCCGCGGGCGCGTGCATAGACTGACCGATCCGCCGGCCTGAAGGTGTTTTGCCAGTCGAGAAATAAGTTATTGAGGGAGGGCGTTTCAGGACACAAGGCGAGACGCAACCACAAACACGGTCTCAGTGCTTTTGGGGGTCTCCAACTAAGGCCCGATACCTTTGTATGCGCTTGGTCTACGAGGCATGGTTCAACAGAGCGCTCGCTGATCTAATGACGTCAGTTGTGATGGCCAACAAATCCATGTTCAGTTTCACTTCTTCAAAGCTAGTGGACTCAGATTTGTGCAGGCTTTCTTGATTGAACGTCTGAGAGCCTCGTGCGGCGTCCAATGAACGTGGATACAGAGGCTTGTCGTCAAGAAGTACAGTTCCTCATGAGTCCACGCAAAGGCGGGGGTGGGGGGAGGCGTGGGTGGGGGGGCGTTGGGGGGGGGGGGGAGGGGGGCTCGTGAGGCTCTTCAACTCTTGCAGTTGGGTGGTTTAAAGTACCATTGCGCATAAACATGAAGACATATTTCAGCACCATTTGCGCTTGTTATGCCTTGTCGACACATCTCATGAACTTTAACAGCAGTTTGGGCACGCAGCAAAAGCACACGCGTAATGGCACCTATTTATTCTGCTCTTCCGTTAAGGCCCCGCCACACGGGCCGGTTGTGCCCCGATTTTGAAGCCGATTCCGATCCGTTTGCGATCGGATGACGTCAATTATCCGATCCGGTCCCAATCGGCTGGGAATCGGGTGACTAGAACCTGCTCTATATTTCCGATCCGAATCCGTCCCGATCGTAAGCTTCAACCAATCAGAGCGCGTCTCGCAAAGCATGTCGTTTCAACACGGTTTGCAAATGGCCGAACACGCCTGTTGTGATCAGTACTACCGCCGTTGCCGCTGATGTTTCGCACGCCTCTTCCCGAATATGATCCAAAACTGCTGATAATGCAAGCACATCATCATCACTGTCAAAACTAGCAGTCATTTTGCAGAACAGGTACGACTTTGATCTTCGGTTCAAACCGGTCGGCTAAACTTGACAAGTCGAGAAATGTCAGTGTGGCACTGCACACGGTTTTTAATCTGGCCCGATCACCTACCGATTCGAAAACTGATCGGGAATCGGCCTCAAAACCGGGCTCGTGTAGCGGGGCCTTTAGCGTGGTCAGTCTATTTTTAGCTGTTTCTCGCACTGAAAGCGTTGTATTTATAGAACGGAGTGGAGTCACTGTCAGGTTACTTGATATTAAGACGACGTGTGCTGAACTGAATTGTCCTGCGTCTAAATGAACCATAGCTAGACCTCTTTGAAGCGTTTCGTACCCATCTGTTACAGAAGTGTATCTTTGAACATTTACGGCGGTAATGGGCCATTAAGTGTTTCTCGAAAGTGAGCAAATTAATTGGCATTGTAGTCGTCTGTATGAGTGTATGCACCAAGATTCAGACCGGCCTACATCCCTGTACATTGCTTTGACCCATTCAGCCCTGACGCACTACAGCAGGAGATGGTTCGACCATGATAATTCAACGGCAGTGCCAGATTAGCCTGGCGCCTGGGTCCACCTTGAATTATCATGGTGGACCCACTCCTGCAACAGGTGCATAGTCATTAGATGGCGCCTCCAAAATTTGGGGAATACGGCCGTCAGGCTAAATGGGTTAACACTGTGAAACTAAGGTCAAAGTCATCGTCAAAGTACATTACAGTTCAGGAGACAGTTCCACCATGATAGTCCAAGGGTAGGAGCCTAGGGACGCCAAGCTATTCTGGCACCACCCTTGGACAATCATGGTGGATGTTAATCCTGTTGTAGTGTTCAGGCTACACAATAATTGTTATTTTTGTTCTCTACGCTATCGAATAAAATGCATCCAACGCTACATTTTAATGCGTTATTGACCTTGAGTGTCCAGCTTGCCCGGTAGATGGCGTCCTGTAGTGTGGTGAACGTGTCCAAGGTTCTTCCCGTGACGTCACGAACGACAACACGTGGCCAGACACCCGCGGTTGACGTCACCGTTTCGCGTGCTTTTGTCATTGCTGCAACGTTATGGTGATTGTCATCATTCACTTTTTAAAAAAGGAAACCAACAAATACGAGAGAGAGAGAGAGAGAGAGAGAGAGAGAGAGAGAGAGAGAGAGAGAGAGAGAGAGAGAGAGAGAGAGAGAGAGAGAGAGAGAGAGAGAGAGAGAGAGAGAGCGTGCATAGGGAGTTTTGTTTGGTTAAGACCCATAGTCATACTGACGGCGCTAAAAGCATCAAATTTGTACACTGCCATATGCAAGCTTCATTATAGTACTTACAGATAACTTTAAGGATATAGGCCAATGGCTTTAGTTCAAGGGTGGTGCCAGAATAGCTTGGCGCCTAGAGGCGCCAAGCTATTCTGGCACTACCCTTGAACTTTTTTAGTCAAACTTATTTCACACACTGGTGTATTCCGAATGATAAGGTTTAAACTAAAACGAATTTAAAAGTTTATCCTCTCGCACTTTTCAGTTTGTGTCTTGGTTTGTTTGCATCCTGACAGTTTGACAGAAATGAATTTGCGATGGCTTTAGACGCATAATTAAATTTCAGCTGCCAGCCGAGTGTGTTAAGAATCTTCCAGTGATAAAGTTTAGTTGTTGTTGTTTTGTTTTTTTTTTTAACTTACCCGCGTATGACGGCGTTATTTCTGTGCTGAGTGTAGTCCTTGCTCGCCGCAACCCAAAGTCAGGTCGTCTCACAGCAGAAAATGAAGAAAATGGGGCATCTGGGTTGGGTCGCCCCACAACGAACGGTGCTGCCGCCATCTTAATTTTTTGTGAAGGTCACAGTCGTTGGTAATTATAACAGTTCATGCTTTTGTTGTTGTCGTTGTGGCTGTAGCTGCTATTATTGCTGTTGTTGACGTCGACGTTGCTGTCGTTATTGTTGTTGCTGACCGTTTCAAACTGTTGCAAATGATTTTGCACTGATGACTTGGAAATAAATTCACTCCTCGTATCACCTTGCTGTTATTGTTGTTATTTCGAACTGAATATCACATAAAACTAAACCACTTCACTCTATCACATGAACATTCTGTGTGTAGGCCGTCCGTTATATTGGCAAGAGTCAATCACACGTCACATGGGGACCGCCTGCAATACACAAGCCCGCGTGGTGGGCAGTAGGGTTTGACTAAAAGTTACGCAACACTTGGTCGGGCCGGCCGGCTTGATTTGGCCAAGGCGGGGTCGACCATTTTCACAGAAACCGTCCTTGATTACGATAGGGGAGAGCGCATGCGCATAGGGTAATAATGCTGCTGAGCAGCGGTTTTACATGTCTGAAACAGGAACAGGCCAGATGCTTGACTGATGCACACGGGCGACTCGGTTCGCTCAAGCACGCAGATCATGGCTGACCCGCGGTCAAGCTACAATTTGCAACACTTTTCAACTTGTTTAAATGTAGTAACGGAAATAATCCCGCTGAACACTGCACTACCTTCTCTTACACACCGAACGTCTGAGGCTAACTGCCTTTGTAATTAAACGTTTGTGGCTAACTGCCTTGGTAACTAAACGTTTGTGGCTAACTGCCTTTGTAATTAAACGTTTGTGGCTAACTGCCTTGGTAACTAAACGTTTGTGGCTAACTGCCTTTGTAATTAAACGTTTGTGGCTAACTGCCTTGGTAACTAAACGTTTGTGGCTAACTGCCTTGGTAACTAAACGTTTGTGGCTAACTGCCTTGGTAACTAAACGTTTGTGGCTAACTGCCTTGGTAACTAAATGTTTGGGGCTAACTGCCTTGGTAACGAAACGTTTGTGGCTAACTGCCTTGGTAACTCACTAAACGTTTGGGGCTAACTACCTTGGTAACTAAACGTTTGAGGCTAACTGCCTTGGTAACAAAACGTTTGGGGCTAACTGCCTTGGTAACTAAACGTTTGGGGCTAACTACCTTGGTAACTAAACGTTTGGGGCTAACTGCCTTGGTAACTAAACGTTTGGGGCTAACTGCCTTGGTAACTAAACGTTTGGGGCTAACTGCCTTGGTAACGAAACGTTTGGGGCTAACTGCCTTGGTAACTAAACGTTTGGGGCTAACTGCCTTGGTAACGAAACGTTTGGGGCTAACTGCCTTGGTAACGAAACGTTTGGGGCTAACTGCCTTGGTAACCTTGGGGCTAACTACCTTGGTAACTAAACGTTTGGGGCTAACTACCTTGGTAACTAAACGTCTGGGGCTAACTACCTTGGTAACTAAACGTTTGGGGCTAACTTGGTAACTAAACGTTTGGGGCTAACTGCCTTGGTAACTAAACGTTTGGGGCTAACTGCCTTGGTAACGAAACGTTTGGGGCTAACTACCTTGGTAACTAAACGTTTGGGCTAACTACCTTGGTAACTAAACGTTTGGGGCTAACTGCCTTGGTAACTAAATGTTTGGGGCTAACTGCCTTGGTAACGAAACGTTTGGGGCTAACTACCTTGGTAACTAAACGTTTGGAGCTAACTGCTTTGGTAACTAAACGTTTGGGGCTAACTACCTTGGTAACTAAACGTTTGGGGCTAACTGCCTTGGTAACTAAACGTTTGGGGCTAACTGCCTTGGTAACTAAACGTTAACCAAAGCCGCTGCCAGAGTACTGCGTGACCAAGTGCGCCATCTTCGTGAGCATCGATGGAGCGGGATGGACTGAGACAGCCGCTGATCGACGGAGATCACAAAGATAAGTTTTGTTGGTTTTTATATGTACATCAGAATGTATGCGTCCATTGTGTTCGGGCGTCTTTGGCAAATACTAGCGCGACAGCTTAATGGCACGCACTTTGTCTATCCCTTTGCTGATTTAGTATACTTTGCACTGCTTTGAAACTTTTGTGCCAAATATGGGCCGGGTGGCGTTGCTATCCGTGGTACTCGGTAGATAGTCATTCAGTTCGTAAATTTACCGTTTTTTATAAGACAATATTAGTCTTTATGCATCAAGATAACTATCGTGTCGGTCGTCATGGAAATACTAAATGATATCGTGTGCTTTACTGCATAATTGTAAAATGCCATAACTAAGCTTGTACTTCAAAAGACCGGCAGTATAATCATATCTTTTAATATTTATATCAGCTACTTACAGACATTTGTATTCAGAACTTCGGCACTGAACTCAGTACGTCCGACGCCGTGTGAGGTAGCAAGCAGCGATGATGGCGGCTTGCTCGTGTACAACGACGAGAGTACATTCCCATCGAGTGACAGTAATGGCAGACTATGAGACTCGGACAATAATGTGCTCAGTGATGGCGCGTTAGACAGTAGGGCGTGGAGATCTACACATCTATGGCGCGACACGGTGCGACGAACGAGTATGACACAAAACAGTCACACTAGTACAATGGATGATGTTTCATGTGCTTTGTGTTTCAGTCTTGAAATGCGATAACAGGAAGGGGATCAACTGATGTGAGTCGTGACAAAATCATCATGTGGACTGGTACCGACGGAGAATGGTGTTACAGTTAGCCAACTGCTGACATTATCGCACTGGTGTCACGACCATGATGACAGACTCAGCCCGCCGCAAATCGTCATTCAAGCTTGGCTTACCACGATCGAGCAGTTTTTGGGGGTACGTTCACTGACAGCCAAGTCAGCTCACGTTGGGCATTTTCAGTCACCCACCAAAAACTAATTTGACTTGATTTTGGAACTCTTTTCTTGTCTTCATATGGATGCCGCAATGAGTGCAGGCTGTTATGTGCACGTGCCCCCTCGATCATTCAAGATAGTGAAGGGAACTGTCTTACGGAAGACCAAGACATACTGTAGAGTACTGCTCAGATTTGTACAACTACCGAGCTGCAGGGGACCCAGGCATACTTGTCAACCCACCCGTGACCAACAATGGCAACTATCCCATCCTCCGAGAAGAAGTAGAGGCTGCAGTGAAGTCGCTGAAAAAAGGGAAGGCAGCAGGAGCAGACAACATCCCTGCAGAGCTAGTCCAAGAAGGGGGAGAAGACACGATAAGCGCCTTACTAACAATCTGCAATAAGATCTGGCAGTCAGGGGATTGGCCCACACCATGGACCCAATCACTTATAATAACTCTCCCCAAAAAAGGCAACTTACATCAATGCCAGAACTATCGCACGATCAGTCTTATATCCCACCCAAGCAAAGTCATGTTAAAGATCCTACTGAACAGGCTGAAGCCACAGGCAGAGGAAATCATAGCTGAGGAACAGGCAGGCTTCAGACCAGGGCGCAGCACAACTGAACAGATCTTCAACCTGAGAGTTCTATGTGAGAGATACCGCCAGCACCAGCAGGACCTCTATCATGTCTTTGTGGATTTTAAGAAAGCGTTTGACAGGGTGTGGCATGCAGCCCTTTGGTCCACCATGAAGCTATACAACATCAATGCCAACCTAATCAAAGTCATAGCAAACCTTTACAACAAGGCCACTAGTGCAGTCTGCTTCAACGGCAAAATAGGAAACTGGTTTAGGACTACAGTTGGAGTCAGACAAGGCTGCTTGCTCTCATCTACTATTTTCAACATCTTCCTGGAAAGAATCATGACGGACGCACTGAAAGATCATGAAGGAATTGTCAGTATTGGAGGCAGAACAATCACGAACTTGCGCTTTGCGGACGACATTGATGGCCTTGCAGGAACAGAGAAGGAGCTAGCTCAGCTGGTGGAAAAGCTGGATAGTACAGCCATTGCATATGGGATGGAAATCAGTGCAGAGAAGACCAAACTGATGACCAATAACGCCAGTGGCATTGGCACTGAAATCATGGTTGGAGGCCAAAAACTGGAAACAGTTAAGAAATTCAAATATTTAGGAGCCATTGTGACAGATGAGGGATCAAAACCAGAAATACTGTCCAGGATTGCGCAGACAACAACAGCACTGACAAGATTGAAGACCATATGGAAGGACAGAAACATCACACTCTGCTCCAAGATCAGACTGATGCGCTCCTTAGTCATCTCAGTGTTCTTGTATGCCTGCGAGTCATGGACCCTCACAGCAGACCTTGAAAGGAGGATACAAGCCACTGAAATGAGATGTTTTCGAAGGCTGCTTGGCATCTCATACAGAGATCACATCACAAACGAGGAAGTGGGAAGCAGAATCAGGCAAGCCATCGGGCCCTATGAAGACTTATTAACCATTGTGAGAAAACGCAAACTGAAGTGGTATGGGCATGTCACGCGTTCAGCAGGGCTTGCCAAAACAATCCTGCAAGGCACTGTGCAAGGAGGACGAAGGAGAGGAAGACAGAGGAAAAGATGGGAGGACAATATCTCAGAGTGGACAGGACTGAAACTGGGCGATACGCTGAGAATGGCAGAGAACAGAGAGGATTGGAGGGAGCTGGTTGCCAAGTCATCAGTGGTGCCCCAACGGTCGGCAAGACTACGGGATATAGATAGATAGATAGATAGATAGATAGATAGATAGATAGATAGATAGATAGATAGATAGATAGATAGATAGATAGATAGATAGATAGATAGATATGATAGATAGATAGATAGATAGATAGATAGATAGATAGATAGATAGATAGATAGATATATAGATAGATAGATAGATAGATAGATAGATAGATAGATAGATAGATAGATAGATAGATAGATAGATAGATAGATAGATAGATAGATAGATAGATAGATAGATAGATAGATAGATAGATAGATAGCCCCCTTACGCCCAAACACGTGACATCACACTGTGATAGGTTATGCAACGTCTGTTATGGACTCAGTTACAGACTACTGTGTCTACTTTGTGTTGGACTACTTGAAGCTAAGATACTGTAATAAATGTGAACGAAGCTACGTGAATGCCTCAGTTTTACGTTCGAAGTGCGGGATAAACCTAGACAACAGACCACACATGAGGACAAGCGCTGGTAGATATTAAAAAAATTATATTATGCCTGACGTCCCGTTACGCAAACTGAATCACGAGTGCTCAGCTAAAGCTCGCATTTTATCGGTCGTACTGAGCACTCGTGATATACTTTGCGTAACGGGACGTCAGGCATGATGTAATATACGCCGGGCCGGTATACAACACCTTTCGATTAAAAAAAAAAAAAATTAGCCTTGAATCGACATATAGTTTTAGAGCTTCGAAAAGGCGCTGTGCCACAGGATATGCCTTATACGAGACGTCAGTCACTGCCATCTGACGCTCCGCCACAGTACTGAGCGACATGTGGCATTGCAACGAAACGATCAGCAATGCGGCAGAGAGTATCATCACGCGTGAACTTGAGACAGCCTTGTAACACGTGTTCCGAAAAGGCATGCGAGTTGTTTAAAGGGAAATCGCTCAAAGATGGATACACACTTAACCCAATAAACCCTGACATTGGACAAACACTTAACAAATTAGTTTACCGGCACGCAACGACATGGGTGGATTGAAAGTTGAAGGGTCGCGCCAGAATAGCTTGGCGCCTGTAGGCGCCAAGCTATTCTGGCACAACCCTTCAACAGTATGTGCAAAACACGTTTTGGCACCGCCCTTGAACTATCATGGCCGATTTGCCTGATTCTCTGTATTGAAGGCTTCACACAGCAGTAAAATATAGGAATTTAGATCCGAGGTGCGTGAACTCCGGCATACGGCACCTCCTCGGAACTATCACGGCGATCTTACTCCAGATCTGAAAAGTGGTCTTCAGAAAACAATTATTGTTAGGACTTTTTATCTTAAAGCGCGGCAAACATACTATGTGTTTTTCCAGGGAAACCTGAACTACCAATAAGCCCAGCCCTCCCTTTTCAGTGGTCTATAAACAAGAGCCATCGGGACAACTATATAATTTGGACAGTCACAGTAAAGAGTTTTCGGTCCCGTCTGAAAATGGGCCGGAGCGTTCGCCTCAAGAAAATTTGTAGCATGGTCGGTGCGTTTTAACACATTCGAGACGTGACGCATCGGATACGCGGCTTTAAGCTGCGTATCCGGATGCGTTACGTCTCGAATGAGTTAAAGCTCAATTCTTTACTGAGTAATTATAGTCCGTTTGAGCAAAGCTTGCCTTAATTTCGCAAATAACTTTTAAAATGCAAATGATTTCAAGACAACTCTAAGAAAAAAAGACTATAATCACCAACCTTGGTCCTAATTTATTTTTTTATTTTCCTTTAGTCATGACAACAATGGTTTAGCCGCTGCTCTCGGGAAAGTTTTAACCTGCTTAAATATACCCGAATCGAGCCCCACTCGGAGACATTGACACAGTTATTCCGGTAAACTTCACGCTGTCCAGGGGAATGTTCATTGTGTTGTTCTTACAAAGCGTCTGATCAGTGCATAGCTTGTCACAGTTTCAGCAACAGTGATGCAGGTCAGTGCTCACTGAGACCTGAAAGGATATATATTTCAACTTTTAAGTAGGTCATCTCGATGATCTCCCGAGGGTAGTGGTTAAACCGTTGGGTTTGAAGCCAACTAAATTTTAAAATAAATTAGGACCACGTTTTGTGATCACTTTTGTTCTTATTGTTGTCCTAATGTATGTCTTGTTAAAACGTTAATTGGGGAAAAATACAGGATGCAAGCTTTGCTCAAAAGGAATATACTGTTTGTTCACTTGCATGCTTGTCCAGCGGTGAATAGCTGTGCTTTGTATGTATTCCTTCAAGCGGGCCGTTTTTCTACCCACCACAAAACAGGTTGCGTGTTGAATCTCACATCTGGTTCAACACAACCGCGTCAGTGATAACGAATTTGAAAAATGTCCACTGCACCTTAAATCTGCACTCAGCGTCGCATGGCTATTGATCCAGAATCCAATCCAGGTTTTGCTGACCTCAATGCCGTGTTTGTTTTCATATCCGCTTCATCCTCCTGTTGGCTCCATGGCGCTCATTTTTCATTTGGCCGAGTTAAGGGTGTTTTATACATGGATAACAGCACAATCCAACGATTGCATTTTGAGCAATCCTTTTCACTCTCCTGCTGCGATATGTATATGGCAGTGTTCCTTTCCTGTTTTTGGTCTGTAAAATAAAAATATAAAAAACACTATGTAAAACATGTCATAAATCACAACATGCTTTGTGTTTACTCAATCTGTCCTGACACACCACAGCAAGATATGGCTCGACCATGATAGTTCAAGGGTGGTGCCAGAATAGCTTGGCGCCTATAGGCGCCACGCTATTCTGGCACCACCCTCGAACTGTCATGGTCGATCGGTCTCCTAAATTGTAATGCAGTACTCAGATGCCAACTCCAAAATGTGGGTATTTCGTACCTGGGACGCAAAGAGTTAATCTCGTTAGTATTTAAACGAATCTCGTAAACCGGGTTGTATTTAAACCACGTCATATTCAAACACGTGACAGCCAACATTAAACCCCATCACTGCGGAGGAAACGTAAACACGACTGAGCTGCAAGAGGTATAGATCCTCATGAGCCCCCGCAGCTGCGGGGGCTCATGAGGATCCATACCTCTTGCTGACAAACTCTTTGTGTACATGTTCCTTCGAACATGTTCCTGGGGGGTGGGGGGGGGGGGGGTGGGGGGTTCGGCGCTGAATTTGCAATGAGTTCAAAACGACAATCTGCGACCATTCTGCTTCCAAGTCTCTCGGCACCGAGGTGATCAAGGACGGCGGCGTCCACTGGTGGTGAAGGGGTGAAGGTCTTGAAAGGTCCGTGCTAGATGAGCAAAAGATTTTCGGGCCCACGTCAGCCTACGCACGGCTCTGAAGGTCCTCGGGCTGACGGGGGGGGGGGGGTTGTCTTCGGTGCGACAGCGACGCGCAGACGGTGGTAACAGTGACATGAATCGAAAACATAGAAATAAAGAATGATTGTGTCCATATATTTGCGCGACGCGACAGAAGTGCGATTGCGGTGCGACAGGCAACAGTGGCGCGACAAAAATGTATCGCCCCATGGAACGATTCAACGGCGACTCAGCCCCGATTTTGCTGTGACTAAAGCGCGGTTTTCAATACGCGACGGCAAATCGGAACAATTATAAACTACTTAAATAAAATATATGGTGGCGATGCCGCCTGTCGCATCGCTATATGGAAACATACAAAGCGATTTTCCGCCTGCTGCTCAGCTACTTTTCATGCCGTGCCGCCTACCTCGCCGCTGTCGCCCAGCTATATGGAAACCCGTCCTAAATAGTATGTCGTCTCGATGATCTTTCGCGTCTTCAGTTACACTACTCGCAACAAGTTAAAGGCCACCCTTGAAGAAATGGTCGTGATTTTAGTTCACCCTTCGGCTGTCGGTCGCGCATTTTGTGCAAAGTGCGCGGCCGACAGCCAAAGGGTTAAGCACAATTCTGTCATATTTTAACCCTATGAGTGTCGGTAGCGATTTTGAAGGAATTACCTCGACGAAAATCGTTACCAACACCCGGCAAAAGGTTAAAATTGTGTCTCGCAATTTTTAGACAAGACCCTAGGCTAGTCTACAGTCTTCACACACACAAAAAAAAAAAAAAAAAAAAAATCCACCCACCTGCAAGAGAGTCTTAGAATTTGACAGAATTGCCCTTATTTGAAATCACGACCATTTTCAAGGTATCCCTTAATATACCATTACGCGTAACTGAAACTGAAGACAAATGTCAGCACTATTTGTGTTTTTATGCCTTGTCGACACACCTAATGAGCTTCTATAGCAGTTTAGACTTGCAGCAAAAGCACATGCGCTATCGCACTGACTTATTTATTCTGCGCGGCCGTTAGCATGTCAATCTATTCTTAGCTGTTTCTCGTACTAATAACGTTGTATTTATAGAACGCAGTGCAGTCATTGTCGTGTGCTGAACTGGATTGCCCTGTGTCTAAAATGAACCATGACTAGACCTGTGTGTAGCGTTTCGAAACCGTCTGTTACAGAAAGTGTATCTTCGAAACAGTTACGGCGGTAGTGGGCCCTTAGCATTTTGTGAGTGGCATATATATATATATATATATATATATATATATATATAATATATATATATATATATATATATATATATATATATATATATATATATATATATATATATATATATACATAGCGTATGTTGGTTTTAAAGTTATTCGCGCGGATCGCGAGAGGCGGATCGACCATTATAGCTCAAGGGTAATTTGTAAATAGTTTGGCCCCTCTCCGTGTATAAAACTAATAATTTCACTACGTGGGGCCTGTGATCCTGTACTCCCTGCATTGTGTACGTGACAAATGAGCGGAAAATACAATGCAATAGAAAACACAAGAGAATTATTAAAGCAACCTAATCCATGCAATATACGATTAATAATTCTAAAATCCTCTTTAAAACGCATTCGGTATTGACACTCTACAGCAAGCGACGTATCGACCATGCTAGTTCAAGGGTGGTGCCAAAATAGCTTGGCGCCTTCAGGCGCCAAGCTATTCTGGCACCACCCTTGAACTAGCATGGTCGATCTGCCTTCGAAATGGCTTGGTGATCTTTAACCCATATCATTCGGAATACACCAGTGTGTGAAATAAGTTTGACTAAAATAGTTCAAGGGTAGTGCCAGAATAGCTTGGCGCCTCTAGGCGCCAAGCTACTCTGTCACAACCCTTGAACTAAAGCCACTGGTCTATATCCTTATCTTTAGGTACTATAAGGTAGCTTGCATATGACAGTGTACAAATTTGAAGCTTTTAGCCTCAGCATGATATGGCGCGTTAAAGGACAACTGACTCCCAACTTGGGCAATGTTGGACCTTAGCGTAGAATGTGTTAAGTGCTCTTAGTATGTGTTAAAGTAACGCTAGACAAAAGTGCTGATTTAACGTAAACAGTTTGAATGTCGTGAAATGGAAAACTTTTCTAGTTTTCTTCCCCACTGCACGCAGGAGAGTTCTGACCGTTACGTAGCGGAAAACACTCTGGCCGTATGCGTGGCACTCATAAAGTTTGAATATGTGAAATGAAAGACTTTTATGCTCTTCTTCTCCTGTGTACGTAGAAGAGTTCTTCCGTTACACCACAGCAGGCTGCAGAAAACCCCCGTTACGTGTATGGATTGTGAAAAAAAAGGGTATATATATGTCTCTAACATCCCTTGATAACATTGATAACCCGTTGTATCGTCAAATTCTAGCAATCCAGGCCCGGATCGTTTTAAGGGCTGTTTCAACTATTTTCTCCAGATATCAATCGTGTCTATCACTGATGCAGACCTACAATAAAGCACCATTACGCATAAATCTGAAGACACAGTTCAGCACCATTTGTGTTTGTTATGCCTTGTCGACACACCTAATGAACTTTAACAGCAGACTGGACACACAGCACAAGCACACACGCAATAGCTATTATTTATTCTACGCTGCCGTTAGCGTGTCAATCTATTTTTAGCTGTTTCTCGTACCGTTGTATTTCTAGAATGGATTGGAGTCATTGTCAGGTTACTTGATATAAAGACGACGTGTGCTGAACTGGATTGTCCTGTGTCTAAATGAACCACAACTAGACCTGTGTGTAGCGATTCTAAACCATCTGTTTACAGAAGTGTATCAATGCACAGTTACGGCAGTAGTGGGCCTGTAAATTTTCCCAGCACGCAGAAACAATCGCGCCGACAGCGGCCGCCGGACTAGCTCACAGCAGATAATCGGGTCTCTGTCAGCCACAGTAGGCTCGCGTACGCGGGCCTACTGTAGCTGACAGGGGCCCGTTGACCTGCTGCATGCTGGCAATGGGCGAGGTTACGACGTTGAAAGTTTGACAAACGAGCAGAATGCACAAAAGACTGGAGAGTCCACTAATATTTTTGCCGGTTCATTCCTCTTGCGAGGTGTCACTACAGGTATTATAACATTTGACAAAATAGACGAGACACAATGGAGGGCAGGAGGGTGACACCTTGTTATCAGCTAGATGTTTAGGAAGATTGGAAGTGTAACCCTTTACCTTCCATAACTGCCATTCCATAAAATGGAGGTCATTTAGTTGTGGGAGGCAAAGGGTCATAAAAAAAAATGAAATTAAACTTTTACAGTGTAAACAGCACACACCTTAAAGGTTTGCAAGTTTGTGAGAATTCAAAATCTCACTCATACGGTGTAATGAATTTGCGACTTACAGAGGCTGTAATAATGTATGGAGGTTGGGGGGTGCGGGTGGGGTGGGGGGGGGGGGTAATGAACTATGGACTTAAAGTAGTTTCAGCATAGGGCATCTCTTCAACCCATTCAGCCCTGACGCCCTACAGCAGGAGATGGGTCGACTATGATAATTCAAGGGTAGTGCCAGATTAGGTTCGCGGAGGGGGAGTGGGAAGGGGGAGGGGGGGTTGCGTAATGGTGATATATGATTGGCTGGTTTTTCGGTTCTCCTGATTCGTGATTGAACAGGTTTGCATCCTCGTTATCCGTGAAAGAGCGTAGCTGCCAACCAACTATCCTCTGCGTTGCAGCCACATCTTTTTGCGTGGAGCTAAAACTAGCTGTTGTCAAACAAAGCTGCTCTGACTATGACAGGGAGGGTACTAGCTATTGAAAACGACGTGGAATTTGACCAAGTCGCCACTGAGTTGCAGGAGACCATTCCAAACTGTCCCTCTGCAGCCAGAGTTTTGTGTTAGGGCGAAAACAAAGCCGCTAGAGCTGTGAGAGGCAGGTCAGTTTCTGACTATCGAAAACGACGTGCAATCCGACCCAGGCCTTCCATGTTGTCTATAGGCAGACGTCAGCTCTCCGGGGCGGACGTCGGTCGCATGACGTGCGCGAGCCAGCTGCGACCCAGGACGTTTTGCTTGCTGGTACGCGCATGGATTGTCAGCAGACACCCCGCTGGTTTTATTGTTGGGTGTAGTGTTTGTTTTAAGATTATCGCAGAGCCATCTTCGGAACCGACGAAAAAAAAAAAAAAAAAAGGAAACAAATAGCGTGAAATGGATTAACAATAGCAGACAGAACCTGCAATCAAGTTCTACTGACTCCAATAAGTTGAAAGTCCTTGGGCCAGTTGCAAGAGCGAACTTAAATCCTGCGCATGTCACTAAGCAAGATGCTCCGCTATGGCGGAGCATCTCGCTTAGTGGCATGCGCAGGAATTAAGCTCGTTCGTGCAACTTAGCTGTAGCCGTGACGGGGTCCACTAAGGTCGACGTCGGCCCGAGCATTTACGAAGCCTAATCGGCAATCCCACTGAGCTGTCCGGCACTGCAGTCAGTCAAGGCACTGGGTGGGGACAAACTTGCGCTGATTCGACCTGAAACCAGGGTATATTGAATCATGTTTACCTCAAGGATTAGTGACGCCGTGCAGATATAGCCTATACAGCCTTCGCTCTCGGTATTACGTGTGACTCACCCGCCTACTAAGACAAATAGCGCAACCTTGCGGTTTAAGTTTTTATCGTGCGACAAATTTACTTCTTCCCTGCAGAGGACAGATTGCATGTGAGCCGGTCTATCATGTTGGATCTCACGGCTCTTGGCCGAAAGGTCCAAAATCACAGACCCGCACAGAGTCCGCTTGATTCAGTCGAATTGTTGCTAATTTACATGCATAGCCTGCAATGAAAACGTGTCCACAGTTTGACGCATTTGGACAAATGTTGGAGGTGTCACCTAAGAATATGTAGGAGATGGATCGACCATGATAATTCAAGGGTAGTGCCATATTAGCTCGGCGCCTGAAGGCGCCAAGCTAATCTGGCACTATCCTTGAATTATCATGGCTGATAAATCTCCTGCTGTAGTGCGTTAATGGTTTAATAGATCTGAAATATATTCTTTATAAATTTCAATTATTATTATTATTATTATGTTATCATAAGTAGCAAAAGGCACATGTTCCCGTGACTGTCACTGCAGGAGACTGAAGAGTTAGTGTCACGAGCTCATGAAAATGTATGCACCGTGCCAGACGTACGGGGCTCGCTCTCGAACTGTTATCAGGATATCGCAATATAAAACCAACACGCACAAGCATTCTCTCAAAGGCAAAGGCGTCCGTCGCGCACACGTTCATGTAGTTCATTATCGCGGTTTCTTCGAGTAGGCCTGCACTCGAAGCGACCACAGGGGAGAGGGAATCGACGTTATGGCAAGAGTTCCGAGCCCCTGACCCAGAGCGTCAGTATTGACGCTCTAAGTCAGGGGCACGAAACTCTTGCCATAACTTCGATTCCCTCGCCTTGTGAAGAGACGGTCATCGACGTGTGCGTGACGACCGCCTTAGTGAAATTGTTTCAAGACTGCGTGTAAAATGACACTCTAGTAATCAGGACAACAGAGATAAATGTCAAAGTGAACGTTGTTCGTGTTACTTAATTTAGCTCTATGCCGGGCTGGTGTGGTGACCGTAACGGTTTAGGGATACCTGCTTAATTGTGCGTGCGTTTGCAATTACATCGCGCGTGACTAATCAGAAGTTTACTTGACAATTTGCAATTGCGGATGTTAATGCGTTCTTTAGAAAAAGAAAAAGAAAACAACCTTTAGCAATAACAACATCAATAACAACAACAACATCAACA
The DNA here is from genome assembly GCA_036245525.1 of Semisulcospira habei. Classification (NCBI taxonomy): domain Eukaryota; kingdom Metazoa; phylum Mollusca; class Gastropoda; family Semisulcospiridae; genus Semisulcospira; species Semisulcospira habei. The sequence continues at coordinate 137,963,150 of BTPG01000001.1, forward strand.
TCAACAACAACTACAACCAGAACCAGTATACGTTGCATTATTGTGTATCTATCGTCTTTGTTGACGTGACGACCGTCTTTCAAAGCCAGGGGTATTAACCATAAAGTATAAGAAACGTTATTACCCGCTTCCCTTATAACGCCTCTGTTGATTGGTCTAGCGGCGTGGCAGTCCCGTGGGTTACTATCGCGTATTATCATATCCCGGCGCAGTATATTCACACGATTGCGGAAATAGAAGAGACAAAATCATGCGTGTGGACCTAGCCGATTGAGCTAAGGCCAAAATTAGCTAGCCGCTGCTTGCAATTCTATCTTTCCAGGACTATAAGATTACGTACTATGTATAGAACACTATGTTTAAGGAACAGGGATATAAATAAGTATTGTCAGCAAGAGGCATAGATCCTCATGAGCCCCCGCATACTGCGGGGGCTCAGGAGGATCTATGCCTCTTGCAACTGCAAGGTGTTCGTCGCAGATTCGTATTTTGTATTTCAGAACAGATCACTGAACAGTGAACACACAGAAAAGATCAAGGCTTTTCTTGAGTACTGTGTGTAGTAGACGCCTTCGATTTCATAGTCTTAAGTATTCGTTTCGTTGTAAAGCTTGAAATGTGAACCCGGCTATTTTGTGTTTGTACGCACAAACATTTAACTATTTGCACAAAATTGTAAAACAAGTTGAAAACAAACATTTCCACTGACCAATGTTTGTTTATTTTAAAGTAGGGTATTTATCCGAAACATTAATAAATTGTGTTGTAACTGTCTTTTCTAAGCGTGTTTCTTTCTCCGTTGGGTTCTAACCATTTCTACTTTAGTCCTCTTAAAAAATATACACAAGCAAATGGAAAAGGATTTTAAAGCGACCTTCTCCAGGCAGTCTCTCCTTCATTAATGTTCTTAGCATGAATAAACGTAAGTTACAATACCGCTGGACAAAAGGGTTTAGGTTATGAAAGTACCATTACGCGTAAAACTGAAGACACATTTCTGCAATATTTCTGTTTCTTTTGCTTTGTCGACACACCTGATGAACTTCTACGGCAGTTTTGACACGCAGCAAAAGCACACGCGTAATCGCACTTATTTATTCTGCGCATCCGTTAGCGCGTCAATCTATTTTTAGCTGTTTCTCGTACTGATAGCGTTGTATTTATAGAACGGAGTGGAGTCATTGTCAGATTACTTGATATAAAGGCAACGTGTGCTGAACTGAATTGTCCTTAACCATAACTAGACCTGTGTGTAGCGTTTCGTAACCATCAGTGTCCGTGGCGCAGTGGTTAAGGCGCCTGCCACCAATGCCAGAGGTGCGAGGTTCGAAAACGGGTTCCGGCGTCGGACGCCTTTTCTCCTCTGGTAAGTGTCACCGTTAATTCGGGCGGACCGTCGGGGGGTTCTTTCTCCGGGTACTCCGGTTCTTCCACCCCCCACCCCCACACTTTGGTACCGGTTTCAGGCCACTTTACAAATTTCAAATACAAGCGATCAAAAATCTCTGTAATTTCACGTCTGTCTTGTACTGTCTTTGTCTTAAATGGCGAAAATCCGTGTCTGTTACGTGAGTGTGCGTGTTGGGTTTCAGTTCGCGGCGCTTTGAGTCGATTTGCCCAAAAATTGAGAAAAGGCGCCTATACAATAACGGTATTATTATTATTATCTGTTACAAAAGTGTATATTTGAACAGTTATGGCGGTAGTGTAAAGTATATTTGAACAGTTATGGCGGTAGTGTAAAGTATATTTGAACAGTTATGGCGGTAGTGTAAAGTATATTTGAACAGTTATGGCGGTAGTGTAAAGTATATTTGAACAGTTATGGCGGTAGTGTAAAGTATATTTGAACAGTTATGGCGGCCCGTAGTGTAAAGTATATTTGAACAGTTATGGCGGTAGTGTAAAGTATATTTGAACAGTTATGGCGGTAGTGTAAAGTATATTTGAACAGTTATGGCGGTAGTGTAAAGTATATTTGAACAGTTATGGCGGTAGTGTAAAGTATATTTGAACAGTTATGGCGGTAGTGTAAAGTATATTTGAACAGTTATGGCGGTAGTGTAGTCTTAACTCATTCAGCCCGACGGCTGTATTTCCCAAATGTTGGAGGCGTCATCTAATGACTATGCATTAGTTGCAGGAGATGGATCGACCATGACAATTCAACGGCAGTGCCAGATTAGCTTGGCGCAGACAGGCGCCAAGCTTATCTGGCACTGCGGCCCTGTCGACCCATCTCGTGCTGTAGTGCGTCAGGGATGAATGTCTTAAAATGACAGGAGGAGAGTACGCAGGAGAGTTCCTTCCATTACGCTGTGTTGAAATCTCTCGCACGAATGCTTACCCACATTAGTCCGTGAGCCAAGGCCGGCTCCAAAAGTGGCCAACCGGTACCATTTAGACGGGCAAATTCTCATATAGCTTTTTGGTATGCTCAATGTCCCTAAAGATAGAAAAATCACGGGAGACTTCTGGATCGAGTAGCTTTTTGTCAGTTTACATAATTATGATTTTTAACCCCACCCTCCGCTGCGCAGACGCCGATTTCAGCTCCACCATCTTCTTTTATCATTGACAATGATATACTTATGATGATGCCAGAGCAAATGTCCTGTTGAAACGACATGTATAGCTATTGCTGAATCTAAAAAATATGATTACATCTGTGTTTAGTTCTATATCCTGCCAGTGAACTCCCGCCCTCCTCCCCCCCCCCCCCACCCCCAAAATGCTGAAACTCGTCACAAAAGTTATCATTATTTTACATGGATCGTGAAAAGTCTTAGTTCAGTCAAGACAGCGTTGATAACCTGTTAACCCATTCAGCCCCGACACACCACAACAAGACACGGATCAAGCATGATAGTTCAAGGATGGTGCCAGAATAGTTTGGCGCCCCACGGGCGCCAAGCTATTCTGGCACCATCCTTGAACTATCACGCTCGATCCGTCTCTAGAATTGTAATGCAGTCCGTTTAGAAGGCAAGTTCAAATTGGTGGGGATTTCGGTCCTGGGTTAGAAAGTGTTAATATTGGCGAAATTTGGCAACCAAAGCCTATCCTGGAGTAGATCGCTTTAACTCATTCTAACCCAGACACACTACAGCAAGATATGGATGAACCATGATAGTTCAAGGGTGATGCCAGAATAGCTTGGCGCCTATGGGCGCCAAGCTATTCTGGCGTCACCCTTGAACTATCATGGTCGATTTGTGTCCTGCACTGCAAAGCAGTCTTCAGAGGACAACGGCAAATTGTAGGGTTTTCGGTCTTGGGGTAGAATGAGTTAAACTCGCACAAGGTCTTTAACCCGCTAACTGCCTAGGGCAAGGCGAACACCGCCCAGCTGCAAGAGACATAAATTCTCGTGCGTCCCCCGTAGTCGCAGCAGGGACTCGTGCGGATTTGTCTCTTGCTAGCCCTATGTTTTTAAGCCTATTTTTGGCCGCCGGATTGCATCTGTGGGTTTTTTTTTTTTTTTTTTTTTTTTTTTTTTTTGCTGCCAATGTCAAGGTCAGTGTGAGAGTCGTGTCGGACGCGCAGTTTCGCGATCACCGGCAGTAAATGGGGTTAATTGCTAAAGGTCAGCCTTCATTTTCCTGGGTTCAGTCCCGCTTCTTGCACCGAGGACGTGACATAATGTATGGCAAACCTTGTGTGCCGCCTGGGCGGCATCGGTACACATGTGCGCTGGTCTGTGATTTTGGACCTTACGGCTTTCAGCCGTAAGGTCCAAAATCACAGACCAGCACACGCATCCGACCACGGCATATCCACCTTTTAAAATTTTGTTGTTCTTCTTCCTCTATGTTTCGCGGGGTACATAACCGTGTTGAACAGGTACACAAGTGTTGCGGCGTCAGTTGCTCAAACAACTGTTGGGTCCCAGCCTCGGCGTCCACCCAACCTCGGCCAGAGTGACATATATACTGCTCACAAAGAGTAAGGTATATCAACTTTTTAGCTTGAATTACCAGCAGTTCTCACAATGGGTATAATAACGGTTGTATCAGTGATTAGCCATCCCACTGGTATACAGTTTCACAACACTGGTGTGACAGATAGTGCCTACAAAAAGAAAAGGACCTCATACTTTCAGCTTGAGTGACTAATATATGTCCGAAGATAATCGAACCAAAAAGATGACTACCGAGCTCCCAAGCGAGTAAAATGCGAGGAGAACAACCCAAAGAAGAAAGAAACAAGCATTAAAAAATCGTTAGTTAGTTAGTTATTTGGGTTTAACGCCGAGCAGGCGACTAAGGCCATCTCACGGCGGGCTTAGAAAAGACAATCATTACAACACAACTGGCCGGCGGCAACGCTATATAACACTTCCGCAGCTATTGATGGTGGGGCACTTTGAATGAGTGAAAGGTTACTGCGTACCGGCATTGTGTTTGTGTGTGTGTGTTTGTGTGTGTGTGTGTGTGTGTGTGTGTGTGTGTGTGTGCGGCGTGTGTGTGTGAGTGTGTGTGCGTGTGTGTTTGCGTGTGTGTGTGCGTGCGTGCGTGTGCGTGCGTGCGTGCGCGTGGCGTGGGGCATGCATGCGTGCGTGTGTGTGTGTGTGAGAAGCCGTTTTTTTTTCCTTTGTTTTTTGTTTCAGTTTAATATGAGATAATTTTAATTCAAGATGACGCAATAGAAGAAGGGTATTATTACCCCATTCAGCCCTGGCGCACTAGAGCAGGAGATAATTCAAGGGTAGTGCCAGATTAGCTTGGCGCCTCTCGGCGTCAAGCTAATCTGGCACTACCCTTGAATTGTCTTGGTCGATCCATCTCCTGCAACAGGTGCATAGTCGTTAGATGACGCCTCCAAAATTTGGGAAATACGTGCGTCGGGCTGAATGCGTGACGCCTCTCGCTGTTCTAGAATGGGTTTTGTGCTAGGGTACACCGCTGTGTGCGACACACGAGACTAGCGAGTGCACGATGTAACAAGCGAGCGGAGAATAAATAAAGACTAAGAAAAGAAAGCGCCTTTTTTGCGACAGCAATATAAGCACGTTTTATTACACCTACTTGAAAAGAAAGTTTACGACAACAGTAAAATGGCCTCGTTCCGTTACTTCTTACATTGTCGGGTTCGACTTCAGGCTGGTAAAGCCGACCCGCGACTAACAATATAACTGTGCCCCGTTGGATAAAAAAAGAAGTAATAACCATAAGTCTTCTGTTCTGGAGACGAATCATGAGATACTGCTGAGGGTAGTGCCTAATTTTTTACACACAACTCTGCGCATTAGTTTTTACAGTTAGTGAACCGAATGACTCGAGTTGTTATTGTTGGCTGCCAAACACTGCCACTTCTGGCACGGCCACACAGCTATCACTCCAGCCGCATGATTAGTTCGGTGCCTCTCAGCCGCAAAATAAAAACTCATCAGGCACTGACCCAAAGCTGTCACTGTCAATCGAACTCCTGCGATTGTATCGCAGTTTGTTATTCAAGAGTTTCTCGACACTGAAAACAAAAGTCAAAGACTGTCCCGCGTTCCTAAAGCAACTTTCACCCGCATGCAAGAGGCATAGATCCTCATGAGCCCCCGCACCTGCGGGGGCTCATAAGGATCTATACCTTTTGCTGGCACCGCATATTTAGAGCTGTCCTAAAGACGCACGGTGTTATTAGCTCAAGTTCTGTTGGCAATGGCGCGGGGTTACACGTGTCAAAGCGGAGGTTGTGTGTTGTAGAAAACACCCCGTCGCTATTTGAACCTTCCTTTTCTCGTCAACACCTGCTGGTGTATGTCACGGTGCGCGACCCAAAACAGAAGCACAGAGGGGTACGTAGCACTCAAGCGTCGATTGTGATCTATCCTCTGTAACAGAGTTGCAATTTATTTTCCTAACAACCCAAAAGGCCAATAGGGGAGGGGGGCCACAGGGGCTGACCAGTTACTTCCTTACCTCCAGGGGCATGAGGGTGGGATGGGGTGAGGGGGGGGGGCGAGGGGGCGGGGGGGGGGGGGCGCGGGCAAGAGGCCTCCCGAAAAGGAGGTAAGACGCGCCAAGCGTGTGTGAGAATCTTTTCCACCGTCTCACCGCCCGACGAAATATAAAAAAAAAACAAGCGGGACGAGGGGGAATTGGGGGGGGGGGGGGGTGAGGGTGGAACGTTTTGTTTGGAACCTCAACCCGATACAAGAGGCCTCCCGAAAAGGAGGTAAGCGCGTCAAGCGTGGTGAGAACCTTTACCACCGTCTCACCACCGACCCGACGAAATATCGAAAAACAACCTGGAGGGGTGTGTGTGTGGGGGGGAGGGGGGGGGGGGGTGGTGTCCAAACTCCGAAAAAGGGACTTTGATACATCACTTACTTGGCTTTACTGCCCCACAATCATCAGCATATGCAGGGCAAGACCACGAGGCTTGCTGACATCTCGTCCCAAGAGGCCTCACCATCCACAAACAGAAAACAAAGACAATGAGGCTGAACGCAACCAGGGAAGAACCAGTCTTGCTTGCTGGCACCCCGTTGGAGGAGGTGGAGTCCTTCACCTATCTCAGAAGCATCATCGACATAAAAGGCGGCACTGATGCAGATGTCAGAGCACGAATCGGTAAAGCCAGAGCAGCCTTTCTCCAGTTGAAAAAAGTGTGGAGTTCCAGAGAGATGTCACAACACACCAAAGTCCGCATTTTCAATCCAACGTAAAAGCAGTTCTCCTATACTGATGGAGCAGAGACTTGGAGGTTGACAAAAACCAGTCAACAGAGTACAGATCTTCATAAACAGTTGCCTTAGAAAATTTTTGAAAATCCACTGGCCAGAGAAGATCAGCAACGTCAGACTCTGGGAGAGAACAGAGCAGATAACAGCAGAGAATAAAATTGGGCGAAGAAGATGGGGATGGATTGGTCACAGTCTGAGAAAACCAGCTTCCAGTATCACTAGGCAGGCATTGTCATGGAACCCCCAGGGAAAGAGGAAAAGAGGCAGGCCGAGAAACACCTGGCGTCGAGACCTCCAAGCAGACATCAAGAGACTGGGAGCCACCTGGAGTAAAATCGAAGGAGAAGCACAGGACAGGAGTTACTGGAGGTCTCTCGTCCACGGCCTATACCCGGGGAGGGGTGACAGGCGTAAGTAAGTAAGTATACATCATTTAACCCCTTCCCTGCCACTGTACGTTCATGTTTGTTTCTGAAATCTGTGTTCATTCAACGACCAAAAGCCACAGACCATGACACACCGACCATGACACGCCGACCATGACACACCGACCATGACACACCGACCATGACACGCCGACCATGACACACCGACCATGACACACCGACCATGACACGCCGACCATGACACACCGACCATGACACACCGACCATGACACACCGACCATGACACACCGACCATGAAACATGGGTACACATTGGTCTCATCAAGAGGCATAAATCCTCACGCTCATGACCCCTCCCCCCCCCCGTCCAGTCGCGGGGGCTGATGAGGATCTATGTGCCTCTTGCAGTTGGATCGTGTTCACTTTTTCTCGGCAGTGAAGGGGTTATAATAATAAATAATCTTGTGGCTGGGGGAAGGGGGGGGTGTCTGGAACCCCCAGATCCGCCTCTGGGGCATGTCCTAACTTCGTGATACTCGACTGGCATTTTCGGCTTTCGAATTCAGCCCGATGGCCCTTTGCACATTGGGGTCTGCTTCAATTGCAGAGTAACCCGCTGTGAATACGAGACGGCACTCTCTCACTCTCCGTCTCACGCCCCACCATCCTCTTCCCGCTCCTCCTTCCACCCCCACCCCCCCACCCCCCCACCCCCACCCCCCCCCCCCCCACACACACACTGAAATGCATTCGAAATGAATGATCGAGCGTCTGAGGTCATATTCGTAAAGTCTAAAGCGGGCGCATGACTCAGAGTCGACAAATCTGCCTGGGAACTGCAAGCAGTAAGGCACTATTAGAAATACGGTAAATTTCGCTTATAACAAGGTCGGGAATAACAACAGTCGGATATAACAACACTTTTTCAGAGGTAGCGACTATACCTTATAATATATATTTATACTACTAAATAAATGAATAAATAAATGAATAAATAAATAAAAGCTAGAAGGGTTGAGTGGCGCTGCACTGCGTCGACACGCCTACCCGAGGGAAGGCAGCCCTAATTCCCCATCGTAAGACAAGGGCGTTTGGGAAAGAAGAAAAAAAACACCAAAATCCAACTCTGTGCCATGCACACTTCATCAAGTGTAAAGAACTAAATGCCAAGAGTACGCGGACAGCTTTTCCATCATAGCCGTGTGCTGGTCTGTGATTTTGGACCTTACGGTTGGAAGCCGTAGGTACAAAATCACAGACCAGCACACATCTAAATGTTGAGTTTGCGTAAGGGTCCGTGCGGGTTCGTGTGCACACACACCACCACGCCCCAACAAAAAAAACAACAACAACAAAACAAAAAAAAAGCAATATGGCCCGATAAACCATAACCCACAAAGTCCTTTCTATATGAGAGCTGTCCTCGCTGTCAATGATCTCTACCTTTTGTCTTTGACCTGATTCTGATGTTGAATTATCTCCTATTGAAAAAGTCTCGCAGATCTGCCAATGCGGGACGCAGGACATACGCGTCATTGATTTGTCAAACGTCATTTGTCAAGACGTAAGTTATAGTTTTTGCATAATTTTATATTTTACATGATATGAGTTTCACTTTCGCTTCACAGACTTGAGAAAATGATGACAAAACTAGAACTTCCGGTACAATTTCAGTCTTGCTAGAATTTGTGTGAAAGCAGTTTGACTTTACCTAACTACATGATATACTAAGTACAAGGGTCACCTGCATGCTCTTCTGAAAACGCGTCGATGTCACGTGTGTGCGTGTTAGTGCGTGCATGCGCGCGCGCTCCAAACATCTCAAAGAGGCACAGATCCTGACGTGCCTGGAGGGCGTATGAGGATCTATTCCTCCGGGAGATGCGCGCATGTTTGTCAGTGTGTGAGAGAGAGCCGCGCGCGAGAATGACGTCATATTTAGAGTATTATGTCAGTGTCTACGTGATGACGGAATTGTCTCTTTTACGTCACCGCCATTGTCTGACTTTCTCTAGAAGTAAAGGTTTTTTTAGTGTTTTAATTCTTTTCTGAAAAGAATTATTTTTTACTAAAGAAGTTGAAAGGATGTAAAGCTGGCTTCCGAACTCATCCAATGTCTTTATCCAAACTTGCTATATGGAAATGTTTAAGTAAATATGACAAAAATGACGGACTCTAATCTGGGTCAACCGACTTCCTATAAACGGTTGTTTATGTCTTCAATGAGACATTCAATTACAATATCCTCAGAGGTTCTCTTAGCCACCCACTTAAGAAAGTATTTCGCCAAGTTTCAAGCTTGTGTGTACAGAAATATCGGAGATTCTCTTGTTTACATACACACGCACACACATACATACATACATACGCACATACATACATACGCACATACGGCGCTTCGCTCCAAATGTACGTTCAGCCGCGAGGTTAGCGTAACGAGACATGACGTAATTTTTATCTTGTTACTTCAATTGTTAGAGGTTTAGACTGTCCGCCTTTGACATCATGGACATGCTATTAAATTCGCCCCACCGCAAACCGGCCTAAAAAGTCACTTCTATAAATAGAAGGGACTTTTTTTTTTTTATAAAAAAGATCAATACTCTTGTCGCTCATAATGGTCTTTTTTTATCTGCAAAAGACATAGAGCTTGGTGAGCCCTTTAACTCATTCTACCCCAACACCGAAATCCCCAAATGTTGCCGTTGTTCTCTGAAGACTGCATTGTAGTGCAGGACACAGATCGACCATGATAGTTCAAGGGTGATGCCAGAATAGCTTGGCGCCCGTAGGCGCCAAGCTATTCTGGCATCACCCTTGAACTATCATGGTCGATCCGTATCTTGCTGTGGTGTGTCTGGGGTAGAAGGAGTTAAGGATGCAAGGGCATTTGAGAATCTGTGCCTTTTTGGTTTTTTGTTGTTTTTTTTTTTCTTAAACGGGTTAGCCTTGGCCCCCAACTACTGTGTCCTGAACTTGTCGGACATAGGTTGGTTGTACATTGCTTAACGTCCTGACAGCAACAAGGCTTTCTCAGGACGCGCTTTCACTGCTTGTGAAAAAAAAGAAAAAAAAAAGAACAACAACAACCACTAAACAGAATATTGAATGTATGTCGCCAGCCGGTCTAATATGCTAAATAAACCTACCACATTCCTTCCGCAAATGAAGATAAGTAGCGGCTAATCTCTCTGTTTGTTTGTTTGTCTGTTTTGACAAAGGGTATTTACCCGAAATATTAATAAATTGTTTTGTACCCGTCTTTTCTAAGCGTGTTTCTTTCTCCGTTGGATACTTCTTTGCATTTTACACGCTTGGCAGTCACCTTTTTGGTCTGGATTAAATAAACCTACGACCATTTAGCAACACACATCCAATATCAAGAGCTACAGTCAGCGCAGACAGTAGGGAGAGTTTTAAAAAGTCAAATACAGGTGAATGGACCAAGGGTAGACAGAAACACATGCCCCAGAATAGAGAGGAAAACCCACCCTGTGGGGCTGACCAGGCTGACCCTGGGAACTAAAAAGTAGTTAACCCCACCCAAGTCCCCCAGGGCAGACCCGGGTGGTGGTTTGTCGGACATAGTCTATTTTGTCGCTCGTGCGGTAAGCCTGTTGACCACACTGTACCCACTTCCCTGCCAAGGGACATGCATTTGGTTTCTAAAATGTGTGTTCATTGACGCGACCACTGTCCAAAGTACACGCACACAAATTGGTCTCAGCAAGAGGCGTAGATCCTCATGAGCCCCCGCTGTCGCGGGGGCTCATGAGGATCTATGCCTCTTGCAGTTGGATGGTGTTCATTTTTTGTTCTCTTCACGGCAGTGACGGGGTTAAACACACACACACACAACAGCTCTGATATCAAGGGCTCGTCTAGGCTTTTTCTACTTGCTAAAGGCACAGAGATTCCTAAACCTTTGTATCCTGCAAGGGTTTATGAGAATCTCTCCCTTTTTGGGGTGTTAGGACCCCACCTCCCCCCACCCCAACCCCCCTCCCCCCCCCCCCCCCCCCCGCCCCCGCCCTTTCCATTTGTCAAGGTCTAGCGTCGGGAAGGCCTTTTGTATCAGGTTGAAGGTCCCAAGGTACATTTTGCTGACTCAGGTCGATTCACCTGTCGCAACTCTCGCTAAGAGTAACTGTTGTAGGCCCAAACTCTTGCTGATTTTCGTCGTCAGTACTGCAAGATCGAATCATAGAGCCACATGCCCCGCGGAGAATACACAGGGGCTCTTGGCTATCTATGCTTCTTGTCGGTCAGCATGGCCAATTTATCACCGTATTCCTTTGAGTATGACTATTGCCTTGACTGTTGAAACCTGTGCGTTTTCTCGTTGGCCGGCTACGTCAAGTTTCTTCCGTCTACGAGATGCATAGATCCTCATGAGCCTCTGACGATACTAAGATCCTGTTGGTCTTTGCTTTCTCTGCCAGGTAGCATGGCCATTTAAAGCTATGTTCCTTTGAATATGTCTACTGGGTTCTTTTATTCTCATCAGTGACAGACCGCGAACTCTTCTCAGATCTGGATGTTACTGTGCAATTCTGTTAGAAGACGGACAATAGACGTGCAGCGTTGTGGCAGGTTGGACTCCAGTAAATGTGTCAGTCTAGCAGCTGGGATTTTCTTATTTGTTTCTTACGGCTTCATGATCGCTTAGAAGCCATGGGTTGTAGCTGATGCATCGGATTACGTTTTGATTACTGTTGCGTGATGTAGAAATCTGTGGCTTGTTTTTGTTCAGAACTGGTGTCACGACTGAGCAACCTCCTTAATCTGATCAGAAGCAATTTTTGGAACAGAGATCATTTTCGCCATATTTGGCCATAAGAATGAGTGACGGCCCTTGAGCTCTACCCAGGGTTTACGCGGCATTACTTAGCATGTTCCCTATGCTCCTGGGCCGTGGCCTGCGGTCAGTAAGTCGCACTGTACGGGTGGGTCTGAGAGTCTGACAGTGTCAACTCATCAGTCCCGAGTTCTCGTCCTGAGAACGGCGCCGTAACCTGTTGGCGTCCGCCTGTACTACTCGGCTGAGTCTGTGCTGCGGTCTGGCGCATAGGGTTCTGATCGCTATTTCATTGCCAGTACGCAATCACCTGCTCATGGGGTTTTCTCTCAACATTAGTGTGCTAAAGATTTTTGTTCCAAACATTACTATGATCAGCTTTTGGAGTTCGCTCTGGATATCAATTTTGAACGACAGCCGTCAACAGTTTTGCTGTATCGTGCAGCGGATTTCCGGTAATTGTTAACTCATTATGTCCGCGACACACCACAGCAAGATATGGCTCGACCATGATAGTTCAAGGGTGGTGGAAGAATAGCTTGGCGCCTATAGGCGCCAAGCTATTCTGCCACCACCCTTGAACTATCATGGTCGATCTGTCTCCTGAATTGCAGTGCAGTCCTCAGAGGAAAACTCCAAAACGTGGGTATTTCGTACCTCGGGCAGAATGAGTCTAAGAAGAAAAACCAGAGGCGGTTACCATCACTTCTTTAACTATGGACAGGGCGATACTAAACAGTACAAACAGGTCATAGGTGAACATTTATGAAGCCCCGCCCCCCCTCCCCTTCTCCCAACCCTGCCCTTACATTACCACCACCATCACCACTTGTTGCTTTATACGATAATGGAACTGTTGAATATTTTCTTTCAGAACTGGTGCCATGAGCACCCTCTGAAATCTGAACAGAACCAATTTTCGAAACAAAGGGTTCATTGCCAGTTGGCAGTCACCTGGTCTTGGGCTTTCTTCCAATAACAGTGCGCTAAAGGTTTGTGTTTTTTTTGTCCCAAAGATCGCTGCAATCAGCTTTTGGAATATATATCCATAAACAAAGATTAGTGAAATTCACTACTTTGGTCGCTCGTACAGGTCTTTTTCTATCTGTGATAGGGACAGAGTTACATTAGCCCTTGCAGGATGCGAGGGCTCATGAGAATCTATGCCTCTTGCTGAAACAATGATCAGCCACAACTGCATCCTGAACTTTGAGGGGTGTACTATTCTCTCTTGTCACTCTTGTGGTAGGCGTGTTCACCCTTAACCCATATCATCATGAGGCTAAAAGCGTCAATTTTGTACACTGCCATATGCAAGCTACAGTATAGTACTTACAGAAAAGGACATAGACCCGTGGCTTTAGTTCAAGGGTGGTGCCAGAATAGCTTGGCGCCTAGAGGCGCCAAGCTATTCTGGCACCACCCTTGAACTATTTTAGTCACACTTATTTCACACACTGTTGTATTCCGAATGATCAGGGTTCAACCATAAAAAAAATCAATATTAGTCGATTATATACGTATTTTTCTATCTGCAAAAGACACAGAGTCTCATGAACCCTTGCAGGATGCATGAGCTCATGAGAATCTATGTCTTTTGCTAACAGAGATCATTGCCAGCCTTCCGGGACATAGACCGATTATTGACGCTCGTGCGAAGTATACACTTAAATGGAAAAAAATCCAAGTTCAATATTCTTAATTATATTTATATTTCTTTTAAATATTTTTTTCTGCTGCAAGACGCATAGAGTCACATGATCCCTTGCAGCCGGTAAGGGCTCATGAGAATCTATGTCTTTTTCTATCCGAATTCGGCCACCTCTCCATCCTAACCTTAAAGGTCCTGGTTCAGCAATTAGTCAGTTGAGGACAGCGAAAAAAAATGTCGAAGTCCCTACTGACCTGACTTGAAGTGCAACCCTGACAGGGCCTCATCAGATGGGATCCCCGAACATTCACGTTACTATAGCTGCTGTAGAGTGTCAGACGTCCTTGACGGCTGTCACAGTTCATGCAAACAGGTATACGCCACTCAGCTGCCAAAGGTCACTTCCAGTTGCATCTGTCCGTACACGGTAACACCCACAATTCTCGTGCAACAACAACGAAAGATGACTATCCAACTTTCACTTCTGGGCCGGTACTGGGAAGCACTGAGCGACGTCCACAGCGTCCAAAAATGGCCCAGGGAATGGTGACGGTACGTCGAACATGCTATATCGTGGTCTTCTCATTTCTTATGTCCTCGCATTTATCCAAAACAAGGTTTCCTCGAAAGCGTTTGCAAACAACAAGTCTTTATGGTAGTCGCCATTTTTACGAAGGGAAGCTACTAGATAATGTTTGTGTAAGGGACAGCACTCCCGTGCTAAGCAACGCGCAAACGCCCACCTCAAAACGATTTTATTTTTCACAAAAGCCTGGGAGATAATTTACAGGTCATCATGCAACAATGTGATGTGCATGGGTGACAGTGCGAGAATATGAAATGAATGTAAACGGGACATAAATATGCCCCATAAATCCATGGCCAGCAAGCGATATACATTCCCATGAGCTCCTGCGGATGCAGGGGCTCATGAGAATGTATGACGTTTGCATTTGGAACAGGCTGGCTGAAGGCCTGTTCTGTCTGAACCAAACAGCTGAAATTCAGCTTTTCGGGATTTTGAAAAGCTGAATCAGCTTCTAGGAGTGAAGACGGTCACCCATTGATGTGATTGTGCCTGTTCGTGTGTGTTACACGGACATAAAATTTGATTCCATTATAAGAATCTAAGCACTAGGTAATATTTTGCTTTGTCGTTAACTTCTCATCTTGTTTTTTGTTTTTTTTGTATCACAAAAGATAATTACCGTCTGCAAACTTGATGAGTTCAGTGATAATATTTTCTCCCCAGACCAACTGCTGTCTATGCACACGCAATGCACCCTGCCCAATGCATACCTCATGCAGGTGCCTGACAGCAAACACCGATACACCAACTACAAGCTAAAGGGTGCACGAGCAAACGAGAGGCAAGTTTCAAAATAATTAGATACAGGGCCGCAGCAGATGGTTCCGGCCTTCGCCATACCAATAATGTATACATTTTTTTGACAAGACCATATAATTATGTCTGTTTATGCCCTCGACCCAAATTAATTTAAATGTTACTAATTTTTCCATTTTTGGGGGGTTGTGCGAATTCTTCCCCCCCCCCCCCCCCCCCTGCCCGATTGACTTTAGGAAGCAGATGAAAGCAAGCTGGCATCATGCAGGCATGCACCCCTTCGGCTGGAGCATTAGGTTTCTTTCACCTCGTGCTATGGTTATGAGATATGAAATAAATGTTAGGAAACAGATATATATATATTATGTAATTGGTATTCTAACCACAATATATTTCATTCATAGTTTATCTATGTTTGCACTGACAGCAAACCATGTGGGATTTATTTCTGATTACTCCATATAGCAATGTTCTCTATCAGAAAACTGAAATGACTCAACCCGCAAAAATAAATATCAAGGAAATATATCAGTTCACAACAGCAAGAGGTATATCTCACTTGATCTTCATTTTGTGACAAAAACATTGTTTTCAAATACACTTCAACGTATGGCTTATTTGTTTATATCTGTACTGAGTGAAACTGTTAAAAATGCCTTTCATTGTGAGGCTTCTCTTATGAGTTTACCAAAATCGTCAAGTACATCAATAAGTGTCTCTTGGCTTGACTTCACGAACGAAGATTCTATAGGGCTTGCCCACGTCGTCTGCAGGCATTTTCGTGGCTGCGGAGGCCAATCCGAGACAGGCAGGTTTACATCAATAAGTGTATACATAAATAAAACACAATTACCATGATTGTCATAATTCCTAAAAATACAGCTGATTTTTTTTATGAAATGAGTATGTCTATCCTCAACAAGACCAAGTAGTCTATGTACCCTACAGAACCACATAGTCCAGATCAAAATGGTGACTGCGAAGCGTGTGTAATGCAGAGACGAACTCAACGAAAAAAAGAAAGACGCTTAGAAAAGACAGCTACAACACAATTTTATTCATATTATCTAGTAATAAATTGTGTTGTAACTGTCATTTCTAAGCGACGTTCTTTCCTCATAGGGTTCTTCTCTACAGAACAACATACATGTGCACTTTTACTTCCTGCACCATATATAACTGTAATAATACATGAGGCAAAAACACAAACAGAACAGAGACAACCATTTTAATTATAAAGAAACAATTTCAGTGATGTCATTGAATTATATGCATGGTATATTTTGCTTATGATGCTGTCATTCAAACTTGGTCACTGTGTTTTGGTAAGTGAGGGAGAGGGGGGGGGGGGGGCTGGAGGGGGCGGGTACACATGCAGGCATATATATATATATATATATATATATATATATATATATATATATATATATATATATATATATATATATATATATATATATATATATATATATATATACCGCAACGATTTCCTAATGTAATGTTACATATGGCAATATAGTTCTATCATCATATGCTAAATTTTGCTATCCACCAAAATGCTAATATTGCCATGATTCCACAGCAGACAGACAGCCTTCA
Source organism: Semisulcospira habei (assembly GCA_036245525.1). Taxonomy (NCBI): domain Eukaryota; kingdom Metazoa; phylum Mollusca; class Gastropoda; family Semisulcospiridae; genus Semisulcospira; species Semisulcospira habei. Next base: position 137,979,610 of record BTPG01000001.1, read on the forward strand.
TGGACAGGTCCAACCAGTGAAGAGACAACAGACTGGCCAGTGTCAAACATGTCACCAAACTGCAGGGGCCTTAGCAGCAATGTCACACAGAAACTTTGGAACAGCAAACAGCCTGATGCAGTGCAGTGTGCCCCAACTTGCTCTCAGCAGGCAGCTGCAAGACAAGAACAAAGGTCAGTTAGTACATGTGAAGATGTACTGCAAACACTGTTCTAGATGAGTTTACTTGGCTACCGGGTATCAGCCAGTATAATCTACTCAACATGAAACCAACCGTAATGAATCAATCACAGCCAGTGTAATCAATAAACTCCATACAAGACAGATTTGCAAAATAACTTTTACAAACAATTTCTTTGTCTCGGTGATGGTCAAACGATTTATACAGTTTTGTTCTAATAATAAAAGACATTGTAGCTTTGCAATGCTGCTTGGTAACATGATATTATATGAATATGTTTTCAGGCCAACATAACCAACTTTTCCCTGGGGGAGACTAAAGATGCACTCAACCGATGAGCAGCCCCTGGTGACCATATCGAATGTGGGAGTAGAGGCGACACCTTATCAGCGCGTGACCAGTGAAGACAATCCGGCCTACTGTTTGTGTGGGAATCATCTAATAATAATGGACAACAAGAACTACTGAATTTGATCCAGCTGATCGAGTTAACAGAAGAACCAACTTTTCTAGATATTTGTAAGAAGCAGACCGAAGTCAAATTTTGCAGCGTCAAAAATTATAGCATCACATTTGCAAATAAAATTCCCACATTATAATAGCAATCAAACATCACCAACACTCTACATACAGATTTTTTTCAGTTGTGGCATGAGAGCCATATGGGGCTTGGCAACAGCAAACACTGTTGCTCTTGTCAGGTGGCCATAATCAGATGGCAGTTTCTAAGCCCCAATCTAAACTACCTGAGGGCACTATCTGGTTGTGTATGTGTGTGAAACCAACCTCCAAGTCTTTACTTCTGCTGAAAAACCACATCCACTCGTCGCTCAATCTTGTCATCTGTACTGCGTAGGTAATGTAACAAACTGGAGAGCTTCTCATCAGTGAGGCATTGGGGATACAAGGCCACGGAGCACATTCCTTGATGAGAAAAAACAGAATGAAGAGAACATTTTCATTAACTTTTAAAATTTACTTTCTGTCATGGAGATTGTTTACATCTGTTTGTACAAGTAGTTGGGACATGAATAAATGGACACATGCATGTAATATATACTCCATATTGTGCACTTTGTACTCTCTATACAAGAAAGTATTAAAGTTGAATGTAAAAGCAAAATGTTGGACATTTTTTGTTTTCAATACATTTGGACATTCTTCTTCATAAATTGCATACATGTCTGCTTTCATTTTTCATCCTTGTTATAACTACATACTGTAAACAGTGCACATGAACAGGAATTCTGCACCTGACTTGCCATAAGAAAGAATTAGTTTTCATGGTCAGTGTCACAATCCTAAATAGTATATTTCTACAAATACATGTACTGTAATGATACTGAAAATGACATGTACAATACTGCACTTGTACCAGAAATTGCACAAGTGTGTAACATACATGTACTATGCATATTTCTGCTGTGCTACCTGGTATGCCTGTTGCTAATCTTGGTATACTGCTTGCATACTTGGTGGTTGAAGTCAAGGATGGTAAGCCTGTTGCGCATTGTGTAGCCTTTGTAGCCAATGAAAGTTTTGGGGGGGGCCATTTCATTTTCAGCCACATAGATACATCCCCTTGACTAACACTCAAAACACTCAATGATGAGACTGAAACATATCTAAACTCTAAGTCAAAATAAGTGCATAAATAAGACATGATACCTTGATCATGCCTGGCAAGGACACTCGTAATGTGTGGTGATAACAGGCTTTATCCCTTGTTTCAAGTGGTGTTTAGCCTTTGGCAGCAGCAAAGAAACTGAAAACAGATGGCCAATATAATAGATAAAGCAAAACCTGAAAGTAAAAAAAGCACAAAAGTGAAAATGTACCAGCAGCAGTTTATACTGAGTAGGTTATTTCGATGACAGGACAGTTTCGTGTGTTTTTGTTCTGCATACACTCAAGGATATAATCCTCCATGTAAACACACAGCTCAACTCAAACCTTTTATGCAATTCGCTTGCCTTTGTGCCACACATCAAAGTAATGATCCAGATGTTTCAGTGGCTGCGATCAAGTCAGTAATAATATACAAATCTATTTCATACTGGAAAAAAGATACATGCATTACAGAGTGGCAAACTGACCGGTAGCTAGCACTAGCTGTTATGAAGACTTGGGAGAAAAACCACCATGGCACCATGATAATAATGTTTACTGTCAACTTGTAAATATACTTACAGTGTGGAGGTAGCAGTCATATGTAAATCATAACTTAGTGTTGTGACAGCAATATTTCCAGGACACTATAAGCTACTTTATGATAACACTTTTACAAACAAAAATGATTTTGTGCAAGCGCACGGGTGTACCATACTTCAAAATCAAATGCCACCAAACTGATAATTACCTGAAAGTAGCAGGAGATTACAGTAGAACTCTGTCGGTGACAACTTATCGGACAGGTCTTGCTGTCTTCAGAAACTCGATGCCATGCTGTGCATTCACCAGTTTCAAGTCACCTGACCTTGTGACAGCCCTGCTGTCTAGAAACAAACCATAAACACAGTCATGGATGGACAAAACCTGTTGAAAAAGAAATAAATACAGAAAATAGGCATGTGTGCACATACGCATGTGCGTGTGGCTTTCTAAAAATGGCTTAGTCACAAAATAGCAGCACATTTGAGTGTTATGATATGGAGCAATATATACATGTATTTACATGATTCACAGAAAAACTTGCAATAAAATATTTTGGTATACAAGAATGATATTATAAGTTTTTGTCACTCATATTTCTCCTGTTCATAAGCTTGTGGTTTCAGGAAAATATGAGAAATACATTGTATCAGTGGCAAGCCAACTTACAATAGACCACTTATATACCTGATTGTGAGTTTCATAATGAATTATGCACATACATGTATTGCTCTATTTCATCACACTGAAATGTGCTGTTATTTTGTGAACAAATATATTTTAGGTTGATTATAGTGGTATATTTTATCCTTACCTAGACCTGTTGATTATATTCTCATCCAGACAATTGCTGATGTTGTTTTCATACAGCGAGCAGCTGTACATTTGTTTTCATTCAGACAGCTGAACATTTTGTCTGTGTTCAGACAACTGCAGGTATATTTTGTTTTTTATTCAGACAGCTGTATATTTAATTCTATTCAGACAGCTGTATATTTTGTTCTAAATATAAGCCAGCTGTACATTTTGTCCCAAGCATACACACACACACACACACACACACACACACACACACACACACACACACACACACACACACACACATTTTAGGTTCACAACTTACCTTGCCACTGCGATTATCTGTTATGTATTGTGATGAGATTGGGCGTTGTTCCATTACTGATGCACCTTCACTTTGTACTAGCTTCACAAATGTATCCACAGAAATAACACATTAGCTGCTTGCTGCTCTGTGAGCTCATTTGGTGTGGCACTGAAAAAGAATCAAATGACTGGTATTTGTATAGTTATGTAATGCACACACGGGTCTTGTACTAGAAAATGGCGTGGCGTTCTGAAGATATTTACACAAAAACAACCACCACGAACCCCCAAAACAAATCGCAACTAAAAGTGGAAACTTCTAAATGTACATCAGACCAGAGCTCAGAATATATCGCATATTTCATTATGTATATAACACAAATATGTGTAATAGAAAATTGCCCAGAAACTATTACACTTATTTATAAAGGAGAGAATATTTAAAAACAAAGTTTCAGGCTGTTACTATAGTGACGTATATATATAGTAACTACAGAAGAGACGAACAGTGAGGCTAAGATTTCCAATCTATTCTTCGTCTTGTTCATCGATGTATTCTGCCTACTTCTCACCACTGTCGTCTGCTGTTATTTCCTCAGTCATCATTTCCCCCGAAATTGGTGTCCTGTACACCAGAACACACATAACATTACGATCGCTAGGGCTTCTTGTTGTTGACAAGGAAGTGGTCATTAGAGTGGTGTCCCCTGATAATACATATTTACGAGTACCTTCCCTTTGTAAACACGACGTCAGCTACACGCGCATAGGTGTTTGTTGTTGTTGGAAATATACTTACCAACAAAAGTAATATTTGTACCACAAAAAGTGAAAAGACCACACCATATCATGTTGGACTTACCGCCACCATTCGCTGGACCTTTTTTGGACGCTCTGGACGTCGCGGCTCGGTGCAGGCTTCACCAGTGCGGCAAAATGAAAGTTGGATATTTTTCAGTCGTAGTTGCACGGGAATTGGATGTTACCGCGCACGGACAGATGCAACTGGAAGTGACCTTAGGCAGCTGGATGGTGTATACCTGTTTTCGTGAACTGTGACAGCCGTCAAGGACGTCTGACACTCTACAGCAGCTATAGTAACGTGCGTGCTCGGGGATCCTATCACACGGGGCCCTATCAGGGTTGCACTTTCTGTGTCAGGTAGGGACTTTGAAATTTTTTTTTCGATGTCCTCTACTGACTAATTGCTGAACCCGGACCTTTAAGGGACACATAGTCCGATACTGACGTTCGTGTCGCATTTACCCTTCAACAGAAAAGGTCTTTAACCCACCCAGTTAAATAGATTCTCATAAGCCCCAGTACACAGCAGAGGCCCATGAGAATGTATGACTATATCCAGCAGTGTTCAGCGTCATTTGCAGCCTCAGGTTGAGGAAAATCCTCCGATTCTGAAGGAATCAGCTCTTCGACTAATATGAAAGTTTTGACACTTAGCTTCTCATTTGGGCAAACCTGTTCCAACTGACAGTCACCCGAAAAAGATCGAAAATGGAACGCATTTTACCGCCTCTGCATGAGTAAATATGTGAGCATGTTGTCAACAAGAGGCATAGATCCTCATGAGCCCCCGCAAATGCGGGGGCTCATGAGGATCTATGCCTCTTTTAGAGATCTTTGGGATAACCTCCTGTCGTTAAAATGAAAAACGAACTTTTTTGTGCTTGTTCCTCTCGAGTCCGCAGGCCTAAAATGCAGAACTCACCAGCTGTCAAATAAACCAGCGAGAAGCGTAGACGCTCATGAGCCACAGCAGTCACCACTGCAGTGGCCCATGAGCATCTATGATTCTCTGACGAGAGATTCGTATCATGGCAGGAGTGAGAAAGATATAAACGGGAACTTCAGAGTAACTACCCAAGATTTCCCAGCTAATTATACGTACAGGAAAGGCTTTGTGGATGAGAGTTTGCGAAAGGGTATTAGCACTGGAGGGTCGGATTACATTAGGGGCTGTGGTGCAATGGACCGACAGGTAAGTGTAGGCCCTATAGGCAGGTTTGCAGAGAGACAGGCGAGACAGGCAGGCAGGTCGAAAGTGCTTAATTACACGCAGACAGGCAGTCAGACGGACAGACACACAGGCAAGCATACCCGCAAACAGTCAGGCAAACAGACAAACAGACAAACTAACAAACCGACAAACAGACAGACAGACAGACAGATGCATGCGCTGACTGGAAGGCAGGTGAGGCAGGTAAACAGGCATGCACGCAGACAGACAAGTCCGCAAATCAGTAAAGAAGAAAGAAAGACAGGCAGACGACAAACAAATGCAGAAAGACAGGCAGGTCCGCAGAGAATTAGGCAAGGAGACAGAGAAACGATCGGCAGATAGGCAGGTGGGATGGGCGAGGTGGGGAGGGTTGGATGTGTGTGAGGGGAAAGGAGTGGGAAGGGGGAGCAGGGAGGTCAGACAGAAAAAAACACAGACAGGCAGATCCGCAGACAGACAGATTTACAGACATCTAGACAGTAAGAGAGGCATGCAAACAGGCAGACAAAGCGGGAGACAGATAGACAGGCATGCAGGCAGATAGACAGACAAGCAGTAAAGCAGGAATGCAGATAGACAGACAGACAGGCGTGCAGGCAGATAGACAGACAAGCAGTAAGCAGTAAAGCAGGAATGCAGACAGACAGACAGACAGACGGGCGTGCAGGCAGATCCACAGACAAGCAGTAAAGCAATAAAGCAGAAATGCAGATAGACAGACAGACAGGCGTGCAGGCAGACAGACAGACAAGCAGTAAAGCAGTAAAGCAGGAATGCAGATAGACAGACAGGCGTGCAGGCAGATAGACAGACAAGCAGTAAACCAGGAATGCAGATAGACAGACAGGCGTGCAGGCAGATAGACAGACAAGTAGTAAAGCAGTAAAGCAGGAATGCAGGAATGCAGATAGACAGACAGACAGACAGGCGTGCAGGCAGATAGACAGACAGGCAATAAAGCGGGAATGCAGATAGACAGACAGACAGACCGGCGTGCAGGCAGATAGACAGAGAAGCAGTAAAACAGTAAAGCAGGAATGCAGATAGACATTCAGACAGACAGGCGTGCAGGCAGATATACAAGCAGTAAAAGCAGTAAAGCAGGAATGCAGATAGACAGACAGGCGTGCAGGCAGATAGACAGACAAGCAGTAAAGCAGGAATGCAGATAGACAGACAGACAGACAGGCGTGCAGGCAGATAGACAGACAGGCAGTAAAGCAGGAATGCAGACAGACAGGCAGGCGTGCAGGCAGACATGTAGAATGGAGCCGCTATATTAAAAAAAAAAAATCACAGTCCAGCACACACGCGTTCGTAGTCTCCGATCACGGTAGCCTCCCCAGGGCCGGCGCAAAAGGCCACAGGCCGAGCTCGGCCCGATGGTCTTTTGCGCCCTGGGGAGGTGGCATGGGACGTCAAACTGACTAGAGTGACTGAAAATGAAGCACACATGCAGAGAGGTGATTTTAAAGCAGACAAGCACATCAAAGACAGATGAGACAAGCAGATGTGACAGTCGAATCAAACAGGTTCATACGGTAGGACAGACAAGCGTTCACAAAAGCACACACACAAACACAAACAGATCTGCCACACCGCCTGTTTAAAAACAAACAAACAACCTAGCAACACGGCGGCCCGGACCAGCCAACAACAACCATCATTCCAAAAGGCACGCAACCTTCCCTGCAGACCTTTTGAAACACAAATCCCTGCACCGGATTACACTCTGCGTGGGAATGAAAACGCCTTTAGAATTTCACTGCACTACACTGCAGTCAATCACGTTCACAAGCGTATGAACAGCCTGCTCAGTCACTGGCCAAGCCCCTTACATCTTCAAAAGGCATAGATTCTCATGAGCCCCTGCATTCGCAGGGGCTCATGAGAATCTATGCCTTTTGCCGACTCAGTTGCTCCATTTGAGGCGGCGGTTACTTGGGCGTTGCACCAAAGCCGGGACTGTGCGGTGAATTTGTTCAGTAGTCCATTATCTGTGATGAGCCAACTTTGAATAACAAGCTTTCGTCCGACTTGTCTCGTCTTTGTTGACCTGTGTTGTGCGAGCGATCAAACTATCTTATTTCACAAGCGCGCGCAACCGAATAATAATAATAATAATAATAATAATAATATCATCATCATTATCATCATCATCATAGCAATACCATAAAAATTTAATAATAATAATAATAATAATAACAATAATAGCAATAATTCCCATAATAAATAATAATAATAATAATAATAATAATAATAATAATAATAATAATAATAATAATGATGGGGTGGTCCGTGGCGCAGTAGTTAAGGCGGCTGCCACCAATGCTAAACGTGTGAGGTTCGATTACGGGTTCCGGCGTCGGACTTTTCTCCTCTAATAAGTGTCACCGTTAATTCGGGCGGACCGTCGGGGGTTCTTTCTCCGGGTACTCCGGCTCTTCAGGCTCCCCGTCCCCTATGGTACCGGTTTCAGGCCACTTTATAACATTTCAAATACAAGCGATCAAAATTTCCGAAACTTCAGTAGTTGTCCACGTGAATGTCCTGTGTTTGTCTTGCACTGTTTGGCTTCAGTGTGTATGTGTGTGTCACGTGAGCGTGCGTGTTGGGTTCAGTTCGCGGCGCTTTGAGCCGATTCGTAGAATTGTGAAAAGCGCCTATATAATAACCGGTATTATTATAACGAGAAATAATAATCATAAACATAATAACAATCATCATCATCATCAGCAGATTATTATTAAAATATAACATACTAGTGGGATCTAAATCGGCCATGACAGCTCAAGGGTAGCGCCTGATTAGCTTGCGCTGGGCACTTAACACGTGTAATCTTTGATTAATCTCCCACAGTTGGCGCTAGAAGAGAAACATATCAGTAATCACTTCGACGATCAGGGTAGGGCGTGGTGAACAGACTGTTAAAAAAAAAAAAAAAAGGAATCGGTCGTGTTTTCAATCTCGGGTTCTGAAATGAAAAGCATATAAGCATCACTAGTAGCCACTAGTTTTGTTTAACTCATTCTACCCCAGACACACCCCAGGAAGATAAGGATTGACCACGATAGTTCAAGGGTGATGCCAGAATAGCTTGGCGCCTATGGGCGCCAAGCTATTCTGGCATCACCCTTGAACTATCATGGTCGATCTGTGTCCTGCACTGCAATGCAGTCTTCAGAGGACAACAGCAAAATTTAAGGATTTGGGTGTTGGGGTAGAATGAGTTATTGCATTCTTCCCAAGGACCGAAACCCCCCAATTTTGAAAGTTGCCCTCTGAAGGACTGTATTACAATTCTAGAAGATCGCGCATGATAGTTCAAGGGTGGTGCTTGGCGCCCATAGGCTATTCTGGCACCACCCTTGAACTATCATGCGCGATCCATGTCTTGCTGTGGTGTGTCCGGAGCTGAAAGAGTTAAACACTCAGTAGACATATGTGTGCTTCTATTTATTATTATTTTTTTTTTATATTTATTTTATTATTTTCTTTGTGGAAAAAACGTATCAGCCTGCTGAGAAACGGTGTCACAGACTTGTGAAGTCTAAAAATAATTTGCGGATCCTATATAATACACAAAATATTTGATTTTACGCAATAAATAAAAGATATATCGTATATTGCAAATAAATAAAAACTTGCTTCCATTCTTACGTCACACAACCAGTCACGATCATATCCTTTCTCGCAACGGACTGCCGCCTACCCACAAATAAAACAAAAGTATTTTCAGCTGGAGAATTGCGCAGGGGGCGGTGCGTGGCGCAGTAGTTAAGGCGCCTGCCACCAATGCTAAAGGTGCGAGGTTCGAGACCGGGTTCCGGCGTCGGACTTTTCTCCTCTAGTAAGTGTCACCGTTAATTCGGGCGGACCGTCGGGGGTTCTTTCTCCGGGTACTCCGGTTCTTCTTCCTCCCCCTCCATTTTGGTACCGGTTTCAGGCCACTGTATAAATTCAAATACAAGCGATCAAAATTTCCGAAACCTCAGTAGCTGAGCTGACTCTTCGCACCACGTGAATGTCCTGTGTTTGTCTTGTACTGCGTTTGTCTTGTACTGTGTTTGTCTTGTCCTGTGTTTGTCTTGTCCTGTCTTTGTCTGTTTGTCTTGTACTGTGTTTGTCTTGTCCTGTGTTTGTCTTGTACAGTGTTTGTCTTGTCCTGTGTTTGTCTTGTACAGTGTTTGTCTTGTACTGTGTTTGTCTGTGTTTGTCGTGTCCTGTGTTTGTCTTGTACTGTGTTTGTCTTGTCCTGTGTTTGTCTTGTACAGTGTTTGTCTTGTACTGTGTTTGCCTTGTCCTGTGTTTGTCTTGTCCTGTGTTTGTCTTGTCCTGTGTTTGTCTGTGTTTGTCTTGTCCTGTGTTTGTCTTGTTCTGTGTTTGTCTTGTCCTGTGTTTGTCTGTGTTTGTATTGTACTGTGTTTGTCTTGTACTGTGTTTGTCTTGTACTGTGCTTGTCTTGTACTGTGTTTGTCTTGTCCTGTGTTTGTCTTGTACTGTGTTTGTCTTGTACTGTGTTTGTCTTGTCCTGTGTTTGTCTTGTACTGTGTTTGTCTTGTCCTGTGTTTGTCTTTGTTTGTCTTGTACAGTGTTTGTCTTGTCCTGTGTTTGTCTTGTCCTGTGTTTGTCTTGTCCTGTGTTTGTCTGTGTTTGTCTTGTACTATGTTTGTCATGTCCTGTGTTTGTCTTGTCCTGTGTTTGTCTGTGTTTGTCTTGTACAGTGTTTGTCTTGTTCAGTGTTTGTCTGTGTTTGTCTTGTACTGTGTCTGTCTTGCACTGTGTTTGTCTTGTCCTGTGTTTGTCTTGTACAGTGTTTGTCTGTGTTTGTCTTGTACAGTGTTTGTCTTGTACAGTGTTTGTCTTGTACAGTGTTTGTCTGTGTTTGTCTTGTACTGTGTTTGTCTTGTCCTGTGTTTGTCTTGTACTGTGTTTGTTTTGTCCTGTGTTTGTCTTGTCCTGTGTCTGTCTTGTACTGTGTTTGTCTTGTACAGTGCTTGTCTTGTACTGTGTTTGTCTTGTACTGTGTTTGTCTGTGTTTGTCTTGTCCTTTGTTTGTCTTGTCCTGTGTTTGTCTGTGTTTGTCTTGTCCTGTGTTTGTCTTGTCCTGTGTTTGTCTTGTCCTGTGTTTGTCTGTGTTTGTCTTGTACTGTGTTTGTCTTGTCCTGTGTTTGTCTTGTCCTGTGTTTGTCTGTTTGTCTTGTACAGTGTTTGTCTTGTCCTGTGTTTGTCTTGTACAGTGTTTGTCTTGTACTGTGTTTGTCTTGTCCTGTGTTTGTCTGTGTTTGTCTTGTACTGTGTTTGTCTTGTACTGTATTTGTCTTGTACTGTGTTTGTCTGTGTTTGTCTTGTCCTGTGTTTGTCTTGTCCTGTGTTTGTCTGTGTTTGTGTTATCCTGTGTTTGTCTTGTCCTGTGTTTGTCTTATCCTGTGTTTGTCTTGTACTGTGTTTGTCTGTGTTTGTCTTGTCCTGTGTTTGTCTTGTAGTGTGTTTGTCTTGTCCTGTGTTTGTCTGTGTTTGTCTTGTCCTGTGTTTGTCTTGTCCTGTGTTTGTCTTTTACTGTGTTTGTCTGTGTTTGTCTTGTCCTGTGTTTGTCTTGTCCTGTGTTTGTCTGTGTTTGTCTTGTACAGTGTTTGTCTTGTACTGTGTTTGTCTTGTACTGTGTTTGTCTTGTCCTGTGTTTGTCTTGTACTGTGTTTGTCTTGTACAGTGTTTGTCTTGTACTGAGTTTGTCTGTGTTTGTCTTGTACTGTGTTTGTCTTGTACTGTGTTTGTCTGTGTTTGTCTTGTACTGTGTTTGTCTTGTACTGTGTTTGTCTGTGTTTGTCTTGTACGGTGTTTGTCTTGTCCTGTGTTTGTCTTGTCCTGTGTTTGTCTTGTACTGTGTTTGTCTGTGTTTGTCTTGTACTGTGTTTGTCTTGTCCTGTGTTTGTCTTCAGAGTGAGCGTGAGCGTGCGTGTTGGGTGCAGTTCGCGGCGCTTTGAGCCGATTCGAAGAAGTGGGAAAAAACGCCTATATAATGACCGGTATTATTAACAAGGACAGAAGGATGAACAATTCAACTCTCTGGCTGTCGGTAGCGATTTTTGTAGCACTGATTCCAACAGGAATCATCGTGACAAACACCGCTACTCCCCCCCCCCCCCCCCTTTTTCCGCAGTTTACCAAGAAGACAACTTATGAGATTAGATGTCGTTGAAAATGCACTTTATTTTGCTCGCTGCAAGTTGCACTTTTCGATTAAAAAATAATAATAATACCCCCCCCCCCCCAAAAAAAAAAAAAAAAAAAAAAAAAAAAAAAAAAAAAAAAAGAAAAAAGATAAAAGAGAAAAGTTACAGAGCATATGCTCCTTTAAATACGCACATCGATAAATTTTATACCGAGATCAGTGGGCTTGGCGTGGCTAAGGCTTCTCGTATCAATGTCGCTATTATGCAAAGATGTATTGGAGTGTATACGGGATTGTCATGCATGTCACCGGCGCTTCATGTTATTTCATGTTATCAGCTATTCCTCTGCGTTTCACAGCTAATATATCTCTCCCAGGGTAAGTCCCTCAGTGATTTCCTAGCGTGTGCAAGAGGCATAGATCCTCATGAGCCCCTGCATTCGCAGGGGCTCATGAGGATCTAAGCCTCTTGCAGAAGTACACCGGTCTTCTCTGTCCTTCACACGGAAGGAGTTAAACGATTTAAACTAAAACTAAAAAAATGTAATTGAGTATTACCTTTCTATGCACGGAAAGGGGTAGGCTTGTTCTCTAAGCATGCCCGTTGAAAGGTCCTCCTGGTAAATCAAAGCGGTATAGTTGCTGTGCGCCTGAATTGATAAGTGTTCAGGTCGTACTCCGAAGGCAATAGCTGTCCTTGTGTCTGATAATCCGCCCGCTGGTGCCGTCCATTATCACTCTTGCACCGTAGACGCGAAACCCCGAACTAAGTTAGCATAGCTTTCTACATCTGAAGCTTCAATATTTCGAATATGTTTGCTCTGTACCATCGGAACTGCAAAATGCATGGTTAAAGATGCATTCCATAATATTTTCAATGGCACAGGTCCTTAGATTTTCTGTCGCAGTTCTACAAGAGTTATTCCACCTAGTTCGTTATCTCAGCAAACGCAATATTTTGTGTTCAAGTGATGCAAAGACATCTTCTAAAATACTTAACGAGAATACAACTCATCTATTAAAAAAAAAAAAAAAGTTATGAACTGGTGTGAACTTACATTTTAACCTGTAGAGCAATAGAACACGCAATTAACTCATTGGAGACCTGTCGTGGACGGATACGCGGCGAATAGCAAGTCTCCAATGAGTTAATTACAAAAGTGGTCAATTTGTTTATGACGTACGCACCTCTAAGGATAGATGTAAAACCATCAGCAACACTAAATCCAGACCAAAAGGTGACTGCCAAGCGTGTAAAATGCAGAGAAGAAGCCAACAAAGAAAGAAACAAGCTTAAAAAGGACAGTTAAAACACAATTTATTGTGTTGTAACTGTCTTTTCTAAGTTTGTTTATTGTGTTGTACCTGTCTTTTCTAAGCGTGTTTCTATTGTGTTGTACCTGTCTTTTCTAAATCTGTTTATTGTGTTTGTACTTGTCTTTTCTAAGCGTGTTTCTATTGTGTTGTATCTGTCTTTTCTAAGTCTGTTTATTGTGTTGTACCTGTCTTTTCTAAGCGTGTTTCTATTGTGTTGTACCTGTCTTTTCTAAGTCTGTTTATTGTGTTGTACTTGTCTTTTCTAAGCGTGTTTCTATTGTATTGTATCTGTCTTTTCTAAGTCTGTTTACTGTGTTGTATCTGTCTTTTCTAAGCGTGTTTCTATTGTACTCACAAACCAGATAGGTGAGGCTAGCGCTGGCAGAATTGTATGCAAACCAAGGGGAATCACAGCGCTGGACAGACAACAGTTAGATCCCCTGCCCCCGCCTATCAGGCACCCAATCGCCAGCCCACAGAGAAATACGCAGGTATAGAATAAGACGATCATTTCCATCCTCAAACGAATGTGTTTCTATTGTGTTGTACCTGTCTTTTCTAAGTCTGTTTATTGTGTTGTACCTGTCTTTTCTGTCTGTTTATTGTGTTGTAACTGTCTTTTAAAGCGTGTTTCTATTGTGTTGTAACTATCTTTTCTACGCGTGCTTCTCTCTCCGCTGTGTTCTTCTCTGCGTCAACAACGTTGATAGATATATAAAGCAATGACAGACAACGGGCACACGCAGACAATATCATTGTTAGGAGACAGACAAAGCAAACAAACCGAAATAAACCCAAAAAAAAAGTCTAGCGCTGTGACGTCTAATATGACTGTGGATAAGATCGGCACAGCTCAGCTAACCCATATCATACTGAAGCTAACAGCTTCAAAGTAACAGGTTCAAATTTGTACTCTGCCATATGCAAGCTACATTATAGTACTTACAGATAAGAATAAAGACCAATGGCTTTAGTTCAAGGCCGGTGGTCATCCAGCATAGCTTGGCCCCCGGAAGGGCGCCAAGCAATTCTGGCTGACTACCCTTGAACTATTTTAGTCAAATTTATTTCACACACTGGTGTATTCCGAATGATGAGGATTAATGAACACACCGGATACTGCATCGACGAGACAGCAGAGGTTTGTGTTGTTGTCTTTTCAGGCCGCGGGGTCGCCATCACCTGTCGGATAAGACTTCCTGTCTCCAAACCCTATCTCCAGCGAGCAAACGAACCTCCCGCAAACGTCAGTCCGCACTGAATCGGCGATTACGACTGACCCTGTGACCGACCGACGATAACTCTGGCATGAGGACTTGTCGCACACTGGGCCGTATCCACGGACTACCCTCAATATCATTTACGAGCCCCTTCACCTTTGGTCTATGGAGCCGGGCAGTCTTACACTCTAACCAGGACAATTCTCGGTCTAAGGACGTGGGTAGGATATAGATCTACATAAAAAAAGAGGCACAGATTCTCATGAGCCCCTGCTTTTCAGGGGCTCATAAGAATCTATGCCTCTTGCTAAGACTGATCGCCAATTTGTATATTCCTTCAGTGAAAATGTAAGCCGTTTGGGCTGCGATGACGCCGTCACGCTGATCAGATTTGAATGGGCAACATGTATACATTCTCACGAGCCCCATGCAGCTGCAAGGAGCCTTGAAACTCTATGCCATCTTGCAGATGGAATGGTCTGGGCGGTAGTGGGTGTGTTGGTGTTGCAGTCTGCTTATCTGGAGAGCCCTGTTGTGAGAGATTCTCGCAACGAGTGAGAGGCGGCAAACTTTTACGATGGTCTCTGCGTATAATTATTACCTGGAGAAATTCTGACGACCCAGCCAAAACAAAGCAGATGTTGAATGACAAGTCTAGTTCTTTATGGGCCCTACTTATCTATTGGCACGTCCTTTAGTTTAGTCTTTGTTCATGTAGGAGTCGTAGGAGGATACCGTTAACTTATTCAGCCCCGGACACACCATACAGCAAGACGTGGATCGAGCATGATAGTTCAAGGGTGGTGCCAGAATAGCTTGGCGCCCATAGGCGCCAAGCTATTCTGGCACCACCCATGAACTCAGTATCATGCTCGATCTGTCTCTAGAATTAAAATACAGTCCTTCAGAGTGAAACTTCAAAATTGGGGGATTTTGGTCCTGGGCTAGAATGTGTTAAAAATGACAATAAAACTAGCAAGGCATTTTTCAATGCACAAACGTATTCATTTATTGACCATGAGTATGATTTACTGATGACCAATGGCAATCTAGTAAACAAGGTATTTTTTTAAAGACAAACTTGCTCCGGCCTTGCTCCTTATGCACGATGATAATAATATTTCCTGTATAATTATATATACGTGCTGATCCGCATTGGACAACATTAATGGAATGTGTATACCACGATTCATGCATAGGATATTAAAGTATATCCCACTTTAGCATAATGTATAATATTATAATAGATGCCACAGCGTTTGGGTATATGAAATCCAGACAAAAATGGTGATTGCCAAAGGTGACTGCCAAGCGTGATAAATGCAAAGAAAATCCCAACAAATAAAGAAACACGCTTAGAAAAGACAATTAATGACGACACAACTTACTTGTAATGTGGCTACCTTTTCTAAGATTTTTGTTGTTGTTGTTGTTATTGTTGGAATGTTCTCAGTATTGTGTGGTAGACTGGTCAGTTGAATCTGAATTCCTAAAGAACTGAGTTCGATTACAATTTCGAGATTTAAAGTGTTATCTTAGTCTGGGCCCCAATCAAAAACAAAAGAAAGCTTTTTAACCCCTTCACTGCCGAGAAAAAAGTGAACCGCGATACAACTGCAAGAGGCATAGATCCTCATGAGCCCCAGCTGTCGCGGGGGCTCATGAGGATCTATGCCTCTTGCTGAATCCAACTTGCATCTATTTTCCCTTGACGATTTTGACCGATGAACGAATGAACATTACAGAAACACAATAAACGACAGTTGGAATTGAAGGGGTTAACTCATTCGAGACGTGCCGCCTCCGGATATGCGGCATAAGCCGCGTATCCGGAGGCGGCAGGCCTCGAATGAGTTAACCTGACCACACGGGGCTACACTATACAATGCTCAGTCGCTCCTCCGCTGCCGGGAGTTAGGGCGAAAAAAAGGTAATACGCCAACACGGTATTAATCAATAAAACCGCTTGAGAAAACCCCGGAACCGGATCCCCCGCAACAAAAGGATGCATGACAATAATCAATAACTCCTGCATGTTTGCAGTCAGTGCCTGAATGGCTGGATGATCATCGATCATGTCAGTACGAAAACAAATGGATGAAGGGGGCACTGGTTAAAAAAAATCTGTGACACATAATGAATACTTTATTATTATTATTATTATTATTATTATTGTTATTCTTCTTCTTATTATTATTATTACTATTATTATTATTATTATTTTTTATTTGCCATTCACGATGCAATATTGCCCTGTCACGTAATTTAACCATGTCATTGCCGGTGACGCTTTTTGTTGAGGGGAATCCTGTATTTGGCTGCCGGCAGCGCTTTTTGTCCTGGAGATTCCTGTCGGAATCACATCGACAAAGTGTGATACGGGCAATCAAAAGGGCTAAATATTGAAAACGTGGAAAGTCATGGTGAATGGATTGATTTAACCTTTTACTTCCCTAACACCCGCTCCCTCACCTCTCTACCCTCTCCCCCCCCCCCCAGCCTCTCTTTTTCCCCTCCCCACCACTCCCAAACTGAAAGTCCAAATCAGACATGCATGCCAACAAATCCTAAACAAGCAAACATGAAAAATAAAACACAAAAACACACACCTAATCCAAGCTCATTGCTCTTAACTCATTCGAGTCTAGCCGCATACGTACGCGGCCCGTCTCGAATGGGTTAATTTAACCTCTTCCATGCCAGTGGACGCATATTTCAAACTTCGTGTCTGAAATCTTATTTCGTTCAACGACTAAAAACACACAACCGTTCTTGGAGCTCGGATACATATTGGTCTGAGCAAGAGGCATAGATCCTCATGAGCCCCCGCAGTCGCTGGGGCTCATGAAGATGTATGTTTCTTGCGGCTGGCCCGTGTTCATCTTTCAAGGGGTTAACAGAATATGACATTGGGTGCAGGTCGGTCCACATTGGGTGCAGGTCGGCCCACATTGGGTGCAGGTCGGCCCTACAGCAGTTACGGCCCAAAACGAACTGCTTCGTCGTATTCATGTGTCCTGAAGAAATTACCCAATGCGCAAAAGGCCATCGGGCCCACGTCGTATGCCGTTGGCCCGAGCACGGCCGCTCGCGGGCCAACGGCAGCCGACGTCGGCCCGATGGCCTTTTGTGCATTGGGTAGGGATTTAAGACAGGTTTAATATTTAAGACAGGCGAGGCATTTATTTCCAGTATTGCAAGCGAACAAGTGTACAGTTTGAAAGAAGCGTCCAACAGGTGATAGTGTGCGGGATTGTGAATTAACCATGAGCGCGTGCGTGATTGTGTGTGTGTGTGTGTGTGTGTGTGTGTGTGTGTGTGTGTGTGTGTGTGTATCTTAGTGTTTTAGTGTCTTAGTGTGTGTGTGTGCGTGCGCGTATTTGTGTGTGTGTGTGCGTGCGTGCGTGTGTGTGTGTGTGTGTGTGTGTGTGTGTGTGTGTGTGTGTGTGTGTGTGTGTGTGTGTGTGTGTGTGTGTACAAAAGCCTATAATGGGTGACTGTCTTTACCATCCTTATGGAAAATGGGTGTGTGTAAAATTCTGGGTGCCCAAGTCAGACACCCATTTTTTTCTGCATTGTCTTGCGGTAAAGATTAATAATTTTAAACAAAAATCAGTTTTTCTCACTTTCGCGTTATCACATGAACTTTTGTGCTTAAAAGACACACCTCTAGTGTGTTTGAACTTGTCCCAACAGTGTGTGTGTGTGTGTGTGTGTGTGTGTGTGTGTGTGTGTGTGTGTGTGTGTGTGTGTGTGTGTGTGTGTGTGTGCACAAAACCCCTAAAATGGGCGTGTGTGTGTGACATCACCATTCTCAGCTATAAATAACTTAATAGCTGTTTATGGGTCGACTGCGTCGGTGAGCCGAAGTGAAACGGAGAGATACGAAAGGTAGGGGGGAGGAGGGGGTGGTGGTATTGTAGTTGTTTGAGGGAGTAATTGTTCATGTTGCTGCAAAACGAGGTTGTTATTTGAGGGTGTGGTTGTTTTGTTAAAAAAGTGTTGTTGTGTTGTGCTTCCGGGGTGATGTGGTGGGAGGTCAAGTCTAGTTACAAATTTGAGAGCCATGTATTCGTTCGCCAGCGACTTAGCCTATGTATTCGTGCGCCGGTTGCAATGAAGTGAAGTGATTGTATGAGTGCGCAGTGTGAGAGAGGACGTATAGACTTTGGGTGAGGCTGCTGTTGTCCTGTGTCCTGCCCGACCTTTTGGTTCAACCTGTTGCTTTGTTTGTGGGTTTGTTGGTGTTATGCTTTCGTTTCGACTGCAACTCCTGTCAGATTGTATGCACAAATTGATTGAATGCAAATGACGTCACACAGTCAGTGTCGTTACATGCGTCGTCTGCTGCAGTCGGTCGTTTAGTGCAGTATGAAGAGTGCAGGCTTGGATGGACCATTTTTCGATGTAATGTTAGGTCAGAGAAAACAACCTAATGTTGCCAGAGGGTGTAATAGTCAAGTATTGTTTGTGTGAATGCTGCCCGTTTGAGGGAAGGACTGGGAAGTCGAGTGCTGAGCGAAGAGTGAAGGCAACAATGGGAAAAATATCCAGCACTATTACGTTGGAATAGATGCATAACAGTTACGACACGCCTGTAAATGAAAACACTTTTAAAATTAACAAAAGTTGAGTTTAAAGAGGTTTTAAAACAGTTTTAAGAAAAACTGTTGCCCGACACGCTTCTAAAAACAACAGTTTCTTAGTTTTAAACCTTGTGCCGCGCCATAAACGCCGCGATTGCTTATCAGTCTTAGCTGTCCTATGGTGTGGAATGTGGGACTTGGCCAACTGGATCCATCTGGTGCACTCCAAATGTGTATTTGTGAGTGATTTGACGTGCAACTCGGTGCGCGCCTCTGAAATGACCTACTCATTCCAGGGATAATGAAACTCTTTCATTTATAAGAGAGCATTCAGCAGCTCTATAAACCAAAAGTGATGACCCCCCCCCCCTCTCCCACACACCCACACCTTCACCCCCACCCCTCCCCCCCTCCCCCCACAACCCCACCCAAACAATCGTAAGAAATCAACCAGAGGTATGTTTAGTGAGGTATTTGTTCACTCTGTGTTGTGTCATTGTGCTTGACATTTTAAATGCAGGAACTGAAAAGAAGGAATACACATTAAGTTGAAAAAAGAATGACAACAATCAAATAAATGTGGAAAAGAAGCATAAAATATTCCGTGAACTTTACCTTCTAACAGACACCTAATTTTCTTGAGATAGTCCATGCTAAAATGAATGATTTGACGAGGACACCCATTTTCACTGTAATGCCAGTTTTTGTGTGAGAGGCACCCACTTTATTGGTAGAAACCCATTTTTCTACATCCAGTGGCTCTGTTTCTAGAAAATGTCTATTTTATTTTAAGTTGTAGAGCTTAGTTATAAGGTGAGTTCTAAACAGTCGCATCAACTCCAGAGCCCTAGAATAAATAGAAATATGGGAACCCATTATCGCATAAAATGGTAGGTAACCCACTCTGAGGCTTTTGTCTCCATGTGTGTGTGTGTGCAGTGTGTGTGTGTGTGTGTGTGTGTGTGTGTGTGTGTGTGTGTGTGTGTGTGTGTGTGTGTGTGTGTGTGTGTGTGTGTGTGTGTGTGTGTGTGTGTGTGTGTTGAGAGGAGTGTGGTAATCAGTTAATAGTGTGTTTATATAATTGGACTCGATTTCTTTCATAATTATAATATAATTTATAATTGATACCTGATGTGTGTATACGTCTGTGATGAGGTGGCTGTTAACTTCACACAATGGATAATTTAAAATTGTGACTTTAACTGTTTAAAAAAATCACCGACGTATGAGCGCTTGGCCAACGAAATTTCAGGAGCGAGTAATACACAGTTATTAGATAAATCAAATCAAATCGAATCCAAATCAAATCCCCAATCCTGCATTTACACAAACAAAAAAGAATATCATTCAAAACCGAATCGTATCAACCAAGCAAACTAAATCCTACAAGCCAATAGGACTGTTAAAACACTCACCGCAATGGGCTTAGTTGCAAATGGCCAGGGAGAGAGTCTCCAGTCAACAGTCTCCTACTCACTGTCGCGCCAGGTAAACACACAACATGATTTGTACTTACAGGTATCGAAACCACTCTCGCTCGTGCTCCAAGCAAGACCAACCCTCCCCCTAAGCACACACTACCCTAACTCGAGCCTGTCTACCGGCAGGACGTTTCACTGAATCGCTGCGGCACAGTCGCTGGTCGTGTGGTAAAGACACGCATGCGACATATGACTAGAATATGCTAAACCTCGTTCACTGCCGGCGCCGGACGCCCAATCCGCAGCCGTCGCAGGAACATGGACGTGGCGTGGTTTCAGCAAGAGGCATAGATCCTCATGAGCCCCCGCGACTGCGGGGGCTCATGAGGATCTATGCCTCTTGCTTTCGAGTAGCATTAATATTTGTTTTTCTCTCGGCGGTAAAAGAGTTAACCGTTTGACAGGTACTAACGATACCGCTGGACGGGAAACATGCGTACCGCCGAGCGGTGTCGACAGTACCAGTAAAAGGGTGAAAATTAATAATGGGCTGTTCGGCCGTTTTGAATGTGTAATAAATCACTCCTTTTCATACTGTATGATGACAACATTCTGAAAAAAAATCTGAATACCATCAGACAAACTGCTCGTTGTTCGTCCGGGTGGTATTGACGAATTAAGTATGGTTGAACTTGTTTGTTTGTTTGATTGTTTGTTGCGATTGCCAAAGTGTGCAATGTTGAGACAGTATTTGACTGACTGATGACTGGTTGTTTGGTTGTTTGGTTGGTGGGTTAGTTGGTTGCTTGGCTAGCTGGCCTGCCTGAATGAATAACTGACTGGCAGATTGACTGCTTGCTTGATTGATTGATTGGTTGGTTGATTGCTTGGTTGGTTGGTTGGTTGGTTGATTGATTGGTTGGTTGGCTGATTGATTGATTGGATCACGATTGATTAATTGATTGATTGATTGGATCAAAAACATACAAATATTGAGACAGTAACTGGTTAATTGATTGAATGAATGACTGATCGATCGACTGATTGACTGATCGATCGAGCGGCTGAATGCTTGACTGATTCAAGATTCATTGACTCACTGACTTTTTGAATGATTGATCGATCTGTTGGCTCATGATCAGCGCAACCAACTATTCGTATCACGAGCGAACTCAGTGAAGGAAATTTCTCGAGTCTGATCACCACAAAAAGGACTTCCAGCGACTACACAAAAACTCACTGTAAGTCGACACACTCTTTGAGACACCAATTCCTCACACTCTAATATTCCCTCCTGAGAACATTCACCTGCAAGAGGCATAGATCCTCATGAGCCCCCGCAACTGCGGGGGCTCATGAGGATCTATGCCTCTTGCTAAACACATATTTCTTTCCTTCAGTTGTTCAAACCTTCGGGGTGTATAGCGGTTTTTAGTCTGTAGTTAAACATAGAGAGTCCTTGTAAGCCAGGTATGGGCTTAGCGTTAGTGCAGTCATAAATTGTCCCTACAAAGACACTCTCCAGTCAAAAGGAAGAAAAAACACTTATTGAAAAAGCTGAAAAAAAGGGTAGCGATCACTTACTGAAGCATTCAGCTGAAGCATTCAACTTTCTCTGTCGAAAAGTATGGCTAGGGCGATATTGGTAACAAGAAGAAAACAAAAAGAAAGGGGAAAAAAAAAAAAAAAACGTGGGCCGATTTCCGATTTTGGAACTTGCGGCTGGCTCTTCAGTGTGTGCCGTTCTGTGATTTTGGACCTTACAGCTTCCAGCCGTAAGGTGCAAAATCACAGAACGGCACACAGGTAGTAAAACTAAAAGAGTATTAAAGCGACCTGTTCCAGGTTAATAGTTCGAAATATTTCCTTTATAAATGTTCTTAGTGTGTCTTAATACAATAATGCAGGACAAAACAGCTAACGTAAATTATGAAGTATGATTGTCGTACATATGAAATAAGCAATCCATTCCAAAAAGGTGACTGCCAAGCGTGTAAAATGCAAAGAAGTACCCAACGGAGAATGAAACACGCTTAGAAAAGACGGTTACAACACAATTTGTGTTGTAACCATCTTTTCTAAGCGTGCTTCTTTCTCCGTTGGGTACTTCTTCGTAACATGAAAGTTTTTCTGCTCTTCTTCAATCTTGCACGCAGGAGAGTTCCTTCCGCTACGTTCATAGGGCAGGAGAAAACCGCTAGTACGTGACGTGGGTTTACTCACATAGATTTTGATTGTGAAGGGGAGGAAGTTAAGGCAAGACAACATTGATAGTCCGTTTTATCGGCGAATTCTAGCAATCGAGGCCTGCCATAGAGCAGATCGCCATTTTTTTTTTAAAGTTTCTTTCTTTCTTTTTTTTTTTTTTTTTTTTTTTTAGGTGGCCGATGGTGAAATTACGAATGCTGCTTTTTGGTGTTGTTACTGGTGATGATGGTTGGGGCGGTTGTTGACGACTTGTGCATGTCTATGGGGCTCGTTCTGACTTGTTGTTTGTTGGTTATTTCGTTTTAACACTTATTCGTTTAACACTTATTTTTTCAGTTTTATTTACAAAAGTTGCTTATCAAGTCGAGCCAAGTCATTTTTTTTACATGTAAGATTATTTAATTTAATTTAAAATAGTTAATGAGATAATCGCTATAAACACTATAAGTTACAAGGTCCAGCTATTTACAGTATGGTTAACAGTTTGTTACAAAACATATTGACATAACTGAAATTTTTTCGCCCATAGGCTTGTGTTGAGAAACGTGTTTTCACATTGTGCATCTATGTTTATCGTTTAGCTTTCCGTTCTCAGTCACGGATGTCTTTCGTATTAGTGACTGAACAGTTGATACAATTCGTTTCTCAGCCCAAAACCTGTTGGCAAAATTAAAGTCTTTTAATTTACGATAACACACACACATCGTGAAATATCGAAAGAAAAACAGAAGATAGTGGTTAGAAAACCCTTTAGAAAACCCTTTGTTTCCATGTCACCTGAAGAAGGATCTGTGATCCGAAACGTCGTTCCTTGTTTCTATTTTAACTCATTCTACCCCAGACACACCACAGCAAGATAAGGATCGACCATGATAGTTCAAGGGTGATGCCAGAATAGCTTGGCGCCTATGGGCGCCAAGCTATTCTGGCATCCCCCTTGAACTATCACGGTCGATCTGTGTCCTGCACTGCAATGCAGTCTTCAGAGGACAACGGCAAAACTTGGGGATTTCGGTGATGGGGTAGAATGAGTTGAAGGGTTTTCTACCACTAACCACTATCTTCTGTTTTTCTTTCACATGAAACCCTAGCGGCGACAGTTTTACTACATCGTGAAATATCTTTTCTCACCCTAGCCACCGTAGCAAAAAGTCTTCGGGCCGTCGTGGGTCCGAGAATCTTTACACACCTTAATATGTGGGCGATTTTAACTCTTGGAACTAACTATATCAACACTATACTGCCACACACTGTGAACACTGATCCGCGTTGCTCAACCCAAGCCTGTGCGGCGTTTTCTCCCTTCACGGTTTTTCTCATTACTCCTCATTCATTATCTCCCCTTTATTCGCGACTATCGCAAAGTACTATTCGTAGTGCCATCGATCAATCGTGACTGTCATTTTAGTCTGATATTCACCGCTGAAGAGCCACGTTCTCCAAGACCGCAGCAAATCACTCGACTTATTGTCATTGGTCAGCATAAATGTGTGATCATGGTCTGTGATATAGTCCTTACGGCGTCAAGCCGCAAGGTTCAAAATAACAGACCAGCGCATTTACGACATCAGGGTCCAAGTTCTTCGTCCGTTTCACGCGCAAGGACAAGCGACTCACATTTCTGCGGCAGTCTGCAACGATCTACGATCTCAAGTGCATTGATACAAGTTGCCAGCGGCTCAGACTAAGACAAGCTAGTTCAAGGGTAGTGCCAGATTAGCTTGGCGCCTTGAAAGGCGCCAAGCTAATCTGGCACTACCCTTGAACTGTCAGGAGAGACGCACGCTAATCTATCACAATCCTGGAGCTATCGCGGTCGATCAATCCCAGACAGTCACAACTAGCGCTGAGAGTGAAAGCAAAAAGTTGAAACCGATGTTAGTGTCACCGAAACGAGTCACCATAACATTATTCAAACACACACAAACAACTTTTCAAGTCCGTCTGCGAAGAAGAAGAAAAAAAGCGTAGATCCTCATGAGCTGACGCATCTTGAGGGGACTCATGGTGATGTGTGTATGTCGCTGGTTCGATTTTTATCTGTGTTTCTCAATCAGGAACGGGTCACAAGAGCGATTACGAGGGAAAGCCTTTACAGGGTGGGGTCGTCTTGTCAGTTCAATAGGTTCGTGTCGGGGACTTTTCCTTTCACGATGATTTTTCACTGTACCCCCGTTCATCCATTCAACCCCTGATGCACTTCTGACAACAGGATCTAGAACCGACGACCGTGATAGCGCAAGCGTGGTGCCAGAATAAAAGACTGCACGTGGCCGTGTACGAAACTCGGCTCGTTCGTTTTGCCGCAAGGCATAAATGCACTTGTTGCTGACGCAGTGACTCGTAAACATCTGCGCTTCTCGTTTGCAGGTACCCAGTGCGCAAAAGGCCATCGGCCCGTGCACGGTCGTGCGCGGGTTAACGGCAGCCTATGTCGGCCCGATGGCCTTTTGCGCATTGGGTAGAGATCGGTTCCGTTTTCTAACCTCACCTGTTCCTGACACAGAAAGGTGTGGGTTTTTGTTTGTTTGTTTGTGTTTGTGTTTTTTTGTTGTTGTTTTGTTTTGTTCTTTTGTTTATTTTATTTTATTTATTTATTTTTTTTGGCGGGGGGGGGGGGGGGGGGTTCTAGCGCGCCAACTATCATCGGGCCGACGTCAGCCGCAGTTGGCTCCCGCTGTGCGGGGACCAACTGCGGTCGAGGTCGGCCCGAGGACTTTTGGCGCATTTGAGGGGTATTGTGTGTGTGTGTGTGTGTGTGGGGGGGGGGGGGGGATCCGTGTGTCTCAGTCTGACATGTAAAAGGTAAGAAGTTACGCCCTGTGGCGACATTGAATCGGTCATTGAGTCACTGGGGTCTTCGGCTAAGCCTTGGCGGCACCGGTAAGTAAACATTCATTCATTCACTCCAGTCAGTCAATCGGTAAGTCATCCAGTCACCCAGTCACTCAGTCAGTCAGTCAATCAGTAAGTCATCCAGTCACCCAGTCACTCATTCAGTCATCCAGTCACTCAGTCAGGTAACCGGTCACTAAGTCATCCAGTCACTTAGTCAGTTGATTTAGTGAATCAGTCAGTTGCGTCATTTCAGTCAGTCAGTCAGGGTAGATTCAGTGAGTCAGTCAGTCAATCAGTTGATTCAGTCAGATAGTAAGTCAGTTCACAGGTGAGGGGATACTGAAACAGTGATATCTGGAATTATGTATTCAGTATTACTCTTAGAAGGAGAGGAAATCGAAGTTCTGACACCAGGTTTTTCCCTCCCCCCACCCCCCCCCTCCCCCGACTCACTCCCAGTTTCAGTAGGAATGTCATAATGACTCTCCGAGTCAGGGGCACGAAACTCTTGCCCAAACTTGGATTTCCTCCACCTGTGTATCACCTTACGGTTGTTACTGCTTCGGGCGGCCCGTCTGCCAGCTAATATGTGCAATACGAAAATCGCACCAAATCCGTTTCAAATACAGTCACGAAAATATAATTCACAGGCATTTAAAAAATAACCTTGTGGTTTAATAGAACTGAGAAGACATAAACCCAGTACATTACACTGTCCAAAAGCGGAACTGATCGGCCCACTACCGCCAAGTGTTCGCAAAAGCCGGATCCACAAATGGTTTCGGGACGCTACACACAGGTCTAGTTATGGTTCATTTAGACACTGGAAAATCCGGTTCAGCACACGTCGTCTTGATATCAAGTAACCTGACAATGACGCCACTCAGTTCTATTGAATACGACGCTATCAGTACGAGAAACATCTGAAAATAGATTGGCACTCTAACGCGGGCTGGGCAGAATAAATAAGTGCAATTAACGTGTGCTTTTGCTGTGTGTCCACACTGCCATAGAAGCTCATTAGGTGTGTCGACAAGGCATAACAAACACAAACAGTGCTGACATTTGTCTTTAGTTTTACGCGTAATGGTACTTTAACCTCTGTAGTGCCAACGTCCGCAGAATCTCTGTGAAATCATTGAACATTAAATGTCAAAGATTACATTGAACATGACTGCAAAGCGCCTTCCGCAAGAGGTCTGGGTCCCCATGAGCCCCCGCAATTGCGGGGGCTCATGGGGACCTAGACCTCTTGCAGTCCGCGGGTGTCGTTCAGCTCTAGGCAAAGGGCTTGAAGGGAAGCAATCGCAGGTAGAATTCTTCGATTGACCTCCGGGGACATTTGAGGAGTCGCGTCCCATCGAATGCATTCGCCAATGCACGGTTGAAACTAGATTTGCTAGCGGTCTCAAAAGGTGATGTTCCAAACGGGACAAGCTGACTAGAAATTGAAACCTTGTTTTAGGACTTACGTTTCATGTTAACAGATTGTTTGGGACCTCACTATACTTGAAATATCTGGTTTATCCAACTTCACCACTCACCACGATTGCGCGTGATGGCCGCAAAGCGAAACTAAATGGACGTGATAAACGGACAAAGGATTTCGTGATTGATCGGAAATTCGGCACAGCTATTAATCCCGAGGCCCAAGTGGCTTGTATGCTGCAGGTTTAAACCACGTTTTCCTGTACAATGAAGACATTGTGTTTGCTTTGTAAAGTTCAGTTTATCAGGTAGTGTTCATTGAAGCATTTGCTCAGGTGTGTGGACAAAGGGTGCTACACCCATTTTATTTTTTTGTTTTTTGTTTTCCCCTCCCCCCCCCCCCCCCCCCCCGATGTTTTCCCCACAGGAGTAGCTCATAATTAAAAAATTTTGGTGCAAAATAATTAAATGCATGTGAGAAAGGAAGACAAAACACACTGAATGTTGTCAGTTTGTTTAATTGATGAAGTGACAAGCACTCATTCCAGACACTCTTCTGTCCCATTTTCTCTGGCAAATTTCACACCATGACAGGTGAAAACTTTACTACACAGATTTTATTAAAAGGACAGCAGCCTCAGTTTTATCTTATGTATCTCATCAGTGCATAATGAGACCAATAGTCCAAATTCAAGTATCTGTTATGTTTCTGAGGAAAAACTAGAATTAGTTCAACTGCAAAGGGTAGTCAGCCCTGACCTTTTGAGACGGTCTCAAGTCATAATTTTTTCCAGTCTTATATCGGCAGTTACTTCAGGCACGCAATGTCCAACGACACAGAAAGGCACTGCAACCTTCCCGACAGCTGTGTGGAACACCTGCAGCTAAAGCGTGGTGCCTAGTTACCTTGGCGCCTGGTTGGCGAAATGCTATGCAAATCCGGCAGCACTAAGGCCGCGTGAACAATAAACATTATTAAGTCAAGATCTAAATCCCCAATTTTTGTAAACTGATAGTCCTCTGAGAACTCAGTACATGACAGTTCGTGAGACGCGTTGACGATCTGACAGTTCAAGGGTGGTGCCAGAATAGTTTGGCGCCTAAAGGCGCCAAGCTATTCTGGCACCACCTGTTACGTGGTGGAGTTGTAGTCGAAGTACGATAAACACACCAGACACACACACGTAGAGTTAAAATAAACCTCGTTTAGCTGCAATCCGTCACACGTGGCTTAAGGATGTAGACAATACTGGAGTAACAGTTCCAACAATATTTAATTCAGCGATGCGATATCTACACAGTAATGCACTTTCAAATGCACAAACTACTGATACAAAGTCTCTTCTGCAATGTCCACACTGCAAACAAAGTTTCTCATACACAGCGTCTCTCCCAATAAACTACGTGTCTTTACAACTGACAAAGCAAGACAATGTACGAACCGGCTTTTCCAGCGCCCTCCTTATATATACTACGAAATTCCAGAATCGTCTACGGAAATCATACAACTCTAGGTAGGTAGCCCTATCACCACGTACTATGATAGCTCTAGAAAGTACGAAAACATTCAAAAAAAAAAAAAAAAAAAAAAAAAAAAAGGCTGCTCAATACACGCGCACAGGAAAACAAAAAGTAGCGAAAATGTCGCGAAGTGTTGCCAATTACCCGACGTGACACTTACGATGTCACTAGACAGTGCGACCTTTCTAGAACGTACCGGACTAAACTTAACAAAACGAAATCGGCTCTACTCACGAACAAAAGAAAATCTTACTAAAAAAAGGCACGTGAAACGTAACCGTGATAGCTCAGATAAACATCGGATCGTTACCTACGATCAACACACGCACGTGACACTTACGATGTCACTAGACAGTGCGACCTTTCTAGAACGTACCGGAATAAACTTAACAAAACGAAATCGGCTCTACTCACGAACAAAAGAAAATCTTACTAAAAAAAAGGCACGTGAAACGTAATCGTGAATAGCTCAAATAAACAACGGATCGTTACCTACGATCAACACACGCACGCTCTCACAGGATACCACAACCACAATCGTAACATTACCCCCCTCTTAAGAATGAAATTTCACAAAAAGTTTTTCTCAAATTTCAAACATACGGTTGTGGCTGTGTAAACCTACACAAAACCCTAAACAAATATAACTTCACATCAAAAATCAAATTAAAATAAACGTCTCACAGTTCCTGTAAACAGTCCTGAGCATCGAAATGTTTCATACAAATGTTCTGGACACAGAAATGTTCATTTAAACTGCTCTGCTCAGGTAATCTGCTCCAAAATTCTGCGAACCCTTGATAGACTGTAGTTTAATGTCAAAATTCTGCAAGAACATCGCCCATCTCATAATACGAGAATTTGTAAACTTTGCAGAGTTTAGATAGTTCTGTTTGGAGAACAAATGGCACTCCCAGAAGGTATAGTTCGAATCGCCTTACTCCCCAGATGATGGCTAGGCACTCCTTCTCGATGGTCGAGTAGTTTCTCTCAGCTCTGGTCAACTTTTTGCTGGCGTAGCTCACTGGGTGGAGTTTTCCGTTATCTTCTTGCATCAAGACTGCACCTACTCCTTCGTTGGAGGCGTCTGTTCTCAGGAAGAACGTTTTCAACGGGTCCGGAAGGTGTAGAATAGGCTTTTCGGTTAGGATGTCTCGAACCGCCTGGAATGCTCGCTCTTGAGCATCCTCCCACTTCACTATGTTAGGTTGTCCTTTCCTCAGCAAATCAGTCAAGGGTGCTGTGACTGCCGCAAAGTTTGGTATGAACTCCCGGTAGTAGTTCGCCAAGCCCATAAATGAGCGGACTTGCGTCTTGGTCGTAGGTCGCGGGGCATCCCTGATCTTCTGCACGTTGGCGTCGTGTAGCCCCTTTAAACCTTCGCTCAATTTATGTCCAATGAAGTCTATGTTGTCAGCCCCAAGAATACACTTGCTTGGACGGATGGTGAAATTCGCATCTGACAGTCTTTGGAACAGTTCTCGGAGGGCTTTGAGGTGGTCCCCCCAAGTTTTGGTATGGATCAAAATGTCATCCCAGTAAAAGACCACATTTTGCATATCTTCTAGGATTCTTTTCAGTCCTCTCTTCAATGTGGCACCACTGTTCATCATACCAAAAGGCATTTTCAGGAACTCCCAATGACCGTCGGGTGTGACGAATGCTGTCTTGGGGATATCTTCTTCTGCAACCTTGATTTGCCAATACCCTTTGCTTAGGTCAATTTTGGAGAAAAATCGGTCTCCACTGACCTTCTGGAACAGTTCTTCCGCTGTGGGCATAGGCTCTGGATCAAAGATTGTTAGTTTATTGAGTCTGCGATAGTCCACACACACTCGGTTGGATCCATCTGGTTTCTTCACGATGACAACTGGGGACGCATATGGTGACTTGGACTCTCTGATGACATTCAGACTCAGCATTTCTTTGATATCCTTTTTCAATTCTTCCTTCGTGTTATAAAGAAGACGATAAGGTTTGCTGCGAACTGGCTCGTTTGACGTCAGGTTTACCTCGTGCAGGATGGTGTCTGTTGTCCCTGGGTCAGGTGTAAACCGATGCTCGAACTCTTGAGTCAGGACGCGCAGTTCTTCACGTTGAGTCTGGGTCAGATTCTGACTGAACTAGATATCTTCTACATCCTCTTTGTGTCGGAGTTCATTAAGGTCAAACAGGTTCTCGTCGTCTAGTCTTTCGTCATCAGCAAGACGCACCGATGCGGCCATTTGTGTTTTGTCTTGACGACCTCTCTCAATATACTTCTTCAGCAAATTAGCATGGTACGTTTTCACCTTGTTGTTGACCTTGACTCTGTAGTCGTTGATGCCAACCACCGTGTCGACAACGTATAGTCCCTTCCACTGCATCAGAAGTTTGTTGTTGTCGGTAGGAAGAAGAACCAATACTTGGTCACCTGGCTGGAATCGTCGAGGTTTTGCCTTACGATCATAGTAATGCTTCCCCTTGTTCTGCGCCTTCCGTAGTTCTTCTCGAGCCATCCTGAGGGTATCTTCCAGCTTCTCTCTCAGGTCGAATACGTACTGGTAGCTGATTTTCACCTCAGGTGCGTCGATATCCTTGGTCCACAGCTCCTTCAGGATGTGCATGGGCCCCCTTACAGTCCTACCGTACAGTAATTCAAAAGGGGAAAACCCTGTCGAATCCTGAGGAACTTCACGGTATGCGAAGAGCAAGGCATTGATGTATCTATGCCACAACCTTGGCTGCTCAGCGCACAGTTTCTTCAACATAGCCTTCAAAGTTCCATTAAACTTTTCAACCAGACCATTACACATGGGGTGATAAGGGGTGGTAGTAAGGTGTCGGATGCTCAATAGCCGGTTGACTTCCTCCATGCAGTCTGAGACGAACTGAGTTCCTAGGTCACTCAGGATCTCTTCAGGGATTCCTAAACGGCTGAACATGTCGACGAGCGCCTCTGCTACTGTTGGAGTCTCGATCTTTTTCAATGGTATGGCTTCAGGATAACGTGTAGCGTAGTCCACCAGGGTCAAAATGTATCGATGACCATCTTCACTCGGAGGAGATATTGGCCCCACAAGGTCAACAGCTACCCGCTTGAAAGGCATATCGATCAATGGCATTTTCTCTAGAGGAACCTTGGGCACCTTTCCCTTGGAGATTGTCTTCTGGCATATGTCGCACGATCTGCAGAATCAGGTGACGTCGCCTCCCGTATCAGGCCAGTAGAAGACGGCTCGGATTCTATCGAGCATCTTGTTGATTCCCAAATGTCCTCCCAATATGGAATCATGTGCCAATTTCATCACCTGCATTCTCAAAGGTTCAGGAACTACTACTTGACGCACAGGTTTATCTCCATTGCTGTCGAATATCCGGTACAGGATATCTTTTCTGGTCTCGAAGGTTATCTCTTTTCCCTTTCGCGTTACGGGCTCGGTCTGACCTCGGAACTTGTCATGTGTGGTGTCGGCTCTCTGTAGCTCCACCAGCCTTTCTTTATTCACCACTGCGGCTTCCGTGTGGTCCGCCACTTTTAGAGGGATGGTCTGGTGACTCTTCTTTGCTTGACTTCTCGTGGTAACAGAACATATTTCAGGTCTCCACTCTGGATCTGGATCGTCTGCGTTTCTGGCACCATCAATGTTTCCGACGATGAGGTCGTAGACTGGCGTCTTCACGCACAACGCCTTCACCTCTCCTGTCAAGTATGGGGTGTCGACACTGACTTTGGCAAGGGGGATAATCCTTATAGTTCCGTCAGCCAAAATGAGGGTGGTCCACTCCTGTAGCTTCTGGTCTTCAGCTACTAGGTCTTCTCTCACGATGATGCAGCTACAACCAGTGTCTCTCAACACTCTCACTGGTGTGTCGCCGACGAATCCTGACACCACCGGCATATTCGGCACTTCATTCTCAGGCAGCGCGATGTTTGAGACTGGTAAAAATGTATCACCATCTCCAACTGGGATGCGTCCATTTTATTTTTGGAAAGATTCAATCAGCTCTGGTGTCACTCGCGTTTCTCTAGACTCAAAGTCATTGGATGACGTCACATCATTGGCTAATACAGCGGCAGCTCTGTGTTGAGACGTGGTACTGCTTCTGCCTGCTATCCCACGATCTTGGTTGGATCTTCTGATGTTGTCGCCTCGGGGAACATCTTTAGAAGGACACCGTATCGCTTTGTAACCTTTCTTTCCACAGAGAAAACATGTCAGGTTCTCCACCGGCTTGTATCTCGGGGTGTCTCTGACATTGTGGATTTCCTCTGCTGGTGCAGACACACGCTGTGGCTTACTGGACCCGAACTTCATGTTGTGAGCGTCAAGGTATCTTTGAGCGAAGTCGGCCAGGGCCTTTAGTGACTGGTCTTTTTGCTCTCTGAGGTGGGCGGCCAGGTCCTTAGAACATGCGCTGAAAACTTGTTCTTTGATGATGAGGTCGCACAGGTCTTGGTATTCTCTGTTTAGGCCAGCCAGCTCTATCCATTTCCCCAGGTAGCTTCTGATTCTTTCAATGAATAGGCCGGGTGTTTCTCCTTCTTCATGCTTGCAGTTCCGAAATCGTCGCCTGTAACCCTCTTCAGTGAAATCGTACTGTCTCAACAGGGCGGCTTTCAACTGTGTATAATCTTCGGCTTCTTCTCTTGGTAAGCGCGTGTAAAATTCAAGCGCTTTGCCAGTTAGAAGTGTGCTCAGTTTAATAGCCCAAGTCTCTTGTTTCCAATTGTTGCTATTTGCAAAGCGCTCGAATCGCTCAAGATAAGCGTCCATCTTGTCTGAATTTTCAATGAAAGGTGGAAGTTTTGGCGCACGGGCTGTTTGTTCTCTGTTCGCTAATGCTTTTGCTTCATTAGTTATCTGGCTCTGTGCCTCTATCTCCATCTGCTCAGATGAATTTCGTGTTGTCGCTGCCTCTCCGCCTCTTCTCGTTGTTTTTTTGCTTCTTCTGCTTGGATTTCAAGTTTCCTGATTTCACGTTCTTTGGCTCTTTCTTCTCTTTCCAGCCTCTCCTTTTCTTCTTTCTCTTGTTTCTTTTCTTCTTTTTCTTCTCTCTCCAATCTCTCCTTTTCTTCTTCCTCTCGTTTCTTTTCTTCTTTCTCTCGTTTCTTTTCTTCTTTCTCTTCTCTCTCCTTTACAAACTCAAGGAGTTGAGCTCCTTCGAGTCCACATTCCCTTCCAATTTTCAGGAATGTCTCCACTGATTTCCGATGTCGCCATCTATGCTTTTCACTGCTGGCTGTTTTCTCCTGCTACCCTTTCCACTGAATCAACTGCAGAGGTCTCGTCGGGGTCGCCAAAATGTTACGTGGTGGAGTTGTAGTCGAAGTATGATAAACACACCAGACACACACAGGTAGAGTTCTTTAAAATAAACCTCGTTCAGCTGCAATCCGTCACACGTGGCTTAAGGATGTAGACAATACTGGAGTAACAGTTCCAACAATATTTAATTCAACGATGCGATATCTACACAGTAATGCACTTTCAAATGCACAAACTACTGATACAAAGTCTCTTCTGCAATGTCCACACTGCGACACAAAGTTTCTCACACACAGCGTCTCTCCCAATAAGCTACGTGTCTCTACAACTGACAAAGCAAGACAATGTACGAACGGGCTTTTCCAGCGCCCTCCTTATATATACTACGAAATTCCAGAATCGTCTACGGAAATCATACAACTCAACAAATCAGAACGAAACACGCAGCCGAAGCTCATTAACATAAACTCTCCAGAAAAAAACTATAACAGGCTATAGTCCATAAGCTAGGAAGATCTACCGTGCACCCCCCCCCCCCCCCCAGTACTCAATAAGATGGGTTTCAAAGTGTTCCTTAGTATGTCCTGAGATGTTTAAGCCATGTTCCTCGAAAATCCTTAGGAACACACCAGAGATATAGCCGATGGCGCAAGGGTACCCCCATTCATGCTCTTCGCAGGTGCTAAAATGAGGTTGAGAAATATTTTCCTCTAAATAAATCAGAATTCATTCCAGAAGCCCAAGTCAGGTAATATTATGTCAAGGCACACCTTCTGCATCCTCTGCAAAAAACAGAATGAAAAAATATTGAATCTCTGGCTCACAGTGAAGGTATTTGTGCACCCAGTAAACGACCATTTCCGCGAAATCGCAAAAAAAGACAAAAATAATGTGTCAGATGCCTTTAGACATTTCCTATAGCACTGACAGTCCATTTGTAGGTTTACATCATTAAAACAGGATGTCACAATTATTATAAACTTGACTAGGTGATGCTGTGACCACTGTGAGTGCCACAGTGGTTGATTTTGTATCCCTACCCCCAAGTTGTAAAAATACACAAAATTAATTAGAAAAAATTGCTCAAGTTATCCCATTTTATTTTGACCTCTCTTTACCTATTGAGTTTCAATAATGTGAGCATAAAGTGCAAGAAAATAAGGAAAGTCGGCATCCTTTACGGATGTTCGTGGTGAATGATAGCTTTTTACCATTTAAAATTTCTGAATTGGGAAACGTACATTGTTTCTGATGCCCTCAGAAATTTTGTATACAACTGATAGATCTTTTTTAGGTTTTATTGTTTAGGATAGAGTACCACAGTTACTCCCAACCTGATTTTATGATGCTGTGATGCATTTAGGGGCCCCAGTGGCTGAATCTGCTGCCCTACCCCCATTTTACCTGTACGCAAAGGAACGAAAAATGATCATAACAATTGCTCCTCTGATTAAATATTTTTGTTGCCAGTTTTCTTAACAAAATATGTATATTGAGCATAAACATTTGTGATCATTTCATTAATTTCAATGTGACCCATCGATTTAATTGTAATTCTTTTTATTTAAGGCATGCTTAACAGGGGCTGCCGCTGAAGCTTCTATCGTCTGCACATTCAGCACTCTTGTCAAACTCGGGGAAGGTGTACCTCAGGGAGATGTTGTGTCTGATGCTGTTTTTGGTCTACATTAATGACATCAGTACAACAGTACTAAGGTCCGTCTTGAACATCCTCCATGCAGATGACTTTGCAGTGTGGAGCGCAGCAGAACATAAAGAAATAGCATCCTCCAGAATCCAGGATGCTGCCAATAGAGTCAGCAGCTGGACTGAAAGAGGCCACTCAAACTGAGCTAGACCATCTCTTTCAATCAGACGGAAGAGGTCACCTCAAAACTGGAGACCTTCCAGTACCAAAGACAGACAGGCCAACTTTACTGGCAACAAATAAATTACTGGATTCACGTGGAGGCCTCACATTGAAACCATGGAAGCTAGAGCTGCAAAAAAGAAAGAGAGTCTCTGATGAAGAACTGGTGGGGACCACATTGGCGCAAATTACAGCATCCTGGCACAAGCAAACACCTGCTCGGTAAGACCAGTTGTGCGGTACCAAGATACATCGACAACATGAAACACTACCTGAAACCCAAAAAGCCAGGCTTGACAAGATGCAGAACATGGGTCATTCTCATGATGCAGTGACATTCTTAGAGCCATCTGGAGCACCCCAATTTAGGAAATGGAGGACATTGGAGCCACTGGAATGCAGAACAGCACACACGATGAAGAGACTTACTAAACACCGACAGCATGGGAGACTACAGGAGCAGACCAAGAACCGTCAGAAATGCCCAATCTGAACTGCCAACTGAAGGTCCTGCAAAGGGCTAACACTGACGTCCTGGAACCAAGCCCAAAGATGTGTGAACAGCTCCCTTCAGATACCTGGACATCTCGAAAGAGCCTTCAAGACAACATAATGTTCCAGGACTCTTTGCCAAAGGTGGCGGCACTGCACAAAGCCATCTTGCTGGAGGTTGTGCACAAGCGCTACCCTCACAGCAGCTGTGATACCACACAAGATGCCGTGTTGAATGAAGGAAGTGGCGTGTGCATCTGTTGTGCAGACCGCACTACTACCTCCCTCTCCTTACCAGCTAGCGGCAGCAGCTCCAACTATCGTACAGATCTGCAGGTGCTCAACACAGCAGCAGAGCACTAGCTAGGGAAAGGCAGCAGCTTGATCCACTGATCTCACCAGGAAGCTTCAAGATAGACTGGATGCCCTGTCCACAAAATAGTGCTGCAGTGGATTCCAGTGCATTCTGGACTAGCTGGGAATGGAGACACTACAACAACAAAGTGATTGGCAAAAGCAGAATGGCGGCTGCAGCCCGTGGGCAGATGACATCAACAAGCTGAACAGGGAGAGCCAGGCCACCATCTTTCATCTACACACTGATTACTCTGGACTGGGTCCATCCAGAAAAGCAGGAACGTTTCACAAACCCAAACTGAAGCCTGAAGCTTTACACACTTTAATCAGATCACTCTGTATGAGCAATTAT
The DNA here is from genome assembly GCA_036245525.1 of Semisulcospira habei. Classification (NCBI taxonomy): domain Eukaryota; kingdom Metazoa; phylum Mollusca; class Gastropoda; family Semisulcospiridae; genus Semisulcospira; species Semisulcospira habei. Next base: position 138,016,094 of record BTPG01000001.1, read on the forward strand.
TTGAAGCTTCCGTGCCTAATGCGTGAAGAGATACCAAAATAAAAGAACGCTTAGTGAATGGCGGACTTCGGTAGAAGCGTAAAAAACCAATCAGAATGTTCGCCATGCAGTCACTTTATGATCAGAGCTAAATATAGATCACTTGCAACAAGCGTCAGCATGATCGTTTGCAATGGAAATAGTCACAAATTGAGGGAGAAAAAAAAAAAAGAAGTAGACAAAAGTTTGCCAGTACGTTGTCATTTTTTACAAACTTTCACAGACTTTAAGGAAAAGGACTGAAATTGACAGACTTTCCAGGGCCCTCAAAAAGCCTTGCCATTTTTTTACAACTTTCACAAATGTTCACAGACCGTAAGGACCCTGCTGAACTCACCTCGTGAGACTGGGTCATGTGGAAACAGCCCTATGCGAATTTGGCGTAGAAAATTGGTCTCCTTAGCACATTCTCCAAACATGTCCATACAGAGAAGCGGTCTGCTGGCAGTTCTGACCAGAAGACACGCCCCTATACACCAAACTCTGAAAACATGCTGCCTAGCTCTTGACAGCTCACTTATTGGCAGCCAGAACAATATAAGATTTAAAGACGGCCATAAAAAAGATTGAACGTTGCAGAAGGTGGAAGTGGAGATCTCGTGGTCGACATGTGGAAACTAAGTATTTTTGATAACATTGTTTTGGCTATTAGGAACCATGAAACTTTATTACGCATATTCATATTTACACATTTCTAGATAAAAATAAATGAAAGGAAAAGGGGAGACCTTACTAGACCCGCCTTACGCTAGGTAAAATATCACCTAAAAGACCAGCCAGTTAAAAATAGTTACAATTAAATTGATGGGTTACATTGAAATTAATGAAATGATCACAACTTTTTATGCTCAGTATGCATACTTTAAAAAAAAAAACAACTGGCAACAAAAAATATTTAAACAGAGGACTATTACGTAAGCAATTTTTATGATTATTTTGCGTTACTTTGCGTACTGGTAAAATGGGGGTAGGGCAGCAGATTCAGCCACTGTGGCCCCTAAATGCATCATAGCATCACAAAATCAGGTTGGGAGTAACTGTGGTACTCTATCCTAACCAATAAAACCTAACAAAGACCTATCGGTAGTATACAAAATTTCTGAGGGCACCGGAAACAATGTACGTTTCCCAATTTGGCAATTTTAAATGGGAAAAAGCTATCATTCACCACGAATGTACCATAAAGGATGCCGACTTTCCTTATTTTCTTGCACTTTATGCTCACATTATTGAAACTTAATAGGTAAAGAAAGGTCAAAATGAAATGGAATAACTTTAGAATTTTTTTCTAATTAATTTTGTGTATTTTTACAACTTGGGGGTAGGGATACAAAATCAACCACTTTGGCACTCACAGTGATCACAGCATCACCTAGTCAAGTTTATAATAATTGTAACATCCTGTTTTAATAATGTAAGCCTGAAAATGGACTGCCAGCACTATAGAAAATGTCTGAAGGCATCTGACACATTATTTTTGTCTTTTTTTGCGATTTCGCGGAAATGGTCGTTTGCTGGTTGCACAAATACCTTCACTGTGAGCCAGAGATTCAATATTTTTTCATTCTGTTTTCTTGCAGAGGCTGCAGAACGTGTGCCTTAACATAATATTGCCTGATTTGGGCTTTTGGAATGAATTCTGATTTATTTAGAGGAAAATGTTTCTCAACCTCATTTTAGCACCTGCGAAGAGCGTGAATGGGGGTACCCTTGCGCCATCGGCTATATCTCTGGTGTGTTCCTAAGGATTTTCGGGGAACATGGCTTAAACATCTCAGGACATACTAAGGAACACTTTGAAATCCATCTTATTGAGTACTGGGGGGGGGGGGTGGGGGGGAGGGGGGTGCACGGTAGGCCTTCCTAGCTTGTGGACTACTACAAAAACTCGGCTGCTTACTTCAGCTCTAAATTCTAAAGTATAATGAAGACACATAAAAGTATGGTAGCCCTATCACCACGTACTATGATAGCTCTAGAAAGTACGAAAACATTCCCAAAACAAAAACAACAACAACAAAAAAAAAAAGGCTGCTCAATACACGCGCACAGGAAAACAAAAAGTAGCGAAAATGTCGCGAAGTGTTGCCAATTACCCGACGTGACACTTACGATGTCACTAGACAGTGCGACCTTTCTAGAACGTACCGGACTAAACTTAACAAAACGAAATCGGCTCTACTCACGAACAAAAGAAAATCTTACTAAAAAAAGGCACGTGAAACGTAACCGTGATAGCTCAAATAAACATCGGATCGTTACCTACGATCAACACACGCACGCTCTCACAGGATACCACAACCACAATCGTAACACCACCCTTGAGTTGAACTTTCACATCTTGTGGTAGTGTGGCATGGTTGAACTGTCATATACCTCTGCTCCATGCACCCACAGGATTCGGAAGCCGAGTTGTGTCCCCTCAGTGACAAGGGCTCCTAACGTCAATACTGAGGTATGCACATGACGTATGCACATGTACATAGTTTATCATCCTAATAACGCATGGCCTCGTAGAAGAAGCGCATGCCATAGTATTGTGCCTCGGATCCGTAGACCCGCCCCCCCCCCCCCCTCGCCCCCCCCCCTCCCCTCGCCGACACCCCCTCCTCCCGGGAAGTCACCAGTACGCAAAAGACTTTCGTGCCGACGGTCGGACCCAGTGGACCCGCGCACGGCCCACTGCGCCGCAGAACATCGGCATAAGTAGCTACGCTTACTTGGTCACTCGGTCACTAATCAGAATGTCTCGGCGTGAAGCCGTCTTGACTCGGATGGCTGTTGAGAGCTGTCAGTGCGTCGTACCAGTCGCCGGAGATTAAATTAAACAGTTCGGGCTCCCTGTAGTATAACAGCACGTACACTGTCTGATCGTCATCAACCACGCCTCGAGCCAACCAATCAGAGATCAGCTCTTTCTGCAGTGCGTACATGCGCACTAGCGCTTCTTTGCCTCCTCCGAAGAAAGCTCCGTTGAACACGGCAGTGTGGATTTTATGCAAGCGGTCCGAGACGTTGCGGTATTTCTCCGGCGACTCCAGCTGAATGAAGGACACTTTGTCTGGGTGTTGGAACACGTGCTTCGGCCGCCATATTCCTTCAGGCGGGAAAACGTTCAGCCCGTGGCCGTAGCCGCCGTCCAGCCAGATGAAATACGAGGTGGAGAATGGATCCGTCTCCAGTGCCTGGTTCATGAGTGTCAGCTTGCTCCACATCATGATGTCGTATTCGGGGACGGTGGCCTCGCAGTAGTCCATGCTCACGAGCTCGTTGTCCTGCTTGAACTCGAGGCTGTTCATGATCTCCTGCACGCGATCCCTGTACGAGTAGTAGTGCAGGTCCTCCAGGTGCGTCACCGTGTCCATCACGTGCGTGCGGCGCTCGCGCCCCTGGCGCAGCCTGTCCACCAGCAGGCGCCCTCTGGCGTCCGTGAAGACGACCATGTTGACGTCGAGGCAGAGGACTCTGGCAAAGTGGCGCAAGTAGGTGCTGTAGCTGCGGGACTGCTGCCTCCAATCGCCCCGCCCGATGTCCAGCATGGCCGTCACCACCGTGAAGTTATACAGACCTGGAGAGAAAAGAAAAGAGAGAAAAAAAAAAAAAAAACACGAAGCTTTTATCAACTCGGCGTCTAAGGCGCCCCGCACCAATAGCTGCGGAAGAGTCGTATAGCGTTGCCGGATACGACACTTCCGCAGCTATTGATGCATGGGCGCCCTGATTGTATTAACCCTCCCTCGTGCATGCAGCCATCGGCACTAGGTTGGACCCGGCGTTGAAATTATCTCCTCTGGAATGGTTGTGACCTGAATATCCTTTGTCCGCGTACATCTTCCCCCCCCCCCTACCCCCCCCCCCCCCCTATGGGTCATACCTCCTCCTGGGCCGGCCTGCCATCCGGCAAGCCTGACTGTCAAGTTGCTGAGCAGAGCTTTTGTTACAATCACAGAGTTAAATCGGCAAAGTACATGTGTCATTGTTCTTCAAAACGCTGGCTTATCGTCCCAATATGAAATTATGTACCCACTCCATACCGTTTCCCATTCTCTGACACATGTATTATATATTGTATAACAAGCAAATTAATATTCATGAATTTGCTTGATATACTAGTTTCCTTCCCAAAATCCTTTGCGCACCAAGAAGACTCGATCTTGATGATACTTGCATTTTCAATACGGACACGCGAAATATGCTCACACTGCAACATTAACAAGCTCATTATGTGTAGCAGTAATGAAATACTTCTTAGTGTGTATGAACGCTCAAATCCTATACACACACACGAACTGAGAAAAAAACGGCTAGGAAACGTGCGGGTAGCTGGAGTGACTCGCAAGTGAAATTGACGCCCGGCACTGAGAGATGGGTCAGCTCAGTGGCGATATCAACAACCTGAGCGGACAAAGAAATAAATAAACCACTGAACCTGCTGGCATTTTCCGCAATTATGCGTGATGTGGTTACAAGTAGAATTTATTCAGTATAATGCACGGTTATACAATGCACTGATGTCTTCATAGTCAGACGAAATCTATGCGCTGAGTCAACAGCGATATGCAATCGTCTGCCATTCATGTGTTTTGTCTGAACACCGCAAACAGCCGCAAATATTGAGCAACAGTTTTGTTTGATATAGTGCCAATAAATAGACAGATTACTTGACTCAAATCAAAATGTCCTCGTCTTATGACTTGAACACTGATTTTGATTCGTGTCTCGTAATCACATCTGCCTGTTATCGGCACTATAATTATGCACGCAATGCCCTGATCAATAATACTTATAATAGCCTGATGTATGCTTTAAGCATATTGGCGATATAATGCCCGTAGCCGTGTGCACCTCAGTATGTACTGGTGAGGGTTTTCTTGTCTTGCTGCATCCGAACCCCTCCACCCCACCCCCAAAATACACACACACGCATGCATGCACGCACACGTGCGCACGCACACACACACACACGGCACACACACACACACACACACACACACACACACACACACACACACACACACACACGGCACACACACACACACACACACACACACACATACACACACACACCTCTTGTCGACATAATTAAGCTGGACCTTACGGCTCCCCAGAAAATCTGCCCAGGCAACAAGGTGGGTAAGCTTGTTCAATAGAGCAAGTCCGTCGAAAGGTCCGTTGTAAATCGATGTCAGTGTCAGTGGCACAGTAGCTTACTTACTTACTTACGCCTGTCACCCCTACCCGGGTATAGGCCGTCGACGAGAGACCTCCAGCAACTCCTGTCCTGTGCTTCTCCTTCGATTCTACTCCAGGTGGTTCCCAGTCTCTTGATGTCTGCTTGGAGGTCTCGACGCCAGGAGTTTCTCGGCCTACCTCTTTTCCTCTTTCCCTGGGGGTTCCATGACAATGCCTGCCTAGTGATACTGGAAGCTGGCTTTCTCAGACTGTGACCGATCCATCCCCATCTTCTTCGCCCAATTTCATTCTCTGCTGTTATCTGCTCTGTTCTCTCCCAGAGTCTGACGTTGCTGATCTTCTCTGGCCAGTAGATTTTCAAAATTCTTCTGAATCAACTGTTCATGAAGGTCTGTACTCTGTTGACTGTGGTTTTTGTCAATCTCCAAGTCTCTGCTCCATATAGGAGAACTGCTTTTACATTGGAGTTGAAAATCCGGACTTTGGTGTGTTGTGACAGCTCTCTGGAACTCCACACTTTTTTCAACTGGAGAAAGGCTGCTCTGGCTTTACCGATTCGTGCTCTGACATCGGCATCAGTGCCGCCTTTTGTGTCTATGATGCTCCCGAGATAGGTGAAGGACTCCACCTCCTCCAACGGGGTGCCAGCAAGCAAGACTGGTTCTTCCCTGGTTGCGTTCAGCCTCATTGTCTTTGTTTTCTGTTTGTGAATGGTGAGGCCCACTTGGGACGAGATGTCAGCAAGCCTCGTGGTCTTGTCCTGCATTTGTTGATGAGTGTGGGACAGTAATGCCAAGTCGTCTGCAAAATCGAGGTCGTCAAGCTGTGTCCACAGTGTCCACTGTATTCCACTTCGTCTGTGCTCTGTGGTCATCTTCATGACCCAGTCTATGGCCAGTAGGAAGAGGAACGGAGACAGCAGACACCCCTACCTGACACCAGTTCTGACCTGGAGCTCCCTGGTGAACTGCCCTTCGTGGATCACGCGACATGTCATGCCATCGTAGCTGCTCTTGATCAGGCGGATGAGCTTTGTGGGTACACCGTAGTGTCGTAGGAGTTTCCACAGAGTCTCTCGGTCCACACTGTCAAATGCTTTCTCATAATCCACAAAGTTGACGTACAGCGGGGAGCTCCACTCCAGAGACTGTTCCACGATGATGCGGAGAGTGGCGATCTGGTCTGTACATGATCGTTTTTTCCTGAATCCTGTTTGCTGGTCTCTCAGCTGGGGGTCAACGGAGCTCTTCATTCTCTCCAGGATGATCCTGTTGAAGACCTTTCCTGGTACTGACAGCAAGGTGATTCCTCTGTAGTTGGAACACTTGCTGAGGTCGCCTTTCTTGGGAAGCTTGATTAGGTACCCCTCCTTCCAGTCAGCCGGCATCACCTCCTCTTCCCAGATCTTTCCAAACAGTGGGTACAGCATCTCAACTGTTGTCTCTAGGTCTGCTTTCAGAGACTCCGCTGGGATGCCATCTGGGCCTGCTGCTTTGCCGTTCTTCAAAAATGCCACTGCTCTTCTGAGCTCTTCCCGGCTGGGTCTGTCACAGCTGATGGGTAGGTCGGTCTCTGCCGGCTGGATGTCTGGGGGGGTCGGGTGGGCTAGGTCTGTTCAGTAACTCTTCAAAATACTCGGCCCATCTGTCGAGTTGGTCTGCTCTGTCTGCAATAGGCTTGCCTTCTTTGTCTTTTACTGGTCTTTCTGTATGGCCATACTTGCCTGACAATCTTCTGGTAATGTCGTAGAGCTGTTTCATGTTGCCGCTGCCTGCTGCCTTTTCTGCCTCTGCTGCCAGGCTGTCTGTGTAGGCCCTCTTGTCTGCCCTGATACTCCTCTTCACCTCGCGGTTGGCTTCCCAGTATTCCCCCTGTGCCCTTACTTTGGCTGCTCTCGTGCGACTGTTGTTGACAACTGCTTTCTTCTGCTTCCTCACTTCTATCTTCTTCAAGGTCTGTGCCGACAGCCAGTCCTTGTGATGGTGTTTCCTGAACCCTACAGTGTCTTTGCAGGTTGAGTTCAGCGCCTCTCTAACTGCCTTCCACTGCTGCTCTGTGGTGACCGCCTCCTCTTCATTTACTAGCTCCTGTAGCGCTTGAAACCGGTTGGACAGCACCAGTTTGAACTCTTCTCTAACTCCAGTTTCTCTCAGGAGGCCTACATTATAACGCTGTCTTCTTGTTGTCTCTGTGCGGCTTTTCTTTAGATTGAGCTTCATTCTTAAGGTAAGCAGTTGGTGGTCTGAGGCGACATCTGCTCCCCTCCTCACTCGAACATCTTGAAGGGATCTTCTAAATTTCTTGCTAATGCAGATATGGTCTATTTGGTTCTCTGTTGCATGGTCAGGTGAGACCCAAGTTGCTTTGTGTATTCTTCTGTGTGGGAAGATGCTGCCTCCAATGACAAGTCGGTTTAGAGCACAAAAGTCTACAAACCTCTCCCCATTCTCACTCATCTCCAAGCCTAGTCCCTGTCTCCCCATCACCTCTTCGTATCCGGTGTTGTCCTCCCCTATTTTGGCATTAAAATCGCCCATGACGATGGTGATGTCTCGCTCCGCACATTTGTCCAAGGCACTCTGGAGTCGGTCGTAGAACTCTTGTTTCTCTTCCTCGTCACTGTCATTAGTGGGCGCATAACACTGGATGACGTTCAGCTTGAGCTTTTTCTTGGTACTAAAGGCTGCTGTGATAATTCTTGGCCCAAGAGGTTCCCAGCCCATCAGCGCTCTCTGTGCCACTGGTGACAGCATGAATGCTACACCTTCTGTATGGGGGGCATTCTCCTCTTCATGACCTGAATACAGAATCATCTCCCCACTTAACAGCCTTTTCTGGCCAGACTGCGTCCATCTGGCTTCACTGATACCTAGCAGGGAAAGGTTGTACTTTTGCATTTCCGCTGCTATCTGGGCGGCCTTGCCGCTCTGGTACATGGTCTTGACGTTCCATGTGCCCATGGTTGTGTCCCTGGATAGAGAGAGGCGGCTCGGTCCTGTGGCTTCCGGAGACTTCCGGCTTTCACCACAGGACGTCATAAGTCTTCTGGTAGAAGAACCTTCCTCCTCCAGTTAAGGAATTACTGTTAGTCTTTTCGTCGGCGTTTTTGTAGCTATTTCCTTTTTTGCAGGGTGGGGAAGCTACCCCCACGCCCCACCCCCTTAAAAGGAGGACCAGGGGTTTTCTCTCGGGGTCACCTTCCCTTAGACCATGTTGGTTCACGGCACCTTATTTCATTCGGTGCACCCCTCTCACGAGGGACCCCCTATCCACCACCCAGGGACGCGCCTCAACGCCATATGGTCCCAGCGCGAGGGGCACATTAGCAGTGCGCCCGAATTGATCAGTGTTCAGGTCGTACTCCATACGCCATAGCTGTCTCAGTCTGTTCCCCATACACGCTCATTACGGGCGTCCATTAACACTTCCGTGCCGTGGACGTTAACCCCTTGAATGCCGAGAGAACACGACCCAACTGGAAGAGACATAGATCCTCATCATGAGCGACTGCGGGGGCTCATGATTAGGATCTATGCCTCTTGCTGCGACCAATTCTATCCATGTTTCTTCAGGACGACTTTGACTTTTTGGTCGTTGGATGAGCAGAGATTTTTTTTCTTCTCCAGAAACCACAATGTACGTAGAGTGGCATGGAAGGTGTGTGTGTGTGTGTGTGTGGGGGGGGGGGGGGTAAACCCGCCCAAACTAACGATCAGCCACCAGAAAATCTGCCTACCTGTACGCCTCAGCTGCTCCGACGAGGCACTTAATCCTTTTAGCCCCACCCGGGTGCATTTTGGAATGTTACTTAACGACTATGTACCAGATGCAGAAAGTGGATTGACCATGATAATTCAAGGGTAGTGCCAGATTAGCTTGGCACCTAAACTGAGGCGCCACGCTAATCTGGCACTGCCTTTGAATTATGATGGTCAGTCAATCTCATGCTGTAGGGACTCGGGGCTAAATGGGTAAACGACAGACCGCCCCCGCCCCCCTCCCTCCTCAGTCCCCCCCCCCCGTCCCCCCCCCCCTTACGTACTGCGATCAGTCACGAAGAAACTACCAAGTAGAAAAAGGCACTTTCAGGGGAGAGAAATGTGCATTATCGACCAACGATTATAGATCTACTTTGGTCAAAGCACAACAACAACAACAACAACAACAAAAAGATCAGTCGGCATTGTAAGCCTGTAATGCTCAATGACGAAACACTAAGCTTACCTCGCTCCGGGCCCCAGTAGCAGTCTCTGATCCGCAAGAACCACCACCACCACGAAAACACCGTGATTGCTATCACGAGCAACATGACAACAAGCGTATTTCGAGTTGCGACTCTGCGCACATATCTCAACCGCATCAGTAGAAAAGAGCGCGCCATGTTTACAGCTTGCCGGTTCGTCCGTCAGCAACGACCGCTGACTCAACTGTAACTACGTTTATTTCCTTGAAAGCACATCCGACCCACCCGGTCAGTAAGCAAAAGATCTCTGTGCCGAAGTCAGCCGCTTGTTGTCCTGCGCACGTCATTATGTTTGTCAGCGGGGGCCAACCGCGGCTGGCTTCGGCCCGAGGCAGTTGTGAGTGCTCAGCGGTTAGCTCAGTGTCCTAGAGAAACTGAATCGGTGTACGTGTAAGGTATGCGCGGTCTGTGTGAACCGCGATTTTTTTTGTAGCATTCGTCAGTACTGTCAGTACTAACTTGCGAAATGGAATTACTGATGCGTAGAACGGAGAGTTGTGCGGCAAACTCTACTCCATTGTCACCTGTCAGACGCTGGGATTCTCAGGTGCTCCCACAGCGGGATGCTTTTACGCTGAAAACAACAACAAACAATAAACGAAAGTGAACTCCATTGACTGATATGCAGGAGGCACATCTGCATACTAAGACTACCGCTTGATGCGAGGGTTCATCCAATTTACATCTGTGATCAGATGTCAACAGGTGGCAATGAGGGTTCAGTCTGCAACGGGCGATGCATCAATAATCAGGCACTGCCCTTGAAATATCACAGTATGGATTATCAGCTGCAGCCCGTGAGAACTGAGTCACCGGACAAAGAGGAGTTTTGTTTCACACACACACACACACACACACAAACATTCTGGCATCATGTTGCACCACAGATATGAATAAACACTGTAACGTTGGCCCAATGCGCAAAAGGCCATCGGGCTGACGCCAGCCGCTGTAGTACCGCGCACGGCGGGACAACGGCAGCTGACATCGGACCGATGGCCTTTTGCGCATTGGGGTATTGAGGGATCTAGCTAGCAGCATGCTGTATTGCATGGCTGATTTTGAATGGGGTGTAGGCCGTTTGACATCGGAGCGCGCAGCGTTTTTTCGCCAAATATCTCCGCCCAAAACACTTTTCTGTAGCACTTTAAGAAGTATTATATCATTCAGTGGCAATTGACCTAATATGGAATTTTCTCTCCTGAACTCCTATTAATTTGTCGATTTTGCTGTACAAAACGGTCATAGCAATTTTGTGAAAGTCAAGGAGTCGAGGACAAAGCCATTTCCAACACCCTGAATAGAGCCCCGGCGAGATTTCAATATCGAGGTCAAGGATGCAGACTTTATGTATAGGCCTGCGCTGTTTCAGGTTTGAAACTGGGCTTTAACATATCTGAGGCACATTTAGGGATGTAAAATCAGTCATTTAATCAATTCCGAAATTGTACGACTGTACAGCAAAACTGACACATTGTTCGATTTTCACAAAAGTAAATCGTATTAGGTCAACTGTAAATGAATGGTATTTGTTCTAAGATTGGTATAGAAAAGTGGTTCTTTGTGGAGATTTGTGCGAAAACCGTGCTCACAGACTGATGTCAAATGCCTTATTCATCAAACGACCTATACGACTGAATGTATTCGCAAGATTCTCTCTCTCTCTCTAATATATAGACCTTTATACATCAAGTACAAAGCGTTGGTGTGTGTCAATTGTGACGAAACATGTATTTCATATTTTTGTGTGTATGGGCCAGACACCTCCCAATTTAGGCCCAAGTCCCTACAGCAGGAGATGGATTGACCATGACCATGATAATTCAAGGGTAGTGCCAGATTAGCATGGCGCCTGATGGCGCCATGCTAATCTGGCACTACCCTTGAATTATCACGGTCAATCCATCTCCTGCAAACGGTACATAGTCTTTAGGCAACACCTTGAATTTGAGAAATGGGACCTTGGGGCTAAAATGGTTCAAGTTTCTCTCTCGCAACTTGAAAACAGGCTGAGAAGGAACTTTACTTGTTGCTGCTGATGTTCCTACAGTAACGCAAACTGAAAACCTCCCCCCAAAAACATGTATGATGATGTTGTCACTAAATCCACACCAAAAAGGTGACTGCCAAGCGTGTCAAATGCAGAGAAGAACCCAACGTAGAAAAAAACACGCTTAGAAAAGACAGTTACAACACAATTGTGTTGTAACTGTCTTTTCTAAGCGTGTTTCTTTCTCCGCTGGCTTCTTCTCTGTTGTTTTCACTGATGTGGTCGTTCTTGTTTTTGTTCTTGTTCCACACTGTAATCAGATTGAAAAAAAAATCATGTGCTTTTTGTTGTTGTTTGTTGCTGTTTATGCACCTGTAACAGGTGCTAAACCCCTACACCACTGAGAAAACGTTGACACAATCAAACTACAAGAGACATAGATCCTCATGAGCACCTGCAGTTGCTGTATACACCTGCTGCAATAACAAATGTATAAACAGCACCAAAAAACCCCAGATGAAGCTCTATTATGAAATCCTAACTCAGGAAGGAAAAAAAAAAATAAATAAATAGCAAATCCGTATTATTTTATGTTGTTGTATTTGATGATAGCAGAAACAAAAACAGCAAAATAAGACAACATGAAGTTTTATGAAATAAGTTGACTACCAGGCTGTAAAAAAGTATGTGGTCTTATTTTTTGTTGTTGTTGTTATTTCTGCACCTGTCATAACAGGTGCATAAACAGCAAATAAGACAACATGACATCACAAGACGTATAAACAGCAAATGAAACATGGAGTTTTAATGAAATAATTTACATAGCAAAACAACACAAAAACCTCATACTGTTTTATTGTTGTTTACACACCTGTTATAACAAAAGTGTATAAATAGCAAAGAAGCCAATTTTAATTCTTTTAACCCATCACATCCTGAGGCTGATTTTTAAAAAATTGTCCTATGAAAACTACTCTACAGATTAGGAGACAGATCAATCACTTAAGTTCAAGGGTGGTGCCAGAATAGCTTGGTGCCTAAGGCGCCAAGCTATTCTGGCACCACCCTTGAACTATCATAGTCCAATTGATTTCAAGCAATAGTGATGAAAAGGGTTAAAGAAATAACATAATCATAATGTACAAGAGAACAAAAACAAAACGCCTGAAGACAGGTTGTCAACAATCTTGCATAAAAAACTTTATTTCCAAGATCAAGATACAAACTGCAAATGCAAAAAAGAAAATGAAATGAAATGAAATGAGGGGGGAAAAGTGGAATATACCAGAGGTTAAAAAGTCAGGCCGAGACCAACGGCGGGGGGAGGGTGGGGGGGTGGAGGGGGGCAACCATGGTAACAGAGATTGTGACATCATCACGGCCGCCGGTAACCATAGTAACAGGAGATTGTGACATGGCCGCCGGTAACCGTGTTATCAGAGATTGTGATGTCATCACGGCCGCTGGTAAACTTGGTGACAGGAGACTGTGACATCATCACAGCCGCGGGTGACCATGTTACTAGCGATTGTGATGTCATCACGGCTGTGGTAACAGATTGTGACGTCATCACTGACGTGATCCCCAAAAGTATACGTCTCGCCATGACAACTGAACAACGTCATCAACAACAGGAGTCAGCAATAATGACTCATTAAAGAATCAATCATTTTAATCATAATCATTACACTGTTAGAACAAGAACAATTAATTACCCAGTGCGCAAAAGTTCATTGAGCCGAGGTTGGCCGCAGGCCGACTGCAGCTGACCTTGGCCCAGTGACGTTTTGCTTGCTGGAAGAGATTCAGAAACACTCAATGTGACACCATCTTGACCTACTTTGTCAATTTGACCTAGTTTGTGTCACTGTTAAAACTCGCACACACATCAAGGTTAATGTCAAAAAGCACAATCACGGGAAATGAAATAGTTTTAAGTAACTAGAGTAACTGGGTTCAAAGAGAGTGAAACTACGTCCTTTAATTAAGCAAACAGTGAGCGGCAAACTATTCAAAGTCTAGGACTATCGTATCTAGTGCACTTGAACGGGCTCAGTAACAGAAACTACTCCTCGGTACATTCGTGTTCAGCATCAACTTTGGAGCATGAATGCACAGCGAGGCCTCCACCCTTTTGCGTGTCAGTAACGCATCTTGTCGCCATGATTCCTACAGGAATCATCATGACAAAAAAGTGCTACCGACAGCCACAGGGTTAAAGTCAACCCCCTTGTTCAAGCAGCCACAAGTACTGTCCTCAGCACCGGTGGCTGCTGGCCTGAAGGGAGTTAATGGAGACCCAAAGTCAACGCAGAGGAGTTCATGTACAAAGGGGAATTACTCAGCGCTGGACAGACAACAGTTAAATCCCCTGTGTTGTCCTTCTCCTTGCTTAACTGGTTTGTGAGCAATGCAACAAAAGCGACTTGCTTAACTCATTCTACCCCAACACCGAAATCTTTAAATTGCAGCGCAGGACACAGATCGAATAATGATAGTTCAAGGGTGATGCCAGAATAGCTTGGCGCCCATAGGCGCCAAGCTATTCTGGCATCACCCTTGAACTATCGTGGTCGATCCTTATCCTGCTGTCGTGGGTCTGGGGTAGAAGGAGTTAACCCGTTCAGTGCTGAGAAAATGTGAACACCACCCAACTGCAAGAGGCATAGATCCTCATGAGCCCCTGCAGTCGCGGGGGCTCATGAGGATCTACACCTCTTGCTGACACCACCTTGAATCCGTGTTTCTGGGAGATTCAAGGGTTTTTTTTTGGTCTTGAATTAACGAAAATAGCAGAAACACAGTCTGCGTCAACTGGCATTGAACGGGTTAAGTCCATATCATGTGCTGACTTTGGGTCTCCTATAAGGGTAGTGCCTGATTAGCTTGGCGCCTGGAAAATTCAGCAATACCCAAGAGCACTCAGTGTTGATTCATCCCCTAAGGCCTAACACACTATACTCGCAGACAATCTGATCAGTAGTCGCAACATGGAGTGTGACTGAATATTGGACAACTGTTGAGAGAAGCTCGTCTGATGGAAAAAATAACTCATGTGAGACGGGCAACACCAGGATACACACTCCATGAAGCCACGTATCCGAACGCAGCGTGTCTCAAATGTGTGCAGCTCACAACTGTTCCGTTAAATAAACCTTCCACGGACAATTCTCTGACAATTCAAAAGTAAACAATAATCGCACCACTTTTTTTCCACCATGCCTACCCCACCGTGAGATGGCCTTAGTTGCCTGCTCGACGTTAAACCCAAATAACTAACTAACTAACCATGCCTACCTTCAACTCCTTACGTCCTGAGGGTGAATTCATAAATTGTTTTTTTTCCGGAGATGGATTGACCGTGATAGTTCAAGGGTGGTGTCAGAACAGCTTGGCGCCTACAGGCGCCAAGCTATTCTGACACCACCTTTGAACTATCATGTAGGCGCCAAGCTGTTCTGACACCACCCTTGAACTATCACGGTCGATCCATGGCCTATTGTAACTTGTCAGGGGTTTACGGGTGAAGAAACATGTGGAGGAACACTTTCTACATGCCAGAAGCTGACAATGATTTGAAAGTGACGAAAATAGGTCCTTGACTGACCTGAACCTAAACCCCAGACAACGACGTTGAGGAGGGGCACATTTACCAACATTATCCGTGCATCAATTTCATAACAGGCCAGTCGGTGTTCATCTGATGAACCGTACACTGTAGCTTCAGGAGTTCTTCAAGTCACTTGTCAAGTAATTTTACCAGGTAAAGCTGCGTTGCTCAACAGATCATGACTGTTTCATCTTGGGCCGCAAATGTGGCGCAAGAAGTACAAACAAAATTATCCTACACACACACACACGCAGCTCCTACCTGAAACATTATTCGTAACCCATTACACCTCACAGACAAATGGCCTGCACTTTTGAATCATCTTATAAACATTAACCTGTCTTCTAGAAGACAGGCTGACCATGACAGCAAAAGAGCAATGCAGACGCGCACTCTTCAGGCACCAAGCTAATCAGGCACTACCTACGGTGGATCCATTCTCCACAAATGGCCCTGGAAGCCAAAGAATAAGCAGCGTAAGGCAGAGGGAGTCTAGGATTTAACCCCTTCACTGCCAGTGGACGCAGAATTTTATTTCTTGAAAAAAAAAAAAACTCTTCTGTAATTCAGCACCACAGAGCCCTCCAGATGTCCAAGACAGGTGGACACAGAATGGTGTCAGCGAGAGGCATAGGTCCTCATGAGCCCCCGGCAACTGCGGGGGCTCATGAGGATCTATGTATCTCGCAGCTGGATCGTGTTCACATTTTTTCAGCAGTGAAGGGGTTCGAAGCGCAGCGAGGGTGGTGAAAGTCACAGGGGCACACACACACACACACACACACACACACACACACTGCAGTACTTTACGTTAATCCCCCTGACTGTTGGTGGCGCTCGTTGTCAAGGGAGGAATCTCCTCGACAAAGAGCGCTACTGACAGTCAAAGGTTTAACTCATTCGCGATGTACCGCATGAGGATACGCGGCCTTTGGCCGCGTATCCCCATGCGGTACATCGCGAATGAGTTAATCCCCGTGTGAATGCAGCCAACCATACCACCTACAGTACCCGTGGGTGCATGCACAAAAAGGTCCATCCGGCGAACAGAATCACTCATGTGCTAATCTGTGCTTTGGGACCTTTCAGCTCTGAGCTGTACGGTCTAAAGTCACAGAGACATTATGTACATGCACGCTGTCTCTATTAAGGAAGTCTACAGTCCAGTCCAGGTTTTATATCAAAAGGTGAGGGGCATGCCCACATTCATGGACTACAATCAATCAATCAATCAATCAATCAATCAATCAATCAAATCAATCAATCAAATCAATCAATCAACCAATGCATTCACATAAGAAGCAGATCAAAATGTCTTGTAATGCAACTGCGTTCACAAACAAACACACACACAAACAAACACACACACGCACACATCTCTTGGCTTGACTTCGCGAACGAAGATTTTATAGGAGTTGCCCACGCACACATACAAACACACAAATGACATGGATAAAAAACCCAACACAGCTACAAATACCTGAAAAGTGAGCTGTGCTAGAATGGTTTTAACCCCCTTGCTCATGCAACCACTGGAACTGTTCACAGTATCGGTGGCGGCACGCACAAGGGGGGTTAACGTTTGTGGGGCTAAACCCCGGTGAAGTGAAAGGTAAGAAATAAAATACAATCCCGGCTAATCTCTGAGGAGGATGGGGGAAAGTTAACTTTATGTGTCTAGTGACCCAAAAAAAAGAAAAGAAGAAGGGAGGCATACAAGAACGGTATAAGAATATGACGGAATACAAGCAACTTCAATTGTGTGCTGGTCTGTGATTTTGGACCTTACGGCACAGAGCAGCACACACATAGTGAAGTTGAGGTAAAGTGCAGTCTTTTTTTTGGGGGGGGTTAAAGTTTCTCAACAGTACTGTACATGGTGGGTAAGAAGGAACGCGGTCTTTGTGTGCACGCTTTGCATCCACCCCAGCGTGCATCCTCCCACAGCAATGCACACCCATTCAAAATGCGTGCACAACACAGATAAAAACAGATTAACACATGTGTATGCACATGCACACTCGCATGCACACACCCCCCAACCCACTAGTGTCGTTTTTGCCCATAAGCCATTCAGCTCCAACACATTACAGCAGGAGACTTGTCGACCACACTGACCTGAAGGCACCAATCTAATCTGGCACAACCCTTGAGTTATCATGGTCGATAAGTCTCCAGGAAAGAGGTACACAGTCGAGAGCAGACCCTTCCGAAAGGTGAGAAATGCGGCCTTGGGGTTAAAGGAGTTAATCTTCTCTCTCTCTCTCTCTCTCTCTCTCTCAACTCTCTCTCTCTCTCACTCACACACACACACACACACACACACACACACACACACACACACACAAAGCACTCATATATTCAATCCTCGCAGACAAAACACCCACCCACCTACCCCCGTCCCACACCACCACGCCACCTTCCTCATCGTGAATGGACCTGACCGATGCCTTCCTTAAAAAATCATGCATCAGAAACATGATCACTATGCACGTAGACACATTGCGGCCAAACAGATCTGGTATTCATGCAATGATCCTGGCTACCATGCAAAAAGACCTGTTTTGAGTGGACACCCTTAACTCTTTTCATCCTGAGACTCCCATTGCTTGAAATAAATTTGACTATGATAGTTCAAGGGTGGTGCCAGAATAGCTTGGCGCCAAGCTATTCTGGCACCACTCTTGAACGAAAATGGTCGATCTATCTCCTAATCTGTAATGTAGCCTTCATAGGACGATGAGCAAATTTGGAAAAATCAACCTCAGGATGTCATGGGTTAAAGAGATCACCCGTCATTAAAGACCATCATCTAGGTCTCTGTAGCTGTGACTGTGGCTGTAGCCACCTAAATGATGGTCATTAATGACAGGCGACACTTCCTGCCCTTCAAGTCAGGTGCCTGTCTTTTCAGACCACTTGCTTCTTGCAACAACAACAAAAAAAAAAGATGGTCGCTCAAAACAGGTTTTACTGTCACCACTTGTACAGTAACATCATGCGATATATATAATTATCTTGACAGACTAATTAGCTGCAAACGTTCTGTACTGTACTATAACACCTAGCAACTACAGCAGCAGGAGAGCTCAAAGCATCAACGTCAAACTGTCGACTGTCATTTACGGATGCAGCCATGGCTGCTCTACACTTTCAGTGCCAACAACTTGAATTCAAATGATGCGCAGGCTGCTAGCGTTCAGCTTAACACACTCACATTGGAGCCCGACGTGTGGTGCATGATAGGCGATTGCAGCATTTCCCAGGGAAACGCTGTCAAGCGTTTCCCTGGGAATTGCTGCAATTGCCTATCACGCACTATACGTCAGCCTTCAACGCACCACAGCAAAAGGAGGATGCATGGTCCGTGACAGCTCACGGGCAGTGCCAGACTAGCAGATGCCAAGTGCTTTTACTTACTTTACTTGGTATATTGACAAGCAAAAGAAATGCGACATTTTTGGTATCATCAGAGACACTAAATGCCACATTTTGGGAATCATCGGAAACACTTTAGTGTGTGATGTAGAGGACACTTTAGTGTGTGATGTAGAGGACACTTTATATAGTGTGCGATGTAGATGACACTTTAGTGTTTCCGTTGATTCCCAAAATGTCGCATTTCGTTTGCTGGTCAGTAGAGTTTTCCCAACTGTTAGCACTGGCAGTCACCCTTTTCTTTTCGTTCAAAAGGCGCCACGGAAATCAGGCACTACCCTTAAACTGTCTAGGTATTCTGGCACTACCCTTGAACTATCACGGCTGATCCATCTCCCACAGCTGGTACATGGCGATTTCACATGCCTCTTATAAGTGGGAAATTTCTCATCAGGTTTATGAAAGTTGAACATATTCCTTACAGTCAGGGGCACGTCATATCTAGATTGAGATAACAATGACAAATTATGGAAGGAAAAAATTGAAGATGTGAATGTGTAAGGTTGGAGTATAACCATTACTTCAAATCTAGTTTGCTTCAGTCACACACATTATAGTTATCAACCTATGATAACACCATAAATTAATCAAATAAGGCCAATTATTCAGAATTTGTTTCCATAATAAGCAGTTCATAAACAATAATGATAGTAACAGTAATTTATTTAAAAAACAACAACAACAACAAAAAAACAAAACAACAACAACCACCTTCAACTATTTTCATTAAAACTGCTACCAAACTTTTTTCCACATTTCATGTTTCCACAGTCTGTATGCTTGCGAGGTGTTCAGGCAAAACTTACTTAGGAATGAATGTTCACATGCCGACTACCCTTCCGAGGTGAGCGCAAACCCCCTCGTGCGTGCAGCCACTGGTATTGCCCGCACAAAGGGGTTGAAAAGGAAACGTCTAGGTTAACCCATTTAGCCCCGACACCTTACTGCTGGAGAAAAATCAACCATGATTGTTCAAGGGTAGTGCCAGATTAGCTTGGCGCCGTCAGGCGCCAAGCTAATCTGGCACTACCCTTGAACTATCCTGACTGATCCATCTCCTTGAAGTGGTGCACAGCTGTTGAATGCTACCTCTAAAATTGGGGAAAGAAATGTGGCATGGGGGTTAAATGGGTTAACTCATTCAAGCGATCCCGCATCAATAGCTGCAGAAGTGTCATATAGTGTTGCCGGTGGCAACGCTTTACAACACTTTCTCAGCTATTGAATCAGGGCACCTTGAATGAGCTCATCAAATTTCTCAGATTCACAATAACAGAGACACGCCTGCTTGCGTGCGCGCACGCGCACACACACACACACACACATGAAGAAAAACACCCACCCACGCACAACCAAGCGCTGAAATCTTGTAACGAGCATCAACAAGCACTCCTGAATTGTGCACCCTTACGAAGTTGTACAGAAGAGGCACGGAGCCTCGTGAGCCGCTGCGGCACAAACCCACCCTTGTGAATCCATGCCCTTCGCAGAAACACTATGACGTGACGCTACTCTACCGTCGGTTGAAATGTTGTCTCATTCACAAAAGAACGCATTTGCAAGCTGAAGCCACATTTTTTGTTCAAAGTTCAAATTTTAGAGGAGAAGAAAATATGTTCCAGCGTTTGTCTGTACGATCACACAATCACCTTTATTATAAAATCAAAATTTGGTGGTAAGAATCTCTCCAGCTTCCGCTTCAGGTATCACAATGTTCCTTCGGTCGTCCATTGCCCCTCCGCTCACAAGTTTGAACGATGAATATTGTGCGAAATCACAGAATGTTGTATTTTATTTTTGTTTGTTTGTTACATCTGCGGGAACATTAACCCTCTCTGTGCACACACAAACCTGTACTGTCTACAGCACCAGTGGCTGCATGATGTAATGGGTTAAAATTGTCCCAACAATGGATAATGGAACAAACAAGTAAACGCAAAGACTGCACAGTTTTCGGCACTAAAAGTACTGAAATCACACCACCAGCCCCTTCCCTGCCGCGGCACACGTTTTCTTTCTGAAATCTTGTTCACTCAATGACCAAACGCCACAACCGTCCACAGGACATAGACACAAACTGGTCTCAGCAAGAGGCATAGATCCTCATGAGCCCCCGCAGTTGTGGGGGCTCATGAGGATCTATGCCTCTTGCAGCTGGATGGTGTTCACCTTTTCTTGGCAGTGAAATGGTTAACCCCCTTGTGCCCGTGGCCACCAGTACTGCTGACCATTCCTGTTACCGCATGCACCATGGAGTTAACGTCACGAGAGAGGACAGCTCGCGTCCCTTTCTGACCAAAGTTCTAGCTATCCTCAGAAACGAGGCTAGCCTTGAATGCTTCATCCTCCCTCATTTTCAGAATCGCATACGACCGAGTGATTTCTTTTGCACTGAAAGCTAATGTCTTTTCTAAAACACGCGTGTCCTCTGCATGGTGAACTCTGTAACTTGGGGTCAGTTGCACAAGCGAGCTTAGTCCCGGACCAGCCACTGAGCAAGGTGCTCCGCTATCGCGAAGCACCTTGCTCAGTGCCTGGCCCAGGACTAAGCTCGCTCCTGCCACTGACCCCATCTGCTGGAGCCACAGATCATCAGGAGTCCGTGCAGGTGCGAGGGCTCATGAGAATGAAGGCCTCCTGTTATCAGAGACCCTGCTCATTTATCTCATCACGCCGAGGTCCTTAATCTGCAGGCTGCCCATACGACCGATGCGGCAAAGGCTCCTTGTCTGCAGTGGACAAAATGATCTCGAGACAATCCTGCAGTTACGCTAACCATCTTACGCATGCAGCCCCCCGGTACTGCTTACCGTGACCGTGATGGTGGTTGCATGCACAAGGGGGTTAACCTACTTATCCCCAGGGCTGCATTTCCCACATTTTGTACCCATGTACCGGTCACAGGAGATGGATCAAGCATGCTAATTGTACTAGTGCCAGATTAGCATGGCGCCTGATGGACTGCCCATGATAATTCAAGGGTAGTGCCAGATTAGCTTGGCGCCTGATGGACTGCCCATGATAATTCAAGGGTAGTGCCAGATTAGCTTGGCGCCTGATGGACTGCCCATGATAATTCAAGGGTAGTGCCAGATTAGCTTGGCGCCTGATGGACTGCCCATGATAATTCAAGGGTAGTGCCAGATTAGCACTACCCTTGAATTATCATGGTCGATCCATCTTTTCTTGATGCGTTAAGGGTGGTTTAGTTCTGTTCAGCCTTGTGCCATTCAACTTTGAACGAAATCAGATCTATTTCCACGGCACCAGGATGAGTCTGTGCCTTCACTTCACATCTGTGTTCTGTGAGCGTCCGTTAGTTTTCATTACCAAGTCTACAGTGCTTCTTCGCACAGAGGTGCAGCCACCTCTCGTCTCACCCTAATGTCTGCTCGCACATGAACCAATCTAAGTCTGCTGCACACGAGTGCGACTACATCAGCTGGCTTCAGCGTGTATGATGACCAATCTACTAACGTGTCACATGAACAAATCTACTTGGCCACACTGGAGTAGTACTAGTCTTGTTATGAGAGGTGTAAAATCTACTTCTATGTTGGCACAGCTTGCGTAAATGCTGCAATCCACGCAGAGCTGTGCTCCTAGGAATGCACAAACGCCACGAGCCACATCAATCTCAAATTTTCTCAAGGTGCACACAAGCTATAGCCATGAAGCTACCCGTCGCAGACTATCAAGTAGCACACAAGCAAAAATCACAGGGTCAAAAGTGAACCGTGCATTGTCAAGAAAACATCAACACATAGAGAAATCACAGATGTATAACTGCACGCCCCTCCACACCAAAAGTCCACAGCGTCTTGGCCTGATCATGCCAAAACTGGAGAGAAAAATTTCTGAGTCTGGGGGCATCAATAATAATAATAATCATAATAATAATTATAATAATAATAATAATTATCGTTAAAAAATGAACTTGATGGGAAAGAAAATCACAGATAAATCCTTTCCGACTGCAACGAAGTCAAATGTGTGCTGTCCTGTGATTCTGGACCTTAGGGTGTTAAGCCCAGAGGTCCAGAATCACAGACCGGCATACCAACATGCCGTGGCATTCCCCCTGTTAAGGCAGCTAACCTCGCATCAGTGGCCGCACGTCCACGCTCTCTAGAGTTGCACCTGTCCTCAAGTCTGACTGCCATGCTCATTAACTTTCACGTGTGGTGGTCTGTGATTTTGGCCCCTGCGGCTTGCAGCCGCAGGGGCCAAAATCACAGACCAGCACACCAACGTGCTGAGATGCTCCCCAGGTTAAGGCAGCCGACCTGACGTCAGTGGCCCACGATTGCACGGTGGCTGGGGTCGCAGCAACGCACAAATCCGACTGGACGCAGTTCATTCTCTTCTGCCGTGGCCACAAAATGCCTTCTCCCTTTTGACGGCTACGCTACCGAACGTCTGTGGCTCGCAGCATGACACGCAAGTCTGACGGCTACACTGACAAACGTTAACACAGACGCAGCAGACTGTCTGCAGTGGTCGTTTTCCCTTCTGACTGCTACGTTCTCGAATGCTTGTGATGAACTATTGTCAGATGGAGGTGGGGGCGTGGTACTAGGACCTTGTCATCATTGTCTCGAGATTGGGGTTGGAGTCGTGGAGCCCGGCCTGGGCCAGTCCTGTGGTGGAAGAGTGGTGTGCGAACAGGGATGAGGTGGGGAACAGCTTGTACCAGCCGATCACAATGTTGCTCAGGTCAAGGTCATCCAGCAAAATCTGGGCCACGCCCATGAAGACTTTCTTGTCCATGCGTCCATAGTCGCCCCACACAGTCACCTGAAGGCAAACAGGGCAATATTAACCCCTTTTAGCCTCAAGGTCCCATTTCTCAAATTTAAGGAGGTGTTGCCTAATGACTATGTACCAGTGGCAGGAGATGGATTAACCTTGATAATTCAAGGGTAGAGCCAGATTAGCTTGGCGCCTACAGGTGCCAAGATAATCTGGCACTACCCTTGAATTATCATAGTCAGTCAATCTCCTGCTGTAGGGACTTGGGGCTGAATGGGTTAACCCTTTTCATCCTGATATGCCCATCGCTTGAAATAAATTTGACTCTGATAGTTCAAGGGTGATGCCAGAGTAGCTTGATGCCTTAAATGCTTCATCTCCTAATCTGCAATGCAGCCTTCTAAAGAAATTAAGCAATTTTTAAAAAAAAAATCAGCCTCAGGATGTAAATGGTTAAACACTTTCATAATCTTCTGGTGATGGCAGCAGGTTGAAATGGAGGTAATTATTGGCGCTGCACGCAGGATAAAAACAATAACGTATTTTTGGCGCTGCGAAAAGGAGGACATAACTCCATACAATACAATAAAACTTTATTACTCCGCAGAAGCACTCCATAACTCTGCATTTGCAGTAGCACAGATCGTTTGACATCGGAGCGCGCAACGTTTCTCGCAAATATCTCCGCGAAGAAGCACTTTCCTATACCAAGCTTAGAACAAATATCATTCAATGCCAGTCAGGCCAACATCAGCTGCTTTTTGGCCTGCGCATAGCGAGGGCCAACAGCAGCCAACGTCGGCTCGATGTAATACAATTTACTTTTGAGAAATATGAACAATGTGTCAGTTGTGCTGTACTGTCGTAAAAATTCGGATTTTTTTCATGAAATGACTGATTTTACATCCTTAAGCATGCCTCAGATATATTAAGCCTAGTAAAAGAAAGATCCACTTTCACGTGATTTGGCCAAGTTTTCAAACCTGAAAAAGCACAACCATACATGAAGTCTAACGTCTGCATGCTTGACCTCGATATTGAAATCTGCCAGGGCTTTTTCTTATCTTTTCACTAAATTTTTACGACGGTACAGCAAAATTGACAAATCATGGGAGTTCAGTAAAAATATTCCATATTAGGTTAATTGGCAATAAATGATATTTGTTCTTAAGGTGGTAGAGAAAAGTGTTTCTTTGCGGAGATATTTGGCAAAAACGACATGCGCACTGATATCAAACAGCCTATATCTACTTTTAACAAGGCTTTTAATTTATCTCATACTATGTGGCTTTTAATTTATCTCATACTATGTGGCTTTTAATTTATCTCATACTATGTGGCTTTTAATTTATCTCCTACTATGTGGCTTTTAATTTATCTCATACTATGTGGCTTTTAATTTATCTCATACTATGTGGCTTTTAATTTATCTCATACTATGTGGCTTTTAATTTATCTCATACTATGTGGCTTTTAATTTATCTCATACTATGTGGCCCTAAAGAGTGATAGTGGGTTTGCACATGGATTGCAAACAAAATCGCAAGAGAGCGGTGGTTTATCACATCATTTTTTTTCCCACGATTTACCGTTTCTGGTTTTTAGTTTTTATTTAACCCATATAACCCCACGGCCGCACTTCCCAAACTGTGAAAGCGTCATCTAATGACCACGTGCCTGCTGGAGGAAATATATTGACCATGATAATTCAAGGATAGTGCCAGATGAGCTTGGTGCCTGAAGGCGCCAAGCTCATCTGGCGCTACTCTTGAATTATCATGGTCAATCCATCTCCTGCTCTGGGGCATTGGGGCTAAATGGGTTAACTCTTGCACCTTTTCTACGCAAAATGATGCTTGGTTGTACATTGCTTAACATCCCGACAGCAACAAGACTTTCTCAGAATGTGCCTACACTGCTTGTGAAAAAAAAACTAAACAGAATATTGAATGTATGTCGCCAGCCGGTCTAATACGCTAAATAAACCTAAGACCATTTAGCAACACACATCCAATATCAAGAGCTACAGGCAGTGCAGACAGTAGGGAGAGTTTAAAAAAGGAAAATACAGGTGAATGGACCAAGGGTAGACAGAAACACATGCCCCAGAATAGAGGGGAAAACCCACCCTGTGGGGCTGACCAGGGTGACCCTGAGAACTAAAAAGTAGTTAACCCCACCCAAGTCCCCCAGGGCAGACCCAGGTGGGGTTCTACGCAAAATTCATTTTTCTCTAAAAGGTATTTTTTCGAAAAATACTTACCGATGACATGACTTTATGGAAGTGTCTACTTACTTGCTCAATTTTAGCCTAGAATCCGTTGTGTACTAACACAACCCGGGAGGCACTCGGGGAACCCTTCGAGGGGCCGAGAGTAGTCTCCCGTTCCTGCCCTACCAGTTCCCGGTCAATGTAGTAGACCAACCAGTCAGATACTTTGCTCGCCCGCGGCAAGCGGGGCAGGTGGGAGGGTCCTCCGAGTCATGTCATCGGTAAGTATTTTTCGAAAAAATACCTTTTAGAGAAAAATGAATTTGTTTCCTCAAAAACATTACCGATGACATGACTTTATGGAAGAAATGCGAGAAGGAGGCGGGTGCCGCGTATAAACCTCCCTGAAGGAGTAAACTGGCACCGTCCTCCCTGTCGCAACCTCCCGACAATTTTAGCGAAGTATGAACGTACGGCGCCCATGACGCCGGGAGGGAGTGTTGTGCAGCGGCGGTGACTCCCATCGGAGCGAGATTGTCTCGCTGGCCTTCCAGATCCTGGGGGTAGAGCGGACGAAGGTCGAATCTGTCCTCCAGCCCACGGCTGCCACAACAACAAGACCAGCCACTTGGGTACGGCTCGAGGCGCGCCGCTGTAGGCCGGGCTCAGTGAGGCGGGCACTCTGCCGGCAAACAGACACTACGGAAGGATCAGCGGGCATGACAGTGGGCGCCGTCCTGTGGTCAGCCGTTCTTAGCCAGCAGAGGTAGATCCCGGAGGTAGAAGCGGGTGAGGGTCGATTCTGCCCTGAGCGCATGGTTGCCACGATGTCTTGGACAGCACAGTTCTGGTCAAACGCGACGCTCGTGGCCAAGGCCCATACCTCGAGTGCGCGTATTCCAAGCCTCTTAGGTCCGTGTGAGGGGAGGTCCTGCTAGGCGGACCGTATGACCCAGCGTAGTCAGGAAGATATAGTCCGGGCTGTAATGTCCTGTCTGCCGGGTCTCAAGGTAGGAAGAGGCGTGAGCATCCGCTCCGGATGGCTTGTATCGGCGCAGGTAACGCAAAGGGCGCGCACGGGATCTCGTTGCCTGGTCTCCCGGGGAGGCAACGTTTCCGAGCAGCCGAAAGGTGAAAACCTGAGGCACGGTCAGAGGAGACCTGTCCTTGGTAAGGGAGGCAGGGTCCAAGAGGAGTGAGCTCCCTGAGGGGGGGTGGTCCTGGTAGGCGGACCGCCCGGTGCAGAGTAGCCCGGAAGAGATCGCCTGGGCTGTTGGGTCAGTTCTGCCGGCGTTAATGGCAGAGAGAGGCGTGAGCGTCCCCACCGGACGGCGTTGATTCGGCGTCGGAGCACGCGAGGGGCTCGCACAGGACCTTGTTGCCTGGTCTCCTGGGGGAAGTCCGTCCCTTTCAGCGGCCGTAAGGTGAACCCCTGTGGCGTGGTCACGGGAGACCTGGTCTTAGCAATGAAGGCAGGGTCCATAAGCAGCGGTACGGAACTATCTGCTCGAAACTGCAGGTAGGCAGGGCGCGCTGACAGCACGTGTAGCTCGCCAACTCGGGCCGCCGTGGCAAGCGCCCACAGGAAGCACGTCTTACGAGTCACATCCGCAAGGAGGGCCAAAGACAGCGGTGCGAATCGGGCAGAATACAGCCAAGTCAGTACACAGGGTAGGTCCCAGCGAGGAATGAGCGAACAGGGCACTGGACGCTGCAGGCCGAAGAGAGAAGTAAGGTCGCCGATGCCTTACAGGCGCCGTGGGCTGTAGCGAAAGCTTCCACTGCTGCACTCGAGATGCCTCTAGCGGCGAGGGCTTGCGGCACAACTCCAGGCGTGAAGGAGTAGGTGCTCCGGGCACGGGTGGAACAGCAATGTCGCGGTTGCTTGAGCATCGTGCGGGAAGCAGCCTTGGGGAGCCCGTGGTGAGGCTGAGGAGGTCGGAGGTCCAGGACCGGTTCCAGGACCGCATTGCATCCCCGAAGCTGAGGAGGAGAGGACCTTGGGAACGAGGACTGTCCGGGGGTACGGGTACACGAGAGTCCATCCCACGGGATGGGCAGTGCGATGACTGCCCAGGCCAGAGGGTCTGGGACCGGGGAGACAAGGGGAAGCTGGTAACTCCACCCCGTGGCGAACAGGACGACCATTGGCGTCTCCCATCGCGCGCAGATAATCCGAAAGGTGTCCTGGCGGACGGCCCCTTCCATGTGTAGCGACTGGCCACGTCGGGAGCATGAGTCGGCCAAGACATTCAGACGGCCGGGGCTGTGTCGGGCAAGGAAGAAAGGTAGCGGTCCTCGCACCAGCGCATCAGACGGCAGAGGAGCAGCACATGTCGGGTGAGCACAGCCCACCCTGTTCCTGGAAGTACACCACCATTGTCGCGTTGTCAGAGAAGACGAGCAGTTGTTCCTCCCACGTGATGCGGGCTTGCCAGACTACTTGCAGCTCCAACCAGTTGATGTGCTTGTCCACAAACTCAGGAGGCCAGGGGCCGGACGTCGTGAGGAACCGCGGTAACAGATGGGATCTCCCAACCAGCAAGACTTGTATCGACACCCAGGGAGAGATGAGGAGGTGGAGCGGTCAGGGGGACTCCCGAAGCAAGCCACGACGCGCCCGTCCAACGCAGGAGGTGGGGGCGGAACAACGGGGACCCGGGTACCAAGGCGGACAGGTCGCCTGAGGAGGGACGTAGAGAAGCCGGAGGCGCAGCTGGCGCGGCCGGGGGCAGAGACGCGAAAGGACAAAGCGACGCGAAGGAGCGAGGTCCGACTTGCATGAGTTGACTAGGAACCCGTGGATGCCTGGTGCAGACGAACGCGACGAACAGGTCCAGGCTGGCCGTGAGGTCTCCAGGCGGGGACAGCGGCTCTCCGGGCCCTGGAGGGCTCCATCTGAAGGAACGGAGCTGAGACCGACTGGTACAGCACCAAGAGAACGACGACGAGGCGCCAACTCTCCCCGGGACTTTCCAGCGTATCCCCTGCTGTGCGCTGGTAGGCGGCCGTCGGCACATACACAAAGAGTAGGGAAAGGAAGAGCACTCCTCTCTAGAACCAGGGATAGCTCTTTCACTCCGCCTGAAGTGGCGCGCGCTAATGATCACTTGCTCCCACGCCCGGAACTGCCACAGATGGCTGATCTGCACTCAGTGGCCCCTGGTCCGCTCCTAACTACGGTGTGGTTCCGCACAGTCGTAAAGTAGAAGAGGGTGGCTGTAGAAGGCCGGGGCGTCGAGCGAACTCCGAGGCGGCTTCCCGGAAGAGAGGCGACCTCTCCGCCCAGGGTGGAGGCCTAGTAGAGGGTCACTCGGAAACTCGATCCAGAGGGGGTAGAGCAGAAGGGAGGCATCTGACAGCAGGCGTGAAGGCGGGGCCCCGCGACGGAAAATCGTGGGCGAAGGAGGCGGGCAGGCATTGCCCAAGACCTAGGATCGCGATGGGCGGCTAGCCGGAGGAGGGCGGAGAAGAATCCCGCCGATGCCTGAAGAGACTGGTGAAGAGACTGGATCCCAGGGCCCGACGGTCGGAGTCCAGCAGGCGGCGACGTTCCCCTGGGGTGGGGGGGGGGGGGGGGGCGCAGGGCCGAGGAAGGGACGATGTCAGCGACGAGGCGACAGAGGCTGGCGCACGGTGTGAGACCGTCCTGGGGGGGCGACTGCGATGCAGGGAGTGGGGGAGATGATCCATGGCAGGCGATCTACGGCCGGCGATCGATGGCAGCGAACCCGGGTGGGGCGCCATCGAGGGGAAGACGAGAGCGTCGAGGCGAGAGCGCCGAAGATGGGGTGGGAGAGCGCGACGAAGCGTGACGTCCAGGCGACCCTAGAGCAGGCCGATCCTTCCGACAGTGGAACGGGAGGAGTCGGGAGCGTGGCTGAACCGTGCATGCTGTGGCTGACGTGTCTGCTGGCCGGGCTCAATGAGGCGGGCGCTCTGCCGGCAACCAGACCCCTCAGAAGAGCCAGCGGGTTTATCGAGGAGAGACAGGTGAGGACGGCCAGTCAACGAGGGACGGCTCGTGGCACACTGCTGCAGGCCGGGCTCAGTGAGGCGGGCCCTCTGCCGGCATACAGATCCTATGGAAGGATCAGCGGGCGAGGCAGCAGGGGCAGTCCTGTGGTCAGCAGAGCCGGAGGTTACCCAATGAAAGGACGGCCAGTCAACATGGGATGTCTCGTGGCACACTGCTGCAGGCCGGGCTCAGTGAGACGGGCACTCTGCCGGCAAACAGATCCTACGGAAGGATCAGCGGGCGTGGCAGCAGGGGCAGTCCTGTGGTCAGCAGTTCCGGTGGTTACCCGACGAAAGGACGGCCAGTCAACGTGGGACGGCTCATGGCACACTGCTGAAGGCCGGGCTCAGTGAGGCGTGCACACTGCCGGCATACAGATCCTACGGAAGGATCAGCGGGCATGGCAGCAGGCGCAGTCCTGTGGTCAGCCGGTCCAGCATGTCCCCGACGAGAGATCCGTTCCGTAAGGCTGAGACGGGAAGAAGCGGCTGCTACGTGAGGCGGCAGGGGATGGCCTAAGAGCCGGACACCAGGCAGCTGGGTGTGAGAGGTCGCGCTGGTAAGGCTCCAGGTGAGACCACCGTAGCTCTGGTCGGGACGCGCAGAACTCACGAAGGGGGTCCGAGGAGCAGCCGGCACAGGGAAACATGCCGCATGGTCAACCGTTGGCCACAGGGAGACGCCACACCGGGAGCAGAATCAGCTTAGCGCACTAAATCACATTTCAAATAAAAGAATTTGAAATTCCAAACTGCAGTAGCCCCTTAGCCCCCCGTGAATGAACTGTGTGACGTGCAGTGTGTGAGCTAATGCGCGTGGTACACGTGCGCATGCCCGAGGGTCCAGGAAGCAGCGGCGCTATGAGCCGATCTCCAACCCAGGTAAAAGCGCCTATAAAATGCGCTTGTTACTATATGATTATTATTATTATCTCACTAACGTAGGCGCTGCCCCACAAACAAGGCATGCTAGGCGACCAAGTGGGTCGCAAAACCACCAAAATGACCGACGCAGCCGCTACAGGGTCCCCAGGGCCAAGTCATTCTCTTCCTTTCCCTTTAGGGCTTAACGTAAATGTCCACCACGGAGGTGATATCAAAGAGGGGACCGAAAAGGTAGTCATTGTCTAAAGCGTGCGCATGTATGTGCGAATGGTGAGTGCGCACTTAGAGTTATAATTATTATAAGATAAGCGCATTATAAATACCGTAATTATTATTATTATAAAGGTTCTGAACCCATTAAGACCCAAGCTGGAATCGAACCCTGTACCCTTCACTCGAGAGGTGAACCCTTTTACCCCCGAGCCAACCAGCTCCCCCGCGAAGAGAAGCGCCGGACGCACAAAGGTACAATATCAGTAGTACCACACAGTAAGTGGCGCTAAGGCGGGGTGGGCCAGATTATATCGCGGGAGGGGGGGGGGGGGGGGCAAGGGAACCCGCCAAGCGAAGAGTAACGTGGGCAATGAATAGTACAAGCAAACCACGCGCCGAAGAACAAAATGGTGCCGAGCCAAGATGCTACCCAGGCGTTAACGGCGAGGGCACAAGGTAAGCCAAGCGTCGGGTGAGTCCTAGAGATACCCGACGAACGCAGTAAAACGAGCAGCCGCGAAATGGATGGCGCCCGGCCGGGGGGGCCAGTCGAGGGCAGCTACCGCTACCTTACCTCCGAGACGAAGTGGGGACAAGGGCCACCATAACACCGCCACACCACGTGGAGGGGAGTGGAGCCAAGCCGGCACAGGCGAAAGGGCGGTAGACCAGGCCATGAGGACAGCAAAGCCAGTAACCCGCCAGAAGGCACGGAAGAAAAGGCCGAGGAGTACACGAGGGCGTACGGAACCGAGCGTAGGAAAGAAGACCGGTAGAAGTCACCGTCCGAGAGCAAGGCTAAACACGTCTTATCCACGCGAGCGAAGTAGACTGACTGGTTGGTCTACTACATGACCGGGAACCGGTAGGGCAGGAACGGGAGACTACTCTCGGCCCCTCGAGGGGTTCCCTGAGTGTCTCCCGGGTTGTGTTAGTACACAACGGATTCTAGGCTAAAATTGAGCAAGTAAGTAGACACTTCCATAAAGTCATGTCATCGGTAATGTTTTTGAGGAAACAAATGAATCCCCAAAGACTGTGTAACAAATATGGGAAATAGTGGTGGCTAAAAAAGTGCCAATCTACTCTGACACTAAAAAAAAAAGGGGAGACTGCCAGTGCTAATATTTTAGGAAGATTACAAAGTAAAATAGGTAAAATGCATTTTTCTTTAAAAGGTATTTTTTCGAAAAATACTTACCGATGACATGACAAATGGGAGTGTCTACTACGTGCTCAAATTCTAGCCTACGAACCCGTTGTGTGCACACACAACCCGGGAGGCACTCGGGGAACCCTCCAGAGGGGCCAAGAGTTGTCTCCCGGACCTGCCTATCCGGTTCCGAGTCACCTGACTCGCCAGTCAGATACTAGGCTCACCAGCGGCAAGCGGGGCAGGTGGGAGGGTCCTCCGTGTCATGTCATCGGTAAGTATTTTTCGAAAAAATACCTTTTAAAGAAAAATGCATTTATTTCATCAAAAACATTACCGATGACATGACAAATGGGAGAATCACGAATAGGAGGAGGGTGCCGCCCCGGTACTACCGGAGACCAAGACCGTCCTCCCATTGCTAATTCCCAGGTAACGAGCTAGGTGCGTACCTACGGCGCCTGCTGCGCCGGGAGGGAGTGCTGTGCCACCGTGAGGTCCCCCAACAAGGCGAGGTTGTCTCGCTGTCCCGCCAGATCCCGAAGGTAGAAACGAGCGAAGGTAGATTCTGCTCGCCAGCCCACCGCGGCCACGATGTCCTTGACAGCGCAGTTCCGATCGAATGCGACGCTCGTGGCCATGGCGCGTACTTCGTGTGCGCGGATCTTCAGTCTCTGCGCTACGCGTGGGGAGAGATCCATGTATGCCGATCGTATTACCCAGCGCAGCCAGGAGGAGATCGTCTGGGCTGTGATATCAGTCTTGCCCTGGCGTATGGGCAGGAAGAGGCGGGAGCGCCCTCTACGGGTAACTTTGGTACGGCGCAGGTAGATGCGTAGGGCACGCACGGGATCCTGTCGCCGAGTCTCCGGAGAGCAGGCAGGCCCTCCCAGGGGCCGCAAGGTGATGATCTGTGGAGCAGTTAGGGGCGACCTTGTTTTGGCAATAAAGCTGGGGTCCGTTAAGAGCTGCACGGAGCGATCTGCCCTGAACTGGAGGCAGTCTGGGCGGGTAGAAAGAGCGTGTAGCTCGCTAACTCTGGACGCGGTGGCCAAGGCTAGAAGGAAGCAGGTCTTGCGTGTCACATTTGCCAGAGGGGCTAGAGCGAGTGGCTCGAACTGGGAAGAATTCAGCCACGTCAGGACCCAAGGTAGGTCCCAGCGAGGAACGAGAGAACGCTGAGTCGGACGTTGGAGGCTGAAGCTGGACATGAGGTCGGAGAGGTCCTTACAGGCGCCGGGGTCTGGAAGGCCGAGATGACGGTACGTGTCGGCGACCATGGATAAGTATCCCCTGATGGTGATGGGCGCCAAACCTTGGACCTCGAAGAGCCATAGGAGAAAGTCCGCTAGCTGTGGGCTAGTCAGTCCGGTGGGTAGGAGGCGACGGGCGTCACACCAGGCACACAAGACGCGCCACTTCCCTTCGTAAACACGCCGGGTGGACGGCTTGCGGGCTGCAGCGATTGCCTCCACTGCTGCACCAGAGAAGCCTCGAGCGGTGAGGGCGCGCTGCACAACCTCCAGGCGTGAAGAGACAGGCGTTCGGGACAAGGGTGGAAGAGAGCCTGCCTGGGCTGCTTGAGCATGGAACGGGGCGTGGGCAGGCGCAGGGGAGGAGAGGTGGCGAGGTTGAGTAGGTCGGTGGTCCAGGACCGGGCCCAAGCCAGCGGGGCGACCAGAAGCAGGACTGCGTTGCTCCCTCGAAGTTTGTGGAGGACCTTGGGAATGAGGACTGTCGGGGGGTACGCGTAAGCGATGAGGCCGTCCCAAGGAATCGAGAGGGCATCGACTGCCCAGGCCAGCGGGTCTGGAATCGGGGAGACGAAGAGGGGAAGCTGGCGGTTCCACCTCGTAGCAAAGAGGTCGATTAAGGGAGTCTCCCAACGGGCGCAGATCATCTGGAAGATATCCGGGCGCAACGTCCATTCTGTGTGGAGCAACTGGCCGCGGCGAGAGAGCGAGTCCGCCAACACATTCAAGTGGCCAGGAATGTGTCGTGCGAGGAGTGTAATGTCGCGTTCCTCGGCCCAGCGCATCAAACGGAAGAGGAGCATACAGAGGTCGGGAGATCGGGTGCCCCCCTGTCTCTGGATGTAGGCCACCACCGTCGAGTTGTCGGAGAGGACGAGAAGCCGCTGGTTCCTGAGCTGGTTCTCCCAAACGAAGAGGGCTTGCCAGACTGCCTGCAGCTCTAACCAATTGCTGTGCTTGTCCGCAAACTCCGGGGGCCAGAGGCCGGAAGCCGAGGAGAATTGAGGAAGCAGGTGGGCTCCCCACCCCGAGAGGCTCGCGTCGACACACAGGGAGAGGTGCAGGGGGGGGGGAGGACAAAGGGACTCCCGAAGCCAACCAAGCCGTGTCGGTCCAGCGTAGAAGGTGAGGGCGAACCAGGGGGGAAACCGGGACCAGGTGGGTAAGGTCGCCAGAAGAGGGTCTCCAGAGAAGCAGGAGGTGCAGCTGAAGGGGGCGGGCGTAGAGGCGACCCAGGGGGAGAAGGTCCGCCGCTGCGTTGATCAGTCCGAGGAGTTGAAGCCAACTCGGGCGGGAGCTGCTTCCTGCTGAGCTAGCTGGTTGGCGAAGGTGGCCAACTTCCGAATCCGGGGATCCGGGAGGCGAACAACGTTGAGATCGGTGGCAAAATCCATTCCGAGATGAATGAAGCGGCGCGAGGGCGTGAGATCTGACTTCCCGACGTTGAGGAGGAACCCCAGTCGCGACAGCAGACGCATCAGAGTATCCCTGTCCTCTTCCAAGACGGACTCGACGTGGTTTCTCAGGAAGAGATCGTCGAGGTAGTTGGACATAGGGCTGAGAGACGACTGCCGTGCCTTGGCCATAACTGCATCCATCAAGCGGGTGAAGACCCAGGGGCTGAGGTTGAGGCCGAAGGGTAGGGCTCGAAACTGGTAAACGGTTCCATCGAACGCGAAGCGCAGATACCTCTGGGCGGCCGGATGTATGGGTACGTGTAGGTAAGCGTCGGAGAGATCCAGGCTGACGGCGTAATCCATGGGTCGCACCGCGGTACGCAGGGCTCGGGCCGTCTCCATGTGGAAGGAAGGAGCCACGATGAAGCGATTTAGGGCTGAGAGGTCGATCACTGGGCGCCACTTGCCGCCAGGCTTGGGGACGACGAAAAGTCTGCTGTAAAATCCCAGCGAGTCTGCGCGGCGCACAACCTCTGTGGCATCCTTCCTCAAGAGAGAGTCGACTTCCCCCCGTAGGGCGCACTCCTTGAGCGGGTCTGCGGGGATCTCGGTCCACAGCGGAGTCGTACGCAGAGGAGGAGGGGAACGAAAGGAGATCCGTAGGCCGCCGGAAACAGTGTCTAAAATCCACGGGTCTTCTGGAATCAGTAATCGCCACTCGTCGCTGAAGAGGGCGAGCCTGCCGCCGACTGGAGGACCCGAGACGGCCGGCGGAGGCGGAGGAGGGGAGGAGTCACTGAGCCCGCCCGCGCCCAGGGCGACGGGCGGGACGGGGCCAAGCGGGGGCGGGGGCGTTAGCTTGGCCGGGGCGACCGAAGGCGGGGCGACGGCGACGCAGGGACTGCAGCTGGGTTGTTGACGTCGGGGCGACGGGTCTGGAGATCCGCAGGGGGCGACCCACGGCCTTGCGGGCTGACTGAAAGCGCCGAGGAACAGACTTGGGAGGCCACCTGTCCGCATTGGAATCCTTGACGGCTTGCCAGGTGTCACCAAAGAGAAGGGGTCCCCCGAGGGGGGCCCGATGCAGCTGGGTCTTCAGGTCGGCAGGCATTCCCCGGCAGGCCTGCAGGACAGCGTCGCGGCGGAGTAAATCACAATTGGCGGCTGCAGCCATAGCGTTGACCGAAGAGTGATACGCGGCGCGGCTGGCCGCTTCAGCGAGGACGAGGAGGTCGCCAAGAAGGGGGGTCAGGGACGGGTGCCACGAATCTTCCACGCGCCGGAGGAAGGCTTGCGTAAGGAGCTCCATGAAGCCGGCGCAGGCCAAGGAATTCCTGACAAGCGAAGCCGTCTTGTCTAAACCCGCGGGGAGCGCGCGTCTGAGTGCAGAGGCCCCACCCGCCTGAACCACGGCGGCTGGATCCACCGGAGGGAGAGGGCAGAGGAAGGCCTGGGAATGGCCGGCGTACCACTGCTGGCGGAAGTACATATCGAGGTCCGGAGGCCATCTGTGGTCCGAGAAGAAATTACTGTCTCTTGAGTCAGACAACAGGTGGGCCGAGAACACATTCCGAAGCTCACGAAAGGAGGGGGGCTGAGGGAGAGTCTTGAACTTCTTTACCTGTCTACCCGCGTCGACGAAGGCAGAAGGCTTCCTCTTCAGGGGGGGGGATGGAGGGCAGTCCGCTGCCGGAAGCGTGGCGGAGATGAGGCGAGCGACCTCGTCGAGGGCCAGAAGAACCTCTGTGCGGGAGGAGGCCGGTAACCCGTGGGCTGTCGACGCATCCGAAGGAGAGAGCGGCGAAGGAGAGCGGCTGAGACCTCCGAGGAGAACTGAGATGGAATCATCAGGGAGAAGACTCAACGAATCGTTGTCCACGCCGCCGAGAGCCGTCGAAGAGGGACGGCGACCGTGACTCCGAGAGCGAGCAGCTCGACGAGGACGAGGGGAGCCATAAGGCGCCGAAGCACGCAGGGGAGAGCGACGTCCGCGACGGCGACGCGACGCACTAGAGGAGCGGGAACGGCGGTGGCGACCAGACGAGCGACTACGAGCTGGAGACCGTGATCCCCGGGAACGAGGAGGAAGGAAAGAGGCTGGGCGAGGGGAAGGGGAACGGGCGGGACGAGGCAGACGGCGGGGAACGTGGGACGAACGCCGCGAAGAGGAAGAGCGCGAAGGTCCATGGTCCAGATGACGAGAAGAATCCCGAACTTTACGACGCTCACACGAAGGAGCGCGAGAGTGGTGGTCAGACTTCGATCGCAAGGAGGAACTGGACACAGGTAGTGGTGTGGTGAGTGTGCGCGAATGTCTCCGCGAGCCGGACTCTGTGGCGAGGCGGGCACGCAGCGGCCGAGGGGGATCCAAGGCCTTCCTAGGAGACGAGTGGGGACCGGTTGACCATGGACGGCGCGAGGCACGTCTCTCCGAACTGACCTCTGTCTCGAGATGGGTTCTCTGCCTGTCGTAAGGCTTGGTCCAAGCGCGTTCCCTCCTGGGAATCCGCGCCTCGAACTCCCGACTCCGCACACTACCTTGCTGTGTCCGCTGTGGAGATCTTTCCAGACTGGGGCCATCGGGGGCAAGAGCGGTCGGTGTGTCTGAGATGACAGCCGGCACTTCCGCAGGTCTTGCAACAGGCACAGGTGTCGGGCGTTCACGTCGGTAGAAGCTCCAAAGTTGGACCCAGCGGAGCTCCGGCCAGACGGCGCAAACGTCACAAGAACGCTCAGATGTACAGCCGACACACGGCAGGCAGACCTTGTGCGAATCCGAGGGCCACTGGAAACCTCCACACTGCGTGCAGGTCATCAGGAGGGCACTGCAACACACCAAACAAACAACGTGCCGGTACGTGGTCGAGACCAACAGGGCTCGTCCTACCAAGGGGAACCGTACCGAACGATATGGACAAACGGGCTGTGCCCCCAGGCTATACAGTTATAGCGCCCGAAGCTAAGCTTGCGTCTTTAGAACAAAGCCTACCCCAGCCAGGCTGGAGAGGAATGTGCGCCAAACGACAATAGGTTTAGTTTAGTTTAGTTATTTGGGTTTAACGCCGCGCAGGCGACTAAGGCCATCACACGGCGGGCCAAACAACAATAGGGACGAAAGGCCGTGCCCCCAGGCAATAATGCTGTAGAGAGCGCGCTCTCGAAACAAGCATACCCCAGCCAGGCCGGAGATGCAACATGAGCCACGCGCCGCAGCTGGTTTAAACAATGCTCCCCGAAGGCTACCAGGGGAAGCCAGTAATTTCACCCCAAAAGGGGAAAGGCGAGGGCACCAGGGCCCCGCCGAGCTAAGAGTCCCCGCTCAACGAAACCCACACAACACGAACAAGGTAGAGTCCAAAGGCACAGGCCGGTACCCCGCCCGGGACCGGCTCCGGGCCCAACTAACTATCCTACCTCTCTGCCGAAGCGGTAGCGGGAGAAGAGACGTCCATGTCGCCACCGGCGAAATGGCGGGAACCAGCAGGTCCGCCAAGCGAAGCCAACCAAGGAGGACGCCAAGCGAAGAAGCGCAAGCGAAGCTGCAGCGAAGCAAGAAGCGAAGCAGAAGCGAAGCAACAGGCGAAGCCAAAGTCACGGCGAACTCGAGCACCAAGACCGACCGGTCGAAGGGAGCGCGAGGCTAGAACACGTCCGAAGGTCGTGAGCCTACGTAGCTGACTGGCGAGTCAGGTGACTCGGAACCGGATAGGCAGGTCCGGGAGACAACTCTTGGCCCCTCTGGAGGGTTCCCCGAGTGCCTCCCGGGTTGTGTGTGCACACAACGGGTTCGTAGGCTAGAATTTGAGCACGTAGTAGACACTCCCATTTGTCATGTCATCGGTAATGTTTTTGATGAAATAAAGCACTGCCAGGGGAGAGAATTGTGCATTATCGACAAATGATCATAGATCGAGACTGGTCACACCACACAAAAAAGGATAGGAAAAAAGGGTGGGTGCGCTAAATAAGTGACTGAAAGCAATGAATATGGAAGCACCACCACCCCCACCCCCCCACCCCACCCACCCAAAGGGGGGCGTATTGCATATTTACTGGATTTCCAGCCCCTTGATGCATGGAAATTTAGATCTAGGTCCCCAAAGGTGGTCCAGGTTGTTTAGCCGGTGTGGACAGCTGTTTCACTCTAGGCGACCTCGTTAGCACACCATTTGGCATACTGGGGGAAAGGCAGGAACTTCTGCCTCCCTGCAAAGGCAGCCACATTTTGCTGTGGTGTCTGCACTCTGACACTAAACTTGAAACAACATCATCCACCCTGCACCCCCAACCCTCATAAAAAACAACCAAACAAACAAAGCAGGAGAAACAAAACCCCACCTGTAATATGCGGTTGTGGTAGGACTCGCTGAAGACAAGCTGCTGCTGGTAGAGAGGGTCCAGGGTGCGTCGGGCGGTGGTGGTTTTCTGTTTCTCCAGGCAGTGTTTGCCGTCCAGCAGGTACACCTTGACATATGGCGCTGCACCACAAACACACGACACAGCGTTAAAAAGGTGAAGAAAAACCATGTTCATGCTCTTGACAAATCCAGACCCAAAGTCTCGTTCCAAATATGTTTGCACAAGCAACTCTCAACCATCATTTATCTCATTGTACCCCCCAAGACGGAAATCCCCAAATGTTGCCCTTGTCCTCTGAAGACTGCATTGCAGTGCAGGACACAGATCGACCATGATAGTTCAAGGGTGATGCCAGGACAGCTTGACGCCCACCCTTGAACTATCAAGGTCGATCCCTATCTTGCTGTGGTATGAGTTAACCCCTGGAACACATTTCCCAGATTTTAAAGGTGTCACCTAATGACTACTTGCAGGAGATGGGCTGACCATGATAATTCAAGGGTAGTGCCAGCTTAGCTTGGCGCCTGATGGCGCCAAGCTAATCAGGCACTACCCTTGAATTAGCATGGTTGATCCATCTCCTGCTGTGGTGTGTCAGGGCTAAATGGATTAACTCATTATTATGTTGTCTCTAGGGGACCACTGGCCTGCAATTCACCACTGTCGACAAACCAGAATCTCTTCCCTAAAGCCCGTTCTTTATTGGACAAACCTTTGATTGGCAAACCTAGATCGGAGAAGATCGGCGATCTTTTGGTTTCTTTCTTAATTGAGGTTGCACAATTTTGAAGATTTTTGTTTTTGTACTCCTTGCAGGAGGTTTCCCATAAAAAATGAATTTTTTTTCTAAAATGTATTTTTTTGAAAAATACTTACCGATGGCATTACTATCTGGGAATACACTCTATTGCCTATAGATTTCAGCAAAATTGTGTGTAGCACACAACTGGGGAGGAGACACCGGGGATCCAAGCACTATGACCCCGGGTGGCCTCCCCTTACTACCCTATCCCGGCGAGCACAGGGCGACCTCGTCAGTTTCACACATAGCCACAAGAGGCAAGCGGGGCAGGAGGGAGGGCCATTCGAGTAATGCCATCGGTAAGTATTTTTCAAAAAAATACATTTTAGAAAAAAAATTCATTTGTTTTTTCAAAATACATCACCGATGGCATTACTATCTGGGAGAATGGCGAACAGGCGGAGGGTGCCGTATCTAACCACAACCCAACCACTCCGCCGGCCCCCTCGAGAGAGAACTCCCGACGATTTCAGCTATGATGTGCCTAAGACGCCAGCAGCGCTCGGAGGGAGTGCTGGGCCGCGGAGATGTCGCCCACCCGTGCCAGGGAGGCACGTCAGCCGGATAGGTCTCTGAAGGTAGAAGCGTGCGAAAGTGGAGTCTGAGCGCCGGCCACCCGCTGCCAAAATATCTTTGACCGAGCAGTTGCGGTCCAGGGCTAGACTGGTGGCTACTGCGCTCACTTCATGCGCCCGGATTTGTAAGGCTCAGCGCCGCGTGGGGAGAGGTCTAGGTAGTCTGACCTAATCACCCACCGCAGCCAGGATGACACGATCTGGGCCGAGATGTGGCGTCTGCCCGCGGACAAGGTAAGAAGAGGCGCGAGCGCCCCCGGCGCTGCGGCTGAGAGCGGCGCAGGTAAATCTTTAGCGCCCGCACTGGGTCCTGTTGCCGCGATCCAGGGGAGAGGTCCGCTCCACAGAGGGGCCGTATCGTTAGCACCTGAGGAGCCGCCGCGGGCGGCGGTTCTTGGCCAGGAAGGACGGATCGGAGAGCCTCTGCGCAGAGCCGTCGGAACGAACCGCAAACAGGCTGGGAGCATCGAGAGCGCGTGAAGCTCGCTGACTCGGGACGCTGTAACGAGAGCCAGAAGGAAACAGGTTTTCCGGGTCAAGTCTGAGAACCGAGCCAAGGGGAGGGGCTCAACCGGTCCGTATTCAACCACGTCAGTACCCAGGCAAGATCCCACCGGGGTACTAGGGAACGTGAAACCGGACGTCGGAGTTCAAAGTGAGCCAGAAATTCGACAGATCCTTGCAGGCGCCTGGGTCCGGAAGACACCGGTGACGGTAGATGTCCGCGAACGTAGCGCGGTAGCCCTTGATGGCGACCGGGGCTAAGCCCCGGTCGTCGAAGAGCCACAGGAAGAACTCCGCCAGTTGGTGGGAGGCTAGGTAAGTGGGAGGGTGCCCATGGGAGGTGCACCAGGTCTGAAAGACCCTCCACTTGCCTTCGTACACCTTCCTTGTAGAGAGTCTGCGGGCTGCTGCAATTGCCGCCACTGCTGCATCCGAGAACCTCTAGCGGCGCGGGCGTGCCGGACAACCTCCAAGCGTGTAGGCGGAGGCGTACGGGGCACGGATGGAAAAGCCGCTGACGGGGCTGCTTGAGCATCGTGGAAGGGGTAGGAAGCTCCAGAGGAGGGTCCGTCGCAAGCGCGAGGAGGTCCGTGGTCCAGCTCTTGGTCCAGTTGAAGGGGGCCACCAGCAGGAGGACCGCCGAGCATCCCAGAAGCTTCCGCAGTACCTTCGGAACGAGGACTGCCGGGGGGTAGGCGTAAGCAATCCGGCCGACCCAAGGAATGGGGAGCGCGTCCACTGCCCAAGCGAGTGGATCCAGGACTGGCGAGACGTAGACCGGGAGCTGGCTGCTTCATCTGGTGGCAAACAGATCCACTAGCGGCGTTTCCCAGTGAGAGCAGAGCAGGCGAAAAATATCCGGGCGTAGGGACCGCTCCGTGTGGAGCAACTGTCCGCGACGAGACAGGGCGTCCGCCTTCACGTTGAGGTGGCACCGAAGAACGCAAAGGGAGGGCGAGTGAGTGCCACCCTGATTCTGTATGTAAGCCACCACCGTCGAGTTGTCGGAGAGCACGAGGACGTCCTGATTGGCCAAGGTCTCCTGCCAACGTCGAATGCCAATCCAACTGCCTTCAGCTCCAGCCAGTTGACGTGATTCCCGAACAGCTCCCGAAGCCAACGCCCGAGGCCGAGAGAAATCCGGTAACAGGTGCGCGCCCCAGCCGGCCTGGCTCGCCTCTGTACAGAGAGACCACCGAGGCGGCGGGGAGTGTAGGGCACCCCCGAAGCCAGCCAAGCGAGGTCCGCCCACCTCTCGAGGTGAGGACGAGCCCGAGGCGTGACAGGTACTAGATCCAACAGAGCGCCCGAGGGTCGCCAGTGAAGAAGGAGACGTAGCTGGAGAGGCCGAGCATAAAGTCTGCCCAAGGGAAGCAGGTCCGCAGCCGCCCTGAGGAGGCCCAGGAGTTGAAGCCAGACCCTGGCGGTGAAGGAGGATCCCATCCCCATCGAAGTCGCTAAGTCGACTATCTTCTGTCGCCTGGCCAGAGGCAGGCGGGCAAGGTTGAGGTCGGTCAGGAATTCCATCCCCCGATGTAGAAACCGTCGAGAGGGAGAAGAACGGATTTCCCCAATGAGTAGGAAACCTAGACGACGCAGAAGGGAAAGCAGGGCATCCCTGTCCGTCTGGAGGGCTGCGGAGACCAAGTTGCGCAGTAGAAGGTCGTTCAAGTAATTGGAAGCCGGGCTCAAGGAGCGCTGACGGAAATTGGCTATCACGGCGTCGAGCAGTCTTGTAAACACCCACGGACTGATGTTGAGGCCGAAAGGAAGGGCGCAGAACTGGTAGACGATCCCCCCAAGTCAAACCGAAGGTACCGGCGAAACGACGGATGAATCGGGACGTGCAGATAGGCGTCTGACAGATCGAGGCGGATCGCAAAGTCCATCGGCCGGAGGGCCGCACGGAGTGTCCTGGCCGTCTCCATCCTGAATCGAGGGGCCAAGCATCCTGGATCGAGGCCAAGCTGATAAGCATCCTGAATCGAGGCCAAGCTGATAAGTCGATAACTGGACGCCACTTGCCGCCTGGTTTGGGAGCTAGAAGAGTCGGCTGTAGAACGCCGGAGAGTCCTGCCGCAAAACCACCTCTGTCGCCGCTTTGGTGAGGAGGGTCGCCACTTCCCCGCGCAGAGCGTCCGCCTGTGTGCCGTCTAGCGGTTCCTGGGTCCACAAGGGTGCTCAGCGAAGAGGCGGAGGCGACAGGAACGAAGTTGCAGGCCTGCGGTAACGGTGGAAAGAATCCAGGGGTCGTCCGGGAACAGCGATCTCCAAGATCGCAGAAGAGCGACAGCCGCCCGCCGACGGGAGGCCCGATTAATGAGGCGGGGGCGGAGGCGGGGGCGAGTCAAAGAGCCCGACCGCGGCCCGATCTACGGGCACCGCGGGGCCAAGAAGGGCGAGGGGCGGGGCCGGCCTGAGTAGCCTGGAATGGACGGGCCCGACCTCGTGAAGATCCGACTGTAGAGAAGGAGGGCCTGAAAGACCGCTGGGCACGACCCCCGCCGTGCGGGGGGCGCGAAAGCGGGTCGAGGCTGGGTTAGATGCAGGCTTGGGCCACAAGTCCTTGGAAGATTCCTTAAAGGTGTGCCAAGTGTCGCCGAACAGCTGAGGACCCCCTAAGGGGGCGTGACGGAGCTGGGTCTTCACTGACAAGGGAAGGTCCGAGCAGAGGCGCAAAAGGGTATCCCTCCTCCAGAGGTCGCATTTGGCAGCCGCTGCCCTGGCGGTGGCGGAAGAATGGTAGGCGGACCGGTTGGCCGCTATCAGGATGGACCGCACGTCACGAAGCGGGGACTGAGCCTCCAGGTCCCACGTATCCTGTAGGCACTGCAGTGCTGCCTGGGTAGCCAGTTCCAAACCCGAGCACGCCAGCGAGATCCGCGCTAAGGAGGCGATCCTGTCGAGAGGCCGAGGCCACGAGTTCTGGACGAGCCTGCGGCCGCCCGCCTGTAGTAAGGCCGCCACATCCACCGCTGGAAAAGGTAAGGCGAAGGCTTGGGAGTGTCCAGCGTACTAGGCCTGGCGGAAGCTTAAGTTGTTTCCCACCGGCGATCGAGCGGCGGTAAAGTATCCCGTGTCGCCGAAAGCGTCGTTACGCAGCTGGGCGGAGAAGCATCGGTGAGGTCCCGGAAGCCGGCTTGCGGGAGGGACTTGCGGCGCTGGACTTGCCTCTGCGCGTCGACCATGGCCGAAGCCTGTCTCTTCGGAGGAGGCGAAGGCGGACAGACGTCGGGCGGTAGGGACTTGGCGATAAGCCTTGAAGCCTCACCCATAGCGTGGACCGACTGTGATCCGAGCGAAGGGCCGGCAACGTCTGACGAGGCGGAGGCCGACGCGACAGCGGAAAAAAGGCGGGAAGGAGAACCCGCCGCCGAGTCCTGCAAGAAGATCGCCGAGGCCGAGTCCGACGGATGAAGGCTGAGGACATCCGTTCCAAACTGATCTTCTCGCGGCAAAGACGAAAGGGGCGAGCGGCTACGAGAGTGCCGCACCGCCGCGCGCGAGGTAGACGCAGCCGCCCGCGACGCACGCAAAGAGGCGCGCCGCGGCGACGGAGGGACCGTGGCAAAGCGACGGTCCACCTCGAAGTCGGGATCCGCACGCGGCAGCCGACGTGAGCGACAAACCGCGATCGGAATACCGAGGAAGTGGCCTGGTCACCCCTGGCCCGCCCGGGAGAACCGGTGCGAGGGGGGGGGGGGGGGACCGCCAATAGTCTCCCCTAGCCCGC
The DNA here is from genome assembly GCA_036245525.1 of Semisulcospira habei. NCBI lineage: Eukaryota > Metazoa > Mollusca > Gastropoda > Semisulcospiridae > Semisulcospira > Semisulcospira habei. Next base: position 138,060,462 of record BTPG01000001.1, read on the forward strand.
TCAGGAAAGGCGGAGCGGGGAGGGGACAAATACCGGGCACGCGGCCCCCCGTCCGATGTGTCGGACCGTGGAGGACGCGCGATGTCACACCGGGCCCGCCTGGTCGATACGAGGCGGGGGGGGGGACAGTCTAGGGTCACGCCAAGCCCGCTCAGGAAAGGCGGAGCGGGGAGGGGACGATTTATGAGCCCGCTGCCCCAGCTCCGAAGCCTCGGAGCGAGGGGGGGGGGGGGCGAGGGTCCAAGTCACACCGGGCCCGTCCGGTCGATACGAGACGGGGGGGGGGACAGTCTACGGTCACGCCAAGCCCGCTCAGGCGAAGCGAAGCGGGGAGGGGACCATTATGTGCACGCGACCCCCGCTCCGACTCCTCGGAGCGTGGGGGGCGAGAGTCAACCACACCCCGGGCCCGCCCAGGCGAGACGGGGCGGGCGGGGGGGGGGAAGAAAGCGAAGCATGCCTTGCCCGTTCGGAAAATACAGAGCGGGGAGGCAGCATTACTAACGGTCTCGAGTCACGTGCCGAAGCCTCGGTGCGTGAGCGAGAGCATTTCTTATCACGTTTACTCTCTTGCTTATGCTTGCGTTCCGTCGACCCGTCCCCGCTCCGGAGACCTAGAGCCGGGGGTGGCCGACGAACGCTCATCTCTCCCAGACCGCTCGCCCGAAGCAGAGCGGGGGGTGGGAACCAAAATGGGCTCAAGCCACGCGCTAACGAAGCAGAGCGTGGGGAGCGTGACTCCGAAACTCGCCTACCCTGCTCCGAAGACTCGGAGAGGGGAGGGAGAACCTGCGAGGTAACGGTACAAGAAGGGGACTTACCTGTGGGCCGGAAAGCCCGATGCGCCGAGGGAAGTACGTCCACCCGTGGAGGATCCCGTGGAGACCGAAGCGGGCGAGGGGACCGGTCACGCCTGAAGAAGTCCCACCTGCGCGAACACCGGTCTTCCGTCCAAGCGGCGCCACCATCACACGTTCCGTCCGAAGCGGCACAGCCCGAACACGGCAAGCAAGAGTCGAGTGCATCAACCGGCCACTGGAAGTCCCCGCACGGCGGCAAGTCTTCGTCACAGAAGAAGCCATAAGGCCCTAAACCAGCTACGCCGGCGAAGAAGTCCACCTTGCACAAACCAGCCGGGCACAAGTCACGTGCGTCGTCGAACCCCAAGGCCAAGCCAAGGGTGAACTCACAAGTCAGAGCCGGTAAAACCGGTCGGCGCACAGGTCACAATGAGTCCAATTGTCAAAGGAAAAACCACGAATGTAGTGAGTCCAGGGCTGAATCGAAGACTCCAATTCAAGCCCACAGTCAAAAACCACTGAAACCCGTAGAACGGAGAAAGGCAAAAACTCGACCGTCCCCGGTCGAGCTATGAGTGAAACTGACGAGGTCGCCCTGTGCTCGCCGGGATAGGGTAGTAAGGGGAGGCCACCCGGGGTCATAGTGCTTGGATCCCCGGTGTCTCCTCCCCAGTTGTGTGCTACACACAATTTTGCTGAAATCTATAGGCAATAGAGTGTATTCCCAGATAGTAATGCCATCGGTGATGTATTTTGAAAAAACAAACAGCGTTGCGCCTCTCACAAATCAATATTTATTGAATAAATTAGGTCTTGTTCTTCGCACGAAAGTGAAATATTGCCGTCCGCCATAGTTGTTGGATCAGTGACTGTCTTTTTATCTCCAACACAGAAGAGGGTAAAAGTTTTGACCAATCAGAGAAAAGGATCGCCTTGGATTGCTCAACATGTCATGCAATCTTTTTCCGACAGTGAACTATGGTTTGCCGAGGTTCACGAACTAGTTTGAACTAGTTCGCCATATCTTTCAATTGTCCAACCTGGTTCGCCTGAGATCGCGAACTCTAAATCGTCAGAGTTGGCGAACAAATGTACGGGAAGGTTTGTCCAATTAAGAACAGCCTTAAAAAGAACCCCACTGTAACCACACCAAAAACACTCCACCCACACCAAACAACCCACCTGGTAAAACCCTGGCGCCGGGCTTGGAGGTCAACCCACGGGCTCGTATAACCTCCACCTCCAAATGACCTTTACGGTCATAGAGTCCAAGCTGGATCTCTCCCAGACACGGTGCACCCAGCACCTGTCGTCCAACCAGCTGCGACGGCCCCAGTCCCTCCACGAACTCACCGAACTGGCCGTCTGAACCCAGTCGCATGCCCGATGGAATCCACATTCTGAAAGCAATCATCATCATTATCACCAATCACTACCAGCATTGTCAACAACTACAGTCATTGACACTTAATACCTTTGAGATGTGCTGCATCCAGATACGCAAACTGATGCTATGTATCTGGATGCTGCATGTCAGGGGTGAGTTAGTTAATTATTAGGAATAAATAAACAAGAAACCAATCAACAACTCAACAAATAAATAATAATTTACATTAATTACCATAAATATACAGATTTTTTTATTTATATGTATGTATGTATGTACAATACAACTTTATTGTCTGTTTAAGTCAAAGCATGACAAAAAAATTGCCTTTTGGCTCATCATAAAACAAGACATGACACTGATAAACACTATAAGAACATTTCATTAAAATTATCATTGCAGCATACTATCACAAGCAATCTATCACAAGCATTCTATCACAAGCAATCTATCACAAGATGGGAGGTAATGTTATGTAGATCACATGTTATATATCACGTCGCTATAATCAAGAGTTCAAAATCAAGATAGCAGTGCAGTTGGAATAAAAGACTTCTTAAAAACATTCTTTTTGGCAAGTGGCATGTTGAAACGTCTGCCTGATGGTAGCATTTGAAACTGATCAAATAGTGGGCGACGAGGATAACTGACAATGCTAGCAGCTTTCCTTCGGACAGCTCTATGGTACAGATCATCTAATGGGTACTGTCCTAGGCCAATGATCTTCCCAGCTGTTCTGACGATACGTGACAGTCTGCCCCTGTTTTTCATACTGAGGTTGCCATACCAAGCAGTGATGTTAAATGTCAGTATGCTTTCAATCAGGCTTCTATAAACGGATTATAAAATCTTGGGACGGAATGTCCTGATGACACAATGCAAGCTTACCAGCCTGGAATCCCATGGCATTAGCACAGCATTCTCAGAATTTAATAAAAAATTACGTCCCTTGGAGCTACTCTGATTGAGTGCATTTTTTGGCTTTGGGCGACGCCTTTGTTAAAAGTAAAGTATATATATATATATATATATACATATATATATATATATATATATATATATATATATATATATATATATATATATATATAAATATATATATATATATATAAATCTGGATATAATAAATCACTAGGAGACCCAATTTTTCTTGTTGTTATATTATATCGGATAATTGTTATAAGCAAAGTAATTTACGTTAAAAAAACAGCTGCTGGGACCTCTGAACAAGTGTTGCTATATCTGACTGTTGTCATATCCGACCTCGTTAATAGCGGAGTAGACAATATAATTATGTATTTGTTTTATTAAAAAATATATAAATAAAATGATCAATAAATGATCAGTGTAAAAAAGTCAGCAATCCAACTTACACACTGGAGGAGTCACTACTGATACTCCCAATACTCCCATCTGTGGAGTCCTTGGAGGCTTGTTTGGACATCCCTCCACGTAAATCTACTGGACCCACCTCCTCGCTACGTGTAAATGAACTTCGCTTCTTTCCTCCTGTAAGAGAAAAAAGGATTGCTACAGTAAGACCTGTTTTGAGAGACCATATTTATGAGAGATCACCTGTCATTAAAGACAATCATTTAGGTGGCCGTGATGATTGTCCTTAATGACAGGTGACACTTTTTGCCCTACTAGACTTCTCTCGAGGGAGTACCTGTCTTGCAAGAAAGTAGTTGCTCAAAATTTTTACTTTAATTTACAAAGAAAATCTCAGTGAAAATACTACATATTATTGAAACTTCTATGTAATGGTGAAACTACTATGTAATCATGGTGAATACTGTGTAATCGTGGTAAAACTACTATATAATCACAGTGAAACCACCAGCACCATAAATATCCGACTGATTACTCACGTCCACCTAGCTGTGTAGCACTGCTGCTGCGCCGATTCAGGCCCACAAGGGAGGCAACCTTGTGACCCAGGCTGGGTCGGCGTTTTCGGCCTTCCGTCACGCTTGACGAGACGGCCGAGTCGGACACGCTGCCGTCGGTCTTTTCAAACCCCGTACTGTCGCTGGAGGAGCTGCGCGTCACCTGCTTGCGCGGGATGGTCGTCCTGCTCTCCATCTTGGATGCAAACTCGCTGTACACAAACAAAGCAACTCCGCTGATGAACAGTTCAATAGTTCCCAGTCTTCCATTACCAGCCCCTCTCCAATTCGATGTCAGTGATCACGAATTGCATGCCGGAAACGACTACACGCTGACCGACATTGGCATGAAAAACACAGCTATAAATGGTGCAAAATTAGGTGTAAAGAACACAGAACTGACAAGAGACATAAATCCTCATGAGCCCCTGCAAACTGCGGAGGCTCATGAGGGTTTATGTCTCTTGCAGGTGGGTGTAATTCAATTTGTCCATGCTGCTGAGGGGATAAAACAACGTTTTCAATCACTTTTGTAGTACAGAGAGTAAACTGTATCTATCAAACAGCTGAAAGTTTTCTTGGGAATCAAACACAAACAAGTCAGACTCCTTTCCGTGCGCAAATCTGACTAGGACGCTGACCGAAACTGTAATCTGAGGTACAGTTGCTGAATAAACAAATCATATTCAGGACTGACCGCTGAATTACGCGAAATGAATAAAACGCCCGTTAAAACTTGCAATTTATATGCTGATCTGAGCAGTCATGATTTATTTTGCATAATAGGAAGGTAGTCATAATTTAAACCAATTTAACTCCAAGAGCGCATTTTCCAAATCTGGGTCTCACTTCACGACTATGTATCAGATGAAGGAGATGTATTGGCCATGATAATTCAAGGGTAGTGCCAGATTAGCTTGGCGCCTGAAGGCGCCAAGCTAATCTGGCACTACCCTTGAATTATCATGGTCGATCCATCTCCTGCTGTAGTGTGTCAGGGCTGAATGGGTTAATCTCTAGTCTGTTAATCAGCTCACAGTACTGTAAACCTCTTGCTTTGAACCTCATCGCGTTTTCTTTTCAAACTGCTTGCTTACCTGAGTTTTCGCCGCGGCCGCTCCGACTGCGTCGACCTGACGCTGATCGTGCTGACCTTCGACACTTCCGACATGTCGCTCGTCTCAGAATTGTCACTGCCGACGTCGTCGGACATGTCAGGGCTGAACTCTGTGGACACAGCAAAGAGGCCAACGTCAGGCAACAACCACAACTGCCTTGATTTTACACGGCTGGACTACCAGAGGCCATGTAAAAAACTTATTTCGCAAGACTGCCCCGCACGCTTAACTCATTGTACACGAGGTACGAAATACCCACATTTTGGAGTTATCCTCTGAAGACTGCATTACAATTCAGGAGACAGATTGACCATGATAGTTCAAGGGTGGTGGCAGAATAGCTTGGATCCTATAGGCGCCAAGCTATTCTGCCACCACTCTTGAACTATCATGGTCGAGCCATGTCTTGCTGCGGTGTGTCGCGGGCAGGATGACTTAAACTATTGGATTCATTGTCATATCTGGCAGATGTCGGCCCCAGTCAGCCTGGGTGGGTCAAATTACACACCTTTGTTCCTGCGGCCGCGGTGCCCTCTCTCCAAATCGCGCGTACGGTCGTAACCGCGGTCACGTGTGCGCTCCAGCCGGTCGCGGTCACGGGACATAGACCGGTCGTGGCGGTCGCCGTAGTCGCTCATGCGTGTGCCGCGACTGCCCCTGTGCCCCTCGTGATCGAGGCGATAGTGCGCGGCCATGCCCATGGAGCCCCCTTCCTGCTGGAGCTTCATTTTGAGTTTCATCACGCGTGCGCGCTCCTCCAGGTCCTGGGTTACTGTCACAGAAAGGGTTAACGCTTGTCTCGTGGAGGGTTAGCATCAATGAAAAGGTTTCACAATTGTAACAGAAGTCGTCCAGCCATTTAACCCTTTTAGCCCCAAGGTCCCATTTCTCAAATTTTGGAGGTGTTGCCTCATGACTATGTACCATTTGCAGGTGATGGATTGACCATGATAATTCAAGGGTAGTGCCAGATTAGCGTAGCACCTGAAGGCTTGAATTATCATGGTCAATACATCTCCTGCTGTAGGGACATGGGCTTGAAAGAGTTAACCGCACACAAGCACACAAACTCAGACTAAGCCCCACCCCGTATAGGTCGGGAGGGATATACAGCCAAACCTGTGTAATGTGACCAACCAAAGAACTATCAAAAAGTGATCACCGTAGACAGGTCTTTTCATAAGCAGGGTCATCTAAGCAACAGAAATGAGACCATGACACCAACAGGGGTTTGCTTACACAGGGTCCGACTGTATTAGAAACACTGAGTGCCCTACCCCTGTCTCTGCTGGCCTTCTGCACCTCCAGAGGTATTGCTGGCAGTTGCCGTTTCTTGGGGGACGGGGTGCTGCTAGGGGTGCCACCAGTGGACCGCGTTGTGGCTGGCAATGTTCGGTGGACGCCCGGCTCTCGCGACCTGCTACGGAAAACAAATGGAATGATTTGTTTGCAAGAAACATTCAGCCCTGTTCAGTGCTTAACCCTCTCATCCTGATAGAGATAACACCCATTGCTTGAAAACAAATTTGACTGATATTTGAAGGGAGGTGCCTGAATAGCTTGGCGCCGGAGGCGCCAAGCTATTCTGGCACCACCCTCTAACTAGAACAGTTGGTCTACCTCCTAATGTGTAACGTAGCATTCACAGGACAGCAAGCACATTTTTTATTTACAAAATCAGCATCAGGGTGTCATGGGCTAACCCTTTTCATCCCAATACACTCTTGCTGGAAATAGATTTGACTGTGGTAGTTCAAGGGTGTTGCCAGAATAGCTTGGCGACTGAAGGCGCCGAGCTGTTCTGGCTCAACCTTTGATCTTGAATGGTTGGTCTATCTTGTACTATGTAATGTAACCTGTGATAGGGAAATAAGCCATTTTTTTTTTTAATTTTTTTTTTTACAAATCAACCTCAGGGTCAAGATGGGAGATGGGACCTCTGTGCTGAGAGAGGCCCATACACTCCACCCCATCAACAGCAGAACCTGTTTGGAGCAACCGCCTTTATGAGAGATAACCTGTCATTAGAGACCATCGTTTATGTGGCCACAGCCACCTAAATGATGGCTTTAACCCTTATCATTCGGAATACACCAGTGTGTGTAACAAGTGTGACTAAAATAGTTCAAGGGTGGTGCCAGAATAGCTTGGCGCCTCGAGGCGCCAAGCTATTCTGGCACCACCCCTTGAACTAAAGCCATTGGTCTATAAGTACCATAATGTACCTTGCATATGGCAGTGTACAAATTTGAAGCTTGTAGCCTTAGTATGATATGGGTTAAATGACAGGTGACACTGTCTGGCTCTCCCCAGACATTTCCTGGGAGAACACCTGTCTTCCTTTTAAGACCTTTTTTTTTTTTTTTTTTTTTTTTTTTTTAAGAGGGTGTTGCTCAAAACAGGTTCCACTGTACTGCCCCCCAAAAGAAAAGGTCTATCGAAGCCTGGTCTAACAGCAATGCAAATGTAAGCCCAAAGCAGCTCCGTAAAAGTTACGTATAGTAGTAGTAGTAGTAGTATGTGCGAGGACAAAATAGGCCGTGAGGCCTTTGCAAAATGTCCTTTCTTTCTTTAATTACTTTATGGGTCTGCTATGCATGCAATTTTTCCTACGAATCATCCATCATAGCAATAGAAAATTTGGGTAATTCGTCCAGCTGGTTTTTGGAAAAGAATTGAATTAAGGTGCTTAATTTTAATGAAACTGTTTTAACTCATTCCAAACGTATAGTTTTACGTAAACAGCAGTGCTCAGAGTTTAACCACGTCACTGCCAAGAAAAACGGACCACGATCCATTTTGCAAGAAACACAGATCCTCATGAGCCCCCGCAGTTGCGGGGGCTCATGAGGATCTATGTCTCTTGCTGAGACATCCATGCTCCTTTGCAGGGTTGGAAGATTTAACGATATAACGATTTAACGATTTAACAAATTAAATTTTTGGTTAAAGAAAATTTAACGCGTTAATGTTTTTAAAAAGTTAAAGAAAATTCAACGAATTAAAAAATAAAAGTAACGATTATCGATTTTTTCTGTTAAAAATTTCGTTACTTTAGTTCATTTTTCCGCCACGAACAACAGGTGCCTATGCGAAAAGCCGGTTGGACCCAGTTGCAGCTGGTTTGAGGCGGTTTGGAGGATCTATGCCTCTGGGTGAAAAACTTAACGGATCCCCTTTGCTTGAGAAAATCACGAGCGTAGATTATCCCAGGAAGAGGCATAGATCCTCAAGAGCCCCCTGCAGTTGCGAGGGCTCATGAGGATCTATGCCTCTTTCAGTTGGGTGGTTTTCGTTTCAGGAGTAAGAAGGCAGATGGCACTCATACAGCAAAGATTGGACAGGTGAAAAACTTAAGGGATCCACTTTGCTTGAGAAAATCATGAGCGTAGATTATCCCAGCAAGAGGCATAGATCCTCATGAGCCCCCGCAGTTGCGGGGGCTCATGAGGATCTATGCCTCTTGCAGTTGGGTGGTTTTCGTTTTAAGAGTGAGAAGGCAGATGGTACAGCAACGATTGGACAGCACAAGTGAAAACCTGAACGGGTGCATGCATACATTTTTAATAGTAGTAGGCATAGATCGTCATTAACCCACCAACCAAGACTGCTGGGGTTCTTGAGGATCTATGGCTCTTGCAGATGAGTGGATTTGTCAGCAGCGCGAAATAAGATCAAACACGCCTGAATTGTTCCATTTTTAGCCGCATGACTTTTTCTTGCGCTGTGCAGTTTTCCGAGTTGTTTTTTTTTTCTTTCTTCCCCCTTCTCATAACTACTGCAAGTATCTGGCCAGATAGTGTTTTAGATAGTGGGTAGAGAAGGAAATCTGGTGGCGTGTCACTTTTCAACTGCATGCCACTTTTTTGTCTGAGCTGAGCAATAAATGATCATTCATGTATTTAACGCAAATTTATTTCATTAAAAAGAAATATTAAAGAAAATTTATTTCTTTAATTTTCAAAAAAAGTAAAGAAAATTTATTTCTTTAACCTTTTACCAGAATTAAAGAAAAGTTATTTCATTAAAGAAAAAAAGTAATGACTATCAACCCTGCTCCTTTGACAAAAGGGGATCTTTGGTGAGGAATTAAGATTTCCAAACAAAGTCTGCGTCCAGAGGCAGCAAAGGGGTTAATCTACATGTGCACTGCTCTGTGAATTTGGACCTCACAGCTCTCAAGCTGTAAGGTCCACAGTCACGAACCAGTACACTGATACGAATTTCCGTCTCCCGTCTCCTCACCCATGCTCCGGGGGTGACAGCGATCGCGTGGCCAGCTCAGGAGGCATGCGATGGGGAGCCGCGGGCGACCTTGACCTTGACCTCAAACTGCCGCCCTGTGAGTCGCGGGTGGGTGACCTTGACCTAATACTGCTGCCCTCCGGGACCTCCAGCTTGTCGGCCGTGGAGTGGTGCCTCCGTCGTGAGTTGATTTCGTCTCGCCCGACTACTAGAGACACACACAGAACGAACAATAGTCATTTTGCGTGACCCATTTCACACTGACAAATTGCAACGACCCATGGATCGGCCAAGATGGTTCAAGGGTGGTGCCAGATTAGCTTGGTGCCTCTGGCTATCAAGGTATATCAACAACCCGTGATGGTCCCGGGTTCATGGTTCATTGCAACAGAGTGCTTTCCAGTGTTAGCCTTCAAAAACAGGCAAAATACCAAAATTACTGGTTCACGCAAAAAAACGGATATGAGCAAGAAAAAGACAGAAGGAGAGATCACCAAGCTCAAGGGTAGTGCCAGATTAATCTGCCACTACCCTTGAACTAAACATTCAAACAAGAAAATTACGGAATTGAAACCATACACTAAACAGGTAATGCAGGCCTGAAAATGTGCACACATAAACAGCAACAAAACAAATGACCAACAAATCACTACGAACAAATGACTAACTGGTAATTTAACAGCTGGAACAAACAAACAAAAAAAGTATCAAACTGTTTACAAAACAAGTTGCTATTGGTGATGGCAAACAAGCACAAATGCAGACAACAGTCATGGTTACAGCACATTCCATTCATGAAAAAAAAATTCAGAGTCGACGCATTCATACTGAAGACACCACAGCAGGAAATGGATCAGGCATGATAGTTCAAGGGTAGTGCCAGATCAGCTTGGTGCCTGACAGCGCCAAGCTAATCTGGCACTACCCTTGAACCATCATGGCTGATCCATCTCCCACAGCTAGCAAACAGTCTTACTAGGGAGCCTCCCTGTGTGAATGAGTCGACCAACCATTTTGTTTGCGAATGCTGAGAGGAAAGGCAAGTTGGAACCCAACAACAATATTGCAAACATTTCCACTATTAAAAAACTGTACACGTCTCTGCATGCAATCTTAAGGCTGTAGGGACACAAGAGAGTTGCATGACACACACAGGCAAGCAGCTGTGGTACCACTAGGTCATAAGGAGACAAAAATCAACATCAGCACTTACACTGGGCGGTGCAGACCAGACTCGGAAAACAGTGCACAGACCAAGGGAAACGACTCAGAGCTGGACAAAGAAACAATTAGATCCCCTGACCCCTGAAGGGGTCAGGGGAACTAACTGTTTGTTTGTCCAGCACCGAGTCATTTCCCTTAGCATTGGTACTGTACCTATCAGTGCTTGCCATCTTCGGTTTGTGACTCAGTCTTGCGACACAGAGGTGTGCAGAGATATCACAATTTAGACTTGAGGGGTGTTTTCATACAGCCACTCCAGCGACACAAAAGCAGTGGCGACAGCACCACGAATCATGAACACAGAAATAAGGAATGTGTGTTTCCATATAGGCAGCGTGACAGCATGATGATTGCAGAGCGACAGGTGACAGCGCTGCAACAAAACTGTATCACCCCATGGAGCAATTCAAAGATGATTTCTCTGCGATTTCGCTGTGAAGGCAGCATGGCATTCAAAATGCAAAAACAAATCGCAAAAATTCTAAACAACTTACACAGACACGATGCCGCCTGTCACGCTGCTATATGGAAACACGCAAAGCGATTTTTCGCCTGTCTGACCGACAGGCTACATTTCTTACTGCGTCTACCACACTGCTGTCGCATAGATGTATGGAAACACAGCCTTACAGATACACTTGCATCAAGACTGTGAGTTAAGAGAAATATCCACTGGGGCATATCGAGTGCGTGCAGTTCAAATGCAGCTCCACTGCGTCATTTGCATCTCAGCCCGAGTCATCTGAATGGGATGTTTGCAATCAATTTGGATGTTTCGTTATAAAGGTGGGTGTTGGGCTCATACCCCCAAGATGCGTTTTCTGGACCTGACCCATTAACCCCTTCCCCACCAGCAGATGTAGATTGTGCTTCATCAAGACACAGACCCCCCAGATGACAAAGGAACAGGGATGCAGAGCGGTTTCAGCAAGAGGTATAGATCCTCATGAGCCCCCGCGAATGCGGGGGCTCACGAGGATCTAAACCTCTTGCAGTCGGGTGGTGGTTGGCAGCGAAGGGGTTGATCTGAAACCTGCGCCCTGAACGGTAACTGGTTAGTCTCATCAATGACAGCCGTGCACTTCGTTCAGAACAAACCAACAGCCCCTCCCTGTCCTGCCTAGCCACTTGCAACATCCTGGGTCAAAGTGCTGGGCAATTTCCCACAGCCAGTGACCGCCTTGGACAGTCTTAGTGCCTGAGCTATTTTCAGCCCCACACAAAAAAAAATCTCATAAGACTAAATGACCAGTGCAAAGGGACAGGTGGTTGGCCGTTACTGGCCTGGAAAAGTTTCCAACACTTGTGCAATCGGAGGTAAACCTATCCTACCAAATGGTCAAAAATGCTTTTGGGTTGATATCTTAAAATCTATCACAAGTATCAACTTGAAATTTTGCACACTGTTACAAACATACTCATCTGGATTTTGTCAAAGCAGTTTAGTGTTATCTGATATAGAAAGGGATTTAGATTTTTTCATCCCAATGAGTTTTCACATTATTTTAAGAGGCATTTTTGGACGGTCATAAATAAGAAACCATTATAGTTCAAAATTTTCCTATAAGAAAAAATCCAGATAATCTATTGCTTAGAGCCCACACAAAAAATAAAAATAACCTGCTCATAAATGTACGCGATAGAGGTGCCAAAACAAAGGCGTTTTTTCGGATATCAATTGTGACTCTTTTGCACATTTTTAAAAATTATTTTTCAACCAAAAATATTGGAATGAGGTCAAAACATCATATTTTCATAAAAAAATACATCTAAACTGCATTACTGCAAAATTTCTAAATAAAAATCCTGACAGTTAGCCGACAGCAAAAATCACAATGTTGGTACCCACATCTAGATAGGTTTGCCTCCATAACCCTTTGGCTGTCGCGTTGGTTCCTGTAGTAATCAACGCAACAAAAACCGCTACTGATTGCCAAAGGACTAAAAAAAAAAAAAAAAAATGACAGCTGGGCTAAGTTTTGCACTCAGTGACTGGCTGCTGCAACTCTGTCAGCTAATCAATACAGATTGCCAAGTCAGGTGCTGCTCACGTGAGAATAAGTGTGACAGAGTTTTTAAAGTTAACGCTAAGCAGGCAAGTAAGGCCACAAGGCAGCCTAAATGTGACGGCACATGTTCTATAAGCATGGAACAATTACCATGGGTGACAGTACGAAAAAAAGTAAATGATTGAAAAACGGTCCACAGACTGACCATGCCTCATGATCCATGGCCAGCAAGAGACATAAATTCTCATGAGCCCCTGCGGACGCAGGGGCTCATGAGAATTTAAGCCTCTTGCACAATGAAGAGGCCGGCTGAAGGGCTGTTCCATCTAGACCAAAAAGCGGAAATTCAGCTTTCCGGCATTTTGAAAAACCTGATCCAGCCTCCAGAGCTGAAGACTGTCACCCATGAATTACACAGAAGGTTAAACAGCAACACAGTGCAGAGTGCAAGCATTCACCCCTTCGCCTGTCGGTAACGCCTTTTGTCCTGGTGATTCCAGCAGGAATCGCCTGCACGAAAAAGAAGCTACCAACGGCCGAAGGTTTAACGCCCAAATTTGGCACGCCTCTTCAGATGACCACGAACCACTTGTCTCAGAGGTGTCGGTCAAGCACAGTGCCAGATTAGCATGGCACCTGAAAAGTTCAACAGTGGTGCCAGATTAGCGTGGCTCCAGGACAGCTCAGGAGAAATGCCAGGTTAGCTTGGAGATTCAGTCACCTTGCTTAATCGTGGCACCACCCTTGAACTGTCACGGCTGATTCACCTGAGGATGTCGGGGTTGAATGGGTTAACACCTTCTCAGCCAGTGGACGCAGTTCATGTTTCTGAAAGCTGTCCACATTCAACGCCAAAGCCCGGCCGTCAAAAGGAAAATGGACACATTGCCGTTCCAGCAAGGGCCATGGATCCTAATGATCCCCCACGACTGCGGGGCCTCATGAGGATCCATGCCTCTTGCAGCTGGATTTGGTTCACCTTTTCTTGGCAGCGAAGGGGTCAATACAACCTGTGCATCAAAGGGAGACATCTACCATGCGGTGCACACTGCCACAGCCAACTGCTGGTGACTAGGGGGTCACAGTAGCCCAACGGGCACAGCTAGGTGTTTCCTTACGTTCATACAACCAGCACTGTCACACCAGGACCTGGTGCGCTGGATTCTGCAGAGGAGCAGCAAAGCTACTCTGGCACTACCCTTGAACTATCATGGCCAATCCATCTCCTGCGGCTGGTTCTAAGTCCTTTAGGCGCCTCCAACGGTAGCAGTGATAATGACAAGAGAACCTGTTTTGCACAACCACCTGTTTCGCAAGAGAAATGGGGTCTTACGAGACAGGTGCTCTCTCAAGCCAAGTCTTGAAGTGCAAAAGGTGTCTCCTGTCATTAAAGACCACCAGTCAGGTGGCTACAGCCACAGCCACAGTCACAGCTACAGCCACAGCCACAGCCACAGTCACAGCTACAGCCACAGTCACAGCCACAGCCACCTGAATGATGGTCTTTAAGCCTAGTGCCCCCAAGGTCCCATTTCTCACATTTTGGAGGTGTTGTCTAATGACCATGTACCAGTTGCAGGAGATAGATTGACCATGATAATTCAAGGGTAGTGCCAGATTAGCTTGGCGCCTTCAGGCGCCAAGCTAATCTGGCACTACCCTTGAATTATCATGGTCAATCCATCTCCTGCTGTAGGGACTCAGGGCTAAATGGGTTAATGACAGATGATCTTTCAAGGGGAGTCACTCAAAACAGGCTCCGCTGTAATATAGGTTGTTTGACATCGGGACACACATTTTTTTTTGGTCAAATATCTCCGCAAAGAAACACTTTCTGTACCACTTTAAGAACATCTATCATTTAGTGCCAACTGGCGGAATATGGAATAGTCTTACGATTTGTTGATTTTGCTGTACAGTCGTAAAAATGTGGTGGAAAGATGAGAACAAGCCATTTTCAGTACCCTAACAGAGCCCCGGTGGGAATGGCCACATTTCAGTACGCAGGTCAAGCATGCAGACTTCATGTGTTTCTGGCTTGAAGCCTTGGTCGACTAACTCATTCACGTGAAAACGGCTCTTTCTTATACTGGTCTGAATTTATCAGGGGCACATTCACGGATGTAAAATCAGTCATTTCATGCAAAAATACCAAATTTACACAACTCTACAGCAACACTGACACATTGTTTGAGTTTCTTAAAAGTAAATCACATTAGGTCAACTGTCAGGAAATGATATTTGTTCTAAGATTGGTATAGAAAGTGGTTCTTTGCGAAGATACGGATTTGCAAAAAAAAAAACTGTGCGCTCCAATGTCAAACGAGCTATAGTTGCGCAAAGGCCATCGGGCTGATGTCAGCCGCTGCTGGCCCGTGCACAGTTGTCCGCGGGCCGATGGTGGCCGATGTCAGTCTGATGCCTTTTGTGCGTTGGGAATATGTTAGGATACCCCACGTTGTGGCAAAATGGGTGCAAAATTGCCAAGTACTGGGCATGGTGGCACTAGTTGCAAAACATGCCGAGCCTACACGCCCAGGGTGCCAAGTTCCGACGCTACAACAATCACCAGAAACACCTAGCTGTCCCCTTTGAGCATGCATGAATGCGGACACCGGGGCACTACCTGTGCCACTGCGTCGTCGTGGCGACCCGTCTCGGTCACGTCGCGACCTGCGGCGTTCAGCGACCTCCGGGATATCCTCACTGCCTAGCGGCGTGCTACATGGGCTTCCTTCCCCTGTGGTGCCAGCACACACACACACACGCACACGCACACGCACACACAACACACATGTACAATTCACAACACCTTTCCACGTACAGTGTTGAACGTTTACAACACAACCTGTTGTGAGGAACAACCCTTTCTGCACAAAAATGTGATCTTAACCCATATCATACTGAGGCTAAAAGCTTCGAATTTGTACACTGCCATATGCAAGCTACATTATAGTACTTACGGATAAGGGTACAGACCCATGGCTTTAGTTCAAGGGTGGTGCCAGAATAGCTTGCTGTCTAGAGGCGCCAAGCTATTCTGGCACTACCCTTGAACTATTTTAGTCAAACTTACTTCACACACTGGTGTATTCCGAATGATAAGGGTTAACCCTTTGGCTGTCAGTAGCGCTTTTGGTCGCGGTGATTCCGGTAGGAATCACCGCGACCAAACCTCTCAAGAGAAGTCATGAAGGGTGAACGAAGTCATGAAGGGTGAAACGAGTCACCTGTCACCAACTCTTGGAGTTTAAGAGATGAAGACCATCAATAGCCACCGATATGATGGTCTTTAATGACAGGTGATCTCTCAGAGGGTGGTCGCTCAACACAGGTTCTGCTGTACAAGCGGCGTAATTTACATATATACAAAGTGTTGTTGAATCAGGACTTCTGAAGCAGCTTGGTAATATGACCAACTTTCGTCCTATCCAACCTTGTTATTAGCAAAGTCATGGGTACTTGAAAAAAAACAGATGTTATCCGTGAATCAGAATTGGGCCAGAATTATAATCAGTCATTAAGGTGACCTGCTCCGGGTTGGGTTTTGCTACAATTCGCCAATACAATGGGTTCTCAATGTTGTATTGCCTCAGCTAAGACTTCCTACCCTTCTTTTCATAATCCATATTAGTAGACGCATGTAACTTTCCAACGCCCCATCTGTGTTAACTCTTTGGCTGTCAGTAGTGTTTTCTGTCGTGATGATTCTTACCAGAATCATCATGAGAAAAACCGCTACTGACAGCCAAAGGGTTATATAGGGTCTGACATAGCACATCATTTAACCCAACCGTTTCTGACCTACCCGTCATTCTGATTTGGGGATGATCTCTGTTGTTGGCTGGTTTTCCAGCACTACAAGAAGCATCATTGAAGCTCGATCAGTACATATTTATACACAGCTACGGAGAAGGTAGGACCAAATGTTCTATGACCCTAGCAGCCATTCAAACTACTATCCAAGTTAAACTGGGAGCCCAAATTCTTTTCTGGCAACCTGCACAATTTTGAGCACGCGTGCATTGTAAAATTTGTATTCACCATTTGGACTTCCTGAAACATGATTTTTGCTTTGCTTGACAAGACATTTACACGCATTTGGTGACGGGTGAGTGGATTTGGTCTTCCAGAGCTTCAATGACACATTGTGCAGCATTTGACACACATACATGATGTAGCACAAAGAACAATAACTTGATATCTTACAAAGCAGCCTGACGGCCAGGCACACAAAACAATTTGTGAGTTACACATTTCTTCCTGTAGAGAACAAGAAGGAATATGATAAACATGACACATACAATAAATTAACCCACTCGAGACGCGCTGCATCCGGATACGCGGCTTAAGCCATATATCAAGATGCAGCATGTCTCGAGTGAGTTAATTCATTCGCTCCTCACACTACATAGGGAGATGTATGGATCATAACTGACAGTTTAAGGGCAGTGCTTGATTAATGCTGGCAGCTTCCCATGCACCAAGTTCATGGTGCCTCCATTATTTTGTAACCGGTGATGACACAGCAGAACCTGTTTTGAGTGACCAACCTTATGAGAGATCACCTGTCAATAAAGACCTTCACATAGGAGGCTGTAAATGGACGCTATCATGTTCCTGAAATTTTTTCGCTAACGCAAAGTCAATGAGCCCCAGTCACCCAAGGAACATGGATATGCAGTGGTGTCAGCAAGTGACATACATCCTCATGAGCCCCCACAGTTGCAGGGCATTATGAGGATCTATGTCTCTTGCAGCAAGATCATGTTCACTCTATCTTAATGACAGATGACACTTTGTTTTGCCCTTCAAGGCTGTTTCTTGAGAGAGCTCTTTTCTTTTCTTTTTTGGGTGGGTGGGTGGGGGGGGGGGGGGGGGGGGGGAGTCGCTTGAAAGAGATAGTTGCTTGAAACAAGTTCTACTGTGCCTCCACATTTTCTTAAACTTCCTCCTAGACTTGAATGTGTTAACACTGTCTTGTTACAATAAGAAACAAATATTTTCATACAAGTACAACACAACTCGTAAATAAAACAAAATAAACAAATCTCAAAAGTAAATCCAAACGCTTGTACATGTACATCCACAATGCAAACATAAAAGCATAGAAATAAACTCAAAATTTAAACAAATTAAATCGAAAATCAGTCCAAATTATGCCTGTACACACAATGCCGGCATTCAACACAACACAACACCACAACTGTGTTACACATATGATTATGAGGGCTGAGATGACGATGCTGATGGCGGTTATTCAGACGTAGCGGTTTCCACAAAAAAGCGATACGATAATTATGTGGACGCCGAACAGCGAACAGATGTTGATGACAGAGGAAACATGACCGCAGTGTGAAGTATACATAAATGTATAAAATGTACACATGATACAAAGAGATGAGAAGTCAACTTAAAAGCTGCAGTTTGTCACATCCACACTGCTCTGACTCATCTAGCCATGATGCTCTGCCACGTGAGATGGATTGACCATGATAATTCAAGGGTAGCACCAGATTAG
Organism: Semisulcospira habei; assembly: GCA_036245525.1. Classification (NCBI taxonomy): domain Eukaryota; kingdom Metazoa; phylum Mollusca; class Gastropoda; family Semisulcospiridae; genus Semisulcospira; species Semisulcospira habei. The sequence continues at coordinate 138,078,655 of BTPG01000001.1, forward strand.
CTTGGCGCCGTCAGGCGCCAAGCTAATCTGGCACTACCCTTGAATTATCATGGCCAATCCACCTCCTGCAAGTGGTGGTACGTAGTTGGCAGGTGACGCCTCCAAAATTTCGCAAATGCAGCCGTGGGGGTAAACATGTTAGCTCATTCGAGATGTTGCTGTGTCCAGACATACGACGAAAAGCAGCGCATCCAAACGCAACCTGTCTGGAATGTGCTAACTGCCAAGAGATCCCCCACAAGGGAAAAAATGTGCAGGACGTGACAACTTGTGACTGCCAGTAACTCACCTGACACAACCCCGATGCCATCGTCAAAGTCCAGCTCTGACATGTCGCTGTCGCTCAGCCCTCGAGCTGACGTCGGTGGAGACAGGTGGGCTTTGCGGACGTCGTATGGGTCTTGGCTAACCTTCTGTAATCACACAAAGGTGATAAACTCAGTGCTTTCATTTTGCTTTTGGTTTTGTAAAACTATAAGTATAAGACTCTCTGCATTCTCTTCTTCGTAGTTCATGGAATTTGTGGATACGGTAAAAGAATTTGGAGTTTTGATATTGAAAACATGCCCCCCCCCCCCCCCCATCTCCCCCCCGCCCCCCACCCCAAAAAAAAAAAGAAAGAGAAAATTACAGAAGCCTGTTTTGAACAACCACCTTAACTCTTTCAAGACGTGTCGCATCTGGATTCGCGGGCCTTAGGTCGCTAATCCGGATGCGACACATCTCAAAAGAGTTCACCCTTTTGGCCCCAAAGCCCCATTTCTCACATTTTGGAGGAGTTGCGTAATGACTATGTACGAGTTGCAGGAGATGGATTGACCATGCTAATTCAAGGGTAGTGCCAAATCAGCTTGGCGCCTTCAGGCGCCAAGCTGATTTGGCACTACCCTTAAATTATCATGGTCAATTCATCTCCTGCTGCAGGGACTTGGGGCTCAATGAGTGGCTAAAAAAGTGGTCTTTAAAGACAGGGGCTCTCGCAAGAAAAGTCTTGATGTGCAAAAGTGTCACCTGTCATTTAAGACCACCATTTGGGTGTCTATAAATCCACCCATAGGATGGTCTTTAATGACAGGTGAACCCTCGTAAGAGTGGCAGCTCAAAACAGGTTCTGCCCTATGACCTTCATCACTTTCATCAGGTGTGTTTATACAAACTGTATACAAACTGCTTCTGCCGCTAATCCAGATGCAAGCGCCTCGAACGAGTTAAAACATCTTGGGATTTTTTTTTTCAATTTTGCTGGTGCAGCGTACATACACTAAGATACACAAGCACAGAGATACATACATGTTGTACCTTCAAGCACACACCCACACACACACCCACCCACCCACACACACACACACACACACACACACACACACACACACACACACAGACAAACACACACACACTCTGACCGTGCGAGGGGAGGAGGCAGGAAGAGGGATACTGGCATCATCATGGTGACCCAGCTGGTACCAGTAGGGCTCGTCGTTCAAGTTGGCTGTCGTCAGGTCTATCAGTACCTGCAGGTGAAACAAAATGCAAGCGTGACAGCGTGACAACTTAAAATGACTGAAAACGGTCCGCAGACTAACTACGCCCCATGATCCGTGGCGGCCTGCAAGAGACTTAAATTCTCGTGAGCCCTTGCGGAAGCAGGGGTTCATGAGAATTTACGCCTCGTGCACATGGGACAGGCTGGCTAAAGGGCCGTCCGTCTGAAACAAAACGCTGAAACTCACCTTTCTGGGGCATTTTGAAAAAGCTGAATCAGCCTTCAGGGCTGAAGAACGTCACCCATGATGATGATAATTCACAGTACCATTACATAACTACACATCATTTCCACTGAATGATATTGTCAGCAGCAGTCAAGGGTAATACCCTTTGGCTGTGGGGAGCGGTTTTTGTTGTGGTAATTCCCAAAGAAATCGACGTGACAAAAACTCCTGCCGACAGCCAGAGTGAATATCTTACATCCACCCTTTGGCTGTCAGCTGCAGTTTTTGTCGCGATGATTCCTGCAGGAATAATCACAACAAAAACCGCTACCAACAGCCAAAGGGTTAATGTAAGATTTTCATTTCAGCCCGGAATACAGTGCACTGAAGAAGTGACACATTTTTGTGAAATTTGTGCACCTCTGACGAAACAGGGTTTAACTACAACCCAGCGACAAAAGCAAACTAAAATAATACAAACTTAGATGCGCCATATTGTTTTTCTCTTCGTGTTACTGTCGCTACTTTCTTTCTCGTCAGGACCGAGTTAAGAGTTAAAATTCTTTCACAGGCTTACCTCCCCTAAGAACTCAGAGGCGCCGATGCGGTCGTAGTCCCAGGCGGTGATCTCTAGCAACCTCTCGTGCAAATCGGTCTCCTTGACGGGGCAATACATGAACGTCTGGTTCCACACTGGCTCTGTGGTATTGGCGATCGTCTTCGTCCGCCGCTTGCTTTTTTCGCTGACACATAAAACAGCCAGGATGTGAGTATGGAGGTAAAACCCACTTGTGGTACAGCTGAACCTGTTTTGAGCTACCCACATCACCAGAGTCCACCTGTCATTAAAGAAAATGGTTCAGGTGGCAGTCGCCACCTGAACAATGGTCTTTAATGGCAGAGAGAACTTGAGAGAGAACCTGTCTCCTAAGATCACTTTCCTCTCGCGAAACAGGTTCTGCTCTACAAAAAATGTCCTCTTCTCCCCAAGCAAGAATTTCAGTTGCATGGTGCAAAGGACCCCTGCGTTAACCCATTACATCCTGAGGCTGATTTAGTCAAATTTGCTTATTGGCCCATGAAGGCTACACATTACAGATTAGCAGATGGATCAACGGTTTTAGTTCAAGGATGGTGCCAGAATAGCTTGGCGCCTCAGGCGCCAAGCTATTCTGGCACCATCTTTGAATTATGAGTCAAATTTATTTCAAGCGGTGGGTGTACCAGAATGAAAAGGGATAAGCCTTTCCATTCAATGATATGCAAGCTTTACTTTTTTCAGAGCAACACACACCCCCCCCCCCTCCCACATACCCCTACAAACACCCCTCTAACACCCCCACCCCCAGTGTGAGTGAAAAATATATATACCGCAGGTGCCTGAACATAATTATCACCTTCTATCCGGAAGCAGATACAGCTTGCAGTATGGGTTGCGAAATTTCCCGGCGTCCGTCAGCGGTAGCTCGATAGCGCTGATGATTGTGACGATCAACTGGTAGCTCTGTACGTCGTACCACAGTTTGATCTGAAAAAAAAGTTAAAAGCGTCCGCGACGTGTCTCACTAGCTGCTTATCCGTATACCAGTATGGCATGTCTCAAATCAGTTAACCCTTTGACTTTTAGTAGTGCATTTTCTTGAGGTGATTCCCTGCGGAACCAACTCAAGAAAAAGCACTACTGACAGCCAAAGGGTTAAAACTGGATGAAGGAATAGATGGACAGGGAGGACAGGTAAGGGAGGGATTGACAATATAGATGGACAGGGAGGACAGGTAAGGGAGGGATTGACAATATAGATGGACAGGGAGGACAGGTAAGGGAGGGATTGACAATATAGATGGGCAGGGAGGACAGGTAAGGGAGGGATTGACACTATAGATGGGCAGGGAGGACAGGTAAGGGAGGGATTGACAATATAGATGGGCAGGGAGGACAGGTAAGGGAGAGATTGACAATATAGATGGGCAGGGAGGACAGGTAAGGGAGGGATTGACAATATAGATGAACAGGGAGGACAGGTAAGGGAGGGATTGACAATATAGATGGACAGGGAGGACAGGTAAGGGAGGGATTGACAATATAGATGGACAGGGAGGACAGGTAAAGGAGGGATTGACAATATAGATGGACAGGGAGGACAGGTAAAGGAGGGATTGACAATATAGATGGACAGGGAGGACAGGTAAAGGAGGGATTGACAATATAGATGGACAGGGAGGACAGGTAAGGGAGGGATTGACAGATATTTCAATCATAAAAGTGTACAGGTCATAGTTAAAGGACCATTACGCATAAATCTGAAGACATGTTTCTGCACCATTTGTGTTTCTTGTGTCGACACCCCTAATGAACCTTGGACAGGCAGCAACAGCACATGCATAATCGCACTTATTTATTCAGTGCAGCCGTTAGCGTTTCAAACTATTTTTAGCTGTTTCTCGTACTAATAGCACTGTATTTATAGAACGGAGTGGAGTCATTGTCAGAAGTGTATCTTTGAACAGTTAAGGTGGTAGTGGGCCTTTAAGCATTAGTGAGTTTGACTGAACTGTGTTAAACAATTAAATAAATAAATCCATTTTAATATTTAAATCATAAAATTGCTAATTCATTATTAGGCGTGACTCAATTTCAAAAATACATTTGAATGGCTACTACGATCTTCTAATTGAATATTGCCAAACCCAGTTAATAAATCAACTAATTTAGAATATACCCGACGATTCAAAAACTCACCTGTATTTTACCTGACACCTGGGGCGAGTGGGGGCGAGGTCGAGACAGGCGAGAGGCATGGGGGTCCGCGTGTGGGGGCAGCTGACTGCGAGGATCGGGGATCACGTCACGCAGGCCGTAATCTGCAGGGAATAAATGTTGTCATTAGTTTTCATATTGCAGTGTTCATCATCGATGCTGCAAATTCTAGCTGGTCTCTAGTGTTGCACATTGCCCAATTCAGCCCTGACGCACTACAGCAGGAAGTGGATTGACTATGAAAATATTCAAGGGTAGTGCCAGATTAGCTTGGTGCCTGATGGCACTACCCTTGAATTACTATAGTCAAGTCATCTGCAACAGTTGTGTCACCCCAAAATGCAGCCTTGGCGCAAAATGGGTTAACCCTTTGGCTGTTGCTATTGTTTTTGTCTAGGTGATTCCTCCTGCCCGTTTGCATGCAGAAAGCATTACTGTCTACAGCCCCAGTGCTAGTTACACGTAAAAAATACTGAATGCAACTACCAGGTATTATAATATGTGACGATATACGCTGCTGGAGCAAATCAGTCTAAACATTCACCCCTTCATGCATGCAGCTGTCGGTATTATCTATGGTATTCTCACGAACCAGATAGGCGCTGGTAGAACAGTACACACATCAAGGGGAATTACTCAGCGCTAGACTTACACACAGATCCCCTGCCCCCTCCTATTAGGCACCAAATTCAGTGCCTGATAGGTGGGGGCAGGGGATTTAACTGTGTGTATGTCCAGCGCTGAGTAAATCCCCTTGTTATGTATCTATAGTATTGGTGGATGTGTGCACAGGAGTGTTAAACTTTTGTCTGTCAGTAGTGCTTGTGATGATTCCTATAGGAATCACTCTAACAAAAAGCGATGCCGACAGTAAAAAAGGTAGAGATCCTACCCCAGATGCACGGGCTTGCCACTGGAGTGATCAGCTATCAGACTCACAATAACACACAGATATGCATATTTCACGTTCTGAAATGCACTGTTACAAGTACAATTACCCCTTGACAAAATTCTGTGTGAACTCCACTCCGTGCAGACCCTCATCACCAAAATCTGAGTGAAAACTGTTCAGGAATTTCTATGTGCACACTGTTTTAAACATGCTGTATCCATTCTGCAACCTGTGGTCATGCAACCTTGCATGCGCTAATGCTCTCGTTTTTCACATCTTTAGCCGTACTGTTACATGTAGTTAGTCATTTCATGATCAGGTTTACATGCATGTCAATATTTGAAAACCTCCTAGGTCATACCCTTTATAACCCTTTCACTGTCGGTAGTGATTTTTGTCATGATGATTCCGTCAGGAATCATCGCAACAAACACCACTACCGACAAAGGGTTAACACAGATTTTGGGGTAAAAATACACGTACAGTCTAAAAATAAAAACTTGGGATGAAACCCCCTTTTGCGATGGAAATCTATATGGGGTGCTGTATCACGCTCAGTTTATTTCCTGGCAGGGTCACCCAGTGCACAGCTGCAGACAATATTACATGGTGAGATGCAGAGGTTTTTCTGTGCTGATCATAAAGCATAAATCATGCAGAACTGACTTGCAATGCAACGTTCCTCAATTCAAACGCAGTAACTGTGTCCAAATAGAAAGAAAATAAAAACACAGTTCTAGGGCCGAAGTCGCCTTTAGTTGGCCGGCGCGCAATTGTGCGCGGGCCAACTAAAGCTGACATCGGCCAGAGGACCTTTTGCTCTCAGGGAAGGTGTGAGGAGATGGACGTGCTGATCACATGAGTGGAGGGGTGGACTGCGGAGGGCAGATGGACAAGAGGGTGTCTGCAAGAGCCTTGTTAGCTGGTTAGCAGGAGCCCAAAATGAACACTTTAGCTGTCGGTAGCAGTTTTTGTCGCGATGATTCCAACAGGAATCATCGCGACAAAAACCGCTTCCAACAGCCAGAGGGTTAACCAGTCAGTGAACACAGCCACCAGGTACTTTAGCTGCAGCTGCAAACGCACGTACAATTAGGGGGTCAATCAAAAAGGTGCGAAAGCGCACAATGCTTTCAGAGAAACAACAGTATTTACCATACACACTTGTTCTGAGAAAGTATGGGCTTACAATCGGGGGACACACAAAGCACTAACAGGCATGTTGCACGTGCTAGCCTGCACAATCAAAGAGTCAGTCAAAAAAAGATTTGCAGGTGCACAACGTGTTCAGAGGATGCACTCTACACCGACACACAGCGACTCGGAGACAGACATCCGTGCAACGAACCCAGCCAACCGCACAAAACATGTTACAAGTGTTAGCCTGTGATTTTGGACCTTATGATTTCAAATCATATGGTCCAAAAACACAGACCAGCGCACTTATTTAACCCTTTTCATCCCAATACACTCTGGCTTGAAATATAAATTTGACTATGATAGTTCAAGGGTAGTGCCAGAATAGCTTGGCGCCTCAGGCGCCAAGCTATTCTGGTACCACCCTTGAACTAAAACGGTTGATCTGTCTCCTAATCCGTCACGTTGTCTTCATATAGGACAATGAGCAACGTTAACACAAGTCAGCCTCAGGATGTAACTGGATTTAAAGCAATGAAGAGAAATGACAGTGAGGTGAAAACAGGCACAACTCGAAGCAGAAAAGAAACCAGAATTTTCATGATCTACATGTCGTTCCTATATTTGTCATCTAATACTCACAAACCAGTTAGGTGAGGCTAGCGCTGGTAGAACTGTACACATACCAAGGGGAATTACTCAATGATGGACAGACAAACAGTTAGATCCCCTTTAAGGATGTAGATGATCGTCTTGTTCTATTTTTCTGTGGGCTGGCGATTGGGTGCCTGATAGGCGGGGGCAGGGGATGTAACTGTTTGTCTGTCCAGCACTGAGTAATTCCCCTTGGTATGTGTATATTTGTCATCTGTTTGCTTGTCTTTGTTTTCCGATGAGGAAGTGAAACAGGTTTTCCGCCAGGATTAAAACTTGTCCGTCACTGGGACGGACAGCATGACCCCAAAATTCGTCCCAGGCACTCTACAGTCCGTCACGTACTTGAAACACGGCAGGGATAAGTTCTTTTTTCTCAAGATCTGTCCATCCCGGTGACGGACAGCCTTCCATTCTTTCCATCCCTGTCAAAATTTGCCCATCAAATACAGAGAATTTTCCATTAATGGAAAGGCCGAGTAAATCATTCACAATGCAAAATAGGAAAACATGCATGTCTTGTTGTGTTTATTAATGAACATCTACACGTAATGATTGCATTGTTCAACTATAGAATAGGCTACCAAAAATGTAGCAAATATACCAAACTTTGTTAATTTTAGAGTGGACATTCCGTATGCATGCTTCTTTTTATGAATTAACCCATTACATCCTAAGACTGACTTCTAAAAAATTTGCTTATGGTCCTATGAAAGCTACATCACAGATTAGGATATAGATCAACCATTTTAGTTCAAGGGTAGTGACAGAATAGCTTGGCGCCTCAGGCGCCAAGATATTCTGGCACAACCCTTAAACTGTCATAGTCAAATTTATTTCAAACAATAGTGTATCAGGATAAAAAGGGCTAAGAGCCACAATGCAACTCAAGCTGAATAAAGAGACAAAGAAGAATTTTTTAAAAAAAAAGAAGTGACAGTGACGATCTGAGTTTGTGTGTGTGGGTGTGCGTGCATATGTTTGTGTGTCTGTGTGTGTGTGTGCTTGCGTGCGTGCATGTGTGTGTGTGTCTGTGCGAGTCTGTGTGTGTGTTTGTGCGTGCGTGCATGTGATGAAGCTCTATGCTTGTACATAGTGCTCACACAGTAGGATAAATACGGTATGGTTTTTGTTAACGGTTTGTTTTGTGCCGATAGTCCGTGAGGCCGTGGCCCATGTGAAATCTTTAAGGAACGGTTAACACGGGGAGTTAGTGAGTTCTGTTATAGTGAGTTCTAGGCAAAAGTTTAGTCTGTCAGAGCAGAAATACGTTAATACGGGCTTTCTTGTCAGAGGAATCAGATGTGTTTGAGATACCTAGCCCGTATTCCAAGACTCTGAAGCCTAGAATTCAGGTATGTTTCTAAATATGTAGTATTGATAGTTGCTTAGTTAAAGACGGTATGCTTTGGTAAGAGTAATTTGGTTGTGTAGTGTTGAGCGGTTTTGGTTCAGTTATGTTGGTTTAGAATTCATTGACGTAACCGGTGTTTTTAGTATACAGTTATTTACCGAGATGGATGACTAAAGGAATGTAAGGTGTGTATGCTTAAGTCGCTATGAAGGTAGTACGTGGATGGTTAAGCATAGTCTTTTCCAGTGTATAGAGTAGTGTATAGCAAGAGTGTTAGGCTATAGTCTGTTTCAAGATAGTGACAGAGATATGGGGGTGATACGGAAGTAGACAGTTTATGAAGCACGTGTGTGTGTGTGAATGAACGTGTGAGTTATTTGTATCAGCCAGGTTACGTGACGTTTCTCATTGATCCAATATGTTGTATATTTAGCAAGTGTTACGTTGGGACTTTTGTTGTCGCATTTAGAGTGCTTGTAAAGAGTGGAACGACGAACGCCGAGACGTCAGTCACAGGTGGGACCTAACGTGAGGTCATCCCTCCAGCTCTTCACTCAGAGTGAGTCTGATCGGGACCAAGATACCCGGATCACAGTGAGAACTGCGCTACGGTGCGAGTACAAGGACGTCCGTGTTACAGACAGGACGACAGGAAAGAGCATACAACGGACTTGCACGCCTAGACGTGAGAAGGACCAACGTAACCAGGCAATAACATCAAACAGGTTGGAGACTGAGAACTAACACCTAGCCTGGCGAGATATTGTGAATTGTGTGTGATGTTCAGATGTTAGTAGAGAAGTGTATATAGTTTGATAATCTTTTTGAACCTTTTAGTGTATAAAAGTTACTTTAGAAAGGGAGCCCGTGTGTTGAGTTTTACCGCATGAATGCGCCCGTCTGAGTCAGTGGCGGTGTATGCGTCTGTTGTGCGAGAGTCTGTGCGTACGGCTGTGGGCAAGTCTGCATGCGTTACAGTGCGTGTGTGCGTGCGCGCGCGCGCGCGTGCATGCGTGCGTGTGTGTGTGTTGTTCTTTTTTACTCCTTGACCGATGAAAAGAAGTCAACTCAATCCAAATGCAAGAGACATAGATCCTCATAAGCCCCCGCAGGTGCGAAGGCTCATGAGGATCTATGCCTCTTGCTGAGACCAGTTTCAATGTCCTTCAAATCCATCTTTCTTGGACAGCTGGGAGCTCTTTGGTGTTGTATAAACTGGCACTTACGGGGTTAATATAAAACCCATGAAGCATCACGTTTGGGATTAACCTGTCTGTGTTTTATCACCCACCGCCTCCTTCCTCCCTACCCTGCCCCAATACATGCACCCACCTTCCCCTTTGCACACCCCACCCCATTGCTAAAGTGAAACAGCCATTTCGTGGAAAAGTAAAACACAACAGCATACATTGAGAAGAAGGAGAAAAAAAAACCAAGATGGGACAAACCATAACCCACGAAGTCCCTTCTATATGAGAGCTGTCTTCACTGTCAAGGGTCTCTACCTTTTGTCTTTGACTTGATTCTGATGTTGAAATATCTCCTTCTGAAAAAGCCTCGCAGATGTGCCAATGCATCATAGTGAACTCTAGAAGGGGCGCGCGCAGTGCACATGCATCATTGGTTTGTCAAACGTCATTTGTCATGACGTATTTTTTGTTTTGTTTTTACGTACTTTTATATATAACGTGATATGAGATTCACTTTCACTTCAAGACTTGGAGGAAAAAAATGGTGACAAAGCTAGAATTCCATGGTACAATTTCAGTCTTGCTATAATTTGTGTGAAATCAGGTTGACTTTACCTAGCTACATGCTATACTAAGTACACCTGCATGCTCTTCTGAAAGCACGTTGATGTGTGTGTATGCATGTTTGCATGCGCATGCTGCAAACATCCTCAAGAGGCATTGATGTTCATGATCCCTCCAAGCACTTGAGGATCTATGCCTCTTGGAAATGCATGCATATGTGTCATTGGTTTGTCAAATGTCCTTAGTCATGACGTATTTTTTTTGTTTTTACGTAATTTTATATTTAACGTGATATGAGCTTTGCTTTCGCTTCAAGACTTGCAAAAATGGTGACAAAACTAGAATTTCATGGTACAAATTCAGTCTTGCTATAATTCGTGTGAAATCAGGTTGACTTTACCTAGCTACATGCTATACCAAGTACACATGCATGCTCTTCTAAAAGCGCATCGATGTGTGTGTTTGCGTGTGCGTGAGTGCATGCATGTGCTCCAAACATCCTCAAGAGGCATGGATGTTCATGCGCGCTCCAGGCACATGAGGATCTATGCCTCTTGGAGATGCGCGCATGTGTGAGAACTTACGTCATATTTAGTATCGGTGTCTGCGTGGTGACGGAGTTGCTTCTTTTATGTCACAAGCACTGTCTGGCTTTCTCTAGATAGGATGGGTTTTTACTGTTTTAATTATTTTCTGAAAAGAATTAATATTTACTAAAGAGGTTGAAAGGATACAACGCTGGCTAACCAACTCATCCAATGTCTTTCTCCAAACTAGCTACATGCAAAAGTTCAAGTAAATATGACAAAAATTGCGGAGTCTAATCTGGGTCACAAAGGGTTGTTTATGTCTTCAATGAGACATTCAATTACAATATGCTCAGAGGCTCTCTTAGCCACCCACTTAAGAAAGTATTTTGCCAAGTTTCAAGCTTGTGTGTACAGAAATATCAGAGATTTTCTTGTTTACAGTACATACGCACACATACATACGCACATACATACGCACACACGGCGCTTTGCGCCAAATGTACGTTCAGCAGCGAGGTTAGCATAACTAGACATGACGTAATTTTTATCTTGTTACTTCAATTGTTAGAGGTTCCAGCCTGCCCACCTTTGACATCATGTTATTAAATTCGCCCCACCGCGACCCCTCCTAAAAAGTCCCTTCTATAAATAGAAGGGACTTAAAAAAGAAACCTATTCTTCATGCTGTTGAGAGAAAGAATAAATTTGAGACATTTAGGCTGAAGACATTTAAGTAGAGATATGCGCATGAACTGCCTGTGATAGTTCCAGAGTAGTGCCAGATTAGCTTGGTGCCAAGCTAATCTGGCACTACCCTTGAACTGTCATGGGTGAGAACGGGTTAACTTAAGGGGGAAAGTGCAGTAAGAGATAAAGCAAGAAAAGGGAGGTGGGACGGAGAAGTGGCGGAGAGGGGGGATCAAGGAAGGAGGTGGGGGAATGGGGTGGGTGGGGCTCTCGATGTGCGAAAAATACATGGGATGCACAGCAAGGCACAGGTACCAGAAACTGACCATTCTTACCACGCAGAAGAAACGGCCTTAGACTGCCGTGAAAGCGTTGCAGTGTACGCACCACTGAAGCAGACGACACACACACACATAGCAACAAGGTTGACAGTCACGTACAGTGTGAGGTGAACATCGCCCCCCTTGCCCACACAACTGCATGCACTGTTCACGTTACCATTGGCCGCATGTGCAGGGGGGTGGAGATGGGGGTGGGGGTGGGGGGGGGGGGGTAGCGTAGCATCAACTCCCTTGCCCATGCAGCTGCCTGCACTGTTCACAATACCATTGTCTGCACGCGCACGAGGAGGGGGGGAGGGGGGAGGGGGATAGCGTCAACTCCCTTGCCCGGGCCCATACAGCCACCTGCACTGTTCACCGTACCATTGGCTGCATACGCACGAGGAGGGGGGTAGGGGGGTGGGGTAGCGTCAACTCATTTGTGCACGCAGCCACCGGCACTGAAACAGTACTGTGAACTTCATGCGCAAGGAGTGTAACCCATTTAGCCCCAACACCCTGCAGCTCACGACGGATACACCGTGAAAATTCAAGGGTGGTGCCAGATTAGCTTGGCGCCTGACGGCGCCAAGCTAATCTGGCACCACTCTTGAATTATCATGGTTGGTCCCTCTCCCACAACTGGAGTGGGTTGCATGTAGCGTGCTTAAATATAGTGTGTTAAGCTAGCTGACTTAAGGTCTTTCTTGCTTAGTAAAGCTCTTGCTTAGTGCGCGAGTGTTTTCTGTTGCATGGAGCGACTTTGCGACGTGCGTAGCTCCGAACGAGTTCTTAGCGAGCGGGGATAGGTTATTTATAGCTTATGGTGGGGTTCTCCCCTATGTCATCATAGATTGTAGAAATCGGCCAATAAATACGCACGGTTTTCGCTTCTTCTGACCTAACGGAAACGAAGTAGACAAAACGCCGGTGAAATGGCGGCGATGGAAAACAAGAAGTCAAGAGAGAAAGAATGGCAAATTTTTTGTGCAGGCAACCCTGCTTGTCAGTCTAATGTAGAAGTACATTAGTTAAGGAGTACCGTGTAGGCTCCCATAGTATGAGGATCTATGTCTCAAATCTAATGTAGATGTACATTAGTTAAGGACTACCGTGTAGTAGGCTCCCATAGTATGAGGATCTATGTTTCTCTGACAACGGCTGGTGTTGGGTTATACCCATCGGTGTGCAGGGTCAGTTGAATCAGTTATGCAGACTCCTCACCGATAATTCCCAGATGTCCGTGAGACGAGGCTGGGTGGGGGGTCCGTGCGTTCCCACGTACATTTCGTACATTTCGTGTTCCTCCTTCTCTATCCTAGATGGAAGGCTGTTTCTGCCACAAGGTTTAAGAGAGTGAATTCACATTTCCGTTCTCGCGTTAACACGGCAGCTAAGAACTCTTCCTCAGCTAAGCACGCCGCTACGCACGGGGGGGACCGTCCTTAGAATTAAGCACGCGACTAAGCTCGCTCCAGCAGATAAGCACGCTCATGCAACGCACATTTTCAGCTAAGCTTGTGAACTTAGCGCTAAGCAAGAAATTTGCGCGCTAAGCAAGCATATGCAACCCACCCCTGGTGCATAGTTGTTAAGCGACACCTCTAAGAAATGCGACCATGGGATTAAAAGGGTTAAATTGTCAGTATAAGCAGGGAAACACTTAGAGGGAAGTGACCAAGCAAAGCCTACAGTTGCCCACAAGCAATCAAACAGGTAACGTTCTTGCGCTAAAACTGTGACTTCAACGCCAGTGGTTAAATACGTCCGTGCAGTGTGGTTGAGGGTACCCCTACTCAGTTTTTTGTCAGCGGTTTTAAATGTCAGCACATTCTCTCTTGCGTGTGCTTATGTCTGTCTTATCCATTTTTACTTTCAGCTGACATATTTACACGCTCCCGTCCAAATTGGAACTGCCCCTTCATGGGATAAATAAAGTTTTTGACTTCAACTCATTCAGTCCTGACACAACACAGCAAGATATGGCGCGACCATGATAGTTCAAGGGTGGTGCCAGAATTGCTTGGCGCCTATATTAGCGCTAAGCTATTCTGGCACCACCCTTGAACTATCATGGTAATCTGTCTCCTAAATTGTAATGCAGTCCTCAGAGGACAACTCCAAAATGTGTGTATTTCATACCTGGGACACAATGAGTTAAACATAAAAGGGGATGAGATGATGGGGGTAGGTGGGGGTTGGGGGTGTGGGGGTCCAGTGATGATAGTTCAAGGGTAACATCAGAAAACCTTGGCACATGGAAAAGCACAAAGCTAATACAGTAAAAATCGCTTATAGCAAGGTCAGATATTATAACAAAAGTTAGAGATAGGTACACTTTTCAGAGTATGTCAATTATTTTGCGTGTATTAGTCGTAACAAAATTTGTGGTGATTTTTTTACATCTAAAAGTTTACTGGGCTTTATTGGTTGTTGTTTTTGAGAGTTTGGGAAGGAGGGGGGGGGGGAGGGGTAATTTCAGACATAATTCATTAATTGCCACCTCAGACGCACTGCAACAACACTTGAGTGAAGAAAGTACATAAAAAGCCAACCAACACTAAGGCTGAGTTCTAGATCCACTTAATTCACACATCAACAATGGTACATCTAGTGGTGCACCAATCACCATAGATCTACGAACATGTATGTACAAGTACTACAACACAGCTATCCGACACCCATGTATAACTATAGACATGAAGGTGGAATACACAGGAAACATACACTATCCCAAAGTGGCACGAAGCAGAGTGCTCAAACTGTGAAAATCCAAGACTATACCTGTACCTTCACCCTCTGGGTGTCGGCAGTGGTTTTTGTCGTGGTGATTCTTACAGGAATCATCGTGACAAAAACTGCAACCGACACGCAACAGGCTAAGTCAGGAAATTCATCAGGGGTATCAACTACAGAGAAAACCGCTAGAAGCTGTTTGTCTAGTACACAGATAAACACAATTGCCTTTAAAGCACCATGTAAGTGATGGACTGGCCATGATAGTTCAAGGGTAGTGCCAGATTAGTGTGGTGCCTCAGTAGGAGCCAAGCTAATCTGGAACTACCCCTGAACTATCATGGCAAATCCACCGCCCACAGCTGGTACACAATTTTAAAGATGTTGCCTAAAGTTCTGCGAGTCAAAATTATCGATGTGAATGACCTGAGTGAATAAAGTTGTGAACAACACACGTGTGACTGAGTAAGGTACAAAGTACGACACTCTCCTGTGGTGGTTTTCTAAAATTTCTGAGCGATGACAGAGAAATCTGAAATTGGACTCACCGCGTGCATGATCGGTGAATGCTGACTGAACTCCTGGCGGCATTTCACCATGCCTGCACACACACACACACACACACACACACACACACACACACACACACACACACACACACACACACACACACACTCTTCATCATAATCATCACGCCACATTTTCAACAAATTACAGCAGAACCTGTTTCACATGAAAAACATCTGGTCATAATGGACAGGCGCTCTCTCAAGCGAAGTCTTCAAGGGCTAAAGTGTCGCCTGTCATATTTAAAGACCATCATTTAGGGGTCTATAGCCACGGTCACAGCTACAGCCACCTGAATGATGGTCTTTATCTCTTTTAGCCCCAAGGTTCACTAGTAGCCCCAAGGACCCCTTTTTCAAATTTCGGAGGTGTTGCCTAATGACTATGTGCCAGTTGCAGGAGATGGATTAACCATGATAATTCAAGGGCAGAGCCAGATTAGCTTGGCGCCTTCAGGCGTCAAGCTAATCTGGCACTACCCTTGAATTATCATGGTTAATCCATCTCCTGCTGTAGGGACTCAGTTGGTTGTACATTGCTTAACGTCCTGACAGCAACAGACTTTTTCAGGACGTGCCTGCACTGCTTGTGAAAAAAGAACAGAACATTGAATGTATGTCGCCAGCCGGTCTAATGCGATAAATAAACCTAAGACCATTTAATTTAGCAACACACCTCCAATATCAAGAGCGCAGACAGTAGGGAGAGTTGAAAAAAAGAATAATACAGGTGAAAAGACCAAGGGTAGACAGAAACACAGGCCCCAGAATAGAGTGGAAAACCCATCTTGTGGGGCTGACCAGGGCGACCCAGGGAACTAAAAAGTAGTTAACCCCACCCAAGTCCCCCAGGGCAGACCCGGGTTGTAGGGACTCCGGGTTCAATGGGTTAATGACAGGTGGTCTCTCTGCTTATAACAAACTATTATTACTCTGCTTATAACAAACTATTATTACTCTGCTTATAACAAACTTTGATTACAACAAAACGTGTTGGTCCCCAGGCACTATGCTACATGTCCGAAGTTCACTGTAATATTTATGTTGAAACTGTCTCAAACTTGTAATTTAAAAAAAAAAAAAAAATCTGTTCCTTACCTGACACTGCGATGCACAATAAGCTCCACTTGAGGTTCCTGCTTGGACTCGAGGATAATATCGTAGACTTCCTCAAACGTCGCACCCTGCAGCGACCGCCCGTTCCACTCAACCACTTCGTCACCTGAGTCACAGACATAAAATACACAAATGGCTTGACGCATGCAGCTTTCCTCCATGAGCGTGTTGTTTTTATAAAGATAACCCCTCCCTTGCTGCTGGACACAGCCTTGTTTCTGCAATATTTATGTTAGGGCCCAAGCCATCTAAGGAGTGAGGATACAGAGTGGTTTAAGCAAAAGGAATAGATCCTCATGAGCCCCCGCGACTGCAGGGGCTCATGAGGATCTATGCCTCTTGCAGCTGGGTGGTGTGAAGGGGTTAAGCTGACCTCAACGACTCAGGCTAAAACTGCTTTATCATAATCAGTTCACTTCAGGTGAGACAATGGCCAGGCTGCAGCTGTTGTTTTAGCACTGGAATGTGGGGACTGTCCTAACTCATTGGAGATGTGTCGCATCAGGATGCTCAGCTAAAAGCCCCGCGTATTCGTATGCAGCACATCTCCAACAAGCCAACCTATGAATACTCCCATAACCTATGGCAACACGTAACATCCTCTGAAACCAGAACCATTTATGTGGGCGACAGTGCAAAAAACGGAAATGACTAAAAACGGTTCACGGAATTACTGTGTCCCATAATCCATGGCCAGCAAGAGATAACTTCTAATGAGCCCCTTGCGGATACAGGGACTCATGAGAATCAATGCCTCTTGTGGATGGAACAGGCTGGCACCCAAAAAGCTGATGTTCATCTTTCAGGAATATTGAGAAAAAAAAAGCTGAATCAGTCTCCAGGACTGAGGACTGTCACCCATGCATGCACAGAACCTTTCAGGACCACTTCTACATAGCAACTAAGCCCACACCACTCTAGTCTTACCGCGCGGTGCTTTCTGGGACCCGTAGTACCCCTCTAGGCGCCAAAACAACCACGACTTACTCTACACTAGAATCAATGGCATCGCGCTCATCTCAAAAACGATAAAAACATGAGACTGACAAACCTTTACAATTTATCGTCAATGCTGTAGATATCCAATGTTGTTTGCTCTACAAAGCAGCGAAACTCAAACAGAATTAGCGATTACTGGCTCAGACTGGCGCAGCCGATAAACAGGCTGAAGTGAACCTGTCAGCTGCATTGTTTGAATTTTGCCGCGTGGTTTCATGTTGTGAAAGACTAAACGATTCTATAAAACATAGGACTGGCTTGTTCATATACTATTGTTTCTAGACAGACAGAGCGACTCCCATTCTCAAGCTGTTTGAATCATAGTTACCAAGACTGAAGAGAATTTGTGACCCCCATTCTCAAACTGTTTGAATCATAGTCACCGAGAGCGAATCGCTACTCCCATTCTCAAACTGTTTGAATCATAGTCACCGAGAGCTTCAGTGACTATGATCCAAACAGTTTGAGAATGGGAGTCGTGAGGTCTGTCTAGAGATGATAGTATATGACCACTCCACTTCTATGCTATTACATAATCCTGTCAATCTACTGGGTCATCCTGGCAGGCCAAGGAAAGCAAACAGCTACAAGTTCATCTCAGCCTGCACGCAAGGAGTTTACACTTTTAGGGCCCTTTAGGTGAGTGTGGGTATGAAAGTCGCCTGAGTTTGGTGATGTACAACAGCAATTTATAATTAACATGACCACACAAATATAAAATGAAAGCAAGAAGATCATTACTGAAACTCACCTGGCCGAAGATGGCCAACGGTGTCCGCTATGCTGCCCTTTTTCACTTTGGTTATAAATGCACCGAGTTTTCCCGAGTCTCCTTTCTTGCCCCCAATCACCTTCAGACCTGCACAAAAGGTCACAGTCAATGTCATTTTCAAATCAAGGTCACCTGAAGGTCATCTGTATGTTTAAAAATGACCCTCCCCCAAAATATGTATGCTGCGAAAATGAATGCTGGTATAGCTTTGATTCTGGACAAGCCGCAAGCTATGGAAAGTCCAAAATCACAGACCAACACATGCGAACAGATGAATCACTGAATAAACACATGCAAGTCAAGCTGAAAACTGCTATTGTGCCAAGTATAATTACGGTATAACCCGTTTTGATCAAACAGCTTTTTTGCCAGAAAAATAAAGCGGCCTTGAAAGGCAGGCCTGAAGAGAAGTCTTAAAGTGTCACCTGTCATTAAAGGCCATCATTTTGGTGGCTACAGCCACCTAAATCATGGGTCTTTCACGACAGGCAGCCTCTCATAAGGGCATGGTCACTCAAAAAGATTCTGCAGTAACCATAGTAACATAAAGTAAATCAGGCCCAACAAACACAACAGGAGTATATAAAAATATGTATATATTATGTATATATATGCAAAAATGTGCAGAGATCTGTGATTGTGACTTTATGGCTCTAGATGGAAAGGCCCAAATCACTTTAGCACAAGAATGAGGATAAAAGGCAAAGAACAGGCAAACACATCCGCCTCTGTCTGTTAACCCCATCACTGTCAGTGGCTACAGACAAAACCTCTGAAACAATACTGCAGACTAAACGTCCGATCAATGTTTCATTTCACTGATAATCGAGTCACTTATCAAGAGGCGTAGATCCTCAACTGCGGGGGGTCATGAGGATCCAGGCCTCTTGCGGTGGGGCGCACGGTGTTCACCGTGTCCTGGCAGTGAAGGGGTGAAGGACAAAGTGAAAAGTGGAAAGAGAAAAAAAGCTGAAAAATGACTGAATGTAGAAAAAGACGGTGAAATTTATGACAGGAGGTGTGGGAGCCAAAAGCAAGTAGCATTTTGAACAACGAAGGAAGAAAGTATGCGAGTACTGCAGGTACCAGTGGTAAAACATGGACTCGTTTCCGCCGACGCATACTTTATTGGTGTTTTCATCGTTTTCACCCACAAAAACAAACAAAACAACAAAAATGAAATTTTCATTCTGCTAAGGCAAGGTTCTAATGTTTTAAAAAATGAGAAACCTGAGCCTTCCTTACCGATACAAGCGACACGTCAAAAAGGTTGACTTTTTATTGATTAAAGTTACTGAAAAATAAAGCCTTAACCGGCTGTTTTAACCCATTCAGCCCTGACGCACTACAGCAAGAGATGGATCGACCATTATAATTCAAGGGTAGTGCCAGATTAGCTTGGTGCCGAATCTGGCACTACCCTTGAATTATCATGGTCGATCCTTCTCCTGGAACAGGTGCATAGTCGTTAGATGAGGCCTCAAAAATTTGGCAAATACGTGTGTGGGGTTGAATGTTTTAAGTGCGCTGGTTCTAATGTTTAAAAAGTAGGCAGCTGTGACACATATAGTGCCAAACGATCGAATTTAACTGCTTGAAATGACTACACGTCACACCTGAGCCAGCTGTTACAAGTACTGGATTCAATGTTTATAGCAGAAACAAACTGATAGAAGTTTGGGTTGCTTTTTCACTCACCTAATCCCGACAATCTACAACAGTAAATGGCTCAACCACTGACAGTTCAAGGGTGGTGCCAAAATAGCTTGACACCTCTAGGTGCCAAGCTATTCTGGCACCATCCTCGAACTATCATGATCAATCCAGCCCTAGCACTGGTATGAAGACTTCAGTGGGCATCTAACAAATTTGAGAACATTTTTCAAATGTTAAAAGCGATCTGCCCCACGGCCGGCTTTTAACCACTGAAACTAAAAGCTTCACATTTGTACACTGACATATGCAAGCTACATTATAGTACTTACAGATAAGGACATAGACCAATGGCTTTAGTTCAAGGGGGGTGCCAGAATAGCTTGGCGCCAAGTTATTCTGGCACTATCCTTGAGCTATTTTAGCCCAACTTATATGATAAGGGTTAAACTAACATTTGCCGAAACAACAAGTTCTCAATGGTGTCTTGCTTTAACTAAGACTTTATTCCCTTCTTGGCACAATCCATGTGAGTTGGCAACTGTTCTAGAGGTTTATCAGCTGCCTTTTCAGCATAGCGCAAGGTTTAACTCCCCTGCATACATAGCGCAAGGTTTAACTCCCCTGCATACATAGCGCAAGGTTTAACTCCCCTGCATACAAAGGAGAACAAAAACAGGAAAGTCTTTCATTTTCCCGACATTCAAACTTCAGAATTTGAGTTGGCTCTTTTGTCTAGCATTATTGTAACAAGTGCTAAGAACGTAAGTTATAAAAAACATATCTTGACCTATTAACCTATTTAGCCCCAGGACCCTGCAGCAGGAGATGAATTGAAGCTCATCTCGGCACCACCCTTGAATTATCATGATCAATCCATCTCCTACAACTGGTACATAGTCGTTAGACAACGACTCCAAGAGTTTGCAAATGCAGCCCTGGGGTTAAGAGGGTTAACCCTTTACTATAACTCTTTACCACCTGGAGGTCACCTAAATTAATTCTTTGTTTAACCCTTATCATCCTGATACGCCCATTGCTTGAAATAAATGTGACTATGACAGTTCAAGGGCTGTGCCAGAATAGCTTGGCGCCGGAGAATGCTTGATCTATCTCCTAATCTGTAATGTAGCCTTCATGGGATGATAAGCATTTCTTAAAAATCAGCCTCAGGATGTGATCGGTAAATAAGCAACTTTTTAAATATTTTGTACTCTGCCACTATGTCATTACGTCAAGTGTTCATTTCTGGATCCAATTACTTACTTACTTATGCCTGTCACCCCTACCCGGGTATAGGCCGTCGACGAGAGACCTCCAGCAACTCCTGTCCTGTGCTTCTCCTTCGTTCTACTCCAGGTGGTTCCCAGTCTCTTGATGTCTGCTTGGAGGTCTTGACGCCAGGAGTTTCTCGGCCTACCTCTTTTCCTCTTTCCCTGGGGGTTCCATGACAATGCCTGCCTAGTGATACTGGAAGCTGGCTTTCTCAGGCTGTGACCGATCCATCCCCATCTTCTTCCCCCAATTTCATTCTCTGCTGTTATCTGCTCTGTTCTGTCCCAGAGTCTGACGTTGCTGATCTTCTCTGGCCAGTGGATTTTCAAAATTCTTCTAAGGCAAAAGAATGTACTCTGTTGAGTGTGGATTTTGTCAATCTCCAAGTCTCTGCTCCATATAGGAGAACTGCTTTTACATTGGAGTTGAAAATCCGAACTTTGGTGTGTTGTGACAGCTCTCTGGAACTCCACACTTTTTTTAACTGGAGAAAGGCTGCTCTGGCTTTACCGATTCATGCTCTGACATCTGCATCAGTGCTGCCTTTTTTGTCTAAGATGCTCCCGAGATAGGTGAAGGACTCCACCTCCTCCAACTCCTCTTTGTTTTCTGTTTGTGAATGGTGAGGCCCAATTGGGACGAGATGTCAGCAAGCCTCGTGGTCTTGTCCTGCATTTGTTGACGAGTGTGGGACAGTAATGCCAAGTCGTCTGCAAAATCGAGGGCGTCAAGCTGTGTCCACAGTGTCCACTGTATTCCACTTCGTCTGTGCTCTGTGGTCATCTTCATGACCCAGTCTATGGCCAGTAGGAAGAGGAACGGAGACAGCAGACACCCTTGCCTGACACCAGTTCTGACCTGGAGCTCCCTGGTGAACTGCCCTTCGTGGATCACGCGACATGTCATGCATTCATAGCTGCTCTTGATCAGGCGGACGAGCTTTGTGGGTACACCGTAGTGTTGTAGGAGTTTCCACAGAGTTTCTCGGTCCACGCTGTCAAATGCTTTCTCATAATCCACAAAGTTGACGTACAGCGGGGAGCTCCACTCCAGAGACTGTTCCACGATGATGCGGAGAGTGGCGATCTGGTCTGTACATGATCGGTTCTTCCTGAATCCTGCTTGCTGGGCACTCAGCTGGGGGTCAACGGAACTCTTCATTCTCTCTAGGATGATCCTGTTGAAGACCTTTCCTGGTACTGACAGCAAGGTGATTCCTCTGTAGTTGGATCTGGATCCAATGCCTATGCCAAATAACAGCTTGTAACGACACTTTCAGCACAAACAAATGGCCAAGCCAATGCACTGTGGGTGAATCTTGGCTGGGAGGGTCTCGCTGATGACAGTGTTCTACAGGAAATTACCTCGAGGCAGCTGAAGCCAACATTTGTAGGCAAAGATCTACAGTTAACACATTTCATCCTGATACACCTATTGTCTGAGATAAATTTGACTGTTAGTTCAAGGGTGGTGCCAGAATAGCCCTTGAACTAAAACAGTTGATCTAATTCCTAATCTGTAATGTAGCCTTCATAGGACAATAAGAAAATTTTACAAAATCAGCCTCAGGATGTAATGGGTTAAAGGAATGTGATGCTGTCGAGCTGTAATATTTATGGCTCCCTTCAAACCACATCTTTTCAAATAATTTAATATTTATTTATTTATTATCTATTTTTTTACTTATTAGCTTGTTTACTTCTCGTTATTTTACAAACAGGCCAAGGACTGGGCCAAAAATCTTCACAAAGGGAAGTCACAAGATAAAAAGTGAAAAATAAATTATATTCTAAAGCTTTTCACCTACCAGTATCGCCGTACATTGGCCGCAAGTCTGTAGAGTAAAGACAGCATCTATACAGCGCAACGCCAATTGAAATCACTCACGCACCAGACAACACCAATAAAGCATGCATCAATACACCGCAAACTGAGTGTAAAACAAAGCAAATGTACTAAAAAAAAAAGAGCTCCTTGCAAGTCAGTGGCTCCCAACCTCAACATTGTATTACCTGAAATTTTATTTCCCAAAAAAGAAGAGAGAACCACAATCACTCAGAATGTCCGAGTGACAAAATATGTTGAAGATTTTTTAAAAATACGATCTATTTGGATCATCAGAGAAACTTTATACCAACTTGCAAAAAAAAAATGCAACACATTTGGAATCACTGGGAATACTTTAGTGTTTCCAATGATGAAAAAAATGTTGCACTTCTTTTGCTCATCAGTATAATATATGCTGGTCTGTTAAAATCTGTACCTTACTGGTCTGAGATGAAAGGTCAAACATCATGAATAGAACATAGATAAAGATGTGGGGTAGTTATTAGGATAAAAAAAAATGAAGGATAGTCCATGATTTTGCACCAAAAAAAAAACAACAACACTCCAACTCGTCATGAAAAAAATATGAAAGTTGATGATCTTGATGTGATCTTGAAAGACTAAATAAACAGTTGCAAGTGATGCACTCTTCTGATAACGAGCATGATATTTTACTATCACTGACTGACTTATGTTCATGCTTAACCCATTACATCCTGAGGCTGATTTTTTTTAATTTGCTTATTGTCCAGATCAACCCTTTGAGTTCAAGGGTGGTGGCAGAATAGCTTGGCGCCACAGGCGCCAAGCTATTCTAGCACCACCCATGAACTCACATAGTCAAATTTATTTCAACCAGTAGCGTATCAGGATGAAAAGGGTTAATGTCATGCAAGCAGAGCAGGCAATCTCGCAGTGCGATCAATGATGATGTCGTCACCTCTAGACGACTGCTGATGGTTGGGATTTTAATGACAGTGACTTGCACACGTGGAAAAGTATGAACTTCAAAGCTAGCATGCATAAATACATGGCTATGATTTCTCACTTTAAAGGAACATGTTGGCACATGGTTTTCACGGCAGTTCGCGTCCACTTGATAACAGCGCACAGTAAAGTAAAAGAGGTACTCTTCCTGTGCGCTGCTCTGTGATTCTGGCCCTCACTGCCCTTGAGCCATAAGGCTCAAAATCACAGAGCAGCACACACACACACAAATACTCATTTGATATACTTTAAAGACGAAGAAGAAAAAAGTAAGATGAAACAAGTCTTAAAAGGTACTGACAGGTATCTAAGGTAAGCACGGTCCATACCTTCAACATGAAGACAAAAGATTATGAACAAGCTTTTAACCCCTTGGCTGCCAATGTCTAAAATCTTTATTAACCCATTTCCTCCTGATGCTGATTTTTTTTTTTTTTTAATGGCTTGGTGTCCTTTGAAGGCTATATCACAGACTAAGAGCTCAGCCGTTTTAGTTCAAGGGTGGTGCCAGAATAGCTTGGCGCCCAAGGTGCCGAGCCATTCTGATACCACCCTTGAACTATCATAGTCAAAATTACTTCAAGCAGTGGGTGGATCAGGATGAAAAGGGTTCCTTCAACACCAACGAGCCCTAGCCATCCAAGGACCATGACACAATGGTGACAGCAAGAGGCACAGATCCACATGAGCCCGGGCAACTGCAGGGGCTCACAAGGACCTATGTCTCTTGCAGTTGGGCTGGGTTTAAGTAAGTTTAACCCATATCATACTGAGGCTAACAGCTTCACATTTGTACACTGCCATATAATTATGCAAGCTACCTTATAGTACTGACAGATAAGGATAGAGACCAATGGCTTTAGTTTAAGGGTGGTGCCAGAATAGCTTGGTGCCTAGAGGCGCCAAGCTATTTTGGCACCACCCTTGAACTATTTTAGTCAAACTTACTTCACACACTGGTGTATTCCAAATGATAAGGGTTAATTATTTTTGGCAGTGAAGGGGTGAAATACTAACTCTAACAAGACCTCAGGTGAGGGCTCACCCAAAATGGCCGAGGAGTCCGTTTTCTGCCCCCCTCCCTCCAGCACCGTTTTCTTCAGGATCATGTGACCTATCCATTTGTAACCATCTGCAGAGGGCTGCCAAGTCACCGGATGCTGGTGAGCGAATCACCGGTGAAGAAAAACAAAATAGAAATAAGCAATGTTAGCAAATGCCTGAAGTAATAGAAATAAGCAATGTTAGCAAATGCCTGAAGTAACTTGAAAATCCAAGTGTGTCTGCATCATGTCAGTAAACAATATCTGGAAATCAGGTAAAGAAAAAACAAACAACAAAAAATTGCATCTTTTAACAAAAACTGGATTAAAAGTCTGGACAAACATGCAATACTGCATACTCGTATTTGTCTGGGCTTTCAATCCAAAGTTTTCATCAAAACACATGCACATTTTGTACTACTTCTGATTTACAAATATTTATTATTGCTAGTCTGTAATCTTGAACCTTGTGGCTATACGTCATAAAGTCCAAAACCAGAGACCCCAAAAATTCTACACTTACCTTTCATTCTGTAAGTTAAAACTAATAATAAAACATTAAAGATTTACCGTTATTGGTAATGAACAACAACAAAAACTTCAGAAATAATTTCATCATACCATTACAGTTTGCTGTAAAACATAAATTTCAAAAAATTAAAAATAGAAATAAACCACAGGTCAGCCTCTGTATTGTCAGTACTCAAACCAAGGGGAATCACAGCGCTGGACAGACAACAGTTAGATCCCCTGCCCCCGCCTATCAGGCACCCAATCGCCAGCCCACAGAGAAATACGCAGGTATAGAATAAGACAATCATTTCCATTCCTAATAAGAATGGATCAGGTCTCTTATATAACCCATGTCTTTCTCCGGAACTTAGGAAGTAGGCAGGAGAAACATACATACACAAACATGAAGGTGCGCTACTATATGTGGTCGGGTAAATACCCTGATTTCCCACAGTAGATGCACAGAACATTACACAACAATGTAACGATACAAATTTTGCCTCGAGGTATACATGATACTCACAAACCAGATAGGTGAGGCTAGCGCTGGCAGAATTGTCAGTACTCAAACCAAGGGGAATCACAGCGCTGGACAGACAACAGTTAGATCCCCTGCCCCCGCCTATCAGGCACCCAATCGCCAGCCCACAGAGAAATACGCAGGTATAGAATAAGACAATCATTTCCATTCCTAATAAGAATGGATCAGGTCTCTTATATAACCCATGTCTTTCTCCGGAACTTAGGAAGTAGGCAGGAGAAACATACATACACAAACATGAAGGTGCGCTACTATATGTGGTCGGGTAAATACCCTGATTTCCCACAGTAGATGCACAGAACATTACACAACAATGTAACGATACAAATTTTGCCTCGAGGTATACATGATACTCACAAACCAGATAGGTGAGGCTAGCGCTGGCAGAATTGTCAGTACTCAAACCAAGGGGAATCACAGCGCAGGGGATCTAACTGTTGTCTGTCCAGCGCTGTGATTCCCCTTGGTTTGAGTACTGACAATTCTGCCAGCGCTAGCCTCACCTATCTGGTTTGTGAGTATCATGTATACCTCGAGGCAAAATTTGTATCGTTACATTGTTGTGTAATGTTCTGTGCATCTACTGTGGGAAATCAGGGTATTTACCCGACCACATATAGTAGCGCACCTTCATGTTTGTGTATGTATGTTTCTCCTGCCTACTTCCTAAGTTCCGGAGAAAGACATGGGTTATATAAGAGACCTGATCCATTCTTATTAGGAATGGAAATGATTGTCTTATTCTATACCTGCGTATTTCTCTGTGGGCTGGCGATTGGGTGCCTGATAGGCGGGGGCAGGGGATCTAACTGTTGTCTGTCCAGCGCTGTGATTCCCCTTGGTTTGAGTACTGACAATTCTGCCAGCGCTAGCCTCACCTATCTGGTTTGTGAGCCTCTGTATTGTGTGCTCCAATATACCATGTTATCGGATATCATGCGCACAGATATCTGGCTCTCACAGGGATGTCTGGTAAGCAAAAGGTGCTCGGGCCAACTTCAGCCTTTAAGGCTGATATCGGCCCGAGGACCTTTTGCTTACCAAGTGGTCTTTCAGAATTCTGTTCACAATACAGTAGCGTGATTGCGAATAACGCGGTCTACCTTTATGGCCCCCGAGCACCGCCATATACTGAAGCTGACCTGCATTACAAAATATTTCTGTTTTTATGCTATGGTCTCTGATTTTGGAACTCCAGCTGTCTAAGCCACAAGGTCCAAAATCACAGAACAGTGCACAATTATATCAACACTTCCAAATAATGGGCAAATAAAAATAAAAAGGATAGGGTGGGTCTTGGTATACACGGGAGCAGGGTGGGGTAGGATAAGGGCAGGAGGGGGATTGGAGAAGCCTGGAAAAAGTGCAGGACAGGGTCATGGCAAGGGGTATGGTTAGTATTCAGGGTGGCAGAACAGTGGGTACCTGACCAGAACGGCAGGACTTAGACCAGAAAATTATCAGTACCTCAGCACGACGCAAAACTGAGGTACGCATTATTCCTCGAGAAAACTTAAGTCCAACCTGTGTGTACTTTGATCTATCAAAGCGACATTTGGTCATTAACGTCTTTTGCCACCACAAAGGTGATCGGTATCCCATCTATCGCCACGTGTGCAGTTTTATAAATGCAAGACTACTCATATATTGCTTTGAAGAGTACCTTCTTTGACCCCTTGACTGTCAAGAAAATGTGAACACGATCCATTTGCAAGAGACATAGATCATGAGGGCTCATGAGGATCATTGCCTCTTGCTGAGACCAATTTGTGTCCATGTTTCTTGGACAGTTAGGCTTTTGGTCGTTGACTGAACAAGGACTTCAGAAACAAACATGAAATACAGTGACAGTAGATGGGATAAAAGTTGTTTATGATGGGAAATTTGAAGTCTAACCTGAGTAAACCAATTGTATAAACCGACTAATAGTCATGTGTACAGTTCACAACTTTTGGCATATTGCTTCGAAGCATACCTATGCACTGTGATAAAGTCGTTCACGACAGAAGCTTCTAGAGTTGAGTAGGTATGGCTCCTATTTATCTCGGAAGTTTTTGTGAACCCATTAAATCCTGAGGATACTTTCTGGTTTAATCTGCTTATTGTTTTATTTGCTTATTGCTGTATTTGCTTATTGTTCTATGAAGGCTACATCACAGATTAGGAGAGAGAGCAACAATTTCAGTTCAAGGGCACCACCCTTGAACTTTCATAGTCAAATTGATTTCAAGCAGTAGTGCATCCGGATGAAAGGGGTTAACAAAAGTGTGTGTACAAAATAAAGAAAGAAGAAACCCTTTGGAAAGACAGGAACGAAGCAGCTAGTTCAGGCAGTCACCTCTCAGACACCATCACAGGAGATGGATTCGCCATGATAGTTCAAGGGTAGTGCCAGATTAGCTTGGCGCCTGGAAAGGTGCCAGGCTAATCTGACACTACCCTTAAACTATAACGGCTGATTTATCTCCTACAGCTGGTGTAGGAGGTGTTGCATAACGACCATGTACCAATTGCAAGAGATGGATTGATCATGATAATTCAAGGGTAGTGTCTGATGAGCTTGGCGCCTGCAGGCGGAAAGCTCATCTTGCACTACCCTTGAATTATCATGATCAATCCATCTCCTGCTGCAGGGTCCTAGGGCTAAAAAGGTTAAGTTCAGCTCCTCTCTCTTTCTTATTTTTTTTATTGTATTTTGCACATGAACCAGTCACTCTAATTCCGTTGATTTTAGTCCTGGTTTGTGTGACTGTCTGTTTTTTAAAATATTTTTACTGTTTCTGTTTAAAAAACATGTGACTGCATATGGGCAGAGGGAAACTCATTTCAAGAATGGCGTGTACAGGTAAGCACTACTGGCATAGTTGAAACTGATTACACGTACTGCCGTAGGCACCGCCATAAACAAACTGTGAGTGCAAAGTGACGATGGAACGAAAACCAAGGTTACCTTTCTGGACGCTACTCTGATACGAGTCTGAGCTACAGCGTACATACATACTCATGCAGTCCAAATCCAATGTTCAAAATCTTAGGTAGTCGTTGCACACGTGTACATGTATGCGTCCAAGTGTCCCGGTATCAGTCCTAGACAGGTATCACTGTACCACACACAGCAGCAGGCTTCAAATATATATAAAGATCAACCACTGATTGTTCCAGGGAGGTACCAGAATAGCTTGGTGCCTCCACGCGCCAAGCTATTCTGGCACCACCCTTGAACAATCATGGCCGATTTGTCTCCTGAACTGATTAGTGAAAGTGCCCAGCTATTCTGGCACCACCCTTGAACTATCACAGTCGACTTGTCTCCTGAACTGTTACATTTGCCGTGGTCACACTATAGTATATATACCCCATGTACACTGTCCAGTATTAAACTGTACCCCGCGCAAAACTGTCTAAGACTTACGTCCTGGGCAAGAGGTCATGTGAATAGACCAACGATCATGACATTCGCTTCAACGCTAAAATAGGTCTCATTCTACAAAGAAAAAATCTGACAATGTATAAATGGGAAAGTATGGAAGTCTGACAATGTATAAATGGGAAAGTATGGAAGGGTTAAATGCGGGTTTTTTTCATAGACTAGAAACGGATGTCGAGCTTTACGCGTATTTTCATACACTAGAAACAGATGTCGAGCTTTACGGCACATTGAGCAACATTCTTGTAAAAAGCGAGACTTGAAAAGTCTTGGACAGTTTAACACGGGACAGTGTACACAGCGTACAGTTCAACACTGGACAGTGTACATGGGGTGCAGTGTCCGTAAAAAGTATACAAAGTGGTGTCAGCTAGAGGCATAGATCCTCATAAGCCCCCGCAACTGTGGGGCTCATGAGGATCTATACCTCTTGCAGTTGGGTGGCGGTTCACATTTCCGCAGCACTGGACGTTAAAAGGCCATCACTTAGGTGACTACAGCCACCTGAATGACAGTCTCCGATGACAGGCAACTTCTCATAAGGGTGGTCACTAAGAAAAGGTTCTGCTGGTCCACCTTCGAACGGTTCCACAGAATTCATGCGATGACTCCCAACTTTCTTTTGCCTGAAGGCTGCAAGCAGCCATACTAATAAAGCTTCACAAGCACTTCCCGTAACATTACATTTCCATCTTGCTCCTACTAACAGCCAGTCAGCAAACTTGAACGAAAAGGCATGCATCCACTACACACTTGCATACAGCATGCTGCTAATCCTAAAGTCTATGAAAATTAATAATCTCCAAATAAGCAGCCTGTCAAAAACAAGGCACGTCTGCGAGACAAACATGCAGCAGGCAACTCATCTGCGCGAAACAGAAACAACAGTAATTGGATGACAGAGAAGCCAAGGGGAGTTTACAAATTACAATAACCCAGTCAGAAAAAAGTCCTCAGGCCAACGTCACATGTCACTGGCCCAAGCTCAGCTGTCTGAGGGTCAACGATGGCCAGGGTGACAGCTGCTCACTGGAATGTGGCATTAACTATGCCCCTACTTTGTCTAAGTCACTGTGAGTAAGTGGCCATGGGTGCTAAGATTCAATACATAT
This sequence comes from Semisulcospira habei, assembly GCA_036245525.1. Classification (NCBI taxonomy): domain Eukaryota; kingdom Metazoa; phylum Mollusca; class Gastropoda; family Semisulcospiridae; genus Semisulcospira; species Semisulcospira habei. The sequence goes on from BTPG01000001.1 coordinate 138,109,017, forward strand.
TTCATGAAACAGGCACCTGGTGGGCTGAAGTCCTCTACCTGACGTCGTCTGCAGTTGGCTCCAGCGCATGGCTGGCTGTGCCGTACGCTGGAGCCAACTGCAGACGACATCAGCTTGAGGACTTCAGCCCACTGGGATGAGGTCAGCATATGTGACAAAGGTCAAGACCGCCTCCGAACCACTGCAAATTTCAGCTAATGAAGCCAGTTGAATAGCACTGCATGCATTGTTGCTCTTCAAAGTAGTTCACTCTCTGCCTCCTAGATCACTTTTGCCACTACTAAGTAACTCTTCAGTATTATGTACTCTGCCACTACTAAGTAACTCTTCAGTATTATGTACTCTGCCACTACTAAGTAACTCTTCAGTGTTATGGACTCTGCCACTACTAAGTAACTCTCCAGTGTTACGGACTACGCCACTACTAAGTATCTCTTCAGTATTATGGACTCTGCCACTACTACGTAACTCTTCAGTATTATGTACTCTGCCACTACTAAGTAACTCTCCAGTATTATGGATTCTGCCACTACTAAGTAACTCTTCATAATTATGGACTCTGCCACTACTAAGTAACTCTCCAGTGTTATGGACTCTGCCACTACTAAGTAATTCTCCAGTGTTATGGACTCAGCCACTACTAAGTAACTCTTCAGTATTATGGACTCTACTAAGTAACTATCCAGTATTATGGACTCTGCCACTACTAAGTAACTATCCAGTATTGGTGACTCTGCCACTACTAAGTAACTCTCCAGTGTTACGGACTCCGCCACTACTAAGTAACTCTTCAGTATTAAGGACTCTGCCACTACTAAGTAAATCTCCAGTATTATGGACTCTGACACTACTAAGTAACTATCCAGTATTGGTGACTCTGCCACTACTAAGTAACTCTCCAGTGTTACGGACTCCGCCACTACTAAGTAACTCTTCAGTATTAAGGACTCTGCCACTACTAAGTAAATCTCCAGTATTATGGACTCTGACACTACTAAGTAACTATCCAGTATTATGTACTCTGCCACTACTAAGTAACTCTCCTGTATTATGGACTCTGCCACTACTAAGTAACTCTGCAGTATTATGGACTCTGCCACTACTAAGTAACTATCCAGTATTATGGACTCCACCACTACTAAGTAACTCGCCAGTGTTACAAATTCCGCCACTACTAAGTAACTCTCCAGTATTAAGGACTCTAATCTGGCACTACCCTTGAATTATCATGATCAATCTATCTCCTGAAACTGGTACATAGGTGTCAGGTGACATCTCCAGAATTTGGGAAAGTGGCTGTGGGGAGTAACTCTTTCAGTTTTATTTACTCTGCCACTGAGAAATTTTGTTAAGAGTTCATTTCTGGATCTGGTGAGAATGACAGGTAACGGCTTGTAACGACACATCCGGCGCTAAAAATAGGCAAGCACACACACTGCAAGCACAGCTTGGCTGGGTGGATCCTGCTGCCAGTAGTGTTCTAGGGGAAGTAATTTTGCAGCGGCTGAAGTCGACATCGGTAGGTAAAGAGCTACAAAACTGCACCCTAATATCCCGACGATTGGGACATGCCCTCTGAAAACTACATTACGCATCAGGGGGACAGATCGACAATGGTAGTTCAAGGCTGGTGCCAGAATATCTTGGTGATGCAGTGCTATTCTGGAACCACCCTTGGACTGTCGTGGTTGATCCAGACCTTCTTGCAACGTGTTAGGGCTAACTGAGTTAGACTGCTGCTGGTGATACCGTTCAGTCAATCAGTGATTGATTCAGACCTTCTTGTAACGTGTTAGGGCTAACTGAGTTAGACTGCTGCTGGTGATACCGTTCAGTCAATCAGTGATTGATCCAGACCTTCTTGTAACGTGTTAGGGCTAACTGAGTTAGACTGCTGCTGGTGATACCGTTCAGTCAATCAGTGGAAAAGACATATACTTTATGGGTCCTGCTTGCTACTACTGATACTGTTCAGAGAAAAAGACATGTATATAGCTATGTCTACTGGTGGCCAAGCGACTCCTTGACTGCTACCAACGATACCGTTCAGCAGAAAGGGGAGGGGGTTATTCAACTATGAGCAAAAGGTAAACGTGTTGTGCAAATCTACGCTAGATGTAGCCAAAAGGGTTGTCATATGTTCTTGCCTGCTAAGAGGAGCGATGGCTACAGAATCAGGGCACAGAAAGTAGGTAATGCCCCTAATAAGTGCAGACTGTTGCGCAAATGGCACACAGGGGCTGTGTTGCGTCGTGTTTGTGATCACTACAGTTTGCCACGAGCCTTGTAGTTGTAAAGTCAATATTTTTCACCCTACACTATTCATAGCGCCACTAATTTATGCCAAGAGGAATGTCATTTCTGCTAACCCAATCCCTGCCAGTGGACGCGCAGTTATGTCTTTGAAAGCGGGGGTAAATTGAACACCGAGTAACTCCACCCATCCAAGCAACATGCACAACAATGGGGACAGCAAGAGGCAATGAACTTCATGAGCCCCCGCAGGTGCGGGGGCTCATGAAGTTCTTTGCCTCTTGCAGTTGTGTCATGTTCACATATATTCCAGCAGTGAAGGAGTTAACAAATAGTTTACGCTTCCACAACAGCTGCAGGCAACTTTCACTGCTTATAGTTTGAGGAGAGAGAGAGAGCGTATTAATTATTTTTTTATTGTTGACTGTGATGTTTGTTGTAACGACGCCAACACACATTCCTATGCCTTAAGGCAAATGGCAATAAACAGTATCTAGTCATTCCACACTAATGATGACTAAAAGGGGGAATCACTGCTAAAAAAAAAACAAACTCAACTTTAAATGTTAGCACCATTGTTAATTATTGTGTTAATATATGTAGTTTCAGAATAGCTATGCTACGCAAGAAAAAATAATGGCAGAGAGATTGAAATGGGCGGCTTTTGGGGGGCGAGGGTTTACGCATCGGGATGGATGAAGACATCTGTGCTGGCATGTGATTTTGGATCTTACAGCCCAGAGGCTGATAAACGTAACTTTTTGGCCAGGCAGACTTTAGAGTTTTCATCCTGCTACACTACTGCTTGAAATGAATTTGACTATGAAAGTTAAAGGGTGGTGAACTAAAATGGTTGATCTATCTCTTAATCTGTAATGTAGCCTTCATAGGACAATCGGCAACTGTTAAAAAAAAAGATAAAAAAAAAGCCGCAGGATGTAATGGTTCAACTGGTTCAACGGAGTAAATGACATAGGTTAGTCCCTTGGTCTTGGCCTAATCAGGTCATCACAGAGAGTGGTGTTTACTAGAGGAATTCAGGTCAAGGGAAATTAACCCCTTTAGGCATGCAGCCGCTGATACTGTCCACAGCACCAGTGGCTGCATGCACAAGAGGGTTAAAGGGGTAAATAACAGGTAGAGGCTAGTACTTTGCTCTTCAACAGGTCCGATTGTTAAATAGTTCTGGGATTAACGGACGAGACACCGGAGTGACAATTAATGGCTCTGACAAGCGGGTTATGTGTTATGGGGGGCAGAAACAGCCAATGCCTATGGAGTACGAGCTGAACACTGATTCAGGCACACTGCAACTGTGCCACTTTGATTTACCAAGGACCTTTCAACGGACATGTTATAGACCAAGCCCATCTTTAACCTTTTGACACCGTAGTCTGCCAACTTGATTTTTCCCTGCTACCGTAGTAATTTTGACAAATTTCATTGGCCTTGTCTGTTGTAAAAATCTTATCATACCCCAACATATTTGGTATCAGTGGAAAAAGCAATTCAAGGTGAACTCGTAGACACTATGCTGAAGAAAATATTTTGTAATGTTAAGATTGTACAGGTGTATAAAGAAGATGGGGTAAGAAGCCAAAAATCAAAAACAGTTTCACACTGGGTTCCACTGAAACTGAACATGCTGTTAGTGTATTAGTTAGCCAGAGTGTGAAAATTACACTCACCTAGCATTCCAGAGACATATTCTAGTGTGTCACCAGTAAATAATCCAGAAAGAAAGGCACAACAGAAAAGTTTCTTCACACATAAAAGTTTTTACACCAAAATCCGCCATTTTTTTTTGCACATGGGGACGTTTTGTATTAGAGCTTCTAATTCGTTGGTTTCAGCCCATACAAACAAGAAAAGTCACTCTACAAGTAAAGAAATGAGTGCTTGACATATTATAGTAGATTGCTTCCCTTAGACCATACTGCCGGTATTGGCAATAGGGAAACTAGGCCAGCGCACATATGTGTGTGTCCCGTCGGCAACGGAGCTTTGCTTGGGGCACACATATGTGTGTTCCGTCGTCAAAAGGTTAAGACAGGACAAATTCGCTAGGACATCTCAGAGAGAGGTCCCAGCAAGCAAAGGTCCTTGGGCCACAGCAGCTGCAGTGGGCCCGAGCATGGCTGTGCGCGGGCCTACTTGCGGCCGGCGTGGGGCCCAAAGACATTTTGCTGCTGGGGTTGTTACTAGAGGTAAATGACGGTTGGAGGCTAGTACCTTGGTTTTTGCATGACTATAGGGAAGGAGGGACATCAATGGGGGCAAATGACAGGTAGATGATAGTACCTTGGTCTTTGCCAGGTAGTCTAAGTGGGTGGTGTTACTAGGGGTAAATGAAGGAAAACTCTAGTACCTTGCTCTCTGCCAGGACGTAATGACTGATGGACACTAACAGAGGTAAGCACCTTGGGTTTTGCCAGGTCATGCCTGAGGGTGGTGTTGCTAGAGGTAAATGACAGGAAAACTCCAGTAACGGTTTTAACGACTGAGGGACATTAAGGGAGGTAAGTACCTTGGTCTTTGCCAGGTCGTCACAGAGAGTCGTGTTACTAGAGGAGAGGCCAGTGTCAATGCCCGAGTCCTTAACGTGACTGTGCGGCTCGGAGCGGGGTTCGGATCTGGGTTCCGACGAGCCCCCGCTTTCCGTCTCCACACTAGTACCGCGACCCGTGTCCGACAGCACGACCTTCTCACTGTGACCTTGCCCCCGACCTCGCCACCCTCTATGCGACCCTAGCTCCCCTACAAAACACAAACAGAACACAACAAACGGAGAGTAAGTCACACGCTGGGTAGGCTCCGTGTTCACCCCCCTTATTCATGCGGCCACCTGTGCCATTCACCAGTAGATGGCAGCATGAACAAGGAGGTCAAAAAGCCAAAATTATAAAATCAAGACCAAAAGCGTGTACAAAACAACAAAATAACCTAAAAAGAAAGACGCGTGATTCAAAATTACAAAGACAAAACCTCTTCAGCCTTTCACTTCAGTACTCGTACAACAGACTGACCATGATAGTTAAAGGGTGGTGTCAGAATAGCTTGCCACCGCCAGGCGGCAAGCTATTCTGCCACCACCATTGAACTAACACCGTCGATCCATCTCCTGAAGTGGCACTGTTTTTACTTTGCCATTCCAAAGCGCGTTCCTTTCTCTGTTCGTTATTTTACTGTTTACAAAAGAATTCGACACAAACCAAAAGTGAGCAAGATATGGCTAACACAAGCTAATTAACACAAGAAAGCTAATTAATGCAAAAAAATTCTAAAATACATCATAAAAAAGAAATCGATACACAAGTTTTCAACAAAAAGACACCACAAAAGAGCACTAACTGGACACAGCAGAACCTGTTTTGAGCGAGCCCCCGCATGTGAGTTCACTTGTCATTAAAGACCATCATTTAGGTGGCTGTCGCCACCTAAATGATGGTCTTTAATGATAGGTGACACTTTTTCCCCTTCAAACTTCTCCTCACTTGAAACAGCACCTGTCTGTTATGACCGCTTTTTTCTTGTACATAAGGTTGTTGCTCAAAACAGGTTCTGCTGTACAATGTAAGAGAAAAACAAGGCTACACTTGAAAACACTAACACAGTCAAACTTGTCTGAACTACTGCCTGTGTACAGTGACAACCACTATACTGTGACCACCTGTATGATGTGACTATCTGTCCAAGGAGACCACACCGTTTTCGATCCTGTCATTCTACCGTCGCAAACGTGACCCTGTGTAATGTGACCCACTGTCTGAGGCAACCACTGTCCACAGTCCTTGAGGTGATCACTTTTACATTTTCAAAATGATGCATGAGGTAAACTCTGAATAAAACTTTTTAAAAAAATAAATAAATAAATAAATTAAATAAAATGGGATAAAATAAATATAAAAGGCATAAAAGAAATAAAACAATATAAAATTTAAATAAATAAAAATTAAAAATATATATATATATATATCATCCCCCTCCTCGCTGCAACACACCCCCCCCCCCCCCCCCCCCCCCCAACAATCCAACTGATCCAAGTCCTGGCAGCCATTTCTCGTCCCATAACTGGTTCAACCATGTGCCACAGCTGGGAGTGAAGGACTGAAAAAAGCTACCAGCTGTTATGGGCTACTGTAACTTTAACTCATTCGCGGCCAGCTGCATCTGGGTGCACGGCTTGCATCGGATGCGGCTGGCTGCGAATGAGTTAACTCGTGAACAAGATAATCAAAAACTAAATTGAAAACAACTGCACACACCAAAACAATATAGGAGCTTTCAACGTATCAACCCTTTCGCCAACTGTATATATTTATAAACTACGCAATAAAGTTACCCCTAAGTCCCTACAGCAGAAGATTGATGGACCATGATAATTCAAGGGTAGTGCCAGATTAGCTTGGTGCCAACAGGCGCCAAGCTAATCTGGCACTACCCTTGAATTATCCTGGTCTATCAATCTCTTGCAACTGGTACATAGTCATCAGGCTCACCTCCAAAATTTGAGAAATGGGACCTTGGGGCTTAAAGGGTTAACATATTGATAGTTATGTGACCTACAAACTGCACTGGTGGTGTTTGTGATGGGGTCACCTGTATATTTTATGCAAAAGAAAAGGTGGGCTTGCTGGCACAACCTTCCCTCATTGCCTCGCAGTGCAGTATCACACGCATCACCAATTAACCTGTTGAAGACACAGGTCCTCATGATCCGCACACAGTTGCGGGGGGCTCATAAGGATCTATGCCTCCTGCTGATGCCAGTTTGTGTGCGTGGGGCTCTTTAGCGTTGAGTGAACAAATATTATGAGCACAATCTACTACCAACAGCAGCTAATGAACTAGTTGAAAGAATACTAATTATAACAAACAGTACAAAAAAGTACTAAAGGCAAATCCATGCTTTTAGAATGCTTACAAAAACATCAAAGAATACATGATTAACCAATCACATCCTGAGCTGATGTTTTAAAAACTGCTTATTGCCCTGTTAAGGCTACATTACAGATTAGGCGATAAAGCACGTATTTTAGTTCAAGGGTGGTGCCAGAATAGCTTGGCCCCTCAGGCGCCAAGCTATTCTGGCAACCACCCTTGAACTATCATCGTCTAATTTATTTCAAGCAATGGGTGTATCAGGATGAAAAGGGTCAATTTACACACAGCCTCTATGTTCAAACGTGTGGTTGGTTACAAAGGAAACGAAATAAAAGAAGCTCTGAGACCGCTAATTCATTCAACAGCATGCAGGCTTAGAACTCTACAAAAAAGACACAAAGCAGGACCATCCCTCATCCCAGCGTTTAACAGTGCCTCAGCTGAAAGAAACACGGGTTCACATCAACCTGAACAACTGCAGGAACTCATTGACACGTTAACACTCTATTCCCCTCTCTGGGAGAGATCGGATCGAGAAGTGCCTCAAATTGAGGATTTCATGCTCTGTTTGCCCTTTCAACGCCATGAGAGTGAATTATAGATACTCTGAAACCAAATATGGAAAATAATTGTTATTGTAAGAACTGCACACCGCAGAACCTGTCTTGAATGAATACCCTTATCAAAAGCGATCGCCTTGAACTAAAGACCATCATTTTGGTGGTTGTAGTCACCTAAGCCCCAAGGTCCCATTTCTCACATTTTGGAGGTGTTGCCTAACGACCAGGTATCAGTTGCAGGAGATGGACTGATTATGATAATTCAAGGGCAGTGCCCGATGAGCTTTGGCGCCTTCAGGCGCCAAGCTCATCTGGCACTACCCTTGAATTATCATGATCAATCCATCTCCTGCTGTAGGGATCCACGGCTAAAAGGGTTAATGACAAGTGACGCTGTTCCCCATTCTTCTCGAGAGGTCGCCTGTCTTGTAAGACCACTTCACTGTTTCCTCGCTAAAAGTAAAATGGTTCTACTGTGTACTTTTGTCTTTCAACACTGCTCGAGATTTCACCTATCTCTAAGACCACTTTTGTCCTTCCCAGGCCAAAACAAGGTGGTTGTTGAAAACAGGTTCTACTGTATTACTAATTCATGATCAAGAGGCACAGATCCTCACGAGCCTCCGCTAATGCCTCTATGCCTCTTGCATTTTAGTGATGTTCGCATCATCTGGGTCCTCGAGGAATCGGTTGGAATTGTGAGAGCGTGCGGTTTTGGTACGCCTTAGCGGGTGGGGAGAATGCTCCCACACACCAGCAGCCATGCCTTAATGTATATTGGATGAAGTAGTTTGACACCCCCATAGCTAACGGATACTGTTACCTTAACCCGTATCATACTGAGGCTAAAAAAGCTTCAAATTTGTACACTGCCATATAATGCAAGCTACATTATAGTACTTACAGATAAGGATATAGACCAATGGCTTTAGTTCAAGAGGCGCCAAGCTATTCTGGCACCACCCTTGAACTATTTTAGTCAAACGTATTTCACAAAGTGTTGTATTCCGAATGATATGGCTTAACACGACTAAATTATGCATTCTTTTTACTCTTTGACTCCTGACGCCAACAACCAGAGAAACTGACTGACAAAGACAGCTCAGGGACAGTGCCTGGTCACCGTGGTGCAGGGAATTTTGAATCAGTCATTATGAGCCTGTTTACACGATCTGCATAATAACCTGGGCCGAACCCGAGTTCAACCCAGGTTGGTGCGTCTACACTGGGTCCAACCCAGGTTGGAATGGAGTAGAGTTCAACCCTGCTCCAAAGTAACAGTAAAATAATGAACTGAGAAAGGAACGTGCTTTGGAATGGCGAAACCGCATTCCACTCCATATCATCCTTGTGCGTATTTCCAAGAAAATTGGACATGGTGATGTCATCTGGCCGGAATTTCAGAAAAAACACATTTCATAGCCCTGCAGTCCACTGCAATAACCCTTACAGTGGCAGCTGCCTGCAGACTGTGTTTCTGCAAGACTCATTCTACCCCAGACACACCACAGCAAGGTAAGGATCGACCATGATAGTTCAAGGGTGATGCCAGAATAGCTTGGCGCCTATGGGCGCCAAGCTATTCTGGCATCACCCTTGAACTATCATGGTCGATCTGTGTCCGGCACTGCACTGCAGTCTTCAGAGGACAACGGCAACATTTAAGGATTTCGGTGTTGGGGTAGAATGAGTTAACTCAACACCAAAAACCCCTAGATGTCCCAGGAACAGGGATTCAAAGTGGTGTCAACAAGAGGCATGGGTCCTCATGAGCCCCTGCAACTGCGGGGGCTCATGAGGATCTATACCTCTCGCAGTTGGGTGGTGCTCAATTTTTCTCAGCACTGAACGGATTAACAGTGTACATAGATCTACAGTGAAAATGAGCTGTTCATGGTGGACGACGAGACTCAATCGGAATTTCCAGTTTTCAAACAAAGTGAGGGCCGCCATGATGCTTTGTCAGGGTGACGTGGGCAAGGCAACCCAGTTCCAAATGATACAGGTGCAAACGCATCAACCCAGTTCAACCCGGGTTGAGTTCAACTTGAGTCACAAATTTTGCAAACAGCCTCTATTTTTCAATTTGTATAACTCAATGCAAAAGGCAGGAAACCAATAGGCAAACACGGACCACAGGTAGTGCCCAATTAGCTCCAGCTTGTCTAAGGTGTTAGGCTGATCAGGGAGTACCCCTGAGCTGTCTTTCTCGACCTCTTTTCTTTGACTGATAGTCAGACGTTCTCTGTCGACCTACACAATGAATCCATTTTACTACACAATGAATCCATTTTATCTTACAATGGAACAGTCAGCTTAGATTCAAGAACACAGTATTTAGTACAAGTAGCCAATCCTTGTCTTAGCTCATTCAGCCTGAACACACCACAGCAAGACATGGATCGAGCATGATAGTTCAAGGGTGGTACCAGAATTGCTTGCCAAGCTATTCTGGCACCACCCTTGAACTATCATGCTCGATCTGTCTCTAAATTGTAATACAGTCCTTCAGAGGGCAACTTCGAAATTTGGGGATTTTTGGTCCTGGGGTAAAATATGTTACAAAATGTTCACCATTTGGCCCACAGAAATAAAACCTCTGCAGAAAATGACCTGCCCAACAATCAACAACGCCCAAAAAAATGTCCATGAACCAGTGGAATAATAATAATTCTCATAGATCTGTACGGTTTAACTCTGTGAATTAGTCCCGTGATAAAGGGCGGAATTCCACTGCTCTTCTCGAGAACCTGTTTGTGCCACCACCCCTATGACTGAGCATGAGAGACCGCCTGCCATCAAAGACCATCATTTTGGTGGCTTCAGCCACTTCAACGACAGTCTTTAAGTGTGTTTAACCCCTTTGCTGCCAGTGATCATGAATTTCACAGGCAGGGGCCGACATTCTCGAGTAGAGTGTAAATGAGACAAAATTAGGCAGGCACAAAGAACACAGGACTGACAAGAGGCATGAACCTTATGAGGATTCATGTCTCTTGAAGCCGGGTAGCTTTTGTCTTGGCAGTTAAAGGGTTAACGGCAGCCGACACCTTTTTCCACTTCGAGACTTCTCTTGAGAGACCACCTGTCTTTTAACCTTCACTGGATCATGCTTTGGACTACACACAAACTATGATGTGGGTTCTACAGGATCCATATTTGTCAAAGAGCGATTTAACTGGTTATCCCTGTCCCTATGTGGGTCCTACAGGATCCATATTTTTCAAAGAGCGATTTAACTGGTTATCCCTGTCCCTATGATGTGGGTCCTACAGGATCCATATTTTTCAAAGAGCGATTTAACTAGTTATCCCTGCCACGATGGCGGGGATCCTACAGGACGCATATTTTTCAAAGAGCAATTCAACTGGTTATCCCTGTCCCGATGGCGTGTTTCCTACAGGATGCATATTTTTCAAAGAGCGATTTAACTGGTTATTCCTGTCCCGATGATGTGGGTCCTACTCCTACAGGCTCCATATTTTTCAAAGAGCGATTCAACTGGTTATCCCTGTCCCGATGGCGTGGGTCCTACAAGACCCATAGTTTTCAAAGAGCGATTTAACTGGTTATTCCTGTCCCGATGATGTGGGTCCTACAGGACCCATATTTTTCAAAGAGCGATTTAACTGGTTATCCCCGTCCCGATGGCGTGGGTCCCTAGGACCCATAATGTGATTTAACTGGTTATCCCTGTATGATGTGGGTCCTACAGGACCCATATTTTTCAAAGAGTGATTGAACTGGTTATCCCTGTCCTGATGATGTGGGTCCTACAGAAGCCATACTTTTTACACTATATTTAGTACACATCGATGGAAGCATCCTTGTACTTATAGTCATCCTGGCAGAGAGAAACGGTCTAAAACTTCTCTGTTTCACCCAGAAACTACGGCTGAAAGTTCACCATTTCCAAGAAACTGAACTGAAATTGGTCGATTTTGAATAGACTTTGACAGACACCCTTCAAAATTAAAACAAAAAAACAAAGAAACAAAGGAAAATTTGGGTGAGATGCAATTCTCTCATCTTTGACTATTCACAAACTGAGGACCAGCATCATCCGGACAGGAATATAATAATAATAATACATAGTTCTTGTATAGCACTGTTCTCCAGGAAAACACTGGACTCACTGCGCATGCACAACAGCACACCCTCTTTCTCAGACACACACACGATTTTATACACTACTTTAAACCACCCCATCTCTTCCCAACACTTTACATTCACTTCCTCTAGGATCAGAATAAAAGTCTTGTCAACAGTTAGCTAAAGATGAGCTAAGTGTTAAATGCCCGACAGAAAAGAAAAGTCTTTAAGTAAGCTTTGAACTGTGACAATGTGGGCAGATTCGGCATTTCAGTTGCCAGCGAGTTCCACACACTTGGGGCTAAAAAGGTGAAAGAACGCTCCCCGACAGTTTTCATGTTAACTCATTCTACCCCAACACCGAAATCCCCAAATTTTGCCATTGTCCTCTGAAGACTGCTTTGCAGTGCAGGACACAGATCGACCATGATATTTCAAGGGTGATGCCAGAATAGCTTGGCGCCCATAGGCGCCAAGCTATGCTGGCATCACCCTTGAACTATCATGGTCGATCCATATCTTGCTGTGGTGTGTCTGGGGTAGAATGAGTTAAGCTTCAGGATTTTTTTAAGTTTTACACCTTACTCACTCTTTAAATAGTATCAGTCCTGCTCGACCCACACCATCGTTTGTGTGTAGGAAAAATCCACACATTGTTCATTTATTTTTTCATCAATTATCAAAATACTTAGGCAAAATGTAGTCTTTTATGAGCTTGGGGGATTTTTAAAATTTCACTGAAATATTCCTGGTTGTTAACAAAATATTTGCAATTAAACACCCTTCTGGGTCCTTCAGGACCCAGGAAGCACGGTGAAGGTTAAGGCCACTTTTTTTCTTGCCAAAAAACGTGGTTGCTCACAACCTGGTCCTACTGCATACTTTCCATGAAACCAGGGCTCCAGGTTCCAGCTTCAGCCACACAGTCTCAAAAGTAAAGACAACGCATGCAGCCACAGTCTGCAGGCAACATCATCAAAGCTGAAGCCTTCCTTAGTAATTTAGCTCTGTGTTCACTCACTGCTGATATCAAAAGTCGCTCAATACCTTGGCTGTTTCTCGATGGCTACCACTGTGCTGGACGGATGCAGTTTGGGAATTGTTCTGACAACCATACCCTGTGAGCAAAGGTCCTTGGGCCTACGACGGCTGCAGAGGGCCCAAGCACGGCTGCGCCTGGGCTCACTGCAGCCATCGTGGGCCCAGAGACGCTTTGCTACTGGGGTACAGAAGAACTTGTTTTGAGCGACCATCCTTAACTCTTTGTGCCTACTAATTAACATCGCTGAATTACATCCAGATCCTCCATCACTAAGTAACATTTTCTGTTAACCCTCTTAACCCCATGGCCGCATTTCCAAACATGTGGAGGCATCGTCTAACGACTATATTTACCAGTTGTAGGAGACGGATTGATCATGATAATTCAAGGGTAGTGCCAGATGAGCTTGGCGCCTGAAGGCGCCAAGCTCATCTGGCACTACCCTTGAATTATCATGATCAATCTCCGTCTCCTGCCACTTGGTCCCGGGGCTAAATGGGTTGAGAGTTATTACCTGAATCCTGTGCGCTTGCCAAGGACCATAAACTACACAGTCAACCCTAAAAACAGCCAAGCACACCCAGTGCATGCCAACCTTGGCTGGACGGATCTCACTGTTCATAGTGTGCTACAGGAATATGTCTTGTGGTGGGGCGAGAAAATTTTATGAGATTGAGAGAGACCACCTATCATTAAAGCTATCGCTGTCACCACCTAAATGATGGTCTTTAATGACAGGTGACACTTTCTGCCCTTCAAGACTGCTATTGAGAGAGAACTTGTCTGTTAAAACCACCTTTTTCTCTGAAAAAAAGATGGCTGCTCCAACTGGTTCAACGATATGTGTTTGGCATACCTAGCCAGAGACAGATGAGCCATGAAATAACGTTCTAATTAACATTCTAATTTACATACTAATGTGGTGCATGCTCAAGTGGGTTTAACCCATTACACCCTGAAGCTGATTTATTAAAAATTTGCCTATTAAAAACAGTATTATTATCCTATGAAGGCTACATTACAGATTACGAGAGAGCAATCATTTCAGGTCAAGGGTGGTGGCAGAATAGCTTGGCGCATACGGCGCCAAGCTTTTCTGGTACCACCCTTAAACTATAATAGTCAAATTCATTTCAAGTGATAGCACATGAGACGCCAAGCTATTCAGGCACCATCCTTGAACTATCATTGTCAAACTCAGTTCAAGGGATCTTGTATGGGGACGAAACACAGTCCCTACTATGGTAATGCCATATCACAGGTAGCAGTGCATGACTGATTTATGGGCTGAACCTACCACGCAGTACCAGTCACGCCTGATTGTCCAGCTTTATCGTTCACTTGTGTATTGATTATTGATACAGAGCGGAATCTGACACTCAGGTGCTTTGGGCATCGTTGTAAATGAATGTGACCTTTTTTTTTAAACCCTTGTAATACTGAGGCTAAAATGCTTTAAATTTGTACACTGCCAGCTGCAAGCTACATTATAGTACACTTACAGATAAGGATAGAGACCAATGGCTTTAGTTCAAGAGGGGGTAGGGGGGGGGGGGGTGCCAGAATACTTTGGCACCTAGAGGCGCCAAGCTATTCTGGCACTACCCTTGAACTGTTTTAGTCAAACGTATTTCGCACATTGGTGTATTCTGAATGATAAGGGTTAATGTATACATGTGCCATACATATGGGACAAACCTAACCTGTCACGTGAACTGATGTATGATTTTTTTACCTGACGGCCCTAGGCCATAAGGTCCAAAATCACAGACCAGTGCACAGCTGAACAGTCTATTACACAACAGTACAGGTCTGCTCAAGCTGTAAGCTGACCTCTCAGCTCTGCTGTTTTTACTGCATTGCTGCTGATCAGCAGAATGAAATGGACGAACAGTTTTCTTTTCAAAACCCTTCAAAGCCAACCGTCCCTCTGCACTGAGCAAGACATTTGCATGTGGTCACAAAATAGCTCAAAGCTGCTGGGAACATGACAGGCAGGTGTGAATACTGAGGCTGCGGATTCCCTCAAACTAGCGCGCTCTTTAGCGTGCCAGGTGAGAAAGCGCAGTGGGCCATGGGCAAAACTGTGGACGATCGGCAGCGCGAGCAGGAAAACTTGACAGAAACTTAAACTATTTCCGTGAAATCACCCAATATTAGTACTACTTAAATGAATAAAATACATCTGCTGTTTTTATAACAAAGCTGGATAATCATACTAGATATCATTTTGCTGCATATTGTATGTAATCCATAACAAATCAGTATCCGCTAAACGTAAAAGCTAGTCTAGTTTCCTATTATTCATGGCTCACCTAGTCTAGTCTCGGTTCAAACAACGTTGTGTTATCCAACGAGCGTTCTCACGCTATTCGGACACTAGCAAGAAGTCTATTAGTGCAAACTGACCAAGTATGCTGGTTACTGACCGTGATAATTCAAGGGTAGTGCCAGGTTAGCTTGGCGCCATCATTATCATGGTCGATCTATCTCCTCCAAGCAAAGTTGAAAATTTATATATTTTACCTAACCCAAGACTAGGTATCAGGCTGGACTTGAACAGAATTTTACATGGTACTTTCCTCAGGTGGACAAGTCGTTAAGCATTTTTGATTCCAACAGCAATCTAGTTGTATGATAATGGGCTAGGATTAGAAAATGGAATAAAAAATTAAAACTGGAGAGAGGGCAGTCATTTCAGGGAGTTTGGGTGGGGGGGGGGGGGGGGGGGGAGAGGAGGGGTTGTGGGGTGGGTGGGGGGGGGGGGGGGAAGGGGGGGGGGGGGAGAGGAGGGGTTGTGGGGTGGGGGGGGGTGAAGGGGTGGGGGGGGGGGGGGAAGGGATTAATGGGAGGTTAGGCTAATGAACATTTAGCAGTGGGAGTGTGAATGTGGAAAGGGAGGAGAGCATGACCACTGTAACCCTTTGACTGTCATTAGTGCTTTTTGTCATGATGAAAAGCGCTACCGACAGCCAAAGAGTTTAAAAACTTTCTGCATAGGTGTGGATGGCAAGGCAGGGGACAGGAGCAGAGCAGGGCAGGGGATGTTGGGGGAGGGACAGGGTGATGGTAGCCTACAGGACGGGGCAGGTGGGGGGGCGGGACCTCCTGGAACTCACCGAGAGAAACTTTTTAATTTTGGCAGCGAGAATCTCATCCTTCTTCCATTGCTCGGTGCTGTTGTACTGACCCGGACGGTTATAGTCCGTCTTTTGGATGGAAATGGCTTGAGGACAAAAAACAACCACACTACACAACCCTTGCTCATCAAACAGACACTTGCAATAACTGAATAAGACTCACGGCGCTAGCACTCACTGTGAGCTGGTCTGTGACTTTAAACATTCACCCATTTAACCCTGGTGCACTACAGCAGGAGATGGACTCACCATGATAATTCAAGGGGAGTGCCAGATTAACTTGGCGCCAAGCTAATCTGGCACTACCCTTGAATTTTCAATTATCATGGTCGATCTATCTCCTCCAAAATTAAAAAATGCGGCTGTGGGGTTAGATGGGTTCAAACTGACCTTACAGTTAGGCCGTAATGTTCAAAATCACAGATCACTCACCAGTACACTAATGATAACCCATAGTACAGGCAATCACCAACATTTTTGTACAGTAGCCGCATGAACAGGGAGGGGGGTGGGGGGGGGGGGGGGTTAACCCTTTGGCAGTGGTAGCGCTTTTGTCAAGGTGATTCCTGTAGGAATCACCTTAACAAAAAGTGCTACCGACAGCCAAAGGGTTAAGAAGTGAGTCCAGAATACAGTCTTGCTCAGGCCTGAAATCAGAATTCTTATCCTCCTGTGACTAAATCTGCAGACACTAAATGTACCCTGATCTGTGATTTATGGACCTCTCGGCTCTAGGTCATAAGGTTCAAATTCACAGACCCGTGCAGAAATGGTCACAATGTGGCCAGTATCAATTACCATTATCAATCTATAACCTAAACAATAAAAAAGGGGGGAATGTTTACTTCCCTAAGTTGAAAAAACAGCACTACCAGCACCAGTAGACAGATCCCTCTCGTCACTGCGTAACAGTCAACAACACTACCAGTCTTGAGCTGTCATGGTCATTTGTCAGGACCATAACGCTTGGTTGTAGGTTAGTTGAACAGACATTCGCAAATCAAAAATAGGTCAAAGCTGCAAGTCTTTCGACGAAAACGGTGTACTAAAAGCCCAGACAAACGTGCTGGGGGGCTTTTATCCCATTTAGCCCCACAACCCTACAGCAGGAGATGGATGGACCGTGATAATTCAAGGGTAGTGTCAGATTAGCTTGGCGCCTTCAGGCGCCAAGCTAATCTGGCACTACCCTTGAATTATCACGGTCCATCCATCTCCTGCAACGGGCAAAGTTTGGGGAATGGGGACTTGGGGTTAAACCACTGTTGGCGTCTAAAGACCAGCCATCTTTGACCTACTTTTGATTTAGGGGAAATCATCTCTTGACTGGTGCATACCGTACCACGGAGTAAAAAGGTGTGGAGTTGGCTACGAACAAGTGTTTCAAAAGGCACCGACACCCAGGGAGGAAAGTGCGCATTCAGCCACTGGTACTGCCAACAGTGTAAACAGTACCGGTGGCTGCAGGCACAAGGGGGTTAATCATAACACATTATACATAAGTGTGTGACATCTTCTTCCCATCACCTGAGCTCAGATCCACGAAAAGAAAAATGCTATATACACCTGTAACCTTACATAATGTTATGTAATATACACATTTGTTTGTCCAAATTACTGAAATGCTCTAAAGTGTAAGTTTTTCAAATCTTTACTACATACAGATCTCTGCCCCAGCAACGCAGTCTACATAGTGAAAGAGACAGAGAGCCCATGCTAGCCCTTTGGCTGTCAGTAGTGATTCTTGTCCAGTCGATTCCAGCAGGAGTCACCTTGACAAAAAGCACTGCTGACAACCAGAGGGTTAACTCATTTGAGACGTGCCACCTCCGGGTAGGCGGCTTAAGCCGCGTACCCGGAGGCGGCATGTCTCAAATGAGTTAACAGAGCGATCAACGCACAGACGCATCAACAGACTGATCGAAACAGACAGAACTGTGTACACGAAGAAGCACGTACCTTTTTCGCTGACGCTCTCGCTCTCCAGGTCCTGCTCCTCACAACTGGAACACTCGGGCGTGGAGCGGATCTCATCGTCAGAGCTACTGAGCGAATGCTGGCGCTGCTGTTTGCTGCGCTTGTGTTTGTGAGGCTTGGGGGGTGGGGGGCGAACACAGTCTGAGGGGTCAGAGGAGAGAGAGTCATTTCTCAACATGCTCTCCAGTTTTTTGCGATTGTTGCGCGAGGCAGAGTTCCCCCGTGCGGAATTGGGGTCCAGGTGGCGGCGGTCATGCATGCGCTGCATCTCTCGTATATCCTCAGCTGCGGGCTGCGTGTCACTGGCGTGCTCGATCAGAATGCGGTGCGAGTGGCGGCCGCCATCTCCAACCACGCTCAAGCTCTCACGGTACCTGTCGCTGTGCTCGCTACCCGGCGACCGGCGGTCCTTAAGACTGGCGCTGCTGCCTCCTCCCCCCAACCCCCCACCGGCACTACCCCCACTGCCGGCCGTGCGGTCTACGTTGCGATGTCGACTGCTCCCCCGTCTCTCTACATGCACGTCCGTCACATCATGAGCATCAGTCAGGTGCTCCCGCGAGCTCCGGTAATCCTTGTCTCCGCGGTAATCCTTCTCACTGTAATCTCCACGGTAATCCTTGTCCGCATAGTCACGGCGACCGTTGGCCGGCGACTGTCGGTTGCTGCGTCGTTCTCGCGACCACCGCCCGTCGTGGTCTCGCTCATCCCCGTGTGCCGGCTCTCTGCCATCCCTGTCACAGAATTTCTCATGTAGATTGTTACACAACAACTATGACATCTGAACATTCAAATATTCACATAGTTCGATAAATATCAACTTTTCACTCATGCAGAACATGCGTGTTGCATGGCTGAAAGCTGGCGATTGTGAAACCTGGAAAATACAAACCTGCCCGTTTGTATTTTGACAATTGCCAACAAGCTGCTATGTCCAAATGCCAGTTTGGTGCCAAATTGGTTTTTCTCAGTATTCAAGTGAGTTTACCACTTAACCCATTTAGCCCCAGGACCCTGCAGCAGGAGATGGATTGATCATGATAATTCAAGGGTTGTGCCTGATAAACTTGGCGCCTGAATCTGGCACTACCCGTGAAGTATCATGATCAATCCATCTCCTACAACTGGTACATAGTCGTTAGACGATGCCTCCAAAAGTTTGGAAATGCGGCCATGGGGTCAAGAGGGTTAACCTACGTTCTAGATAAGAAAATGTAAATTTATAACTTTGCTACTTAGTGAGAGAAGGGTTTGATTATACGTACAGAAGATTCTTAAAGTTTTTGGTGAACGGACTGCATGCCCTTACCTGTGTCTGTCTCGCGTTTCTCTTGGCTCCTTTCCCTCCAGCTGACCCGACCTTTGACCCAAACTGGGGTCGGCTGCAGGGTCGCGTGACCTACTAGATGCATGGCGTTCACGATCTCCCCTCTCGGGACGGTCTCTGTCTCTCTCGCCGCGCTCTCTGTCTCTCTCCCTATCGCTGCGGTCCCTGTCGGACCGATCACCTGGGTCACGCTCGCTGCGGTGACGGGCGTCGGGTTGGTGGGAGGATGAAGAGGAGGGGGGTTGCTGCATAGACGTGTAGCGCTTGTCTGTCTCACTCAGTCGGCTCTCACTGTGGAAGCGGTGCTTAGCCGACGTGCGCTCCCGGCCACGACCCCTCTCCTGACCTTGAGCCTGATTTTGAACACCCTCCCCAGGGACCTGTGCCTCTGACCCCGCCTGGCCTCCAGAGGCGGGTGGGGCGGAGCCTTCCAGCCCCGGGCGTGGGGACACAGCGTCTGACATGGAGTACTGCCGTTTGAGTTCCCGGCCCTGAAGACTGGAAGCACGAGTGAAGGACCTCTGACGCTCATAGTTCTCTTTCTCGCTACCGCTGGCGCCCTCGCTGCTGCCACCCATCTTGGCTTTCTTCTCGTTGGGCGGGCTGACATCCAGGCGGCTACCTGGAGGTCGCGGTCCACCTGGAGCGTCCAGGGCGTCGAGAGCCACCGGCCGCGCCATACCACCGTGATACCATGCCCCCGTCTTGGCCAGCAGCTCTTGTTTCTTTCTACACAGGTTGCACGCCCACACCACCTGAAATACCACAAATAATGAACAAAATGCATCAGTCAAACATTATCACTTCCTCCTTCAATCTCAACTGCACAGGTGAAAGTTGGCGATGGCGAAAATGCAGAGAGGCAGGCACTTTCCAAACACTGCTGATTTTCCCCTGTAAGCCACATAAAATTTCCGTTGATGCTACAGAAGAAACTGCTTTGAGCAGCCACCTGTCATTAAAGACCATCAATTAGGTGGCTGTATCTGTGACTGTGGCTGCAGCCACCTAGCTAAAAGATGGTCTTTAACCCTTTTCATCCTGATATGCCTGTTGCTTGAAATAAATTTGACTATGATAGTTCAAGGATGCTGCCAGAATAGCTTGGCGCCTGCGGCGCCAAGCTATTCTGGCACCACCCTTTAACTAAAACGGTGGATCGATCTATTACTCTGTCATGTAGCCTTCATAGGACAATAAGCCAACTTGTGAAAAATCAGACTCAGGATGCATAGGGTTAATGACAGGTGACACTCTTTGCCCTTCAACTTCAAGATTTCTCTTGAGAGAAAACCTGTCTGAGCGCCAGACCACTTTCTCTTACAAAAGAAGCAGCTGTTCAAAACAGGTTCTCCTGTGCAGAAAGTTAGGATGTATGCATCATCGCCTGTCCATCTTCCTACTTTCAACAATGCCTCTACAAGCCACAAAGATTCTCATGAGCCTCTGCAGTCACAGGACATAGAAAGCTAAGTATCACGCTGGCCAAGGCCAACACAGCAGAACAAGAGATGCACACACACACAGAGATGAGAGAATCTGGATTCAGTTTGGTTAACCCATTACATCCTTAGGCTGATTTTTTTTAATTTGCTTTTGACCTATGTAGGCTACATTACAGAATAAGAAATAGATCAACTTTTTTAGTTCAAGGGTCGCGCCAAGCTATTCTGGCACCACCCTTGAACTGTCAGTCAAATTGATTTCAAGAAATGGGTGCATCAGAATGATAGGGGTTAAAGATCTGCATATTTAGCCATGTTTAGTAAACAAAAGTAAAATCTTTTCTTCCTTTTTCACCATCATATTACTTTCAATTCAAGGCGTTAATGAGTAATTGGGATTTAACCTGAGCAGACTACAGGGTCAGTTCAAAGAAACATCAACCCTTTGGTTGTTGGCAGCAGTTTCCATCACGTCCTGCTGGAGACATCGCAACAAAAACCGCAGCCACCAGGACCACACACAACACCAGCGGCTGCGCGCACAAGCCGTTAAACAAGACAGATTAACTCTTAAACTCCCAGAACTAAATGACTTCCATTCTGTTGAATGGAAGTCACTTAGCTCTGGGAGCTTAAGAGTTAAAGGATAACAAATTGCGTACGATTATGAGTGCACACAGCACGTTAAACGCTGAACTGCCCGTGTGAGTATCAGTGCAAGCGTCAACAGCTGTTGACTTCCCACACGCACTATTGGGTGTGCATAACAGTGGACAAGGTCGAGGTCACACCTGACGCACGTTTTTCCAACCCAACTGTTCTTAACCCCATTGTCCCGACAGCCACCAGTATTGTTTATGTAACCGGTAGCTGCATGGGACATGGGGGTTAAGTGATGAATATCACTGAGCACAGCAGATGGACTGACAGAGACTCAAAAGTACAGGGGACCCAGAGTCAAAATAGTCAAAGCTGATTGCCAGGCGGAAATGGCGATGGATAGGACACACCCTGCGGACCCCCCCCCCCCCCCCCTCAGGACATCACCCGGCAGGCTTTGCAGTGGAACCCCCAGGGAAAGAGATGGGTCGGTCGCCCTAAGACCACCTGAAGACGATCCTGTGAAGAGGAGATGAAGAGCTGCAACCTGTCCTGGGGTGAACTGAAAGTGAAAAAGGCTGCCCAGAATCGAGTGCGCTGGAGGACTGTTGCAGAGGCCCTAGTTCCACGAGGAATCCAAGGAATTAAGCAAGCAAGTAAGCAAGAGTCAAAATAACATAAGGACTAATTATGTAGTCTAACACAAAGGAATCAGTCAGCAGAAGGAATTTTTGTAATGTGAGCACTATTGAGGAAAAATTTGTGACATCATTTCTGTTTTTGTCTTTTAACCCTTTTCATCCTGGATACACTATTGCTTGACGTAAATTATACTACAGGGCTCAGGAAGCTGACCTCATCACACTAGTCATGGCGGCCATCTTGAGAGGATATGCCACTCACTCATAGGGAAATCGCTGTCAGGACAATGTAAGGAAAGTCCTGACGTGCTATAGGCAATAACAACAAGTCTTGCCATCACTGTAGGAAATGGCTAACCAGAATCTGTTTTTGTTAAAGAAGAAGAAACGTGAAGAAAAAATGTGTTGAAACACTACTTCGCTACTATCTGAAGTCTATCGTATCCTCTCAAGATGGCGGCTGCCACGCCGACGCTCCTAGGCAATGCGGGGAACTTCCCGAGCCCTAGTATAATTGAAGAGTAGTGCCAGAATAGCTTGGCGCCAGAGGCACCAAGCTATTCAGGCAACACCCTTGAACTTAAATGGTTGATCTATCTCCTAATCTGCAATGTAGCCTTCATTGGACAATAAGCAAATTTGAAAAAAAAAAAAAATAATAAAATCAGAGGCAGAATGTAATGGGTCAACACTAATTGTATTACAGAAAATTTGTCACAAATCAACCTCATCACAGACTTTGGCATAACTCTGCCATTACATGGCAAAAGCCAGTATTTCCAGTATTTTGAAAAAAAGTGATATTTTCATTGTGTAACACTGAAAATCTCAATTTTCTCAAATAACGCCAGAGCTTGCTCATTAAGGAGTATCGAGTTATTCCATGAGGACACCCCAACGCATTATTCTGTGTGGCCTAACAACAGATCCTCTTCTTTTCTTTTTTTAAATCCTGCTACCTGATTCTGCTGTGTTTGCCTACAAAATTAGTCTTACATTAAATTAACCCATTTCGCCCCAACCCCCTACAGCAGGAGATGGATCAAGCATAATTCAAGGGTAGTTCTAGATAAACTTGGCACCATTAGGTGCCAAGCCAATCTGGCACTACCCTTGAATTATCATGCTCGATCCATCTCCTGCAACTGGTACACAGTCGTGAGATGACACCTCCACAATTTTGGGAAATAAGACCATGGGGCTTAATAGGACAATAAGCAAACTTGACAAAATCAGCCTCAGGATGTAATGGGTTAAGTGACTGATTAGTTTGACACCTCTCTTGTAACTGAAAATTAGTGTGGACACAGCTGAACCTGTGTTGATCAACCACCTTTTCCGCAAGAAAAAAATTGGTTGGCAAAGAGAGATACTTTTTCAAAAGATGTCTTACGCAGCTGAGGGGGAAAAAATGTTACCTGTCAATAAAGACCATCATTTAGGTGGCTACTGCCACAGTCACAGCTACAGTCACAGCTACAGCCACCTAAATGGTCTTTAAATAACAGGTGATCTTGTATTAGTGGTCACTCAAAACAGGTTCTGCTGTGTGAGACTACGATGGGGAGTAGTTGCTAAAGCTACTACCAGCTGTTGCACAAACATACCCATTAGCAAAAACATGATAACAGTGCAGTAAAAAAATTGTATCGTCATCCGTGATAATATCTGTCAAAATCTGCTCACAAATTATAAGAACACCAGTAATGTCCACTACATGTGGGACCCTGAATATCCACAAAATTCCGAAACATGTGTGCATCGCAGTGTAATACAATATTTTGTCTTGCGAAGAAAGAGTGCTATTGCACAGCAGAACCCGGTGTCAGCAATCACAGTTTCTCCGAAAAAAAAGCTGTCCTTGTAGGATGAAAAGTGTCACCTGTCATTAAAGACCATCATTTTCTGATTTAGGTGGCGACAGCCAGTCACAGCTACAGCCACAGTCACAGCTACAGCCACAGTCACAGCTACAGTCACAGCTACAGCCAGTCACAGCTACAGCCACAGTCACAGCTACAGCCACAGTCACAGCTACAGTCACAGCTACAGCCACAGTCACAGCTACAGCCACAGTCACAGCTACAGCCAGTCACAGCTACAGCCACAGTCACAGCTACAGTCACAGCTACAGCCACAGTCACAGCTACAGCCACAGCTACAGCCACAGTCACAGCTACAGCCACAGCTACAGCCACAGTCACAGCTACAGCCACAGTCACAGCCACAGCCACAGTCACAGCTACAGCCACAGTCACAGCCACAGTCACAGCTACAGCCACAGTCACATCTACAGCCACAGTCACAGCTACAGCCACCCAAATGATGGTCTTTAATGACGGGTTAACCCATTCAGCCATGACGCACTAGAGCAGGAGATGGGTCGACCATGATAATTCAAGGGTAGTGCCAGATTAGCTTGGCGCCTGTCGGTGCCAAGCAAATCTGGCACTGCCCTTGAATTATCATGATTGATCCAACTCCTGCAAATGGTGCATAGTGATTAGATGACGCCTCCAAAATTTGGGAAATACGGCCGTTGGGCTGAATAAGTTAATATATCTGAAACGTGGTCGCTCGAGACAGGCCCCGCTGTTTTAGAGTTTGCACCAACAAACACATGAGGCATGCTTTTGTCTTCCAACCATATGATCAGAACTGCCCCCTTCATAACACCACCTCCTCCCCCCCCCCCCCACCCCCTCCCAAATCTCAAGATGCAGGCAAAATATGAACAGCTGATACCAGCTGTATGCATCTATGCATCACACACTCTACAGTGTTCAATAGCGCAAGGTCAACTGTAACTGCCACCTGATTGAGAGGGTTGTTCAAGTGTGTGTATAACTTCAAGGGCGAGGAGAGGGGGGGGGGGGGGGGTAACAAGAGAGGTTAACCCATTTAACTCCACAACTGCATTTCCTAAATTTTAACTTGTACGTACCAGTTGCAGGATGTGGATTGACCATAATAATTCAAGGGCAGTACCAGATTAGCTTGGCGCCTAATGGCGCCAAGCTAATCTGGCACTACTCTTGAATTATCATGGTTGATCCCTCACCTGCTGTAGTGCGTTGGAGTTAAATGGATTAATGGTCACCAACTATACCGTGCGTACCACAGTTCACAGCAGCTAACATTTAATGGACATACCATTTTTTCAGTTTAATTTATTCTTAAATTATGTGTGCATACATGTTACCTCCATACCACAAAAGGGGTTGAGGGTTATTAAATCTGAATTTGCATTTAAAAAAAGCCTTATGTTTGTTTAGCCCCTGGATCAAAATTTAGAATAGCATTTAACAACAACAACAAAAACAACTTTCAATTAGTGGTGGCATTAATTTAATCAAGGTCTTCCCTCTCTCTCTTGTCCTGTTACCATTAACTTCTACCGTTGGAAAATAAAGGTTCATTGTTCATTGTTTTCTCTCTCTCTCTGGTTGAAAAATGGAGCAGTCTGCTTCACATCTAACCTCAAAACCAAATGAATGTAAACAACACAATAAATGCAAAATTCTCACCAGGAAAAAGCAAAATATTTTTCACCGCAAGTGAGGGTATTTCACATTGAATAAATGTTTACAATTTTCTGATCACTCTGAGAGGCCATTCCATCCGCAAGAGGTGCACATTCTCATGAACCCCTGTAGCTGCAGGGGCTCATGAGAATGCGTGCCTCGTGTTCACAGAGAGTGGCCACATTTACATCCATCCACTGGTAGAGGAAGCAATCTGTGACTGTATCAGCAACATTTGAATATTCATTATAAATAAAGCGGCCACAGCTGACAGAGCACGTCATGCACAAACCCATGACACTGATGACGTACATTCGCTGGAAACATGTGTGGCCTTACAATATTCATTCATAAAGAACAGAGTTGAACCTTTTGATATTTTTCACGCTGTCCCACAAAAACAACTTTGCAGTCAATGAAATAACCCTTTTCATCCCGATACACTATTGTTTGAAGTACATTTGACTAGAACAGTTCAAGGGTGGTGCCAGGATAGCTTGGCACCTGAGGCGCCAAGCTATTCTGGCACCACCCTTGAACTGAAATGGTTAATCTAATTCCTAATCTGATCTGTAATGTAGCCTTCACAGGACAATCAGCAATTTTTTTTTTAAATCAGCCTCAGGATGTATTGGGTTAACGATTCTCAGGTCGGTTTTGGGACATTTGCCTCTATGAGTCATCCTTATCAAGACGCTGCAGTGCGCACTCTAAACTGGTTTTCTCCATAACATCATGGCAGCCACAGCATTAATAGAAAGACGAATCTTATTCGAAGGTCCAAATCTACCACTGCGCCAGGAATTATTTTCGGATACAGTATGTGGGGAGTACCAAATACTCGCATGTCGCCAAAAGCGAGCTGATTTCTTGTCATGTTTCTGGAAGCCCAAATGATATATGTAAATTTCAAAATACGAGCACACAGCAGTATTCAGGCTTTTTTTCTTTTTTTTTCCGGGGATGGGGGGGGGGGGGGGGGGGGGGGGGGGCCAAAAAAAAAAAGAAAAGAAAGAAGAAAACAAGATGAGGATTTCATCCCAAAGTCTAATTGTATTGTTTGAAGCTCACATTTTTTTTTAGGAACATTCACAGTTGTTCATATTTTTAAGCTTATCCTTCTGATCCATTTCCCTCCTCTCTAAGCCAACCTCTGATCAACACATGCCGATGCACACAAATAAAGACAGACGCACGGCACTGTGTGCTCGTGTAGCGACAGGAATTCTGAAGGAGAAGAATAGCACAAGCAGCAAAATGACGTCACAATAAGCTTCATGTCATGGCATCGCTAGTCTCACGACGCCGTGTACACTGTGACGAATCTGATGTTTTACATCATGCATCCTAAAGGCACGCAGCCTCTTTCAGGGCTGACTGTTTTCCTCCACACAACCTCTTCCAGGGTTGACTGTTTGATGGGAGTATATAGCGGATCCAAAACTTGCACAAATAAATTAATTATTATTCAAAAAGTTGAAGAGCTCCACCGCTGGATTACGAACTCATCCAGTGTCTATTTCAAAGTTAGCAATATCCAAAATTCCAAGTGAATAGAATGAAAATTACAGACTCAAATGTGGGTCAACCGACTTTCTATAAGCAGCCTTCCTAAATCAAACTGTCAGAGAGAGAGAGAGAGCTTTGTGTCAATTCTTGTATAAAATGACATGTCTGGTGCTTTGCATCTGGTGCTTTGCGTCAGTTCAGCAACAATGTATATATAACACTGATGTGTCTAATGCTTTTACGTCACCGTCACTGTCTGAAGTCAAGAATTCTTTGTTTAGACATTTGTTTTCTGCAATAAATTATTTTTTACGAAAACACTGAATAGGTACAAAGCTGGTTGACCAACTCATCCAATATCTTTCTCCAAGCTAGCTATGTTCAAAATTTCAAATGAATATATAACAAAATTACAGACTGAAATGCGGGTCAACCAACTTTATATAAACGGCAATTTTTCTCCTAAATGAGTAATCCAATTAAAAAAATGACGAAAAGAACTCCAAAATAATCCTTAAAGGAAGCATTTCCTAAAGTTTCAGACCTGTATGTACACAAACACAGAAGAAACTTGTGTCTACATACACACACACAGCGTTTCCCGCCAAATGTACGTTCAACAGCATGGTTAGCATAGCTAAGCATGACATAATTTTTATCGCATTACTTCACTGTCAGAGTCTGATGTGTGCCCGCCTTTGTTCGGTAGACAAAAAAAAAAAGAAATCCAGGCCCAAAAGATGACTGCCAAGTGTGTAAAATGCACAGAAGAAGAACCCTACAGAGAAAAAAACATGCATAGAAATGAAAGTTACAACACAATTGTAACTGTCATTTCTAAGCATGTTTCTCTCTCCATTGGGTTCTTCTCAACCAGAAAACACTTTGGGCTCCCAGATTTAAGTTTGGTGATAGTCTGAATGGCTGCTAAAAGTCCTAGAACATTTGCTCCTCCCTGGGTAGCTATACATACACATGTATACATGCAGACTTTCCGTTTGACGGACAAATTTTGACATGGACGGAAAAAGAAGAAGGCTGTCCCACCAGACGGCCTTCCACTTTTCCATCCCTGTCAAAATTTGTCCGGACGGACAAATTTTGAGAAAAAAGAACTATCCCTACCATGTTGCACGAAGGACTTTAGAGCGTCTGGGACGGACTTATCTCATGTTGTCCGTCCCCATGACAGACAATATTAAATCCTAGTGAGTAGTGGAAAGAGTGCACACATGTTTACATGTATATGATTCATTGTCTGTTAAAATTTAAAGGTTTGTTTCAGTGTAACTCCGCTCCGCAAAACGATTTGAACTCACAAGATGTATCTAACAGTAAATACAGCTTATTCAGAGGTCTAAATCTCCCATGTCAAAAAAAAGTCAGATTGTCTTGCGCTATGATCATTTACCATTATATATCGAAATGACTGCTCATTCCTGCCTAGCTTCATTTAACCCATTGTGTCCCAGGTACAAAATACCCACATTTTGGAGTAGTAACGAGACAGATCAACCATATTACTTCAAGGGTGGTGCCAGAATAGCTTGGTGCCTATAGGCGCCAAGCTATCCTGGCACCACCCTTGAACTATCATGGTCCATAATTATATTGCTGCGGTGTGTCGGGATAAGTGAGTTAATAAATACGAAAAATACACTGGTGCGAACTGAGTCACCTTTGGATGACGTCAGCAATGCTCTACACACATGCACACAAATTTACAACCGCAGATCAATACGAACACCACGCTTCCATTGATATGATAATTACAGTAAAACAGTGTGTGTTCAAGTATAGATATGAATGCCAACAAGCAAATTGGTGACAGCAATACCTGTCTTGCTGAACTTCCACGCTCTCTCAGCTCTGGTATGAACATTGTACGATAGAAACTGGTCTAAAAGAGCCAATAAAGCCATTTCTATTACATCTTCACATGAGAAATGGATCGATCATGATGTTCAATGGCAGTACCAGATCTGGCAAAACCTTTGAATTTTTCAAAGCACCTAATAAAAATGATGCGGGAAATGAACCCAGACAACATCCAGACAGGTGACTGACAAGAGTATAAAATGAAACTTAAAACAAAAAGAAACAAACCTGCTTCCAATTAACAATTTTTCCTCATCAGAAATGTGTTTTAGTCTATTACACGTTTCTGATTGAACAAAAAACTTGTAAATTCAAAGCATGTTCCTTTCTTTGCTTATTATCAAATATATTATATAAGGTCACTAACCTCATTTGATTTTTCATTGGGTTTAAGTGACTTGACCTGCGTGCGACCCCCACAGCGAGCGCAGGACTTTTTGTGGCAGTAGTAGCAACTGTGTCCGACCCCATCAGCAAATTTTGTCTTGTGGCAAATGTCACACACTGCCCCTTCATCATATTGTTGACCAGTCTTGCGCGTCTCTTCGCCGAGTTTGATAACGGTCTCTTGGTAGTTAATGAACTCATCGTGCATTTGCCTGTAAAACACAAAGATAGCAAAATTAACAATGAAATGTTAACCCACTTAGCAATGACACACTTTAGCAGGAGATAGATCGACCCTGAGAATTCAAGGGTAGTGCCAGATTAGCTTGGCGCCTGATGGCACACCTTTCTGCGCATTGAGTTATTTTATTATTATAAATATGAGAAATGTGCCATATAAATACCATGTAATAATAAATAATAATAATTATTATTAGGGTTGTTAGGTCAGCGACACCTCCAAAATCTGGGGCTGGGGTTAAATGTGTTTAATGGCCCATGCTCTCTTAGCTCTAATTTAAAGTGATCATTGCATACGTGGAGTACAGAACTTTTTTTTTTTTAAATCAAATGTGTGAAAAATGTCTGATGTACTGATGTTTCAAAGCCACCAGTCCCAACACTCTATAAAAAAAAAAAAAAAAAAAAAAAAAAAGTAAATACATGACATCAGAAGATAAAAATAGCACTTAATAAATACTCAAATAAATACAAACAGACATCTTCTATAACACATCTGTGGGTCCGCACCCACCCTTCCTAACCCCTCAAATTATACACATTCTTCTCTGCAACTGGGTTATGTTCACAACATACGGACGCTCAGGTAACAGGATTGGGCGGGGTTGGGGGTGGGAGGGAGGGAGGAAGGGAGGGGAGCGGGGCAGTAGAGAGACAGGGAGCGAGATCGAGAGAGAGAGAGAGAGTGATCATGTAGTCAATGAGCTTTTGGGAAGTTTCTAAACATACTTGTCTCGAACGTGAAACTGAGAAGTCCTTCAACGGCACCCTTTGATATGGCCACGGAGCCGCTCATGCACGATCGTTTGATTTGTTCTAAAAAAGTTGAATTGACTTCTTAAGTACTTAAATGCCTGTCTAAGCAAAATACCAGATATACACCAGATTTTCCCTCATCTCGAAAAGCAACTGGGAAAAAAGCTTCGTCGAAATTGACGCCATTTTAGTGCTGATCAAGGGAGGTAACTCTTAGAAATCGGAGAAAGCCAATCAATGAAGCCGACATGAAAAGAGGGGGGGGGGGGGGTGTACCCACAAGCGTTTGATGTAAAATCTTCTTAGATGGTAATCCTAGAGATGAGAAATAATCCAAAGTAAAGGGTGCATATGACATGAAGATGGTGTCTGGGATTTGACTCAACTCAGTGACCTGTGGGTCCAAATCATGGCAGCTGTCAACCAGTACAAGTACTGATCATGAAAATTAATGTGTGTATGTGTGTGTGTGCCCGGTGTCGGTGTGTGTGTGCGTGCGTGCGAGTGTGCCGGTGTGTGTGTGTGTGTGTGTGTGTGTGTGTGTGTGTGTGTGTGTGTGTGTGTGTGTGTGTGCGTTTGTTTGTTTGTTTGTTTGTTTGTATGTTTGCTTGCTTATTTCCAAATGCGCAATGAACTGCCCGTCATCGGGACCGGCCAACGGTCGGCCGCCGCTCGGGCCGGCGCCCTGCGTGCGGCCGCCGTGCGCGCGGGCCAAAGGCGGCCGACCGGAGTCAGCCGTCTGGTCGGCACAGATGACCTCAGTAGTTTTCAAGTTGGCCCGCGGTTGATGCTTGTTCGTTTGTTTGTGTGCTGAAGCAATGCTGAAACTCTACTCACATAATTATCCAATTGAAGCCTCTTACGGTGATAGCACTTCACAATTCTTGAAACGTTTCAATGATTAAAAGTCGTGTTCTCGAGGTGCTAACGTGACCGGCCACAGCAAAATGAAGACGACGCACCTCTGGTTTCAACGCCAAAGCTCTTCTGAGCAAATGGCAAACGACTGAAATGCCCGCAGCCTCAGTCCGTCAAACGTTATGTGAAATACTGACGCGCGACAAGTGTTCTCTTCGTCATGCCAAGAGGCATAGATCCTCATGAGCCCCCGCACTCGCGGGGGCTCATGAGGATCTATGCCTCTTGCAGCCTCAGTTCGTCAAACGTTATGTGAAATACTGACGCGCGACAAGTGTTCTCTTCGTCAGAACGGTTTGCGTTAATGGCAATATTAATTACAAAGTGAAAAGCTGTCTACTGACATAATTGTTTCAGTCCCACAGCTGTAAATTCTGCTGCAGTTCAGCACGATTGAGGATAGCGACAGGTGGTCGGACGGAGACACCCTCTACCACCAAGGGGCATAGATTCCCATGAGCCCCTGCAGGGGCTCATGAGGATCTATGTCTCTAGCATGCGATTTGCAATTGTGACACTCAGTTCTCAGGCAGAGGAAGGCATTTGGGGTTTAGTCTGTGACTGTATATGAGTCACCTTCGCCAGTTGCGTAGACTGACTGAATAAGAGTAGGCGTGTTCAGACTCAGATGGAGAAAAATATATATATATATATATATATATATATATATATATATATATATATATATATATATATATATATATATATATATATATATATATATATATATATATATATATATATATATATATATATATATATATAATGACGGCATTACGCGTGGAAACAAACTGACTAACTTTATCTTGTTTCATCAACAACGATGGCAAATCAAGACTGAACATGATCAAAAAGCCTCTTTATTTATTTATTTATTTTTACAGAGTTCTTGTCAAAACAAACATCCTGTAATTCGGACGCACTAAATATTTCGCCACCACGGTCAAAGACCCAAGACTATATCAGGGGCGGACCAATTACCTTGAAGGGGGGTGGGGGGTGGGGGGTCCAAGTTGTTGTTTGGGACCTTCAACCTGATACAACAAGTCTCCCCGACGCTAGACCTTGCTTCCAGGGGCCGAAAAAACAACGGGGGTGGGGGGGGGGATAGGCCGGGGGGGGGGGGGGGAGGGGGGGGGGGCAGGGGTGCTTGAGTGAAAAGTCGCCAAAATATTAAACATGAGGGAAGGGGATGGGGGTCCAAACACCCAAAAAGGGACTTAATAATAGCATTTAAATATTTTTGTTTGTTTGTTGTTGTTGTTTTGTGTTTTTTTTGGGGGTGGGGTGGGGGGTAGGGGGGCGGAACCCTACCCCCCCCCCCCCATCCCCACCCCAGATCCGGCCCTGCCACTACGATGATAAAACAAGCTCATGCGACAGCAGCCATAGCTGTCCTGATATCATTCCTACACCTTACATCTCCAAGAGACATAGATTCACACATATGTCCTCCAGAAGCAGGGACATACATTTGAATCTGTGTCTAGGTCGGCCTCAATACTTGTTATCAGTGAGGTTACGTTTACAACCAACGACTCCCAACAACAAACGCCGCCAAGAGCCAAGTCACGCCGAGAGCCAAGTCACGCCGAGAGCCAAGTCACGCCGAGAGCCAAGTCACGCCCAAGTCACGCCAAGAGCCAAGTCACGCCGAGACTGAGCCAAGTCACGCCGAGAGCCAAGTCACGCCAAAAGCCAAGTCACGCCGAGAGCCAAGTCATGCCGAGAGCCAAGTCACGGCGAGAGCCAAGTCACGCCGAGAGCCGAGAGCCAAGTCATGCCGAGAGCCAAGTCACGCCGAGAGCAAAGTCACGCCGAGAGCCAAGTCACGGCGGATAACCTGCGTGTTCCATATTCAATAGACACGTCAAACATCTCCAAGCGACACAGATCCTCATGAGCCCGGAGGGCACATGAGGATCTATGCCTCTTGGAGATGTTTGACGTGTTCTCAATGCTTATGGATCAAGCTGGGTATCAACCGCGATTCAACACTATCAAGGGTGAGTTTTTATGCTCCTCTAAGCGGAAGTGTGTGTGTGTGGGGGGGGGGGGGGAGAGATGGAGAGGCGGTTCCAAAGTCTATTGCATATTACAGTTTTTTTGGTAGGGGCGGTGGGGGGAGGGGGGGGGAGGGGGGGGGAAGGAGGGGGGAAGGAGGGGGGGACGGAGGGGTGGGCGGTGAGAGGCTAGCTGTCTATCCGGAAACCATCGAACCCCCTCCTCTCTCCTGTTTTGCCCCGGAACCAGAATGATCTGGCACACTACTGTCAAACTATTACGACCGGTTCATTTCGCACAGCTGGTACGCAGACGATTTTGAATTTTTATAGACGCCTCCAAATGTTTTGCACTTTAATGGGTGTGACCGAATTAATTCTAAATTAATGAGGTCAAAGACACATTGACTCAGTTAACAACGAAAAATCCATATTTCGACGGACACAAGCTAACATTTTGCAGCCTGTGGCAGACGTAGAGTCAGTATGCCGTTGAAAGCATCTATGGATAAAGCACTAATTAACACATTCTGCCCCACTGAGGACCGAAATCCACAAATTTTGAAGTCTCCCTCTGAAGGAGTGTCAGTATTACAATTCTAGAGACATAGTGAGCATGATAGTTCAAGGGTGGTGCCAGAATAGCTTGGCGCCATATTCTGGCACCATCCTTGAACTATCATGCCCGATCCGTGTCTTGCTGTGGTTTGTCCGGACTGAATGAGTTAAAAATGAAGCATCTTACTTCTGTCACCCTTGCTCTAAAGAGGTCATGTCAATTGTAAATTTCAACCATCAAATGCAGCAGCAACCAACCAACAAAAAACAAACAAAAAAAAATTAAAATCAATTATAATAGGAAGGTTACAAAGTAAAGTAGATAATAGCACTGTCAGGGGAGAGAAGTGTGCATGATCGACCAGTGATCATATATCTACTGTGGCCAAAGCACAAAAAAAAAAAAAAAAAAAAAGAGATAGGAAAGAGAGGGGGCGCTAAAAAAGTGACTGAAAGCAATGCATATGGAAGCCCCCCCCCCACCCCCCCACCCCCCCCCCCCGAAGGGGGGCGTATCACATATCCCACTGTTCCAGCCACTCAGTGCATAATATAATATAATAATAATAATAATAATAATAATAATAATAATAATAATAATAATAATAATAATAATAATAATAAATGAAAAGGAATCCGAGGCTTGTAGCTTATGAAATCACCCATTTTCTGGGTCGGTCCTGTCAATCAAAAAAAAAAAAAAAAGGGAAATAATGATACGGCCAACCCAGCATGCAAAGGTCCTCGGGCCGACGTCGGCCGCAGTGAGCCCGCCCACTGCGGCCGACGTCAGGCCCGAGATACTTTAGCTGACTGTGAACGTGGCATTCAATAGGTCGCAGGGGACAATTAGCCATGCGTACTTGTTCTGGAACCGCCGAAGCATGCGTAACAGATCGTTTACGTTTACGCCGGACGACTCCCAACAACGAACAAGCGAGGTCACGGCGAATAACCAGTGTGTATAGAAGCACAGACAACATTCCAAACAATCTCCAAGAGGCATAGATCCTCATGAGCCCTTCGGGCTCATGAGGATCTATGCCTCTTGGAGACCGGTTTGGAGTGTTGTCTAAATGGCAGATTGAAGTTGGTTGTCTGCCGTGGCCTTCGCTGTCGTTCATAGTTGAGAGTTGTTCGTTGCAAACGCAACCTCACTGCTAGCCCAGACCTGCGCGAACATCCCACAAGTACACCCAGTAAACGCAAAGTGATATCATGAGGAAATTTAACAACGCATGGTGTCGTGGAAGACAAAGCGAAGATTTCCCCACCTAGCCGGCATTACTAGCGAATACTTGTTTTTCTATAATTCCGTAATGACTAGATGCGTTTACTATGGACTCAGTTTAACTGAATATAATTTTTTTTTTTAAGTTTTAGAAAACAGCGAAACAATCTGTATATTTTGGCATTCTGGCCAGTCGTTGGCGGGATGCAACTTCGCCACGTGATTTTCCGTTGGGCAGACCCTTTGAGTCTGCGATGGAGATCAGTTCAATACTGACGTGAGAGTTCGGCCTGTCGGGCCAAGAAGTCAAAGGGTTTGCAAAGTCGGTCAATGCAAATGTCGCGTTGTCGTCCGACTTTTTAAATAAAAGGTCATACCGATAATTGTGTCTGGCACTGCACTGGACCCCCCACCTCCCCTTCCTCCACCCCATCCCTTCTTTAAAGGCATTTGAATTTAGTATTCTGTATCTCGCCTCGCGCTGGGACCATATGGCGTTGAGGCGCGTCCCCTGGGTGGTGGATAGGGGGTCCCTCGTGAGAGGGGTGCACCGAATGAAATAAGG
This sequence comes from Semisulcospira habei, assembly GCA_036245525.1. NCBI lineage: Eukaryota > Metazoa > Mollusca > Gastropoda > Semisulcospiridae > Semisulcospira > Semisulcospira habei. The sequence continues at coordinate 138,144,547 of BTPG01000001.1, forward strand.
TGCCGTGAACCAACATGGCCTAAGGGAAGGCGACCCGGACAGAAAACCCCTGGTCCTCCTAGTAAGGGGGTTGGGCGTGGGGGTAGCTTCATCATCATCATCATCAGTCCCTTGCCCGAACTGGGCGTTGGGGGGACTGAAAGGCAGCAGCAACAGACAGTGCTCTCCACTGAGTTCTATTTTGGGCGGTGGCAAGCAAGTCTGGCATCTCGAGTTCGGTCCATTCTTTTATGTTTGCGACCCAACTCTTTCTCTGACGACCTCGCCGACGACTTCCTTCGAGAGTGCCTTGGAGGATAGTCTTGGACAAGGTGTTGTGTCGGGTCACGTGGCCAAACCAAGCAAGCTTGCGCCGTTTCACAGTTGCCAGAAGGGGTTCATGTGGGCCCACCAGGGAAGTGACGATGCTCCGTACATATTCGTTGGTCTTGTGCTCGCGGTACGAGATGCGGAGCAACTTCCTCAGGCACTTGTTCTCAAAGGCCTGGATTTTCTTTTCTGAGTCTGCAAGCAGTGTCCAAGTCTCACAGCCGTAGAGTAGAATAGACACTGTAAAGCCTGTACTTGATGGTGAAGCTGATGGAGTTACTTCGCCATATCCTGTCCAGCTTGGCCATTGCGGATGTTGCTGTACCTATCCTGATACGGATCTCTGCTATGCAACTACCGTCTTTGGACAGGGTGGCTCCCAAGTACTTGAAGCTATTGACCTCTTCTAGCTTCTGGCCATTCATGTGAATATTGCTGCTGCTGTCGCTTGTGGTGTTGATCATCACTTTGCTTTTATCCGTACTGATCTCCATGCCATAAGACCCTGCGCTACTTGAAAGTTTGTCTGTCAGGTTTTGGAGCTCACTATTGCTGCCTGCCATGAGGTCAATGTCGTCTGCGAATCGAAGATTGCACAGGGATCTGCCACCAATAGAGATTGAAGTATGGTGGTCGTGGAGGGTTTCCTGCATGATCTTCTCCAGGAATATGTTGAAAAGGACAGGAGAGAGCAGGCATACTTGACGGACACCGATCGTCGTCCTAAAGAACTCGCCTGACTGATTGTTAAGTAGAACCGCGCTGCAGGCGTTCTTGTAAAGCGCTTCTATCATTTGGATCAGTCCCTCCTCTATGTTGAACGATCTCATGACTTGCCAGAGTCCGTCGTGCCAGACGCGATCAAATGCTTTCCTGAAATCAATGAAGTTGTGGTAGAGTTCGCGCTGATGCTGCAGATGTTTCTCGATCAGGACGCGGCAGTTGAAAATCTGCTCTACAGTGCTTCTTCCAACTCTGAAGCCAGCCTGTTCTTCTGCCAGCAGTTCCTCGGCGAAAGTTTTGAGGCGGTTGAGAATGATTCTAAGCATTACTTTGCTAGGGTGACTTATCAGACTGATAGTTCTGTAGTTCTGGCACTGTTTCAGGCTTCCTTTCTTGGGGAGCGGGATCACTAGAGACTGTGTCCATTCTACTGGCCATGTCTTTTGCTCCCAGATCTTTTGACAGAGTGTAGTGAGGACCTTCGTTGTTACTTCTCCTCCATGTAGCTTCCCCACCCTGCAAAAAAGGAAATAGCTACAAAAACGCCGACGAAAAGACAAACAGCAATTCCTTTCCTGGAGAAGGAAGGTTCTTCTACCAGAAGACTTATGACGTCCTGTGGTGAAAGCCGGAAGTCTTCGGAAGCCACAGGACCGAGCCACCTCTCTCTATCCAGGGACACAACCATGGGCAATCATCGTTCGTGTGTGTATAGGATATAAATTTCAAGCGTTCATACACACTAAGACGTATTTAATTGCTACTACACATAAGGAGCTTGTTATTGTTGCAGTGTGAACAAATTTCGCGTTTATGTTTGGAAAATGCAAATGTCATGAAGATAAAGTTTTAGGGATGCAATCCGTGCTATACTGGCGGTGGTACCAGTAAATTCTGGAGGCAGCTTCTAATACATGCGTCGTGTTTGCAATTTCAGCTTACGCCGTATGCCTACCTGAAGAGCCCCACTTGGGGCGAAACCGGTCGTTGGCGGCAAAAACTTAAATCTATCCAGCAGGTCCAAGATCTGTTTGGGAATATTCATGCACTAGCCTCCCCTCTCGCGGGGAGGACTGGATATTTTCCAGCGGATTGCGGGGCGCCTGGGGGTAGTCCCTATTACTTTATGTAGCAGGTGTTCAGTGGAAGGCTTAAAATGATAGGTCTGTCATTCCTTCACTCCCACTAACCCTCTCCTTTCTAGAACTAGTAGGCGAGGCAGTCACAAAAAGGGCAGCTGATGTCCTGATGACACAATGCAAGCTTACCAGCCTGGAATTCCATGGCATTAGCGTAGCAAGAGCATTCTCAGAATTTAATGAAAAATTATATATATATATATATATATATATATATATATATATATATATATATATATATATATATATATATA
>BTPG01000001.1:138147166-138169666 GCA_036245525.1 Semisulcospira habei
AGAAACTGAAGAAACAGCGCAGAGCTAAGGGGGAGTCGACATTGTAGTTCTTCTTAGTTGTATCGTCGTAGCGGCGCAAGTGGTCTGTGGCAAATGGCAGAGTGGTACTGACCGCAAGCGCGCTATGGAAGGGCTTTATATACGGCAGGCGCGGGTCGCAAAGAAAGCACCACTCGCGTGTTTCCAGAATTCGGGGTTTTTGGAGCCGGGAAGCTGAAATTTGTGTTTCCCCACACTCGGTTTTCTGACCATAGCTCTGATACTACTGAACCTAGAAGCTTGCGGTTTGTTGCTAACGAAAGATCCGCAATTGTAGTTTCACTAGTATCAGACATTGATTTGTTTAAAGATGGCTAAAATTAATTATGAATTTTTAAACGACGTTTCTCCTTCGACCTGGTCGGTGTAAAAGATGCAAACTCCCAAAATAAAGTTTAACCCAAAATCGATTGGACTAGAAATAGATTACAAAATGAAAGAGACTATCATGCTGGATCTTATGGATCTTGGTTTAAAACAATCGGTACAGGCATTGAGGAGATATTCAACTTAGAATGCCTCATTAGAAACACAAGCTATCATCGCCATTGTAGGCACCGGATGCTAGAACAAAAGCCACGAGGCGGCTGACGCGGTTGCGTCCCCTGAATAGACACTGAATACCTAGTGGTCTAGAAGTAAGCCAGAGGGGTCGGACTAACACAGGCATCAATGAAAGCAATACCTTGCGAGGCCTTACATTGAAGGAAAACCACTGAACAATAATACACACCACTTTTGCAAACCAAGTCGCGATGCAACAAACGAAATTACATTAGATGGGTTATGAGAGCCGGGTGTACCCGGTCACATCTCAGCCCACCGAAAAGTGCCAGCGTCCGCGCTGGCGAACAAAAACAGAAACATCAGGCTGTACGAACCCGAGGTTAATGAACAACACAAAATCCTTTACCCTCCTATGTCAACATATTATGATAGACAAATGGCTACTTCCAAAAATAATACATCTCTTCCATTGTCTTGCATTGCAAGAATCTGACAGGATTATTGCAGTTAAGACATATTAAACCTGACCAGACAAAACCCAATGGAAGAGACAGGGAAAAAAAATGACCACAGGCAAACAGAGTCCATACTGGGGGGTTAACATCATCCATAATAATTCAGCTTGATATAAATTTGAACATAATCCATCCGTATCCACAAGTCCATTTCATGATTAGTGGGCTTCCACAGTTCATAGCTTAATTCTTGCTTCCACAGTCCATCATATGAAGATCAGGTCACTAATCAAACCAAAATTACATTCTTGAACTAAATATCAACCTCTAAGCTTCTCTACTATCTACTATAATGCACTACACAAATGATCATTTGTAACTGTACTACACACACTACATAGCATGGACAGTCCTAGGTAGTCCGGATGCTTTAATGAAAATTTCGGCACAAATTGGAAATCGGTGAGCGGCAGTGGCACACATCTTTTTCAAGTCTATATGTCTCAGGGCACCCTAACTTGCTTTGGGCAAACCATTCCCCAGTGTGATTTGTGCCTAGGAATGGTGGCCAAAAGCAGGTTTCCGGGCGCTAACAGACCTGGCTCTAATCCGAGTTGAACGCCTGAGAGGTGCACTTGGATGTACAACACGTGCTGGGTGAGCTGTCACATGATCCTCCAAGGTCAGAGCAGGTGCTGCGGCTTCCATGGGTGGTACCTCAGGTTGCACAGGGACTGGAGGGGCCACGGGTGCAGGGTTCAGAACGTTAGGCCCAGAGGGAGGTGTGAGGAGCCCTGGTGGTACATACGCCAGTAGCAAATCAAAACCCCCAGCTCTGTTTCTTGTGCTGGAGGGGTTGATGGTTGTTCCTCCAAGTCTTGCAGGAAACTGCTTGAGGCTGGCAGGATGTTTATGCGGTGGACCACTTTCTCTGGTCCCCCTGATCGTGGCATCACACCATAGACTGGGCTGTCTGCGTATGGTCGTCTTGTGACAATATACAGTTCTGGTAGCCACAAGTCTTGAAACTTGTTGCGGCCAAGGACTCGGTTCCTAAGATAGACCAGGTCCCCAATGTTTAGAACATGGTCACTGGCACCTTTGTTGTTTCTGCGTGCTCTCTCTGCAGCTGCCCGCTGCAACTGTTCATAAGCCTGTTCATGGGCCTGATGTAGACGGTGCTCATGTTGTTTAACCCAATCTGCTGGTCCAACGGCTTTCATTGTCGTTGGTCTCCCAAGAAGGTCGTCTATTGGCAACCTGGGTTCTTGCCCAAACAGCAGGAAGTAGGGGCTGAAACCAGTCGATGCATGCGGCGTTGTGTTGTATGCTTGTATAAGTTCTGGCAGATGAGTTGGCCATCTGCTCTTCCTTTCCTCCGACAGAGACTTAAGGAGCCCAAAAATGGTACGGTTGAATCGCTCACACTGGCCATTCCCTTGGGGGTGGTATTGCAGTGGTGTGTGACTTCTTGATGTTGTAGCAACGACACAGCTCAGCGATGAGTTGCGACTCGAAGTTGCGACCCTGGTCACTATGAATCCGCTCCGGGACTCCGAAACGCTGGAACCACTGTTCCACCAGAACCTTGGCGACTGTTGACGCTTCTTGATTCCGAGTGGGAAAGGCCTGTGCAAACTTTGTGAACACATCCGTGAGCACCAAAACACTCTGTCGACCATCGCTTGCCATGTCGAATGTGGTAAAGTCAATGGCAAGTACTTCAAGTGGGCGGCTGGCAAGAAGGTGTCCTGATGGAAGCTTTAGATGTTGCCGACGTCCCATGGTGCAGCGTTCACACGACTTGATGTAGTCCTCAACGTCTCGGTACATGTTCGGCCAGTATACCCGAGCTCGCAGCAGGTCCATGGTGCGTTCAAAACCTTGGTGACCCATGTTGTCATGGAGACTTTTGATGACTGTGGGGCGAAGAACGCTGGGTAGGACAAGCTGTAAGGGGTTGTTGGGTTCTGACACCTTGCGGTACAGCACGTCATCTTGTACAGTGAGCTTTGGATGCTGTTTGAGAAGGGTACGCAGCGACGGATCATTACTTGGAGGCAGTCTTCTAGGCATAGCTACAAGCACTGGTCCGATGTCTTTGTCCTGCAGCTGGAGTTCTCGCAGCTTCTCTGGGGTGTAGCGAGGGAAGATCTCACTACCAGACGCTGGCGTCAAGAGTTCGTTGGTAGGCTTATTTGGTGGGTCTACCAAGTCGACGGGCGAGATGTCAGGGGGTGGTTCCACCCCAAGGCGGGCGCAGGCAGTCAGTTGTGCGATGGAGGTGTCGCGGGCATCCCTGACTTCAGGCGGGACAAGAGTGGTGATTGGTTCTTGCAAGTCCGTTTCTTGGGGTTCCTGACCCAGTGGCATTCTTGAAAGTGGATCTGCTGGGTTAGTCTTCCCAGGTCTGTAGAGTACCTCAAAGTCAAACTGGGCCAACTGTGCGGCCCAACGTTGCTCAAGCGCCCCTAAATTTGCCGTTTTGAGATGGGTCAGAGGATTATTGTCCGTATAGACGACGAACTTGGCCCCAATCAGGTAGTGCCTGAACTTCTCCGTAATCGCCCATTTCATGGCAAGAAACTCCAACTTTGTGCTGCTGTAGTACACCTGGTTCTTCTCTGAAGGTCGCAGTCGCCGACTAGCGAAGGCAATGACTCGTGTCTTTCCAGCTTGTTTCTGCGACAGGATAGCACCCAGTCCATCATGACTCGCATCAGTCTCCAGGATGAATGGCTGTGAGAAGTCAGCAAACCCAAGGGTAGGGGCTGAAGTCAGTGCTGTCTTCAGGGCATCAAATGAAGCTTGATGATGCGAGTCCCACAAGTGGGAAATGGAGAGAGTTTTCTTCTTCTTATTGGAGTCCTGGTTCGCTTGGGTGACCAAGTCATGGAGTGGTCCGGCGAGTTTTGCGAAGCCACTGATGAACCGTCGGTAGTAACTGGCAAAACCGAGGAACTGTCGCACTTCAGTTGTGGTTGTTGGGGCTGGCCACTTCTGCACTGCCTCTACCTTATCCTGCTCACAGCGCCACTTGTAACCGGGTTAAGGTTAGCTGATGATAACCAGGTCAAGAAATGAGGGAGGCAACAACGTCGAAGACAGGGGTCGCTGTGACATGTCTTTATTGCGGTGTAGAAACTGAAGAAACAGCGCAGAGCTAAGGGGGAGTCGACATTGTAGTTCTTCTTAGTTGTATCGTCGTAGCGGCGCAAGTGGTCTGTGGCAAATGGCAGAGTGGTACTGACCGCAAGCGCGCTATGGAAGGGCTTTATATACGGCAGGCGCGGGTCGCAAAGAAAGCACCACTCGCGTGTTTCCAGAATTCGGGGTTTTTGGAGCCGGGAAGCTGAAATTTGTGTTTCCCCACACTCGGTTTTCTGACCATAGCTCTGATACTACTGAACCTAGAAGCTTGCGGTTTGTTGCTAACGAAATATCCGCAATTGTAGTTTCACTAGTATCAGACATTGATTTGTTTAAAGATGGCTAAAATTAATTATGAATTTTTAAACGACTTTTCTCCTTCGACCTGGTCGGTGTAAAAGATGCAAACTCCCAAAATAAAGTTTAACCCAAAATCGATTGGACTAGAAATAGATTACAAAATGAAAGAGACTATCATGCTGGATCTTATGGATCTTGGTTTAAAACAATCGGTACAGGCATTGAGGAGATATTCAACTTAGAATGCCTCATTAGAAACACAAGCTATCATCGCCATTGTAGGCACCGGATGCTAGAACAAAAGCCACGAGGCGGCTGACGCGGTTGCGTCCCCTGAATAGACACTGAATACCTAGTGGTCTAGAAGTAAGCCAGAGGGGTCGGACTAACACAGGCATCAATGAAAGCAATACCTTGCGAGGCCTTACATTGAAGGAAAACCACTGAACAATAATACACACCACTTTTGCAAACCAAGTCGCGATGCAACAAACGAAATTACATTAGATGGGTTATGAGAGCCGGGTGTACCCGGTCACATCTCAGCCCACCGAAAAGTGCCAGCGTCCGCGCTGGCGAACAAAAAACAGAAACATCAGGCTGTACGAACCCGAGGTTAATGAACAACACAAAATCCTTTACCCTCCTATGTCAACATATTATGATAGACAAATGGCTACTTCCAAAAATAATACATCTCTTCCATTGTCTTGCATTGCAAGAATCTGACAGGATTATTGCAGTTAAGACATATTAAACCTGACCAGACAAAACCCAATGGAAGAGACAGGGAAAAAAAATGACCACAGGCAAACAGAGTCCATACTGGGGGGTTAACATCATCCATAATAATTCAGCTTGATATAAATTTGAACATAATCCATCCGTATCCACAAGTCCATTTCATGATTAGTGGGCTTCCACAGTTCATAGCTTAATTCTTGCTTCCACAGTCCATCATATGAAGATCAGGTCACTAATCAAACCAAAATTACATTCTTGAACTAAATATCAACCTCTAAGCTTCTCTACTATCTACTATAATGCACTACACAAATGATCATTTGTAACTGTACTACACACACTACATAGCATGGACAGTCCTAGGTAGTCCGGATGCTTTAATGAAAATTTCGGCACAAATTGGAAATCGGTGAGCGGCAGTGGCACACATCTTTTTCAAGTCTATATGTCTCAGGGCACCCTAACTTGCTTTGGGCAAACCATTCCCCAGTGTGATTTGTGCCTAGGAATGGTGGCCAAAAGCAGGTTTCCGGGCGCTAACAGACCTGGCTCTAATCCGAGTTGAACGCCTGAGAGGTGCACTTGGATGTACAACACGTGCTGGGTGAGCTGTCACATGATCCTCCAAGGTCAGAGCAGGTGCTGCGGCTTCCATGGGTGGTACCTCAGGTTGCACAGGGACTGGAGGGGCCACGGGTGCAGGGTTCAGAACGTTAGGCCCAGAGGGAGGTGTGAGGAGCCCTGGTGGTACATACGCCAGTAGCAAATCAAAACCCCCCAGCTCTGTTTCTTGTGCTGGAGGGGTTGATGGTTGTTCCTCCAAGTCTTGCAGGAAACTGCTTGAGGCTGGCAGGATGTTTATGCGGTGGACCACTTTCTCTGGTCCCCCTGATCGTGGCATCACACCATAGACTGGGCTGTCTGCGTATGGTCGTCTTGTGACAATATACAGTTCTGGTAGCCACAAGTCTTGAAACTTGTTGCGGCCAAGGACTCGGTTCCTAAGATAGACCAGGTCCCCAATGTTTAGAACATGGTCACTGGCACCTTTGTTGTTTCTGCGTGCTCTCTCTGCAGCTGCCCGCTGCAACTGTTCATAAGCCTGTTCATGGGCCTGATGTAGACGGTGCTCATGTTGTTTAACCCAATCTGCTGGTCCAACGGCTTTCATTGTCGTTGGTCTCCCAAGAAGGTCGTCTATTGGCAACCTGGGTTCTTGCCCAAACAGCAGGAAGTAGGGGCTGAAACCAGTCGATGCATGCGGCGTTGTGTTGTATGCTTGTATAAGTTCTGGCAGATGAGTTGGCCATCTGCTCTTCCTTTCCTCCGACAGAGACTTAAGGAGCCCAAAAATGGTACGGTTGAATCGCTCACACTGGCCATTCCCTTGGGGGTGGTATGCAGTGGTGTGTGACTTCTTGATGTTGTAGCAACGACACAGCTCAGCGATGAGTTGCGACTCGAAGTTGCGACCCTGGTCACTATGAATCCGCTCCGGGACTCCGAAACGCTGGAACCACTGTTCCACCAGAACCTTGGCGACTGTTGACGCTTCTTGATTCCGAGTGGGAAAGGCCTGTGCAAACTTTGTGAACACATCCGTGAGCACCAAAACACTCTGTCGACCATCGCTTGCCATGTCGAATGTGGTAAAGTCAATGGCAAGTACTTCAAGTGGGCGGCTGGCAAGAAGGTGTCCTGATGGAAGCTTTAGATGTTGCCGACGTCCCATGGTGCAGCGTTCACACGACTTGATGTAGTCCTCAACGTCTCGGTACATGTTCGGCCAGTATACCCGAGCTCGCAGCAGGTCCATGGTGCGTTCAAAACCTTGGTGACCCATGTTGTCATGGAGACTTTTGATGACTGTGGGGCGAAGAACGCTGGGTAGGACAAGCTGTAAGGGGTTGTTGGGTTCTGACACCTTGTGGTACAGCACGTCATCTTGTACAGTGAGCTTTGGATGCTGTTTGAGAAGGGTACGCAGCGACGGATCATTACTTGGAGGCAGTCTTCTAGGCATAGCTACAAGCACTGGTCCGATGTCTTTGTCCTGCAGCTGGAGTTCTCGCAGCTTCTCTGGGGTGTAGCGAGGGAAGATCTCACTACCAGACGCTGGCGTCAAGAGTTCGTTGGTAGGCTTATTTGGTGGGTCTACCAAGTCGACGGGCGAGATGTCAGGGGGTGGTTCCACCCCAAGGCGGGCGCAGGCAGTCAGTTGTGCGATGGAGGTGTCGCGGGCATCCCTGACTTCAGGCGGGACAAGAGTGGTGATTGGTTCTTGCAAGTCCGTTTCTTGGGGTTCCTGACCCAGTGGCATTCTTGAAAGTGGATCTGCTGGGTTAGTCTTCCCAGGTCTGTAGAGTACCTCAAAGTCAAACTGGGCCAACTGTGCGGCCCAACGTTGCTCAAGCGCCCCTAAATTTGCCGTTTTGAGATGGGTCAGAGGATTATTGTCCGTATAGACGACGAACTTGGCCCCAATCAGGTAGTGCCTGAACTTCTCCGTAATCGCCCATTTCATGGCAAGAAACTCCAACTTTGTGCTGCTGTAGTACACCTGGTTCTTCTCTGAAGGTCGCAGTCGCCGACTAGCGAAGGCAATGACTCGTGTCTTTCCAGCTTGTTTCTGCGACAGGATAGCACCCAGTCCATCATGACTCGCATCAGTCTCCAGGATGAATGGCTGTGAGAAGTCAGCAAACCCAAGGGTAGGGGCTGAAGTCAGTGCTGTCTTCAGGGCATCAAATGAAGCTTGATGATGCGAGTCCCACAAGTGGGAAATGGAGAGAGTTTTCTTCTTCTTATTGGAGTCCTGGTTCGCTTGGGTGACCAAGTCATGGAGTGGTCCGGCGAGTTTTGCGAAGCCACTGATGAACCGTCGGTAGTAACTGGCAAAACCGAGGAACTGTCGCACTTCAGTTGTGGTTGTTGGGGCTGGCCACTTCTGCACTGCCTCTACCTTATCCTGCTCGCAGCGCCACTTGTAACCGGGTTAAGGTTAGCTGATGATAACCAGGTCAAGAAATGAGGGAGGCAACAACGTCGAAGACAGGGGTCGCTGTGACATGTCTTTATTGCGGTGTAGAAACTGAAGAAACAGCGCAGAGCTAAGGGGGAGTCGACATTGTAGTTCTTCTTAGTTGTATCGTCGTAGCGGCGCAAGTGGTCTGTGGCAAATGGCAGAGTGGTACTGACCGCAAGCGCGCTATGGAAGGGCTTTATATACGGCAGGCGCGGGTCGCAAAGAAAGCACCACTCGCGTGTTTCCAGAATTCGGGGTTTTTGGAGCCGGGAAGCTGAAATTTGTGTTTCCCCACACTCGGTTTTCTGACCATAGCTCTGATACTACTGAACCTAGAAGCTTGCGGTTTGTTGCTAACGAAAGATCCGCAATTGTAGTTTCACTAGTATCAGACATTGATTTGTTTAAAGATGGCTAAAATTAATTATGAATTTTTAAACGACTTTTCTCCTTCGACCTGGTCGGTGTAAAAGATGCAAACTCCCAAAATAAAGTTTAACCCAAAATCGATTGGACTAGAAATAGATTACAAAATGAAAGAGACTATCATGCTGGATCTTATGGATCTTGGTTTAAAACAATCGGTACAGGCATTGAGGAGATATTCAACTTAGAATGCCTCATTAGAAACACAAGCTATCATCGCCATTGTAGGCACCGGATGCTAGAACAAAAGCCACGAGGCGGCTGACGCGGTTGCGTCCCCTGAATAGACACTGAATACCTAGTGGTCTAGAAGTAAGCCAGAGGGGTCGGACTAACACAGGCATCAATGAAAGCAATACCTTGCGAGGCCTTACATTGAAGGAAAACCACTGAACAATAATACACACCACTTTTGCAAACCAAGTCGCGATGCAACAAACGAAATTACATTAGATGGGTTATGAGAGCCGGGTGTACCCGGTCACACATATATATATATATATATATATATATATATATATATATATATATATATATATATATATATATATATATATATATATATATATATATATATATATATATATATATATATATAGTGTTTCGTGACTCATTTTGTTTGGAGGTTCTAGTTTCAACGCATAGAAATTAGAACTGGAAAAAATCCCAGCAGTTTCTAAATCAGGGAATGGGGGATGGCGTTACTATGGGAGGGCCATTTGTTCTGTGTAGAAAGTGCAAAGACTGAAAGAGTGATGGTGCCAGGTGGCTTTGACGGTTTAACATTTCAGTGATACCTTCTTTAAAACTATTACATGCAGGCAACACTGCAGCTTCCTCGCTCTGGGACCATATGGCGTTTAGGCGCGTCCCCTGGGTGGTGGATAGAGGGTCCCTCGTGAGAGGGGCGCACCGAATGAAATAAGGTGCCGTGAACCAACATGGTCTAAGGGAAGGCGACCCCGACAGAAAACCCCTGGTCCTCCTAGTATGGGGGTTGGGCGTGGGGGTAGCTTCCCCACCCTGCAAATAAGGAACTACATAAACGCCGAAGAAAAGACAAACAGCAATTCCTTTCCTGGAGGAGGAAGGTTCTTCTACCAGAAGATTTATGACGTCCTGTGGTGAAAGCCGGAAGTCTTCGGAAGCCACAGGACCGAGCCGCCTCTCTCTATCCAGGGACACAACCATGGGCACATGGAATGTCAAGACCATGTACCAGAGCGGCAAGGCCGCCCAGATAGCAGCGGAAATGCAAAAGTACAACCTTTCCTTGCTAGGTATTAGTGAAGCCAAATGGACGCAGTCTGGCCAGAAAAGGCTGTCAAGTGGGGAGATGATTCTGTATTCAGGTCATGAAGAGGAGAATGCCCCCCATACAGAAGGAGTAGCATTCATGCTGTCACCAGTGGCACAAAGACCGCTGATGGGCTGGGAACCTCTTGGGCCAAAAATTATCACAGCAGCCTTTAGAACCAGGAAAAAGATCAAGCTGAACGTCATCCAGTGTTATGCGCCCACTAATGACAGTGACGAGGAAGAGAAACAAGAGTTCTATGACCGACTCCACAGTGCTGTGGACAAATGTGCGGAGCGAGACATCACCATCGTCACGGGCGATTTTAATGCCAAAATAGGGGAGGACAACACCGGATACGAAGAGGTGGTGGGAAGACAGGGACTAGGGGAGATGAGTGAGAACGGGGAGAGGTTTGTAGACTTTTGTGCTCTAAACAGACTTGTCATTGGAGGCAGCATCTTCCCACACAGAAGAATACACAAAGCAACTTGGGTCTCACCTGACCATACTACAGAGAACCAAATAGACCATATCTGCATTAACACGAAATTTAGAAGATCCCTTCAAGATGTTCGAGTGAGGAGGGGAGCAGATGTCGCCTCAGACCACAACATGCTTACCTTAAGAATAAAGCTCAAGTAAAGAAAAGCTGCACAGAGACAACAAGAAGACAGTGCTATAATGTAGGCCTTCCGAGAGAGACTGGAATGAGAGAAGAGTTCAAACTGGTCCTGTCCAACCGGTTTCAAGCGCTACAGGAGCTAGTAAATGAAGAGGAGGTGGTCACCACAGAGCAGCAGTGGAAGGCAGTTAGAGAGGCGCTGAACTCAACCTGCAAAGACACTGTAGGGTTCAGGAAAAACCATCACAAGGACTGGCTGTCGTCACAGACCTTGAAGAAGATAGAAGTGAGGAAGCAGAAGAAAGCAGTTGTCAACAGCAGTCGCACGAGAGCAGCCAAAGCAAGGGCACAGGAGGAATACTCGGAAGCCAAACGCGAGGTGAAGAAGAGTATCAGGGCAGACAAGAGGGCCTACACAGACAGCCTGGCAGCAGAGGCAGAAAAGGCAGCAGGCAGCGGCAACATGAAACAGCTCTACGACATTACCAGAAGATTGTCGGGCAAGTATGGCCATACAGAAAGACCAGTAAAAGACAAAGAAGACAAGCCTAATGCAGACAGAGCAGACCAACTTGACAGATGGGCCGAGTATTTTGAAGAGTTACTGAACAGACCCAGCCCACCCGACCCCGCAGACTCCAGCCGGCAGAGACCGACCTACGCATCAGCTGTGACAGACCCAGCCGGGAAGAGATCAGAAGAGCAGTGGCATTTTTGAAGAACGGCAAAGCAGCAGGGCCAGATGGCATCCCAGCGGAGTCTCTAAAAGCAGACCTAGAGACAACAGTAGAGATGCTGTACCCACTATTTGGAAAGATCTGGGAAGAGGAGGTGATGCCGGCTGACTGGAAGGAGGGGTACCTAATCAAGCTTCCCAAGAAAGGCGACCTCAGCAAGTGTTCCAACTACAGAGGAATTACCTTGCTGTCAGTACCAGGAAAGGTCTTCAACAGGATCATCCTGGAGAGAATTAAGAGCTCCGTTGACCCCCAGCTGAGAGACCAGCAAGCAGGATTCAGGAAAAACCGATCATTTACAGACCAGATCGCCACTCTCCGCATCATCGTGGAACAGTCTCTGGAGTGGAGCTCCCCGCTGTACGTCAACTTTGTGGATTACGAGAAAGCATTTGACAGGTGGACCGAGAGACTCTATGGAAACTCCTACGACACTACGGTGTACCCACAAAGCTCGTCCGCCTGATCAAGAGCAGCTACGATGGTATGACATGTCGCGTGATCCACGAAGGGCAGTTCACCAGGGAGCTCCAGGTCAGAACTGGTGTCAGGCAGGGGTGTTTGCTGTCTCCTTTCCTCTTCCTACTGGCCATAGACTGGGCCATGAAGAGGACCACAGAGCACAGACGAAGTGGAATACAGTGGACACTGTGGACACAGCTTGACGACCTCGATTTTGCAGACGACTTGGCTTTACTGTCCCACACTCATCAACAAATGCAGGACAAGACCACGAGGCTTGCTGACATCTCGTCCCATGTGGGCCTCACCATCCATAAACAGAAAACAAAGACAATGAGGCTGAACGCAACCAGGGAAGAACCAGTCTTGCTTGCTGGCACCCCGTTGGAGGAGGTGGAGGCCTTCACCTATCTCGGGAGCATCATAGACAAAAAAAAAAAAGGCGGCACTGATGCATATGTCAGAGCACGAATCGGTAAAGCCAGAGCAGCCTTTCTCCAGTTGAAAAAGTGTGGAGTTCCAGAGAGCTGTCACAACACACCAAAGTCCGGATTTTCAACTCCAACGTAAAACAGTTCTCCTATATGGAGCAGAGACTTGGAGATTGACAAAAACCACAGTCAACAGAGTACAGAGCTTCATAAACAGTTGCCTTAGAAGAATTTTGAAAATCCACTGGCCAGAAAAGATCAGCAACGTCATACTCTGGGAGAGAACAGAGCAGATAACAGCAGAGAATGAAATGGGGGAAGAAGATGGGGATGGATTGGTCACAGTCTGAGAAAGCCAGCTTCCAGTATCACTAGGCAGGCATTGTCTTGTAACCCCCAGGGAAAGAGGAAAAGAGGCAGGCCTAGAAACACCTGGTGACGAGACCTCCAAGCAGACATCAAGAGACTGGGAACCACCTGGAGCAAAATCGAAGGAGAAGCACAGGACAGGAGTCGCTAGAGGTCTCTCGTCGACGGCCTAACCCGGGGAGGGGTGACAGGCGTAAGTAAGTAAAAGTAGATAATTCTGTATCTCGAAGCAATCACGTGGCAGCTTTTTCTTTTCTTTTCAAACACAGACACAGTTGGTTGTCTGTGACATGAGCCATATTCAACAGCCCAGCTATTTCACGAACAAAAATATGCAGACCGGCAGCACAGACTACAATTCAATGAAACTGGGCTCAGATGCATGAGTGAGGTTAGTCCTGCGCCAGCCACTCCGCTATAGCGGAGCATCTTGCTTAGTGGCTGGCACAGGACTAACCTCACTCAAGCATCTGAGACTGGTCCTTATTCTGTTCCGGCCCACAGCGTCCGTAACTGAGACAGTAGCATGAGCACATGAGAATCTACGCCTCTTGTTGGTAAAAGTCTGCTCAATGTACATCATCAATTTAAAGTACCATTACGCCGCATAAATCTAAAGACACATTTCAGCACCATTTGTGTTTGTTATGCTTTGTCGGCACATCTAATGAACGAGTTTAACAGCAGTATTTGGACCCGCAGCGCGACAAAAGCACACGCGTAATCGCACTTATTTCTGTTGCGCAGCCAATCTATTTTTCGCTGTTTCTCGTACTGAAAGAGTTGTGTTTCTAGCCAAGGGCTTGGAGTCATTGTCAGGCTACTTGATATAAAGACGGCGTGTTCTGGACTGGCCCGATTGTCCTGTGTCTAAATGAACCTTAAATAGACCTGTGTGTAGCGTTTCGTAACCATCTGTCACATAAATGTATATTGAACAGTTACGGCGGTAGTGCGCCTTTAAAAAGAGTACCATTGAGTTACATCTATGACTCTACAGCATGCGCGCAGTCATAACAACAAGGGAATTCGGTTGAGCCACACGCAGTCATACAGCATGAATTAATTATCGCTCCACGAACGATCCCTAGTCTTGTGCAAATTACACTCCCTACGACCCCCTCTGCCTGTGGTTGGTAGATAGATATAAATGAGGGCTAACCAGAGGTATAGATTCTCATGAACCCCCGCATTCTGCGAGTGTTCATGAGAATCTATGCCTCTGTCTTGCACGTGCCGGAGTTGTGATTGCAATTAGCCCATGTCAATGAGGCCAAAGATCTATGTAGGATCTTTGCTGAGGCTAAAAGCTTCAAATTTGTACACTGCCATATATGCAAGCTGCATTATAGTACTTACGCGGGATAAGGATACAGACCAACGGCTTTAGTTCAAGGGTGGTGCTAGAACAGCTTGGCGCCTAGAGGCGCCAAGCTATTCTGGCACTACCCTTGAACTATTTTAGTCAAACTTATTTCACACACCGGTGTATCCCGAATAATAAAGGTTAGCGGCGCAGTCGGCGACAGGATTTCTGCAATGCAAGCCGCACGCTGCTCGCGACAGACTAACCTGAATGTGCAAGAAATTTAACAAGACAAAATAAAACAATAATCGGTCTGTATTTAGCACGGAATCATTCCGACTATGGTACGGAAAGCTAAACTGTTGGAGACTAAAAGGAAAAAAGACAGAAAAGAAAAACGACACTAGAAAATTTGTCAGTATAATTGTGATTAAAGGTGTAGTATTTTTCTTTCAGGGGGAACGGAATGATGTATTGCTAGCAGAATTATGGGGCAAAACAACAACAAAAACCCAAAGAAACAAAGCAACACACACAGCAACAAACAAAGCAACAAACAAACAAACAAACACCAAACAAACATCAAACAAACAATAAAAAATAACAAAAACCCAAATAAATAAATAAATAAAGAAATAAATAACATGTTCAGAAGTCAGTGGGCCTAAATTTAGAATTCAATATCTTGTTAGTTTTCCTGTAACTGAAATGCATGGGCTAGTTTACCTCCTGCGTTGATAATATTCCGTTATCCAATAACTATACTGTCGAGCAAAAGAAACGCGACCTAAGTGATTCCGATGATTTAAAAAAATGTCGCACTTCTTTTGCTCGTCAATATACATTGTATTCTTTCCACAGCACTGCAGCACGAACTGCAGTTTTGGAAGTAAGTCTTTCACAACTAACAATGATTTTTTTGCAACATAGGGGGGCGTCTCCATCCCTTGAACGATTATGGTCGATCCATCTCCCATAGCTGGTCTGTACACAGTTCAAGGATAGTCAGCCAGATTAAAACGCTAAACGCTAAAAGTCAGTGATTGTGCACACTGTAACCCTCTCCACCCATCCCCCCTCCCAATCCCAACCTAGACAATAATAACACGACCACCAAAACAAAATAAAACAAACAAAAAAAAAAGCATTATGTTTGTCTAGCGTGATGCAAAGTTAAAGTAACTGTTGACAATTGGCAGGGCCACCACGTGACACAACTCACTGCGACGGGGGACTACGCATAATCCCTGCGGCGTCAAACGACGTCGGGGTTATCGTGCATAGTCCCCCGCCGCAATGTGTCCCTGTCCGACGGCTAACACTAAACATCTGCAGGAGGCATAAATTCTCATGGGCCCTGGACATTTTAGTAAAGGCACGTAAACTAACCCAGCTCCTCACTGCCAGTGGACGAAGATTATGTTTCTGAATTCTTCGTTAATTCATCGCCAAAGTGTCCCAGCCGTCTGGCAAGGAACATGGACGCAAAGTGGTGTCAGAAGAGGCATAGATCCTTATGGGCCCCTGCTTCTATGTCTCTTGTATTTGGATCGTGTTTCGTTTTTCTCGGCAGTAAAGGGGCTAATCTTATAGGATTTCTACAAGAAACATACATTCTAAAGTCTTTTTTTTTTTTTTTTAACTCATTCTACCCCAACACCGAAATCCTTAAATTTTGCCGTTGCCCTCTGCAGACTGCATTGCAGTGCAGGACACAGATCGACCATGATAGTTCAAGGGTGATGCCAGAATAGCTTGGCGCCCATAGGCGCCAAGCTATTCTGGCATCACCCTTGAACTATCATGGTCGATCCTTATCATGTGGTGTGTCTGGGGTAGAATGAGTTAAATTTCCCTCACAGTGTTTCATTGACACTCGCGAGTAAATGCTGTTTCTAAAAAGAAAAAGGAAATACATAATAGAAATAAATAAATAAATAAATAAATAAAATAGAATAATATTAACAAATAATACAATACAATACAATACAATACAATGAAATAAAATAAAATAACACACTCTGAAAAACACAGACGTATTCAGTCCTGTAAACACTGAAGGCTGGCTTCTGCAAGCGTCATATAGAGGGCCGTGACATTATTCCCCCATGAGGTCATGTGTCTCTTGCAATACTCGGGCACATATCCCCATGAGACTATGCGTCTTTCGCAATACTCAGACACAGAGTCTCATGAACCGCGCTGGTTCCCGCAGCTATGATATTCCAAACTGAACTGAAAATCCACCGCCGCCTCTGCTCACTCTGTGCCGGGCCTCATGAAAATATATGCCGGTCTCTACTTTATAGGAATCGATTACATTTACATTAACTGAGGAACACGGGTGTAAATTAGGGCCCAGCAAGTGGCATAGCGTCTCATGACTCGCGCTAGTACACTGGGAATCCACTGCCGCTTCTGCTCTGTGCTGCTGGGTCTCATGAAAATATGTGCCGGCCTCTGCCTGGTAGGAATCGATCATTTTTACATCAACTGAGGAACACATACGTAAATGGGGGAGGCCAGAGCAAGAGGCATAGACCCTCATGAGCCCCCGCGCCTGCGGGGGCGCATGAGGGTCTATGCCTCTTGCATCTGGTTGCCGTTTGAGTGAAAGACTGCGAAGTATGCGAGACGGCTCTGGGGAATCGAATGTTGCAACTGGACTTCTTCAAAATTGC
This sequence comes from Semisulcospira habei, assembly GCA_036245525.1. Taxonomy (NCBI): domain Eukaryota; kingdom Metazoa; phylum Mollusca; class Gastropoda; family Semisulcospiridae; genus Semisulcospira; species Semisulcospira habei. The sequence continues at coordinate 138,163,721 of BTPG01000001.1, forward strand.
GTCATTTCCTGAAAGATTGAAATTCACCCTGGGAAAGAGCACCCAGCAAATACGTATGAAAGAGACACAACAGTCTAGTGTATGCTTCTTGCTGATTACGCTTGATTAAAGCGACCTCCTTCAGGCAGTAAAGGCTTGATAGTTGTTGGGTCCCAACCTCGGCGCCGACCCAACCTCGGCGCCGACCCAACCTCGGCCAAAGTGACATGTACTGCTCACAAATAGTAAGGTATATTAACTTTTCAGCTCAGGTGAATTAATAAAAGTCATAGTTCACAATATCTCCTTTATAAACGTTTTCAGTGTCCTTGTCTAAAATAATGCGGGACAAAAGGCCAACTTGTCATGAAATCCCATTGCCAACTTGTCATGAAATCACATTGCCTTTTAATTTTTATCCCTTGGCTGTTCAGGCCCTGTCTAATGTGGCTGTGATATGATTTAATTCAGCATATTGACTCAAAGTCCCTTTAGAATTACCTACAGCCTATCTAAGTTGTTTATATATGTACTATTAAACCTCTTCTTACAGGATATACAGAGATATGAATTTAGCTAATCTGTTTTCGCTGCGGCTCACTTGGCGGTCTTTGTTGTCATAATGTTTATTGATGCTATAGATTTATTTTATTTCACTTACTTAAATGTGTGTGCACACTTAGTAGAATGACTGCTATACATATGTGTGTTTTGTTATTTTAGAGTCTGCTTGATTGTGATGTATGTATGTTTTATGTGTTGATGTTCATATGGACGCTCGTCAGTCAGTTATGCCGCCAAAAAATTCCTAATGTTTATGCATATGGCAATAAAATTTATCTTATCTTATCTTATCTTATGAAAGACTTGTGCTGGTTGGTTGGTTAGTTCGGAGTTTAACGTCCACGGCACCGAAGTGATAATGGACCGCCCTGACGGGCGGGTTATTGCCTATAGCCCTTTCCCATTTGTAATAAGGAAGTTAAGCACGAGTATCCTCCCTTTGCTACACCGAGTTCCGGCAAGATGGAAGCAGACATAGAACGCATGAACGTGAAACAATTAAAAGATTTTCTTCGAAAACATGGACAACTTGTCAGTGGAAAAAAAGAAGAATTAGTGCGCAGAGCAAGAGGCACATTTCTGCTGCGAAAAGATGGTGAGGATGCTGTCGATGATGCTGTGGAAAGAAATGATGCAGGTCAGTAAACAGTTGACTCCACTGACCACTGCCATATGATATATTATAAATATTTCATATTTGTCAGCATGTGCTTCTTGTGCTTTGGACTCTGTTTATAAATTACATTATTGTCATATGTGTGTGTGTGTGTAAAATTTGATCTGCGAGTTAGTAGTTTTGTAATATAAGTAAAATCAATTATCCCTGATTTCTGATATAAATAAAGTATTCTACATGGCATAAAGTACATGAAATTGTTAATATTTAAAAAAAATTCATAAACTTTATTTAAAAAAAATCAATGTCTGTTTACTTGAGTACCTATGCATTTTTGTAGCGCTATCAAACGTACTTCGAGCAGTCCGCTTTATTATTATTTAATTTAATTTTTTTTTTTTTTTTACAAAATGCTGAGTGCTAACTACTAGCATCTATTTCATTGTCATAGTCAGAGTTCCTTTCAAATAATGAGTATGAAGTTAAAAATGATGTAACATGAGATGATATGATTTTTAAAAAAATGTATAAAAAATGTATACACAGACACTTTTAGCACAGAGTACAATGACATTTGTTGGGTCCTCATTTTAGGTTTTTTAGCTCTCAGTCTCAGGGATCAGTTCACTTTAAAATTATCCACTCAAGTGTATATGCATGTATTGTTCTTGTAAAATTTAGTAATATCTGCAAAAAAACAATAAAACGTTAATGTGTTTGTTTTAATATAGTGCATTTTTGTTTTCGTCTATAAACTTATGGGATGGTTGGTTGGCATCAGGGTCGGACCCAGGGAAGTCCTGTTGCCCAGAACACCCCCCCCCCTCCCACCCCTACCCAGCTGACCATATACCTCTTTCTATGATTACATGCCCCTCTCCACTTATGATGTTTGTAAAAAAGTGTATCACATCGCACACTATCCGATGAAATGGCCTGTTTTTTTTATCGGCCGGCCGTACACACTCGAACGACACAAGTCAGTCTGAATTTTTTATGTCTAGTTCATGTGTGTTTCGAGGAAGTTTTGCTTTAAATTGCCGGTACTCCTCATCGTCAGCAGACCAAACCGTGGAGATAGTTATTTTGCGCAGCGTTTTGTTGCACGTATCAAAATCTCCGTTGAAGTTCTATCCCCATATTTTTGGTAGGGATTAGGACTACCGACTCTAAGGCCTACCTACTGATGCCAGCAGGTTGTTGTCTCACTCACGCCCTGATATTTTCATACGGTTTTTGTATCATGGGCGTGTGTGATCTTCAACTTTTTTTTTTTTTTTTTTTTCAAACTTCCCCTCTTTATATGGGTGTTCCCCTTTCCCTTCCTTTGTTTTGTTTTGTTTTTCTTTCAACGATGGACGGCAACTGGTTCGGATCGACGAAGCTTTCCGTTGTCTTGGTTTTCCAATTTTCGACTTTTTTCTTTTCACCTTTACATTGACATACTTTAGGTTTATACGGGGGATAGGATTAAACGGAGATCGAGATACGTGCAACAAAACGCTGCGCAAAATAACTATCTCCACGGTTTGGTCCGCTGACGATGAGGAGTACCGGCAATTTAAAGCAAAACTTCCTCGAAACACACATGAACTAGACATAAAAATTCAGACTGACTTGTGTCGCTCGAGTGTGTACGGCCGGCCGATAAAAAAACAGGCCATTTCATCGGATAGTGTGCGATGTGATACACTTTTTTTTACAAACAATACAGACAGCTATGTAGCTTGACAACTCTTCCGTCAATAATTTTTCCTCGGTGGTTATGGCAAATAACACAGTAATGTTTTCCACCTCCACATACTTTTGCCGATCTAGCCTTTAATGCTGACGCCATTGTCGAAACAGCAGCCGGAACTCAGTGAGCGTTCTCCTACGCTAAAGAGCAGCGAAAGATAACCCGTACTTGATGAGAAGTGAGACTGTCCTATGGAGTACGACTGTGACCTGAGTGAACACTGATCAATTCAGGCGCACTACAACTGTGCCACTTTGATTTACCAGGACCTTTCAAAGGACACGCTATTGAACAAGCCCGCCTTTTTTCCCTGGATTGTGATTCCAGCTACCGGGGCCGGGACGGCGACTCAGTCGAACCCACGACCCGGCGATTCCCTTCGCTCTCTTGCTCCGACGCTTAACCGCCTCCTGAGCTATTTCGCCTTGACGTTTTCTGCTCTTAGGCGGCTTCTCCTTTGTACGTAGGGGAGTTCCCGGGCCGCGCCAACTCGCACCACTGAGGGGCAGTAGAAAACGTTAGCTACGTGTGCCTACTTATCTGGATGGTGAAAAGAAGGGCAGACAACAAAGTGTCGGCAACCTGAAGGTGTTTAGTAGCAGCAAAGTCAGTCCCGCCGGAGCAGAGAGCTTTAATGGACTGATGAGGATGGCTCGAAGCGGGTAGTGTCAAGCTGGCTTGCGTGTAAATTCGGAGTTACATCTTCTCTCCCCAATGCGCAAAAGTGTGAGGCCATCGGGCCGACGACGGCCTTTGCGCACTAGGTCATTCTTCTTCGCATTATGTTATCACGGGCGTTAAATTTGCAATGATTTTCACAACATTGAATTGGCGGTCACAGGGAGTGAAGGGGTAAATAGCCAACCTACTCTGTACAGAATCACTACACTGTATCGCGGTAGGTAGATCACCAGTGATATCTCAGTAAAGCGATCGGTCGGACGATTTCCTGAAAATTGAGGCGAGTTCAACAACTACTGAACTTAGGAATGCACATCTGAAGAAAAGACTCAGTCAGTGAAGAACAGAGTAAGTGAATGGATGGACGGATGGACGGACGGACGCGGACGGACGGCTGACGGGATGGTGTCCGGCATTATCTATCTGTCTCTCTTTCTCTGTCTCACTCACTCACTCACCCACCCACTCACCCACGGCCCACGGCCTACTCACCCACGGCCCACCCACTCACTCACTCACTATCGATCGATCGATCAATCAGTCAATTAGCAGACCAACAATGCCAGCAACCGACCACAGTCCCGGCGGAAGTCAAAACCCAGCCATTGCTAGCGACACCAATCCAGCTGTATAGGCCTATACTGAGCAACTTGACAAAAGCAAACGCGATACAAAGGCAGTGCAAGCCTCCCACAGTCTCAGTCTCCGACGCAGTGGCACGCGCGTTCACGTTTTATCGATTGGTTCAGCCTGGCTTAGAGGTCAGCGGGTCGAATTTCCAACACTGAGACTGTCACCGACCGCGCTGCCTATTCGTCTCGCCTGCCGGTTACTATCGCCAGAGGAACATCTCTTAATAATAATAATAATTACGGTATTTGTAATGCGCTTATCTTATAATAATTATAACTCTAAGCGCGCACTCACAACTCGCGCACGCATGCGCACGCTTTAGACAATGACTCACGTACCACAAATAGTGAAATACATTACGACGGTTAGCTTGCGGTGGGGAGTGTGGTGATATAGTGCTAAAACTGTTGAAAGAGGTGAGTTTTGAGGGCGGACTAGGAGGAGGAGAGAGAGTGTTTCTGACGGAGAGAGAGTGGGAGTGCGTTCCAGGTGGATGGACCGTAGACGGAGAAGTAGCGGTGGCCGAAAGTGTTGAGTTTGGTGCGAGGGATGTTGAGGCGAAGAGGATCGGAGGCAGAGCGGAGGGAGCGGGGAGTTGTGTAGGGGTGAAGTAAGTTGGAGAGATAGGCAGGAGCGCACTTGTTCAGGGATTTGTAGCAGAGAGACAGAATTTTGTATTGGATGCATTGGGGGATGGGGAGCCAGTGAAGGAGTTTGAGTAGGGGTGTGATGTGGTCGGATTTTTTTCTTTCTGAGGACGAGGCGGGCAGCATTGTTCTGGACGCGTTGGAGAGTGAAAGTGGTGGAGTGAGGGAGGCCGGAAAGGAGAGAATTGCAGTAGTCGATGCAAGATAAGATGAGAGAGACAGCAAGTTTGGTGGCAGCTTCGGTAGTGAGGTATTTTTTTTATCTGACTGATGCGCCCGAGGTGGAGATAGCATGCTCAGCGGTCAAGCCTTTTGTCTGCAGTCAATAGGTAAGATCCCAGCCTATCTAGTCAAAGACCTTGTTCATCGGCGCCCAATTGCAGAAAACTGTCTCTCTGCCGATTTGCAGCGAGAGTTTTTGCCTGGGGCTGAAAACCGTGGGCGCATTTCCCGAATTTTGGAAGTGTTACTTAATGACTATGTACCACTTGCAGGATGCCGATTGACCATGATAATTCAAGGGTAGTGCCAGATTAGCTTGGCGCCTGGAGGCGCCAAGCTAATCTGACACTACCCTTGAAGTATCATGGTCAATCAATCTCCTGCTGTAGAGTGTTGGCGCTAAAAGGGTTAAAAATAATTAAAAAGAAACTGTTGGAACTATGACAGGCTGAGGCTATTGATAAATAAGTGCAACTCAACCCAGGGGCTGCTGTGATCGAGCTAACTGGTTATCCGTCCATGAACGTGACATAGCTCGGCACTTCCCCGCTCTAAAATAAATGTAAACCGTCCATGGACGGATAACCAGTTAACTAGGTCACAGGCGGATCTGGGGAGGAGGTTCCGGAACCACCACGCCCACCGTCCTCCTCTCGGACCAAAAGTATGACTTTCAGATACTATGTACTTTGCGGAGGTTACTTCCGCGTCGTCAGGGTTTCGGCGAGTAGTGGAAAGGTCTTCGAATCCTGTTGTGTCTGACGGAACTGATTACGCAATATTAGTGTCTCATTTCATTAGTCATGTGAATCATGCTAGCAAAACAGCAGACACACATATTCTCACACCTGCCGCACTACTAACCC
>BTPG01000001.1:138172166-138254666 GCA_036245525.1 Semisulcospira habei
GCTGTACGCAGTTTCACAGCGATCGATTCCGTTGTATTTTCGCTTCGTGACTTGCGCGCAAAATTGCGGCAAAAAGCAAATACATGTAGGCTACATGCACTCGGCGGCGGCGGAGGTTTATGTAAATTCCACGCCACGGCCTACAGTTAGTCATCTCAGTTACATTTTCGCATCGTTGCTCGCTTAAAACTGCAGCAGAAAAAAAAAGTAGAATGTCTTCGCTGAGCAACCACTTTAAAAAAAAAAAAAAAATGGTCATAAAAGACGCGCTTTCTCACGAGAAGTCTTTACAAAAATATTCACTTGTCATTTAACCCTTTCCATTCTGGTATACTATTGCGTGAAATAAAACTGACCATGATAGTTCAAGGGTAGTGTCAGAATAGCTTGGCGCCAGAGGCGCCAAGCTATTCTGGCACTACCCTTGAACTAAAATGGTTGACCTATCTCCTGATAGTCGTCATAGACAATGCACATGTTTGGAAAATTTCAGCTTCAAAATTTAATGAGTTACAGACCATCATTTAGCGGGCTACCGTCGCCTAATTGATGGTCTTTAATGACAGGCGGACTCTCAGCAGGGTGGCTGATCAAAACAGTTTTTTTTTTTTTTTTTTTTTTTTTGCACAGTGCTGTGCCAAATACAAAAGCCCGACTCTGCGACGGCAATGGATCGTGGAAATCTATGCTGCTATCAAATGGAAAGACCCGGATGGGGGACTTGCAAAGTCAGCTTTGTCGATTATTCTACGGTCAGTGCATAGCGAACACTCGCCCACAGCTGGCAATATTGGCATCCCCAGACGGGCAGAATATGCTGACAAGCCCAGTCCCTGGACTTCTTGGACAGGCTGGGAGAGAGAACGAACGAACGAACCGGTTGGTTGGTTGTTTGTACATTGCTTAACGTCCCGACAGCAACAAGACTTTCTCAGGACGTGCCTGCACTGCTTGTGAAAAAAAAAAAACCCAAACTAACAGAATATTGAATGTATGTCGCCAGCCGGTCTAATACGCTAAATAAACCCAAGACCATTATTTTAGCAACACACATCCAATATCAAGCGCTACAGGCAGTGCAGACAGTATGGACAGTTTAAACAAGGCAAATACAGGTGAATGGACCAAGGGTAGTGAGAAACACATGCCCCAGAATAGAGGGGAAAACCCACCCTGTGGGGCTGACTAGTGTGACCCTGGGAACTAAAAAGTAGTTAACCCCACCCAAGTCCCCCAGGGCAGACCCGGGTCACAGTGGGGGCAAGGGGGGGGGGGGGGGGCGAACGAACGAACCGACGTCGGAACAAGCGAAACCTTTTGTCTCAGGATACAGCAGTTTAGGCTTTCAAACATTAACCCTTTGCGTGTGGGTAGCGGTTTTTGTGAATCATTGCGACAAAAACCGCTGCCGACACGCAAAGTCGAGAACCCAACGGAGAAAGAAACACGCTTCGAAAAGACAGCTACAGCACAATTTTGTTAATTTTTAAAAATAGAAAAACTAACAAACAAGTATAGATGACGTAACTGTCTTTTCAAAGCGTGTTTCTTTCTCCGTTGGGTTCTTCTGCATCTTAGTGACGCGCTTGACAGTCACCTGTATGGTCTGGACTTTCAAACATTACTTACAATTAAGCTATCCTGGAAAAACAAAATTTAAAAATTATTACGAAAAAAATTATTAATACAAAAACCAAGAAACTTGACCGTATTTACAAATAGATACAGCAGGCTGATCATATACACGCGAATAATTTATAACTAGAGAAAAAGGAAGATATATAATTCTGCTGAAGTCCTGACGGTAGGAGGTGCCTCAGACTGACAAGGGCAGTGGAAAGAAAGAGAGAGCGAGAGAGAGAGAGAGACAGAGAGAGAGAGACAGAGAGAGAGAGAGAAAGAGAGAGAGAGAGAGAGAGAGAGAGAGAGAGAGAGAGAGAGAGAGAGAGAGAGAGAGAGAGAGAGAGAGAGAGAACAATGAACAATGGACCTTTATTTTATAACGGTAAAAGTATTTGGTAACAGGACCAATTTTCAAACTTGCCGTTACTGCCATTAAGCTAAGAACTACCATTGAACACTATCACAAACAAAACAACAGTTTCACACGAAAGTAAATAAAAGCTCACACGCACAAACCACACATTCTACACCACACACATACACACAGACACACACGCACATACTGCAACACACATACACGCACACACACACGCACCAACGCACACACACTACACAACACGCATACACACACTCACACGACCCCCCCCCCCCCCCCCCCCGAGCCCCTCCCCCAGGGCAACAGTGACGTGCAATTTCCATAGGAAAAAAAAATACAGAGAGAGAGCCGGAGAGAGAGAGAGAGAGAGAGAGAGAGAGAGAGAGAGAGAGAGAGAGAGAGAGAGAGAGAGAGAGAGAGAGAGAGAGAGAGAGACTTTATTTTCCAAGGATACATGATTTTAGATAGAGAGTCGTTTTTGTTTTTTTTAATTATGTAGCCAAACCACTCAGGGCCCGCATCGCCCCCGCCTCGGTACTCAGGGGTTTTCAGGCTGGGAAAGTGCTCTCTCAGGAAAAATCTAGAAAGGCAGAAAGTGTTGTTTGTCATTCAAAACTATCATTTAGGTGGCTACAGCCACAGTCACAGCTACAGCCACCTAAATGATGGTCTTTAATGACAGGTGATCCCGCATGACGGAGGTCGTTCCAAAAAGGTTTTGCTGTAATAATCGTGGATATGTAATATCGCGTATAAATAAACTCAGATTCAGAGTTGTACAACGGTGGCGAAGACGATCGATGGTCCAGCGCTGACGAGAGTTGTTACACTGATAGCGAGGTTGGGTGTGCCAGGCACGACTCTCAACAACGAACCAGAGCGAAATAACGGTGGATAGCAAGCTTGTGCCCGCCATCAGCCTAGACAACACTCCAAACATCTCCTAGACACGTAGATCCTCACGAGCCCGGAAAAGCATAGACAACACTCCAAACATCTCCAAGAGGCAAAGATCCTCATGAGCCCTCCGGGCTCATGAGGATCTGTGCCTCTTGGAGATGTTTGGAGCGTTATCCACGCTTATGGTACAAGCTGGCTATAAACCGCGATTTAGTCGATTTCGTTCATCACCGGAAGTCGTTCGTTGCAAACGAAACCCCACTAATGACGGCGACGACGACTGGTGGAGAGATGTCGTGCTGTGCTTGGGACGGCAATCGTGCACGACTGTATTTGTGCTGGTGTAGGCCCAGTGGATCGGTGCTGCAAATGCTGAAGATATCAACGATGACAGACAGCAGAGATCTTGTGTAGGTGATACTCAGCCACGGACGTCATGAGTGAGGCAAGCGCTGTATAGGTGATATTGACGGTATTGGTCACGTCACAGAACATGCAGCGGTGACGTCATGGGTGAGGCAAGCGCTGTATAGGTGATATTGACGGTATTGGTCACGTCACAGAACATGCAGCGGTGACGTCATGGGTGAGGCAAGCGCTGTATAGGTGATATTGATGGTGTTGTTCACGTCACAGAACATGCAGCGGTGACGTCATGGGTGAGGCAAGCGCTGTATAGGTGATATTGACGGTGTTGGTCACGTCACAGAACATGCAGCGGTGACGTCATGGGTGAGGCAAGCGCTGTATAGGTGATATTGACGGTGTTGGTCACGTCACAGAACATGCAGCGGTGACGTCATGGGTGAGGCAAGCGCTGTATAGGTGATATTGACGGTATTGGTCACGTCACAGAACAAGCAGCGGTGACGTCATGGGTGAGGCAAGCGCTGTATAAGTGATATTGATGGTGTTGTTCACGTCACAGAACATGCAGCGGTGACGTCATGGGTGAGGCAAGCGCTGTATAGGTGATATTGACGGTGTTGGTCACGTCACAGAACATGCAGCGGTGACGTCATGGGTGAGGCAAGCGCTGTATAGGTGATATTGATGGTGTTGTTTACGTCACAGAACATGCAGCGGTGACGTCATGGGTGAGGCAAGCGCTGTATAGGTGATATTGACGGTGTTGTTCACGTCACAGAACATGCAGCGGTGACGTCATGGGTGAGGCAAGCGCTGTATAGGTGATATTGATGGTGTTGATCACGTCACAGAACATGCAGCGGTGACGTCATGGGTGAGGCAAGCGCTGTATAGGTGATGTTGACGGTATTGTTCACGTCACAGAACATGCAGCGGTGACGTCATGGGTGAGGCAAGCGCTGTATATGTGATATTGACGGTATTGTTCACCTCACAGAACATGCAGCGGTGACGATGCTGATGATGACAGTGGCGGCGGCAGTGGTGGCAATTGTAGCGATGGTAGTGGTAGTGGTGATGGAAAACACGTCTTGGTTTGAGGTGGTTTTGATGATGGTCGTGCTGATGACGGTGAGGCAATACTGATGTAGTGATGGCAACGGCCACAGGCGTGGGATAATATGTTCACCACTTAACACGAGGTGCAGTTAACAGTACTTTAGTGTCAGGTGGTATTGATTACGGTGGTGGCTGTGGTGGTGGAAACACGTCATGATGTGAGGTGGTATTGATTACGGTCGCGCTGATGACGGTGAGGCAACACTGATGGTGGACTGTAATGGTACATTGTGGTAATGACGGCCATTACCATAGGTATGACATGATCTTTGGTCACGGGTAGTAGTAAACAGCACTTTAGTGCTATATTCCATTCCCATTTGTTTTAACCCATTTAACCCCAACGCCGTACGTCAGGAGATGGGTCGACCATGATAATTCAAGGGTAGTGCCAGATCGGCTTGGCGCCTTCAGGCGTCAAGCTGATCTGGCACTACCCTTGAATTATCATGGTCGATCCATATCATGTGACCAGTTACACAACGGTCACCCCCAGCCGTGTGAGTGTTGACATTACCAGGACCGGTGTTTAACGCCTTGACTGCCGAGAAAATCCTACTTCCGGAAATCGTCTGCCTGTTGTACCGGTTTCAGGCCACTTTATAAATTTCAAATACAAGCGATCAAAATTTCCGAAACCTCAGTAGCTGAACTGACCCTTCGCACCACGTGAATGTCCTGTGTTGGTCTTGTACTGTGTTTGTCTTCAGAGTGTGTCACTGGTGAGCGTGCGTGTTGGGTTCAGTTCGCGGCGCTTTGAGCCGATTCGCAGAATTGGAACAAAAGCGCCTATATAATACCCGGTATTATTATTATTATTTATTATTAAAAAATGAACGCTACCCAACTGCACGAGGTATAGATCCTCATGAGCCACAACCGCAAGTGCGAGAGCTCACGAGGATATATAACTCTTGCTGAGACCAGTTTGTTACTGTCCATGTTCATTGGACGGTGTTGGCTTTTGGGCGTTGAATGAACAAAGATTTTAAAAGCAAGACGTACGCCCAAACGTACGTAGGGAAAACGGTTAACTCATTCGAGACGTGCTGCCTCCGGATACGCGGCCTATGCCGCGTATCCGAAGGCGGCACGTCTCGAATGAGTTAAAACGATCAGCTGCCGCAGGGCTCAGTGCTAAAATGTGATGATATGACGGTTTCTCAACCGCTGTCTTCTCTCACTGAACTAAGACTTTTAAATCCTTCCTTTTCCAGAGGGTTTTCTACTGCCTCTTGTGCGCCTCGGTGGAACTCTCGTACGTACAGAGGAAAAAGAAGAGCAGAAAAAGCCTTTCATTTTATGACATTCACGCTGCTTAGGTAAAGTTAGCTCCCTTGTCCAGCATTATCGTGAGACATGCTAAGGCCATCTTAGGTAAAGCTAGCTCTCTTGTCCAGCATTATCGTGAGACATGCTAAGGCCATATCTTAGGTAAAGTTAGCTCCCTTGTCCAGCATTATCGTGAGACATGTTAAGGCCATATCTTAGGTAAAGTTAGCTCCCTTGTCCAGCATTATCGTGAGACATGCTAAGGCCATATCTTAGGTAAAGTTAGCTCCCTTGTCCAGCATTATCGTGAGACATGCTAAGGCCATATCTTAGGTAAAGTTAGCTCTCTCGTCCAGCATTATCGTGAGACATGCTAAGGCCATATCTTAGGTAAAGTTAGCTCCCTTGTCCAGCATTATCGTGAGACATGTTAAGGCCATATCTTAGGTAAAGTTAGCTCCCTTGTCCAGCATTATCGTGAGACATGCTAAGGCCATATCTTAGATAAAGTTAGCTCCCTTGTCCAGCATTATCGTGAGACATGTTAAGGCCATATCTTAGGTAAAGTTAGCTCCCTTGTCCAGCATTATCGTGAGACATGCTAAGGCCATATCTTAGATAAAGTTAGCTCCCTTGTCCAGCATTATCGTGAGACATGCTAAGGCCATATCTTAGGTAAAGTTAGCTCTCTTGTCCAGCATTATCGTGAGACATGCTAAGGCCATATCTTAGGTAAAGTTAGCTCTCTTGTCCAGCATTATCTTGAGACATGCTAAGGCCATATCTTAGGTAAAGTTAGCTCTCTTGTCCAGCATTATCGTGAGACATGCTAAGGCCATATCCGGCCTAGAACAGGTCCTTTTAAGGTGCCTGTTCGATTCTCCAAATACCGGTTGGTTGGTTAGTTCGGGGTAACGTCCACGGCGCCGAAGTGATAATGAACGGCCCTGACGGGAGGGTTATGGGGGGACAGGAATTTCCTGTGTGTTTCTGATTCATTAGGGAGAAACAAAATCGGCATTGCTTAACCCTTATCATTCGGAATACACCAGTGTGTGAAATAAGTGTGACTAAAATAGTTCAAGGGTAGTGCCATAATAGCTTGGCGCCTCTAGGCGCCAAGCTATTCTGGCACCACCCTTGAACTAAAGCCATTGATCTATATCCTTACCTGTAAGTACAGGGGTCTCAGAGGGACCGCAGTGACGTCCTCCTCACCAGAGTGATGCCCAGCGCAGAGTGCCACACTGACCACCGCCTTGTCCGCTGCAAACTCAGGCTCCACTTCAAGCCAAAACCCAAGAAATGGGGGCCCCCCAAGAAAAAGCTTGATGTTGCCAGCCTTCAGCGTGACGATGTGAAAGCTGCCTTTCAGACAGATTTACAGCGCAGGCTCAAAGACACAGCGGACCCAGTAGACTCCTCCCCTGAAACACTTTGGGAACAACTGAAAACTGCTATTGCAAAATCCTCTGCAGAAGTCTTGGGTTTCGCCAGAAAGAAGAACAAAGACTGGTTTGACGAAAACGATGTAGAGATCCAGGAACACCTAGCAAAAAAAAGAGCCGCCCATCAGGCCCACCTAGCCCAGCCTTCCTGCCCTGTGAAGAAGTCTGCCTTCCGCCTCGTCTGCAGCAGTCTCCAGCGCAAGCTCAGAGATCTCCAGAATGAGTGGTGGACCAGACTTGCACAGAGGACCCAGCTTTGTGCTGACAATGGTGACTACAGGGGCTTCTACGAAGCACTGAAAGCAGTGTATGGCCCCAGGCACCTGGTACAAAGTCCTCTGCGAAGCGCGAATGGCCAGGCACTCCTCACAGATAATACCTCCATCTTGAACCGCTGGTCGGAATACTTTCAGAGCCTCTTCAGCGCTGAGCGCACTGTTCAAGAAGCAGTCGTCCTACAAATCCCACAACTCCCAGTAAAGGTTGAATTGGACGAACCGCCCACAGCCATCCACCAGCTCAAGAGTGGCAAAGCAGCAGGCATTGATGGAATACCGCCAGAGATCTGGAAACATGGAGGCACAGCACTGCACAACAAGCTCCATGACCTCTTTCTCTGCTGCTGGGAGGAAGGAACACTACCAAAAGATCTCCGTGATGCAGTCGTTATCACCCTGTACAAGAACAAAGGCGAGAAGTCTGACTGTTCCAACTATCGGGGAATTACCCTGCTGTCCATTGCTGGGAAAATCCTTGCAAGGCTGCTCCTGAATCGGCTGGTACCTGCCATCGCTGAAGACCAACTCCCAGAGGGCCAGTGTGGCTTCAGAGCAAACAGGAGCACCACCGATATGGTCTTTGTGCTGAGACAGCTACAGGAGAAGTGCCGCGAGCAGAACAAAGGGCTGTACGTAACATTTGTCGACCTAACAAAAGCGTTCGACACTGTGAGCAGGCAAGGCATGTGGCAGATCCTGGAGCGACTTGGCTGTCCCCCAAAGTTCCTCAACATGATTGTCCAGCTACACGAGGACCAGCAAGGTCAGGTCAGACTCAACAATGACCTCTCAGAACCATTCCCTATTCTCAACGGCGTAAAGCAAGGCTGCGTGCTGGCACCGACCCTCTTCACCATCTTTTTTAGCATGATGTTGAAGCAGGCCACAGTGGACCTCGATGATGACGATGCAGTGTACATCAGGTATCGTCTCGATGGCAGCCTGTTCAACCTCAGACGACTGCAGGCCCACACGAAAACACTAGACCAACTGATTCGTGAGCTGCTTTTTGCTGATGATGCTGCCCTCGTTGCACACACAGAGAGAGCCCTGCAGCGCATCACGTCTTGCTTCGCAGATGCTGCCCAGCTCTTTGGACTCGAGGTCAGTCTGAAAAAGACAGAGGTCCTCCATCAGCCGGCACCCAAGACAGTGTATCGCCCTCCTCACATCACCATTGGCGAGTCTGAACTAAAGTCAGTGCACCAGTTTACTTACCTTGGCTGCATTATCACGTCGGACGCCAAGCTGGACAAGGAGCTTGACAGCAGGCTGGCAAAAGCGAACAGCGCTTTCGGGCGACTTTTCAAGCGGGTGTGGCACAATCAACAGCTGAAAACAGGCACCAAGATCAGCGTGTACAGAGCTGTGGTCCTCACCACCCTGCTGTATGGTTCCGAGTCCTGGGCCCTCTACTGCAGCCAACTACGACTCCTCGAACGCTTCCACCAGCGCTGCCTGCGTACCATCCTGGGCATTCACTGGAGTGACTATGTCACCAACGTCGAGGTCCTTGAACAGGCTGAAACTGTGAGCATCGAGGCTTTGCTGCTGCGGACACAGCTCCGCTGGACGGGGCATGTCTCCAGGATGGAGGATCATCGCCTACCAAAGATCACCCTGTTCGGCGAGCTTGCTACTGGACACCGTGACAGAGGGGCACCAAAGAAGAGATACAAAGACTGTCTCAAGAAGTCACTTAGTGCCTGCCAAATCGACCACCACCAGTGGTCTTCGCTTGCTGCGGACCGTGACACCTGGCGCTCCACCATTTACAAGGCAGCTGTCTCCTTTGAGGACTCTCACAGAGCTAGCCTTAAGGACAAGCGGCTCAGGAGAAAAAACAGAGATGCCGCAGCTCAGAACCCTGGCCATACCTTCCCCTGCAGCCACTGCGGTCGAACCTGCCTGTCTCGGATTGGCCTCCGCAGCCACGAACAAGCCTGCAGACGTCGTGGGCAACTCCTATAAAATCTTCGTTCGTGAAGTCAAGCCAAGAGCCAAGAAGTACTATAATGTAGCTTGCATATGGCAGTGTACACATTTGAAGCTTTTAGCCTCAGTATGATATGGGTTATTAGGCGTTGTTCGGAATCAGAAGTAGGTCAAAACTGCACCAGTTTCGACAAAAACAGCGGATTAAAAGCCAGGACAAACATGCGATACCGCATGTTTGTCATGGCGTTTAATCCACTGTTTTCGTCAAAACTCGTGCAAGTTTGACCTACTTCCGGAAATCGTCTGGCTATTCCTCCACCCCATCCCTTTCGTTTGATTTGGGAGATAGCCACGTCTGATTGTACGCTGCGAATGTACTCCGTCTGGCACCATGACTGATCGTGCTGACTCCCACGCGTGACTCAGTGGCTGTGCAACAACAACAACAACGTGGGTGCGTCACTTTTTCTGACGCATTCCCGTGTCAACAGAGACTTGAAACAAAACACCACAAAACAAAGCACACAAAAAAAGAAGAAGAACAAAACAGACTGAAGACGAAGTAGGGTAAAAGGAGAAAACAACAGGGGAAAAAAAAAAGAACAAAACAGAAAATAATAAATCTGAAAGTAACGGAATGAACAAAAAGTCAAATACATCAAACCAAAACCATTTTAAATCAAATCAAATCAACCCAACCCAACCCAAACCAAGACAACCCAAGCCAAGCCAACCTAAACCAAAGCAAACTAAAATAAACCAAACAAAAACAAACCAAACAAAAACAAACCAAACAAAAAACAAACCAAACAAAAACAAATAAACACAAAAACAAAGGCCGGGGACGGGGGTGGGTAGCCGAATTCCCACCTGTCAAACCACACCTGTTGTGCAGGTGTTCTGGTATGAAATCGATCCTACAGTGAGTAAAATGATTGAATCCTCAGTACAGTGACGTAGTAAATTTAGTTATTTGGGTTTAACGCCGAGCAGGCGACTAAGGCCATCTCAGGGCGGATACAGTGACGTACAATTAGTCGCGAGGCCCGCATCGTCATACTGAAGTTCACAATCAATGACGGTGCCGGTGAGCGCCAGGACAATTAGTCTATCCGCAAAAGGTTGTTTAATTGTGTACTGTTTCCTCAACAGAACGAAACAAGTTCACTAAACGAATAACGACGGAATAATATTACAAATTCCAAACCTCTTTCTCTGATTATGTGCCAAACTGAGAAACGTCTGTAACTATGGCTGTAATTCTGCAGCGGAGTTTGTTACTGAGCACCTCTGGCATTTTACAACAATAAACGTTTTTTCGGCCAACTTCGATCATCTACAAGAAGCATAGACTCTCATGTGCCCATGCAGCCGCAGGGGTCCACGAGAATCTATGCCTCTTGTTTGCATGTCTTGGCGACTTTTACTTCATTGCTCCTCTAAGAGAGTCGTCTGGGTTTTACTCTGAATTTACAGGCGGGAGTCAAGTTAAGGTCAAATGCAGCGATTTGGTGTCCCTGAGACTCAGTGGATAATAGCTCTAATTACGGTCGTTTGGTGGCCTGCGTACAGACCGCGTTCCCGTCAATACGAGGCAGTCGCCGTGCCAGCATTGGTACATAGCTAATGCTCAATCCTTCGCTGACACAGCCAACTGGAAACACATATGCGCCTCAAGAACAGACATGTCGCAACCCCTCCACCCACCCGCCCCCACAATCAATGCCATCATTAGCTTAGTAGCAAAACGTCTTCGGCTCCACGAAGGCGGCCGCTGTGTGCTCGAGGAACTGTGCTTACTGGGTGATTTTTGCTCACTAGTGAGTTTTTCCCCTCGGATCGCAGAAAGGAGTGAGAAACTCAGTTTTTCTTTCTTCTCCAACCCCCCCCCCCCCCCCACTCACCCTGTTGGTGAAGGGGTTAAGCAAAGATACGTAAAGAGGCGTCACTTGGCGCTCGACGAGTCACCAAAACAAATCTTTCCCACGAAATGGCAAGGAGTATGTCTAACATCGAGTCTTTAGCCGGCAATGGAGGATGTTCATTTTAACCCATATCATACTGAGGCTAAAAGCTTCAAATTTGTACACTGCCATATGCAAGCTACATTACAGTACTTACAGATAAGGATAAAGACCAATGGCTTTAGTTCAAGGGTGGTGCCAGAATAGCTTGCCAGCCTTGAACTATTTTAGTCCAACTTATTTCACACACTGGTGTATTCCGAATGATAAGGGTTAACCTTGTCACTGCCGAGAAAAACTGTCAACACGATCCGACTGTAAGAGACATAGATCCTCATCAGCCCCACGCGACTGCGGACGCTCATGAGGATCTACGCTTCTTGCTGAGACCGATTTGTATCTATGTCTCTAGGACGGTGTTGGTTTTTGGTCGTTGACTGAAAAAAAGATTTCAGAAATTAAAAAAAAACCAAAAGTACGTAGGTCGGTGTACGTACAGTGGCACAGAAGGGGATAACCCATTCAGCCCTGACGCACTACAGCAGGAGATGGATCGACCATGATAATTCAAGGGCAGTAGGCGCCAAGCTAATCTGGCACTGCCCTTGAATTATCATGGTCGATCCATCTCCTGCAACTGGTGCATAGTCATTAGATGACGCCTCCAGATTTTGGAAAATACGGCCGTCGGGCTGAATGAGTTAATCAGGATCCCAAGCATGTCTGCGCAGAACACCATCGCGTGAACTTGCTGTCTATCAGATCAATGTACTGATTTTCCCAAGCGTTCCTTGACTGTGTGTGATGAGCGTAGCTGGTGGTGTGACCAGTAGCTTGAACTAATTATGCGTCCGCGGTGACCATACAAATCTGTTACATTGATGTCTGGGCATACCTGCATATTTGGCTAACACTACAGATTAATTAAAGTACCATTACGCTTAAATCTAAAGACACATTTCAGCACCACTTGTGTTCATTATGCCTTGCGGTCGACACACCTAATGAACTTTTACAGCGGTTTGGACACGCAGCAGACGCACACGCGTAGTCGCGCTTATTCAAATAATTCAATTTTATTCTGCGCACCCGTTAGCGTGTCAATCTATTTTTAGCGGTTTCTCGTACTGATACCGTTGTATTTATAGAACGGAATGGAGTCATTGTCAGAATACTTGATATTACGACGACCTGAGCGAACTGGATTGTCCTGTATCTAAATGAACCATAGTTAGACCTGTGTCAGTGTAGTGTTTCATAACCATCTGTTACAAAAGTGCATATTTGAACAGTTACGGCGGTAGTGGGCATTTCAGATACCTGAATGTGATATAACCACACAAAGGCCGTTATGTTAGATCGCCAGCTAATCTCTGTTTTGCTCATAGATCTGGAGTTGTGCTATATATATATATATATATATATATATATATATATATATATATATATATATATATATATATATATATATATATATATATATATATATATATATATATATATATATATATATATATATATATATGAGTTTTATGCGATGTTGAGACTGCTCCTGGAGCGCCTAGGGCCTCTAATTGCTTCAATGCTTGGTTGGCTGTTTTGTTGGTTTTTTTAACATCGCTACAAAGAGTGCATTCCTGTTCTGGTCTATGATTTCGGACCTTACGGCTAAAAGCCGTAAGGTCCGAAATCACAGACCAGAACGCGCTGACAGTGCCAGCAAAAATGCAGATCGCGTTTCTATACACAATGACAGTGACACAGTCCCTAGTATTTTTGTTTGAAAATGCGGCATTATATTGCCTCGCCACAGCTGACGGTGTATCCCTGAGTGGTTGACAAAACACGTGTTTACAACAGACGAATGTTGTGGACAAGCTGTGTGTAGGAACCTGTACTAGTTTGTGCCCCATACGCTGGCATTCGTTGAGGTCGGGCGTTGACCTTCATACTACCTGTGGGCTGGTCCGTGATTTTGAACCTTAAGGCTTTCAGCCGTAAGGTCCAGACGCACAGACCAGCACTGACACATTTGATTATATTGTTGGGCATGTTAGTATTTTTTTTACCCCCCCAAAAAAAAAATATGCCACCCCCCCTCTCCTCCCCCCCCTCCCCCCCCCCCCCCCCCCCCCGGGATTCCATTGCCCCATTTTCAATTTCTGCGCCTCTCTCTCTCTCTCTCTCTCTCTCTCTCTCACACACTCACTCACACACACACACACACACACACACACACACACACACACACACACGGCATATGCACGTGCCGTGCGCGCACACACGCACACAGAACGTGAGAGAGAGAGAGAGAGAGAGAGAGAGAGAGAGAGAGAGAGAGAGAGAGAGAGAGAGAGAGAGAGAGAGAGAGAGAGAGAGAGATAGAGAGACGTGAAGGGCGTAACTGGCGTTTTTCTCCCACCAATGACGAAGATGATTTTTAGTGATTTTTTTTTAAAAGACGGGCCACCCAAAAGAGTCTGAAACAAATTTTGATCCCAGCTGGGTTCGAACCCGGGCGACGACCTTGCGGACTTGAATCTGGAACACTCTACCATACGACCTGAGCCGCCAGCTCCCCTGTCGTGTGTGTGTGTGTGTGAGAGAGAGAGAGAGAGAGAGAGAGAGAGAGAGAGAGAGAGAGAGAGAGAGAGAGAGAGAGAGAGAGAGAGAGAGAAGGCGTCGAAATTCATTTCCTGCGACGGGTTTATCCTTTAGAGTTTCCAAGACCTGATAGTCTACCGAGTCCTCAACTCAGTGAAGCTGGTGCCCGCGCTCGCCACAAAACTGGGTCAATACCTTCATGTCAGTCAATAGATGCTATAGACCGCCACGGTTCTCTAAGCCATCACAACACGATGCACGTGAAAACCGAAGCAAACTTCGTTTGCCGCTTCGGTTCTCACGAGCATTGTGTTGAGAAACCCGTTTCCAATAAACAGCCTGTTGTCTGAAATTAGAGATATCGTCAGGGCTTGGGAATGTGGTCGGTTTCTGGTCTGGCACCATTGCAGATCTGTTGCAGCTACAGCCTCATTTCCAAATCAAGATGGCGCCTGCTTCGGCAGGCTAGAGAACTCCGGAATGGTCTGAGACTATGTCTGCAAGAGAGGGGGTGGGGACGGCGGGTGGGCAGGGTAGGGACGGAGAAAATGGGTTAACGACGTTGAGAACTAAAAAGCACTTACTTGATGACCTCTTGCTCCTTCTCCTCCTCTTCCTTCTGTCGTCGCAAGACATCCTCTATGACTTTTCTCTCGTCTTCCGTCAAATGACTCAGGTCTGGCATCGGAGGCAGGGAAGGGCGTCGCGAGGCCGACATCTTGGTTCACTGTATCACACTGCTGTAGGCGCCGGCCCGCAAGGTCGTTGTGTAGCTATCGGTGGAAATGAAGTCGCGGTGGATGGAAAGATGACCCTGGATGCCGCTACTCCCTAACATAGGCCGGTGGGTGGAGGCGAGAGGAAAGAGACACAGTAGAGGTGGAGTGACGGAGAGCGGCGACTAGGTGACGGTGGGATGTCGACGTGCGATGCCTCTCTGGTGACGCCCGGCCCTAGCCCCAACCGGCGGGGCATAGCGGTCAAGGCGTGAGCAAGGGGTGTCCGGCACCCGTGCCCATGGTTTAAAAGTCACTCCTGCCCGAACCTACCCTCTACCACAGGTGTGCTCTCTCAGCTCGGCGGCCATTCCCGTCTTCTCAGCAGCGACGGGCGACAAGCGTTGAGCACACAGACATCGCTAATGCCCTGTGCATAATGCAATCGAAAGGGGGAAAAATCGACCAATCAGATTAACTCTGTCACTGACGTCACCCCCATATGGTTCCCCCGAGTCAGGGAGGCTGCGTGTGTAGTAGGAAGGCACACGACGCCGATTTACGCGGAATATCGATTATTTGGTTGTCCCCCTGCCATATCCATCTCCGTCACCACCACGACTGCTGTTAGCAGCAGCCACCTCGGCTACTGGGGCTGAGAGGGTGGAGCTCGCCGTTGTGGGTTCACTTGTAAACGTACACTGTGCATCCTCCAACTTATCATTTGTGCCCAGCACTGAAGTCACTTCTGGTACCCAGTGCATTTGGGCCCAGGATGTCACTTCTGGTACCCATTATATTTGTGCCCAGCGAGTCACTTCCGATACCCAGTGTATTTGTGCCCAGTGCGTCACTTCCGGTATCCGGTGTATTTGTGCCCAGCGAGTCACTTCCGGTACCCAGTGTATTTGTACCCAACAAATCACTTCTGGTACCTAGTGTATTTGTACCTAGCGAGTCACTTCCGGTACTGTCATACCTAAACCGCAGTGATGATGAGGTTTAACCCGTTCACTGCCGAGAAAATGTGAACGCTACCCAACTGCAAGAGATATAGATCCTCATGAGCCCCCGCAGTTGCAGGGGCTCATGAGAATCTATGCCTCTTGCTGACACCACTTTGAATTCGTGTTCCTGGGACATCTAGTTGTGTTTTTTTTTTTTGTGTTGAATTAACAAATATTGCAGAAACATATTCTGCGTCAGCTGTGCTGGTTAAACTTAAACTCAATTGGTGCAAGTAAGCAATAAATAATAATTGATCAACTTTGATTGTGTTTCATTTAGTGCCAATACTACCGTAGGACTATATATGTGCAATAAGTTCGTCTCCAGTGTCAAGCGCTCTGTGTGTGTGTGTGTGCGTGAGTGTGTGTGTGTGTGTGTGTGTGTGTGTGTGTGTGTGTGTGTGTGTGTGTGTGTGTGTGTGTGTGTGTGTGAGAGAGAGACAGACAGACAGACAGACAGACAGACAGAGACAGACAGACAGACAGACAGACAGACAGACAGAGTTATTAATATTTATAATTTAATATGTGTGATTCTATAATAATTACGTTTTTATGCGTTTTTCACTTGTACCCACTTTGTTATGTCATATATTATATATATTATATATATATATATAATATATATATATAAATATATATATATATATATATATATATAATATATAAATATATATAATATAATATATAATATAATATAACAGAGTGCATGGAACCTAAAGACAAGTTTCTGTTTTCTTTATTTTAAAACAGACAATAAAGTTTTCTTGAATCTCGAAGCAACTGATTCAGTTAGGACAACTTAAAGAAATCTGCTCCATGGCAGGCTTTGGTCGCTAATCTTCCCCGGTGCATGCAGCAGGTTCTCAATGTTGTCTTGTCACAACTAAGACTTTTCTACCCTTGTTTTCACAGTCCATGTGGCTGAGTAGTCACAAGTATCAGAGGTTTTCCACTGCCTTTTGAGGGTCCTGTGTACAAAGGAAACTGAAGAAGAGCAGAAAAATCTTTCGTTTTCAGCCCTCATGCACTACAGCAGGATGATGATGATGATGATGAAACTTTATTTTTCAACGGTAAAAAGTTTTGACAAAAAACAAATCGTCATTTTACAAACTTGCCGTTGCTAACATCTACAGCATAAAAAAGGGAAAACTATACCAAAAATATTTCCATACAAAACCCAATAGCATCATTATATACAGAAAAAAAATAATAACACTCATCACACACACATGCACACACGCATGCACGCGCGCGCGCCGCTCACATACACCCACACACACACACACACACACGCACACACACACACACACACACAAACCATCTTATGAAATATATGAGGTGTCGTCTAACGACTATGCATCTGCTGCAGGAGATAGATCGACCATGATAATTCAAGGGCAGTGCCATATTAGCTTGGCGCCTGTCGGCGCCAAGCTAATCTGGCACAGCCCTTGAATTATCATGGTCGATCCATCTCCTGCAACAGATGCATAGTCTTTAGACGACGCCTATAAAATTTGGGAAATACGTGCGCCGAGCTGAATGAGTTCAGTTAGGTCACAGTTACAGGAAGTTTTATTTATTTATATTTCCACGCAATAACGTCATTTCCAGGGTACGCACACAGAAGCAACGCCCTCCGCACGTCTGAGTACCGATTCCGTTCTAGGTGCATTTCTAAGTACGAAGACTTTTGTCATACGGATCTTGCGTGCAGATGCACTGAGTATATTTACGAGTGAAACCACCGAATTCTACCCTTTCAGCCCCCGCTACTGAATGCTCGTGCGAGTGTGTTTGAGCAACTACTGTGTGAAATCCACGTGATCTCCTTCGTTTGAGGATTGAGCAGAAACCAGTCCACTGTATATAAATTAGACGAAATCGAGATACTATGCAAATGGATCCAATGAGACAGCAAGAGGCACATAGTCTTATGAGCAGAAAATGTGAGAATCTGTGTTTCTTGCAGAGGAAAGGATTTGGAGGGGAAGGGGGGAGGATGCGGGTTGGGGGGAGGGGGGGGGGGGACTGAGGGGGGGGGGGGGAGGCGGCGGCGTGCTGGCTTATATACCGACCGTCGTGGTTGTCGCAGTAGTGGGCCGGACTGTCTCAAGATCGGACCAAACGCGCTTAGTTACTGTGCAGCACCAATACAGGAAGATAGCTCAGCTTTGTCATGACACGCGTGGTCTCTTTCGATTATGTTTCGATGGAACGTGCTTTCTCATATATGCTTGAAAGTCACAATAGTCACGTTCGCTTGGTCTTAATTCCACCCCACACGTTAAAGTATCATTACGCGTAAACGGAGCTGAAGACAAATGTCAGCACTAATTGGGTTTGCTATACCTTGTCGACACACCTAATGAGCTTCTATTGCAGTTTGGACATGCAGCAAAAGCACACGCGTAATAGCACTTGTTTATTTCTGCTCAGACATTAGCTTGTCAATCTATTTTTAGCTGTTTCTATTACTATTAGTGTTGTACTTCTAGAAATGAAGTAGTGGAGTCATTGCCAGGTTTCTTGATATGAAAGACGACGCGTGCTGAACTGGATTGTCCTGTGTCTAAAAAAACCCATAACTAGACCTGTGTGTAGCGTTTCGCATCCATCTGTTACAGAAATGTGTCTTCGAACCAGTTACGGCGGTAGTGGGCCTTTAAAGTCAGAGGTATGACATTACATTTGACATCGTTACTAACTTATTGCCGGTATGACGCTTTGCGTTTTTACTACCTTGAGGGCCTCTGAGTTGTGTACTGGTGTACGACGTTTTTACTACCTTGAGGGCCTCTGAGTTGTGTACTGGTGTATGACGTTTTTACTACCTTGAGGGCCTCTGAGTTGTGTACTGGTGTATGACGTTTTTACTACCTTGAGGGCCTCTGACTTGTGTACTGGTGTATGACGTTTTAACTACCTTGAGGGCCTCTGAGTTGTGTACTGGTGTATGACGTTTTTACTACCTTGAGGGCCTCTGAGTTGTGTACTGGTGTACGACGTTTTTACTACCTTGAGGGCCTCTGAGTTGTGTACTGGTGTATGACGTTTTTACTACCTTGAGGGCCTCTGAGTTGTGTACTGGTGTACGACGTTTTTACTACCTTGAGGGCCTCTGACTTGTGTACTGGTGTATGACGTTTTTACTACCTTGAGGGCCTCTGAGTTGTGTACTGGTGTACGACGTTTTTACTACCTTGAGGGCCTCTGACTTGTGTACTGGTGTATGACGTTTTTACTACCTTGAGGGCCTCTGAGTTGTGTACTGGTGTATGACGTTTTTACTACCTTGAGGGTCTCTGAGTTGTGTACTGGTGTACGACGTTTTTACTACCTTGAGGGCCTCTGAGTTGTGTACTGGTGTACGACGTTTTTACTACCTTGAGGGCCTCTGACTTGTGTACTGGTGTATGACGTTTTTACTACCTTGAGGGCCTCTGAGTTGTGTACTGGTGTATGACGTTTTTACTACCTTGAGGGCCTCTGAGTTGTGTACTGGTGTATGACGTTTTTACTACCTTGAGGGCCTCTGAGTTGTGTACTGGTGTACGACGTTTTTACTATCTTGAGGGCCTCTGAGTTGTGTACTGGTGTATGACGTTTTTACTACCTTGAGGGCCTCTGAGTTGTGTACTGGTGTACGACGTTTTTACTACCTTGAGGGCCTCTGAGTTGTGTACTGGTGTACGACTGAAACTCCACTTCACCCCACTTTAGAAAGATAAAGCCTAACCCATTTTACCGGCGCATTTCCAAATTTCGGAGGTGTTACAAAAGACAGTATACTGTCTTTAGTCTTACGTAACGACTACGTACCAGTTTCTGGGGATGGCTTGACCATGATAATTCAAGGGTAGTGCCGGATTAGCTTGGCGCCATCAGGCGCCAAGCTAATCTGGCACTACCCTTGAATTATCATTGCCAGGCCATCTCTTGCTGTAGGGATAAGGGGCTAAACGGGATAATGGTAAATGTACAAGTATTTACAATTTCAGGCCATCTCTTGCTGTAGGGATAAGGGGCCAAACGGGATAATGGTAAATGTACAAGTATTTACAATTTCAGGCCATCTCTTGCTGTAGGGATAAGGGGCTAAACGGGATAATGGTAAATGTACAAGTATTTACAATTTCAGGCCATCTCTTGCTGTAGGGATAAGGGGCCAAATGGGATAATGGTAAATGTACAAGTATTTACAATTTCAGGCCATCTCTTGCTGTAGGGATAAGGGGCCAAACGGGATAATGGTAAATGTACAAGTATTTACAATTTCACCAAAACCCTCTTTGTTGTTAGACCATCCGCCTATAATTCCCCTTACTAATTAATCTCTCCTATAATCCCCTTTCATGGTTAACCCCGCCTATAATCCCCTCCCTCGTGGAACACATCCCCGATCTATCCCGTCTATAACCGCATCCCTGATTAATCCCGCCAATAATCCCCATCCCGCCTATAACCCCCTCCATAGTGTAACACATCCCCGATCTATCCCGCCTATAACCACATCCCCGATTAATCCCGCATATAATCCCATCCCGCCTATAATCCCCTCCCCATTAATCCCGCCATACTCCACTCCGCCTATAATCCCCTCAGTTAATCCCGTATATAATCCCTTCCTCATTAATCCCGCCTATGACTGATTCCCCCTCAAACAACCTCTGAGGTAATCACTGAGCTATGTAGGCTGGTACGAGTGAACAAAATTTGAAGTTATATTTAGACCCTTAATACGTCAGTATTGTAAAATGTTTCACTGGAAAAGACAGGAGAAAACCCTAATCTAAATAATCTTGAGTAAATTCGATAACTTGAAGGCAATTTCAAAAGAAGAGTCAACTTTCTTCAAACATAATTTCAGGCGGGTCTTCTGTTTGACATGGTTTTTTTTTTTTTGTTGTTGTTGTTTTTTTTCCCTCCTCAGTAGCATTGCCGACCCTCTTTTTGACAGAATCTTGTTTACAGTAATGGCCGAGCCTGTTGTACTAGTCGTTGTTGGTAACGCAAAGTTGTGTTTGGTTGTTATGTGGATTAGTATGCCGGATACGGACTTCATCGATGAAGAAAACCGCCGAAGTTACACTTAGTTTCTGATCATCGGAATACATGTAGCCTTCATACAAACTGAACGTGCGAACTTTCGGCGCATGTTGTGTTCGTTCATTGAATATTATCCCACCCAATGCCCCAGCAGGTGCCTCCCCCACAGCCTTCGAATCCACCATCATTTGAAACCTGAATCGGTGTGCACACCTATTAATAAACCCAGACTCCCTCTCAGCTACCCCCCCCACCCACCCACCCACCCACCCACACACACACACACACACTTCCTTTTATTCTTTATATTTTTATTTATTTATTTTCTTATTAACCCTTTTAGCCCCAAGACCCACCGCAGGAGATGGATGGACCGTGATAATTCAAGGGTAGTGCCAGATTAGCTTGGCGCCTGAAGGCGCCAAGCTAATTTGGCACTGCCCTTGAATTATCACGGTCCATCCATCTCCTTCAATTATTACATAGTTGTCAGGTGTCAGCTCCAAAATTTGGGAAATGGGGCCTTGGGGTTAAGAGGGTTAAGCACCCCCTTCCCCCCTCCCCTCCACTGTGGAACATTTCTCACTCTTGGGATCCCAGGGTCACCCTGGTCAGCCCCACAGGGTGGGTTTTCCCGTCTATTCTGGGGCATGTGTTTCCGTCTACCCTTGGCCCATTCACCTGTATTTCCTTATTTAGTTGAAACTCTCCCTACTGTCTGCGCTGCCTGT
Organism: Semisulcospira habei; assembly: GCA_036245525.1. Lineage (NCBI taxonomy): Eukaryota > Metazoa > Mollusca > Gastropoda > Semisulcospiridae > Semisulcospira > Semisulcospira habei. The sequence goes on from BTPG01000001.1 coordinate 138,193,567, forward strand.
AGCTCTTGATATTGGATGTGTGTTGCTAAATGGTCTTAGGTTTATTTAGCGTATTAGACCGGCTGGCGACATAATTCAATATTCTTTTTACTTCGGGTTTTTTTTTTCTCTCCACAAGCAGTGCTGGCACGTCCTGAGAAAGTCTTGTTGCTGTCGGGACGTTAAGCAATGTACAACCATACAACCAACCCTTGGGATCCATCACTGAAGGCTGGATCGGTGTGCAGACCTGTAAATAAGCCCTTTCAGACCCCTCCCGCCTCCCCCCCCCCCCCCAACTTTGTTTTATACTTTTTAATTTTTTTAATTTATTTTCTTTTTAAGCCCCCCCCCACCCCCCACCCCTACTGTGGAACATGTCTCACCCTTGGGACTACCACAATAATAATAATAATGATAATAATAATAATAATAATAATAATATGATGATGATGATTATGATGATGATGATGATGGTAATGATGATGATGATGATGATGATGATGATGATGATGATGATGATGATGATGATGATGATGATGATGATGATGATGATGATGGTGATGATGATGATGATGATGTAAGGGAAACACGACAAACTACTAACCTCCGGTCAGTAGCCTGACTTTCAGTACCCAGTCAACAAAAGTCATTGAACCCTCGACGGTGCTACCGGGGTACAGAAAATAAAGGCATGGCTACAAAAAGTCTACTGCGGGCGGAGAATGTTGATTTCATGTTTTTGAGAAGAGTTGAGACACATTCTGTGTTTCTGTCACTCGTCATTGTTTGCTGAGTGTGTGTCAGAGTACGACACTTTATGTGCACGTACAAATTAGCTCTTCACATCGTAAGACTCCTTTCAGTACTGTCAATTTCAAATTAACCCCTTCTCTGCTAGTGGCTGTGTGTTTTGTTTCTGAACTACGCGGTTCATTCGATGACCAAACAGCCACAACCGTCCAAAGAACATGGATACAAGTTGGTCTCAGCAAAAGAGACATAGATCCTCATGAGCGGGGCTGATGAGGATCTATGTCTCTTGCAGTTGGAGCATGTTCACTTTTTGTCAGCAGTGAAGGGGTTATTACAAGCCAGTGAACTGAACAGAAGAAATACTGAGTGTACAAATGGTTAATACCAGGCTCTTTGCTTGTAACCCCCCCCCCCCCCCACCCCACACCCCCACCCCCACCCACCCACACCCCACCCTTCCTCCCTCCACACCCCAACTCTCTCCCCTCCCCCACTCCGGCCCGGCATTTCTAAGGACGTAGATGGTTACGTACCACTGAGTCGGGGTATATCCAGGCCTCGGACGGACTACGGAGACCTCTACAGTGGCTGCCATGCCGGATCAGTGCGCAACGGAAATGTTCCCCCTTCCTGATCTCGAATCCCCTTTGCGCAAAAGGCCATCGGGCCGACGTCGGGCCGATGGCCTATTGCGCATTGGGTTAGACGTCGCCTTTGGCCCGCGCACGACCGTGCGCGGGCCAACGGCGGCTGAGGTCGGCCCGATGGCCTTTTGCGCGTTGGGCCACCACCCTCCCTCTACCCGCCTCCCTGCCAATACTTTTTTTCAATGAATTCGCCAAATAGTTACGTGTGTGTGTGTGTGTGTGTATGTGTATGTGCGTGCGTGCGTGAGTGTGTATATGTGTGCGCGCGTGTCACAAGTGTGTGTGTGTGTGCGCGCGCGCGCGCATCAAGTATGCGTGCGTGCATGTGTGTGTGCGAGCGTGCGTGCGTGAGTGTGCATATGTGTGCGCGCGTGTCATGTGTGTGTGTGTAGTGTGTGTGTGTGTTTCCCCATCCCCACCTCCCCCCCCCCCCTATGACTAAGGCTGCGCACCCATCAAATCCCACCATCCATCCCCACCCCCCACCCCCCACCCCTCCACCACACACACCCACACCCCCTATGAACCAAAATTTCTATTAACTCATTCAGCCCGACGCTTTTTTATTTCCCAGATTTTGGAGGCGTCATCTAACGACTATGCACCTGTTGCAGGAGATGGATCGACAGGCGCCAAGCTAATTTGGCACTTCCCTTGAATTATCATGGTCGATCCATCTCCTGCTGTAGTGCGTCAGGGATGAATGGGTTAATATATGTAATGCCGTTGGCTGTGACCTGATTCCAAGAAGAAGAAACTCTCCATGTACTCATTCAGACGTAGAACAAACTGAAGAGATTCAGTGGTTGGTTGGTACTTCGGGGTTTAACGTCCACGGCACCGAAGTGATAGACGGCCCTGACGGGCGGGTTAGTATGGGGGACTGCGGAATCTATTGCCTATGGAGTACTCAGGCACACTTCAACTGTGCTACTTTGAATTTTACCAACGGGGAATAAGCCTCAGTGTCTTTTCCCCTGGATTGCTAGCCCAGCTACCAAAAGAGACCGATCATTGTCATATATATATATCGGCGTGAAAACGGAACACCTATCTAGAACCACGTGACGCAGACCGTATGTGTTTGGACCAATCAGTCGCCAGTCATCACAGCCTGAAACATTAATCCCGTCACCTTGTCGGAACACAACACCCTCATCTCCTGCTCGGTAGGCGGGATGATACGGGGCTAAAAGGGTTAATAGGTGATCAAGTTCAGCAGTCAGCGGCTGATGCACGATCAGACTTCAGTTGTTTCTTGTTTGGTTGGTGGGTTGGCTGGTTGGTTTTACAGTTTCTTTGTCGGCAGTAGAGCAGTTAGTCGATGATCTTTTAATCAGGTGCCTGTGATAAATTTCCACTGATTTCAATGGAACCCACAGTCACGGCCCTAAGTTGATTAATTGCCCTTCTAGCTACAAGTATGCCATCTCAATGTTTGACTTCGTTGCGGAGGAGATTGAAACTGGTCGATGACCCAACCGCGTGCATGCGGTAAAGATGCCACTGGCACTGCTATTGTCATGCCTGTCTCGGATTGGCCTCCGCAGCCACGAAAAAGCCTGCAGACGTCGTGGGCAACTCCTATAAAATCTTCGTTCGCGAAGTCAAGCCAAGGCTCAGTATGTTTGTCAAACCGTGATCTACCTTGAGACTGCAGGGGAGGTTACTCTTAGCATTTAGTATTTGCGATGGCGTAGAAACACGTATTCAGCATTTAGAATGCATCTTGCGGTGGGGATTTAGGTGTCAGTTTTCTTTAAAACGTCACGATTTGTTTGAAAAGAGTACCCAGAGGATCACATTTATACCTATTAAGCGTTGTGTGGTATTTTCCAGTGGACTAGTTTGGCAGAAAGCCGTGGATGGAGCAGCACTCCGTCGTCAGTCATGTTTGTCGTCAAGTCGCATCACTGATGGATTAAAGTTTTTTTTTTCTGTCACTTGGACAGCCTTTCGATTTTCTGCCGTTGAAAGGCGAAAAAGAAAAGCTTTGGGACAGGAATGGCCTTTGGGATTGGGGTGCAGACCAGTCTGTACATGGCTGCCCTCTTCTGTGCCCTCTTCGTGTCAACTAACTTTGTCAACAAGGTAAGCATATATGTGTACGTGTATGTATTTCAGTGTTGTAAATGTGATGATCGGATGATGATGGTGCCCACGTGCCAAAGGCCTTATTTCTAATGTATAAAACTATAGTTTTCTACAATAGAAATAATCGGTCATCAGTGTTCCACACGCTAATGGTGTGTTTATGTGTGGTTTGGGGTGTGGGGAGGGGGGTGGGGGTGGGTTGGAGGCAAAGTGATGGGGATGAAGGAACACCGCCAAGAGGCACAGATCCTCATGAAACCAGAGGTCTTCTGAGGGTCTATACCTTTTGAAGATGTTGGAAGGAGAGAGGGCCAATGTTTATGTCATAATATGATAAAGTAAGTAAGTTTATTTTACTTTAAGTATGATGTCTTAATTTATTTCCAGTACGTCTTGTCTGTGCTGAGATTCACGTATCCAACTATATTCCAAGGGTAAGTGGAGGGTTCCTGTTTGATTCTCATGTTTGATTTTTTCATGAATATTCAAATTGCCCTATGTACTGACCTTTCTTTCATACCTTTTATCAAATTCTTTGACATGGTGGCAGAAAATATAATACATTTAACTCTTAAAATCCCAGAACTAAATGAATTCCATTCTAGTTTCTACAGAATGGAAGTCACTTATAGGAGTTTATGAATTAACATGTATCATTCTCATACATCCATTACTTGAAATAAATTTGACTGATAGTTCAAGGGTGGTGACATAATAGCCAGGTGCCTGAGGCGCCAAGCTATTTTGGCACCACCCTTGAACTAAAACAGTTGATCTGTCTCCGAATCCGTAACGTAGCCTTCATAGGACAATAAGCAAATTTTTACAAAAGCCACCTCAGGACGTAACGAATTAAAAAAAGTGACTGAAGCTTGCTGTCTTGGTTGTGTAGATGGCAGACGCTGGTCGGAGCTGTTGTACTCAAGATGCTGATTGCTGCAGGACAGGTGGAGCCTTTACTCAAAGGAATGGAGAGGTCAGCAGGAAAGCAGTATGAGGGATGCAGCTAGGCTTCTGGCATTGGTCATAGTCTGATTGCAGGACTAAGATGTCCAGTAGGTGCCAGTAGGTCAAATGTCCCATTATGATTGCCTCGATGCTGCCTATGTCCTGCCACTTTTCTGTTGTCTTGGATTTTGTATTTTACGAAGCACATTAGCATTCTAAGTCTGCATTTTATGCAGTGACCACTCACAAAACACTATCTATTGTGTACCAACTATACTGACGAGCAAAAGAAATGCGACATCATTCGAGTCATCGGAAACACTGAAGTGTTTCCGATGATTCGAATGATGTCACATTTCTTTTGCTTGCCAGTATTAAATCTCTGTGTGGCAGACATTATGTTCTATTCATGTCATCAAACCCAGGACATTTGACACATAATTTACGTCTAGTTGCATCCCTGCAATACCTTTTCAGATTGGGGGTGGGGGGAGGGGATGGGGAAGAGAAGCATGAGGGGAGGGTGAGGTGGTTGAGGGTGGGGCTGAGTATGTGAAGGAAAGGTTGAAAACTGTTTTTGAATTACACCACTTTGCATCTTCAAAGTTTCTTGCGTTACATATATTGCCACCCATGGCATCTCTTTGGAGTGAGTGTCGCTGAGTGCATCTGCATGCATTTAGACTGCTTTGCATACCAGCAGGCATTGCATGTCAGTGGGGGAGGGGGTGGGGGGCGGGGGGTAAGTGCTAAGTTATAGGATCAAAATTTGTTCAGATCCTGTTTTGGTGCCCCATCTTTGAAATCACCTTTGTGGTGGACAAAAGACGTTAGGCTCTAAACGTTTAACTTTTTTTTCAATGGTCAATCCATGTCATGTAGTGAGTCAGGGCTGAATAAGAGAATTACAATTTTTTTTAACCCATTTAGCCCCTACACCCTACAGCAGGGAATGGATTAACCATGATAATTGAAAGGATGTGCCAGATTAGCTTGACGCCTTCAGGTGCCAAGCTAATCTGGCACTACCCTTGAATTATCATGACTAATTCATCTCCTGGTATATAATACTCGTTAGGTAACACCTCCAAAACGTGGGAAATGCAGCTGTAGGGCTTAAGGGGTTAAATCTGCTGTTTTTAACTTTTCAGGCAAGACATAGCCCCCTGGGTACCAGGCATGATGATGTTCCTTGTTTCCATCTACTCTGGGTCCCGGGCTTTGGCCAGCCTGGTAAGTCTGACACTGCATTAGCTCATACTACAGAGATCACATTTCCAAACTTTAACCCATTTGGCCTCAGTGCCCTGTAGCAGAAGATGGACTGATCATGATAATTCAAGGGTACCGTAATTACCCTAAATATTTAACCACTTTTTGCTTGCAAATTTTATAATTTTTCAGCACTTGTCGAATATTTAGGCATTTTGAAAAAGTTGATTGCCTGCAGAGGTGGCATGGTCAAAATTTTGAGGCTCTAATTTTACCTTGCACAAGTTTGCCGATCAACCCGTTCGTGTTCTTACCTCCTTTGAGTTGAAAAAATGGCCGTTATTCATCCCAAATGGGAGTACCCACATGGGGAGGGTTCACGCAAGAACCTGTTTAAATCAGATCCCGATTTTAGTGGCTAAATGATTGTTTATACGCCCACAGAAAATGTAAATAAGTCACGTCCAAATTGATGATTACCTCTTGTTCTTACTGTTTTCTTGAAATATGCATAGTTCAAAAGTTACCTGCAAGAAAAGTAGGAGGTTGCAGAATATCACATCATGTGCCACCCTGCCCATGTGGAAAATCAATACAGCCGTGACCCCATCTTCACCTTCCACCCTGACCCCCCCACTTGAGTTCTTGGCTCGCAGAGTCTACAGGCAAACTGCCCATCATCTCCAGGAATCATAGATTGTCATGTGCCTCTGTAAAGTGCAGGGGCTTACAGAAGATCTATGTCACATTGGCTCTGTGTTAAGTTGATGCTCGATTACTTGCCGTGTATAGGGGACTACGTGTCACTGATCACTGTGAATCTGACCTAATTTTAATATTTTCATCCTAAGCATTGCATAGAACTTTTCCACTCAGAATGAGGATTGCAACTCAGTTCTTAGAACACAGTTGTAAAACCGCAGTGATTGCAGAATCGCTACACACCCTTGCTTTGTGATGCAGTCAGTGCTGCCAACAGATGTCAACAGTGTGACACATTACTCTTCAGTTTCCCACGTAACCGCGCTGTCGTGAAACAAAGCACGTAGCCTTGGCTGGTGCGCATCACAAATTGGATAGGTACCAAGACATACATGAACTCTGTGCACAGTCTGCTCTGACTGAGATCTCTACTGTAGCTACACAGAAACCAATGCAGATTGTGTACATCCCTGATTCAAAAAGATGTGGTAAAAGAAATCTACATATCCATGTGAGGTAACCGAGCACAAAGCATTCTACTCAAACGTATCAAAATAGAGAGAAATTGAGCCAGCAAGTCATAAATTCTCATGAGTCCCCTCACCAGGGAGCGCATTTAACTCATTGGAGACGTGCCACCTATGTATACGCTGCGAATTGCTGCGTATCCGTAGGTGGCATGTCTCCAATGTGTTAAGCATCTATGCCTCTCGCAATCTGTTAGGCGTTTAGATACAGAGGTTTTCCACATAGTATTGGCTTATGTAGGAATGTAGGTTATGTTACCGTAAATACGCCAAATTTTTCTTCGCTTTTTTTCTCCTTCATCTTCTTGTAAACTCTGTGAATTATAACAACTTTTGTGTCACACATTTTTTACCAGGGGGTGGTCGAATATTTAGGACATGATTTTGTAGTGCTGGTCGAATATTTTTGCAAGTTTTTATTTTTTTTTCTGATATATCGGCAAAAACAGCCTGTGGTTGAATATTTAGGGTGCTGGAATATTTAGGGTAATTATGGTAGTGCCAGATGAGATTGGTGCCTTCACGTGCCAAGCTCATCTGGCACTGTCCTTGAATTATCATGATTGATCAATCTCCTACAACTGTTACATAGACTGAGTTGGTATACCTCACCTTGTGCCTTGGTGAAATGGACTAGCAGCGCCATTGTTGCTATTTTCGCACTTGTCCGATTGATCAGACCATTCCTGTGCACTAGATCGGCTTTGAGCGTGTGCTCTCTGCACTTGTAATGAGCAATCTCAGAGAAAGAATCACATGATGTTTGACTATCATATCACTACTACTATAACTATCATGGTATTAACTCATAGGGGTCCGTTGATAGTAGCTTTGACTAATGCAAATCCACTGCGCCACCGCATGCGCACCAGCGCCTATACTAAGCTCAAAATACAAGGGAGGAAACGAGATCGCACAAAGCAGCGACGCACTGTGTTTCCAGAGCAGTTTTCAACTCTCAAAGCAACCATCCACCTAAAACCTCAAACTGAACAGACTCGGTATATATTTTGCCGAGATGATGTGGACTCGCCTCCCGCTACTCTGAGCCATCGGATGGAGACTCTTCGGGCCTTGGACGAAGCTGCTCACCTTATCTGGCCATTTACTGGGTGCACAAAATTAATACCTTCACTTTGAGCCACAGATTCAATATTTTTTCATTCTGTTTTTGCGGAGGACGCAGAAGGTATGCCTTAACATAATATTGCCTGATTTGGGCTCCTGTAATAAATATTGATTTATTTAGAGGAAAATGTTTCTCAAGCTCACTATGGGATCCGCGAAGAGCGTGAATTGGGGTACCCTTGCACCATCGGCTATATCTCTGGTGTGTTCCTAAGGATTTTAGGGGAACATGGCTTAAACATCTCAGGACATACTAAGGTACACTTTGAAACCCATCTTATTGAGTATTGTGGGGGCGGGGAGGGGGGGGGGGGTGGTGTACGGTAGCCACGACTGGCTTATGGAGTATAGGTACGTATTTCTCCCAGCCTAAAATAAAAAAGGTCTACTTTAATGGAGTCTGCTTTAAACACTGCTCAGTTGTCAATATCTTTTCGAGTAATTCTCTTCGACTTAGCGTAAACACGGTGGCAAAAAACAATGCAGTGCATAGAGGCCTCTTTTACGGCACTCTACCAGAGGGTTTAGCATTCAACTCTGTATGTTGAGAAAGAGGTCCGGGATACTTCCGGCCACAGCTAGAATTTCTCGTTTCCTCCCTTGTATTTTGTCTTGAGCTTAGTATAGGCGCTGGTGCGCACGCGGTGGCGCAGTGGATTTGCATTAGTCAAAGCTGCTATCAACGGACCCCTATGTATCAACTCTATGTTACATAGTCGTTAGATGATGCCACCAAAATACAGTTTGTGGAGTTATATTGGTTAACTCATTTGCGGCCAGCCGCATCCGGATGCACGGCATAAGCCGCCCATCCGGATGTGGCTTGCCGTGAATGGGTTAAAGGCTGTGCGAACCTTGGCACACGAGCACTTAAATACAGATTTAGAGGCTAGTTAATTGCCTTGCGTCACAAGCGTGATAACAGACGGCCCCAGGGTACAGCTGTTGCCTATGGAGTATGGCCTGAACACTGATTAACACATTCTGCCCCAGGACCGAACTTCCCAAATTTTGAAGTTGCCCTCTGAAGGACTGTGTTACAATTCAAGAGACAGACTGAGCATGATAGTTCAAGGGTGGTGCCAGAATAGCTTGGCTCCTATGGGCGCCAAGCTATTCTGGCACCATCCTTGAACTATAATGCTCGATCCATGTCTTGCTGTGGTGTGTCGGGGCTGAATGAGTTAATTCAAGTGCTCTTCAGCTGTGCTGCTTTAATTTACCATGATCATGCAGCAGACTTGATATGGAACATGTGAAAATGACTCTTTAATCCCTTTGTTGTGTTTCTGAAATCTCTGTAAATTCAATGCCGCAGAGGACCAGGGCCAAGCTGCGTGAAGATTCCAGTAGCCATTACGTGCCTCTCATTCCTAAAGGCTTTGTTGTGGAGCTATTTTTAGTCCCACACAAAAATCTTACTGCAGGAGTGCAGGGTTTATTTTTCTAAAAATAGGCTGTGGGTCAATTTTCCCAATCAGTCAAAATTCAATGCGCGAGTTCAATGAGCAGTGGGTCATTCATTCATCGCCAAGGTGATCGGCCAGAAAAAAACTTTAAAAATGAACGGCCCTGCATCCAGTTCAGGAGCAGACGACGAAGAACACGAGGTCATCTCACTTTCAGGCACAGAGCTTACCGCTGTTCTTTTCGGTGTAAAAGAAAACTGTCTGCTGTCCTTCAGCAGTCTTAAGTTTTTTCTTTGGAGGCATTTCTTTATGGATGGAGAAACTTGATTTGTTAGCAGTGTAGATCTAACAGGGAGACAATCCTTCTTTCAAAGTGAAAAAGTTTCTGAGAAATAGATCGGCTTATAGAACGAGTATGTTGAGTAGCATCATGACCCCTGACACATTCCTACAGCGATCACAGCGAACGGCACAGATCAAATTGTCAGGGTACCTTTTTAAGTTTTAGTCTAAGCCAGTTGTGATTAGCTGGTTTGTTTTAAGCACCGATTATAGAGTTGTGCAAGAAATAAACACACAGCTGGTGCGTGCCTGTAAAAACAATGCGCCCTATGTTGCGCGCCCCAGAAAAGCAATGGGCCAACATGAGACTCAGTGTGTAAATTGGTGCGGGGGGTGTTCCAAAAATGAACCCTGTTACTGCAATGCAGAGAAACAGTTGGCTGGCAGCTACTGGCCTGGAAACGTTCCTGCAACTGGAGGCCCTAGAACATGGACATGAAGAGTGTGTGTGAAGTGGGGGGGGGGGGGGGGGGGGGGGGGGGTCATATGCAAGTTTTGGCCTTGCATTGACCTTCTGATCTGTAGCAAAGTTTAAATGTCAGAATTGTTCTCTGTTTTACAACTCTGTTTATGTTTTGTTTTTTGATTTTTTGTTGTATATTTATATATGTATTCATTTAGTCATGTGTTACACATGGATATGTCATCATTTCTGCAGTTCATGGAATATTGTTTGTCTTTTGTTTCAGCCTGTGCCTGTGTTCTTCTCCCTACAAAACACTGTGGTGGTGTTTAAGATCATAACACAGCTGCTGGTGAAAAGACAGGTATAAAAAAACTATGACAATTAACATTCACTCTCTAGACACAACAGCTGGAGATGGATCAGCCGTGATAGTTCAAGGATAGTCACAGATTAGCTTAAACCTTGAACTGTCCTTGTACCCCGCAGTAACTTTGTGATGATGGGCAGTTGTATTTTTGTGATCAGTTGTCATTTTGGTTACAGTGTGTTAACTTGTTTAACCCTTTCAGCCCCACGGGTGCATTTCCCAAATTTTGGAAGTGTTACTTAACGACTGTGTAGCAGTTGCAGGAGGTGGATTGACCATGATAATTCAAGGGTAGTGCAAGATTAGCTTGGCGCCTAAAGGCGCCAAGCTAATCTGGCACTACAGTCTGTCATGGTCAGTCAATCTCCTGCTGTAGGGTGTTTGGGCTAAAAGGGTTAATGGACTGGCTAGATCATACATATACAGGTGAGATGAAAAAGACAGCAAAAAACCCTTTGCTTTGGTTACACGCTTCTAATAAGAATAATTATAATGAGTATTTATGTACTGCTTAATCTTAATCAAAAGTTCTAAGCGCTTTACAATCTGTACACAAAAATAAAAAAAATACAATGACATATACACATAGCAAACTAAACACAATACCCGAACACACCACTTTTACAATGAACTAAACAACAATGCATACATAATAATGTTCTAATTAACATTCCGTCTAAAATGAGGAGGATTACAGAACTACAACTAAGGCATCAAACATTGGCAGTTATTCAAAGTAAAGCTTGAAGAGGTGAGTTTTCAACAACCTCTTGAAGTCAGAGAGAGACTCCCCATAACACTGGGGCTTGATAAACAAAAGTGCGCTGACCAAATGTTTTAGTTTGGACAGAAGGTACACACAAGCTTCTGTGCTCGGCCTCGATCCCCACAGTCAGTCAAGGGCGGCACATTTTACTGTTGTCTCAAGGGTGTGTGTTGATTGCCCCATGTACTGACCTATAGCTTTCTTTCGTACCTTTTAACAAATTCTTTGACATTGTGGCAGAATTCATTTCACTCTTAAAATCCCACAACTAAATGACTTCCACTCTGCACAATGGAAGTCATTCAGTTCTAGGAGTTTATGAATTAACCCTTATCATTCTGATACACCTATTGCTTGAAATAAATTTGACTGATAGTTCAAGTTATTCTGGCACCACCCTGGAACTAAAACAGTTTAATGCACACTAAGAAGGATATGGTTAAAAAAAAGAAAAAAAAAAGAACAATTATCACGAAATACGATAGAACCCACACTTCTTGTTCCGCAGTTTGTTACCTGTATAAACAAGGTAACACAAAGTATGGTCAGAAAAGCATTGTTATGCAAGATTTGCTCTGATGTTGCTGCAGATTTATAATCCTAACCGTTTGGATGTCGATGGCAGTTTTGTCACGATGATTCCTGCAGGAATTATCGTGACCCAAAAAAACGCTGTCAAAAGTCAAGGGACTAATACGATGTTGTTGTGTTTTCAGCTGCTAAGCTGGTTCTCCTACGTGATGGTGATGACATCTTTAGTTTCAGCATTGGGAGTACCAGTCACAGACCCACAGGTACCGTGGTGACTGTTAGTATGCAAAGAAGTACCCAAAGGAGAAGAAACACACTTAGAAAATTGTGTTGTAACTGTCTTTTCTAAGCGTGTTTTTTTCTCCATTGGGTACTTCTTTGCATCTCACACGCTTGGCAGTCACCTTTTTGGTCTGGATTGCGTTTTTGACTGTTAGTATGACATAGTGTGTGTGGGTCTATGAAAAAGAGAGCATGAATAAGGGTGTGTGTGTGTGTGTGTGTGTGTGATCTGTGTGTGTGTGTGTGTATGTAATCTGTATGTGTGTGTGGGAATATGTGCATGTGCAAACAGATGCAGGTGCGTGTATGTGTTTGAGCATACAGTTGAACCCATTCAGCCCTGACACCCTGCAGTGGGAGATGGACTGACCATGATAGTTCAAGGGTAGTGCCAGATGAATTGGCACCTAAAGGAGCCAAGCTCATCTGACACTACCCTTGAATTATCATGGTTGATCCATCTCCTGCAACATGTACACAGTCATTAGGTAATGCCTTGAAAATTTGGGGAATTTGGCCGTTGGCTTAAATGGGTTAAAATGAAGATATCAATGGGTATCTCAATCTCTGTGTTGGACAGACCCATAAACAAACAATGAGATCCCTTTAATTATTCCTTTTTGATGGCACTAAATCGCAAGCCAACAACAGTACAGTAACTACGCAGCATGACACTCGGTATATATCTTTTGAAATATCTGTATGTGTTTAGTTCACTTTCATGTTACTGGGTTGTTGTTTTTCAGTTTTCATCTGAGGGTTACTTTTGGATGGCTATTCATGTACTTAGCAATGGTACGTTCATTTTTTATCTCAAACTACCGGTACCTAAGACACCACTGCCTTAAATGGATGGGCTGTGATAGGTCAAGGGTAGTGCCAGATGTGCCTGGCACCCTTGTAGGAACTGGCGACTGGTAGACAGTTTAACCCTCTGGATGTCCGTAGCGCTTTTTGTTGGGATGATTCCTGCAGGAATCATGGCAACAAAACGCGCTGCTGACAACCAGGTCTAATTGATGCCTTCCAAGTTGTTAAAATTTGTGTTTGTTTTTTTTTTCTTTCATTTTTTTTTAAATGTGAAAGAGCTGAAAGCAGCCTGTACTGATTTTTTTATGATGAAAAGTTCGGAACGGAAAAATATGAGGTGTGTGTTGTCTTTATGTAAAATATTTGAAGGTGGACAATATATATATATATATATATATATATATATATATATATATATATATATATATATATATATATATATATATATATATATATATATATATATATATGGCAAAAGCCAGTTCGTCCATTTTTTCGAAGAGCGAGATTTGCATATCGCATGGTATAGTGTAATCTCACATTTCTCCTAGATGGACATGCAGGTGTTTGGCATATTATGGCAAAGTTTGTCTCTTTCAATACCGCTTTTGTAGGGAAACTCATTTTTTGCTGGTCTGTGTTTTTGTACCTTGCTGCCAAAAGGCGTAAGGTCCAAAATCACAGTCCAGCACACTAATATTAATAATGATTGTACATACGTTGCAGGTTGCTTTTATGTCTACACAAACCTTATGAAGGGGAGGTTAAAACTACGGTGAGTGCAGCCGTGGTTCTTTCACACAATTATTGCCCTTTGTTGCTAGGACAGAGGCAATAATTTCAGGCACTAGGTGATATTTATAGCATTTGTTAGTGAGTTTTAACCCATTTAACCCCAAATTTTGCAGGTGTCACCTAACGACTATGTACCAGTTGCAGGAGATGGATCGACTTTTATAATTCAAGGGTAGTGCCAGATTAGCTTAGTGCCGGATGGCACCAAGCCAATCTGGCACTGCCCTTGAATTATCATAGTTGATCCATCTCCTGCTGTGGATACATGGGTTAAATGAAGTCCCATATGCATTACCTCCTCCTGCCCCTTATTTATTTACACTCTTTCTTTTTTTCTTCGTGGTTACTGATGTATAGTCATTAAGTAACACTTCCAAATATGGCAAGTGGGACCATGGGGTTAAATGGGTTAATTAAAATTTCTTGTTTAGACTTAAAGCGTGCCGAACATACTGGGAATTTTACCCGGGAAACCTGACCTCCGAGTGACCCTACACTTCCGTATTTCCTGAGGGACAAACTTCGTTGTTTTCATCCCTACGTCACGCGACCAATTTCTTTAGCGCAAACTGTACCATGTGACCTCACTACAAAAACCATGGTAGCGAGTGATGGCGGACTTTTTGTAGCCCTCTTTCTGATGCATCTTGGATACCAGTTTTGTTCTACAAAAGATCACCAAAATGTTCTAAAGTACAAAGTTACTTAGTGTTGTTCAAAACAACAGGCACGTACACTACTGGAGATGGCAATGTCATTAAAGATTTAAAAAGATTTAAAATTACATCATAAGTCTATTATGTATAAATGTATTTTCCTTTGACATCAGTCATGTCTGGTGTGATCCAGGTCAGAAGATTTCTTCTTGATTTCTTTAACAAAAATAGTGCAGGAATGAAAACAAATAAGTTATTGGTAGCAGGGGCTTGCTGCACAGACTCTTGCAGGCTGAGGGAGGTCAAAAGAACCATTGTACCCCAAAGGCCTTTGGGGTACAATGGTTCATTTGACCTCCCTCAGGCCTAGAAGGGTCTGTGTAGCAAATCCCTGCTACAATAACTTATAATTATTACTGTGAATGTCCAAATTGTTTATTTGCAAAGGGAAGGGGGGTGGGGGGGGGGGGGCAGCAAGTCATTGAATGTTAATTTTCCCAAAATGCATAGCATATTCATGACGCTTTAAAGGTGTACTCTCTGTTTGACAGCTCCCTGGATAGACTGTACTGTTGTTATGTCTACAGGTATGTCAACCTTTGGTGTTTGAAAGCTGATACTTTATTTTAAGATATGCGACAGCGGGAGATGGATCAACCGTGAAAGCTCCAGGGTAGTGGTGGGTTTAGTTGGCATCTGTGCGTACTCTAGTACTTGTAATTTTCTGTGACGTTTCGTAGTTTATAATTTATTTTCAATAATTTTGCGCAGTTTCATCATTCTTTGTATGCTGATTTAGTGATCAGATCTCGTTTTCAGTGTTTCTGATGTTTTGTTTCAGTGTTGTAATGCTAGCTCCATGCAGTTATCTCCTGGGTGAGTTTTCTCCCAATGTCTACAGTGTTCTTGTTGAATGCTTTACTTGCAAGCAACAGGACTTCTCATACTTAACCCATTTAGCCCTGAGTCCCTACAGCAGGAGATGGATTGACCATGATAATTCAAGGGTAGTGCCAGATTCGCTTGGCGCCTGACCATGGTAAATTCAAGGGTAGTGCCAGATTCGCTTGGCGCCTGCAGGCTAATCTGACACAACTAATCTGACACTACCCTTGAATTATCATGGTTGACCCATCACCTGCTCAAGGGTAGTGCCAGATTAGCTTGGCGCCTTCAGGCACCAAGCTAATCTGGCACTACCCTTGAATTATCATGGTCAGTCCATCTCCTGCAACTGGTACATAGTCGTTAGGCAACACCTCCAAAATTTGAGAAATGGGACCTTGGGGGTGAAAGGGTTAGCTCATCAAGTGTTCTTTTTTAAAAAACAAAATTGTACATGTACACGGCAACTGGACTGTTCCTTAAAATTATTTATAATTAGTCACATGAATCCGTTTAGCCCCAACAGTCTACAGCAGGAGATGGATCAACCATGATAATTCAAAGGTAGTGCCAGATTAGCTTGGCGCCATGAGGCGCCAAGCTAATCTGGCACTACCCTTGAGTTATCATGGTCGAGCCATCTCCTGCAGCTGGTGCAGTCATTAATTTTGGTGACACCTGCAAAATTTAGGAAATTGGGCTCTGGGGATAAGGTGGTTAATAAAGCGCGTGTAGTTTCAGCTTGTGAGTTACCTCTACAGGAAATTTATCATAAAAACTATGTGACGAGTTACGGAAGATGGTTCCCTGTTTTGTTCCTCCAGGTGATGCCTTAGAAGCAGTCAATTATCCATACCTGTATTTTACCAAGTTCTACCTGGGCTGTGTTTTCAGGTGAGTAGTACTTAATAAGTCATGTTTTGCATGCTGTAGACATTCCAGAGAGGTTATAAAACAGCCCTTGCATTTCTTCGCTATGGGTGGGATGGGGTCTTGAAATGCAGTCTGGGTGCCAGTGATTATAAGAGTATGGTGAAACGTGTACACTGGGGAATAAATTATGAAATTTAAAAACATGTATCGGCTTACAATGGAACCTTTTGCCAGCCTTCAGAAGAAGACCAATAGCGTGAGCAGAAAATGACAAGCTTTGCACCATGTCTTGGTTAAGGTTTGATAGGCTTGTGACGTGGATTGTGCATGCAAGATGTTGTGCAGCTAACACTGTCGTGACGCAAAGACCACAGTTGCATCACTTGTTCCTCATCTGTGCGTGAGGTGTTTTCTTTTTTAGAATGGCTGGTGACAGATTCCATCATGCCTTTTTGAAACATTTAAAATGAACCCTTTGCGTGTTGGTGGCGGTTTTCCAGCAGGAATCATCGCAACTAAAACCACTACCGACACTCAAAGGGTCATTTCCCCAGTAGAGGAACACATTTGCATCGCTGCAGCTTTGTCAAACTTTATCTAACTCTTTTTATTGTTCAGTGGACTATGTGGGATATACGAGGAATGGAAAGGTATCGTTTTATGAATGTTTAGTGACTGGTGGTCAATGAAAGTCCACGGTATTAATTATTGAACATACCAGTGATCACAAACACTTACTAACCTTTTTCATCCTGAGACACCCATTGCTTGAAATAAATTTGACTGTGATAGCACAAGGGTGGTGTCAGAATAGCTTGGCACCTGAGGTGCCAAGCTATTCTGGCACCACCCTTGAACTAAAATGCTTGATCTGTCTCCTAATCTGTAATGTAGCCTTCATAGAGCAGTGAGCAAATTTATTTTAAAAAATCAGCCACAGGGTGTACTGGGTTAACCCTGTGGCTGTCAATAGTGACTTTTGTCTGGATTCCTGTAGGAATCTGTGTCACTACTGACAGCCAAAGGCCAAGGGTTAACATGTCATGAAGTAACCAGATGTTTACATCAAGATGTCTTAACCCTTTGCATGTCGGTAGCGGTTTTTGTCACGATCTAGGAATTATAGCGACTAAAACCACTACTGATGCACAAAGGGTTAGCAAGTGTGTGTGTGTGTGTGTGGAAAAGCTGTGTGTATAATTAACTCATTACATCCTGCGGATAAAATGATTAATTTTGCTAGATCTCCTTTGAAGTCTGTGTCAGAGTTCTGGAGACAGATCAACTAGGATAATTCAAGGGTGGTGTCAGAATAGCTTGGCACCTGGAGGCGCCAAGCTATTCTGACATCACCCTTGAACTCTCATGGCACATCTTGTCATAGCATGTCTGGGTTTATGGTTTAACTCATTTGAGATGTGCCGCCTCTGGATACGCAGCTTATGCCGCATATCTGGAGGCGGCACATCTCGAATGAGTTAACCCTTTTCAAATGCAGCCACTCTCACCGTAAACAGTTGAGGTGTCTGCGTGCACAATGCAGATAATACCCATACACAAAAGTGTACGTCCTCAGTAGATGTGCTTGCTTGTTACTAGGGCACTTGTGTCTGATTTCAGTGGTATACTGGGAATACTGCTGAACCTGACGGCCATGAACTTACAGGAGAACGATTTCCTGCCGTCCGGCCTGGACTTCTCTGCAGTTCAAGCCATGGCCAGGGTAATGACAAATTCGGCTTCACTGCCCTTTGAAAATCAGTTTATTTATTTTGATCATTTGATTGCTTGATTGATTGCTTGATTTTTGATTGATTGATTGACTGATTGATGCAAATATAAATTTATCTTAATTAAATGGACAGATTTTGACACAGACAGAATAAATGTAAGGCCATCTGTCACAGGGATGGTCAAATCTTGAGGAAGAAAAAAGAAGTGTCTGGTCATTTTAGTAACACAGAGGCTGGTTTTGTGCCTGCAGGGTCAGACACACATGTTGATGTTTACAATGTTGCAAATTTTTTAAGGACGTGTGATGACATGAGCCTCACCCCACTGCACCCCCATTTATTCTTGTTGATGCACACATGCAGCTTTGTGATCTTTACTGATACTTATCCTGGCTGTGTTTTAAGTACGCAATCAGCTTCAGAATGCCTGGGTTGGATTTTTTGTCATGCTGCCCTTTCCGATGACGGACAATTTTAGATCCTAGCGGAAAGCCTGCTCACGCAGTTGTCATTCGACAACTGCATGAGCAGGTTTTCCGCTAGGATTTAAAATTGTCCATCAGGACAAAAAGGAACAAAATCATCGTAGATGCTTCCCGAGTGTACAGACTGTCGCAGTCAAATGTCATATAAATATATATTCGTGAGCTAGTCTTTGATGTTCAATATCACAGCCTCAGGCTTGGAAGTCCAAAATTACAGACCTGCACACATTTGATGTTTGCTGGATTACATTTTTATGGTTACTTCTCAGACCAATGCAGGGCTTTTTTTCTGTCACAGACTCTTGCTTTATTTTTTGTTTTGTTTTTTTCAATCTTCAGATATGTGGGTCTTTGCTGTCCATCTTCATCTTCCATACTGCGCTGACTGCTAATTTCACATTCCTGTAAGTAATGTTTGACTGCAGTTACTTGTATCATTAGTAATAAAGCTTGATATTCTTTTCTCTCTCTATTTTCATATAAACCCTTTGGGTGTCAGTAGCGTTTTTTGGTCGCGTTGATCCCTACTGGAATCATCGTGACTAAAACCGCTGCAGACGCTCAAAGGGTTGGCACATTCGAGACGTGTCGCATCTGGATTCTCGGCTTTATGCTGCGAATCCAGTTACAAGTTAACCTGTTTAGTGCCAGTTGACGCAGGGTTTGTTTCTGCTATCGTCATTCATTCAACCCCCACCCGGGTCTGCCCTGGAGGACTTGGGTGGGGTCAACTACTTTTTAGTTCCCAGGGTCACCCTGGTCAGCCCCACAGGGTCGGTTTTCCCCTCTATTCTGGGGCATGTGTTTCTGTCTACCCTTGGTTCATTCACCTGTATTTTCCTTTTTAAAACTCCCTCTACTGTCTGCACTGTCTGCAGCTCTTGATATTGGATGCGTGTTGCTAAATGGTCTAGTTAGATGTATTTAGCGTATTAGACTGGCTGGCGACATACATTCAATATTCTGTTTAGTTGTTGTTGTTTTTTCACAAGCAGTGCAGGCATGTCCTGAGAAAGTCTTGTTGCTGTTGGGACGTTAAGCAATGTACAGCTTCATTCATTCAAGACCAGAATTCCCCTAGATGTCCAAGGAACATGGATTCAGCGTGGTGTTAGCGAGAGGCATAGATCCTCACGAGCCCCCGCAACTGCGGGGGCTCGTGATGATCTATACCTCTTGCAGTTGGGGTGGTGTTCACATTTTCTCAGCACTGAACGAGTTAACCCTTATTCGGAAAACACCAGTGTGTGAAATAGGTTTGACTAAATGAGTTCAAGGGTGGTGCCAGAATAGCTTGGCGCCTCTAGGCGCCAAGCTACTCTGGCACCACCCTTGAACTAAAGCAATTGGTCTATATCCTTATCTGTAAGTACTATAATGTAGCCTGCATATGGCAGTGTACAAATTTGAAGCTTTTAGCCTCGGTATGATAGGGGTTAAGGCAGAGAAAAAAAGTGTACCATGTGTTTCATTCATCTGAATAGAGGTTCGCTGAATGAATATGTGCTGGTAGCGACTAGAGCAGAGCCCGTTGTGAGCGGCCGCCATTTGTTTCCTCAAAACACATTACCGATGACATGACTGTCTGGAAATAGTCTACTTGCTTACCAATTTTAGCCTAAGACCCAAAGGGTCCCCCCAGGAGGCTCTCGGGGATCCCTAACAGGGACGAGAGTAGCCTCCCTTGCCCATCCGGTCACGTGCCCGGTGGTGTCTCCTTTAGCTAGTTGTCTACTTCGCTGTTAGCGTTCGGACGCTTTTACCTGAGCCTCTGACCCTTGGAAGACTGTGTACGGTGCGACCGGCCCTTACTGGCCTGCCTTCGCCTAGCCCTCGTCTACTGCTTTTGGCTTGGCCTCCGTCTTCTCTGTTAGCCCTCGTCTGTGCCTCGTGCACTTGGCTGGCCCTGGAACCTTCTAGGCTTCCGTCGCGCGGTGGTTGTGCTTCGTCACCCTGCCATTCCGCCATGGACAGGTAAAGTCTCGGCCGTTTCCTACGTCTCGCCTGGCTGGGCCGGACGTCGGGCTTCGCTCGAGCTACTGTTTTCTCTCCGCATTTCACGGTGAGTTTCGAGTGTTTCTTGATTTTGAAGCTTTAAATGGTGGGGTTCGTTTCCCGCCGCCGGTCGCCTTTCATGTTTGGGTATGGGTTGCAGTTACCAAGTGCGCCTCTCCCCAGTACGGCGACTTCCAGTGACCTACGGTCCGGTACTTTGTGCTTCGTCACTCGGCCGTTCCGCCATGGAAAGGTAAAGTCTCGGCCGCTTCCTACGTCTCGCCTGGCTGGGCCGGACGTCGGGCTTCGCTCGAGCTACTGTTGTTTTCTCATTGCATTTCACTGTCAGTTTCACGTGTTTCTTAAATTTCGAAGCTTTAAATGGCGGCGTTGTTACCCGCCGCCGGTCGCCTTTCATGTTTGGGTTTGGGTTGCAGTTACCAAATGCGCATCTCCCCAGTACGGCGACTTCCAGTGACCTAGTGTCCGGTGCCTGTGCTTCGTCACTCTGCCGTTCCGCCATGACAAGGTAAAGTCTCGGCCGCTTCCTACGTCTCGCCCTGAGGGGCCGGACGTCGTGCTTGGCTCGGACTTCTGTTTTCTCTCTGCGTTTCACGGTGAGTTTCGCTCATTCCTTACTTCGGACCTTTAACTGGCGGCGTTAGTTGCCAGCCGCCCGTCACCTTTCATGTATGGGTATGTGTTGCAGTACCAAGTGTGCATCTGCCCAGGACGGCGACTTCGTGGCCTGGTGTCCGCCACACAGTCTGTCGACCGGGTCCCGCCTGCTCCTCTGTCATCGGCTGCGCTGGCTGCCCCTCTTGACTGGAGGTTCTCGGTCTCTACGCTGGTTCCACCGCCGAGCGACCCGCGACTTTCCGCCTTCCTGGGGACCTCCCGCAGCACGGTGCGATTGTTCAAGCTCCCCTCGGACTTGGGATACCCCACGCCTCACGTCCCTGGTAAGTTTGTAGCTTCTTCGTAGACGCGTTAAGCCCGCTGACTCCTCCGGCGAGTCGCCAAGCCGGCTACATGCCCCCCTCCTTAAAAAAGGAGCCCCGGGCACCGCGACCTTGTCGCCTTTAGTTCACGCGTCGGCCTTCGGCCAAACCTCAAGCCCGCTGACTCCTCCGGCGAGTCGCCAAGCCGGCTACGTGCCCCCCTCCTTGAGCCCCGGGCACCGCGACCCTTGTCGCTAATTAGTTTAAGCGTCGGCCTTCGGCCCTTCTTCTAAGCCCGCTGACTCCTCCGGCGAGTCGCCTAGCTGGCTATGTGCCCCCCTCCTTGAGCCCCGGGCACCGCGACCTTGTCGCCTGTTACTTAAAAAAAAAAAAAAAGAAGTTGACGCTTGGCCTTGAGGCCCTCCTGAGCCCGCTGACTCCTCCGGCGAGTCGCCAAGCTGGCTACGTGCCCCCCTCCTTGAGCCCCGGGCACCGCGACCTTTATCGCTAATTAGCTTTGCGTCGGCAAGCCGCTGACTCCCCCGGCGAGTCGCCTAGCCGACTACGTGCCCCCCTCCTTGAGCCCCGGGCACCGCGACTTTGTCGCTAACTTGTCTACGCGTCGGCCTTCGGACCTGCTCAGTCCGCTGACTCCTCCGGCGAGTCGCTAAGCCGGCTACGTGCCCCCCTCCTTGAGCCCCGGGCACTGCGACCTTGTCGCCTATTGTAGACGCGTTGGCCTTGCGGCCCCTCCTAAGCCTGCGGACTCCTCCGGCGAGTCGCCGAGCCGCTATGTGCCCCCGCCTTGAGCCCTGGGCACCGCAATTCGTTCACGCGTCGGCCTTCGGCCCCAGCCTTAAGTCCGCTGACTCCTACGGCGAGTCGTCTAGCCGACTATGTGCCCCCCTCCTTGAGCCGGGCACCGCGACCTTGTCGCCTTCGTTCTCACTTCGGCACTTCGGCCTCAGTCTCTGGGCCCGCTGACTCCTACGGCGAGTCGCCAAGCCGCTTGTGCCCCTTCTTGAGCCCCGGGCACCGCGACCCTTATCGCCTGTTGGTACCCTAGTCGGCCTTATAGCCCTCCTTCCAACCCGCTGACTCCTCCGTCGGGTCCCCCAGCCAGCTACGTGCCCCCTCCTTGAGCCTCGCGCTGCGTCTGGTTCGTCCTCCACGTACCTCGGGACTTCGGGCCGTTTCCCCTGGCGCCTACGGCCTTCCACGTTTTCACCGGTTCTCGTCTGTTCACCGAAGGGAAGCTTCGTCGCGCTCTGTTAGCACTTGGATGGGTGCCCCCTGGGGTTCACCCAGTGCAGTGGGGATCCATGTCTTCGCCCTCGTCGCTTGGATAGTTGCGGCGCCCGATGTTCGTCGCCTGCCCGCTCGACTACCTCCGGTGTCCCTGTCGACCTTCGCCTTGTGCTCGGCGCTGTTGTTCTCCTCGGGACATCCTCTTCTCCGCTCCCTGCACCCTCCGCCTCCAGCATCTCCCCGGCCCTCTCCGGTGGATGACTTGGCGTCCTGCGTTCGCCGCTGGCCTGCTGTCGTCCTAGCCTTCGGCTCCCCGGTTCGCTGGCCACTCGCTCCCCTTCGTTCTCGCTGCCTCCGGTGGTTCCGCCGGCGCTCGTGCTTGCGGCAACCCTTCCCAGCTCTAGCGGATCTTCCGCGTGGCTTCGAACCCTCCGCCCCTTGCCTTCCTTCGTTCGTGGTGGCCTGGCTCCTTCCTGGCCATCTCCCCTGATGCGATGTCGCAGCTCTACCGTGCTCCTGTGGGTACCCGCGTCTTTCGGCCCTGCCTGGCAGTCTCTGAAGGAACCCTTCTAGGCCTGTGGGCCCAGCTCCACCCTTGTGGATTGAGTTCCCGCCCCTTCGGACCAAGGCCCTCGCCCTTCGCGCGCAGGTCTCCGCTCTTCCTTGGGAAGTTGCGATGCTGCTCGTCGCTCGCCACGGCTCCCCCGCCTCGGACCCTTCGCGTCGCCTTCAGCCCTGGGTCGTCGCCGCCAGCCTGGACCTACCCGTTGCTTATATTCGTCCCCATGCCTCCTGCCCCCGCCGTTGTCTTCGCTTGCCGTCGACGGGACCATTTACAGCTCGGCCTCTCCGGTGTGGTCTCCCCCTCAGCCCTGGGTCTCTGCGTGGATCGTGGATGCCTTGGTTGCCTGAGACCGTCGATCTTCCGCCAGCCGTTCTCCTCCTTGGTCGACCTGCTTCTGCGGTATCAGTCAGTGGTCCCTCTTCGTAGGACACGGATGCTCTCCTCCTCTGGTTTGCTCGCCTGGTCGCCCTGGTCAGCGCCAACAGTCCGACCTCTCGCCCTCTCGCCACTTGTTCACCTGGGGATGGATTTGGTGACCAACCGCAACTTGGTGCGTCTTCCCGAGCCTCGGATCCAGTTCGTGCTTTTCTAGCCCGCGGGTAGCTGCGGACGCGGCGGTCCCCACCTGACTGCGGCTCCAGCTTCTCCTCCTGATGAGTGCGGCGGCAGATCTTCTTCCCTCGGTCTTCTGTACTCCACCTCTGGAGGCCGTCCTCCGGCGATCTCTCTACCCTGGTGCCGATCTCTCCTGTGCTGCGGCCATCGGCTTCGCTGGACGGACGTTCTTGGCTCGGCTCCCGGATTCCCCCTGACCCCACCTCTGCCCGTCTCTCGCTGCGTCGTTGCCGGTCTCGACGGTTGGGGCGCTCTCCTTCTTCCGAATTTTCGCTCGTCGGCTGGCCGCTGGCCCACGAACCTGACTTCGTCGACCCGCTGGGACTGGTTGCAGTCGGCAGGCCCTCGGCGCTGGCGTTACGATCTTTGGTCTCAGGACCTCCTCGTCCTTCCGACAACCCCTCATTCGTGGCTTGCCTTCAGATGCAGAAGGAACCCGCTCTCCCGACCTCTGCTTCCTCCTCTATCGCCCCTTCGCTGGTGCGAGGACAGCGACTTCTCCCTCCCAGCCCGTCACACTCCAGGTCTCCTGTTCGTCCTGGCTGCCTACCTCTTGCAACGAGGCAGCTTCTTCACACGGATTGCGCCCTACGCTGGGACATCCTTCGCTGGTTCTGCGCTTCGATCCCTTGGGACATACTGGTCGCTTACACCTACCCTCCGGCGGTCCTGGTCCTCAAGTCCTGCTCAGCCTCCGGGGATGCAACGCAGTCCTTTTCCTGGTGGCCGTTCTCCTGGACCGGATTGTGGACTTCCGACCTTCTCAGTCTCGCCTCGGGCTCACCCTCCCTCTTCCCACCCCCCGCACGATGCTCGAGCAGCGCCGACAGCCGCTCTTCCACCCCTGCCCCGAGCGACTTCTCCCACACGCCTGGCGATTGTGCGGCAAGCTCTCTCTGCTGGAGGCTTCTCGCGTGCGACTGCAGACGCTTTCGCTTCAGCCCGCAGACCTTCTACCAGACGTGTCTACGAGGGAAAGTGGCGTGCTTCGTGCCTGGTGCTCTGACCGCCGCCTCTCCACCGTCGGCCTGACGACTCCTCAGCTCGCGGACTTCTTCGCTGGCTCGTCCAAGACCAAGGTTGGCTCCCCTCTGGTGCAGCAGCTACACCTCTTGATCGCCGACGCCTACCGTCACCTCGGCCGTCCCGACCCAGCGCCTGCAAGGACCTGCCCGACCCTATGGCGCGTTTCGGCGTGCAGTGTCCAGTCTCCCGCTCCCTTGTCCCGCGCTGGGTCCTTCCTGGTCCTCCCCTGGCTGACTTCGGACCATTGAACCGCTCCATCTGGCCCGCTTCGCTGACGTGACTCGGAGACCTGCTTCCTGGTGGCTCTCGCCACGGCAGCCCGCGTCAGCGAGCTCCACGCGCTCTCGTCTCGCCCTTCCTGCCTGCAGTTCCGGGTGGTTGGCTCCGTTCAGCTTCTCCCGGATCCGTCCTTTCTCGCTAAGACTAGATCTCTTTTGACGGCGCCTCAGGTCATCGCTATTCGCCCGCTTAAGGGGCCCGACTTCCTCGGGAGACTTGGCAGCAAGATCCGGGGCGTGCACTCCGTATCTACCTGCGTCGCTCCAAGTCCGTACGGAGGGAACGGACTCGTCTCCTTTTGCCTCTGACCGCCGGCAGAACTGACATCTCTGCCCATACGATCTCCTCCTGGCTCCGCTGGGTATACGGTCCGCCTATTGCGACCTCTCCCCACAGGGAGCCGAGGCCCTCAGGATACGCGCCCATGAACTTCGCGCTATGGCCGCAAGTCTCGCCTTGACCGCAACTGCGCGGTTAAGGACATTGTGGCTGCAGTGGGATGGCGGGCCGAAACCACCTTTGCCCGCTTCTACCTCCACGACCTGACGGTCCAGCGCGACAACCTCTCTCTGGTAGGCGACATCTCTGCGGCACAGCACTCCCTCCAGGCGCCCCCGGCGCCTTCGGTATGCACTTCGCTAAAATTGTCGGGAGTGTGTGATCAGGAGTGACGGGCCGTCCTCGTCCCTAATGAGGTTTCAGAAAGGGATTTTGCGGCACCCTCCTCCTTTTTGGCATTCTTCCAGACAGTCATGTCATCGGTAATGTGTTTTGAGGAAACAAATTAATTTTTCTCTAAAATGTATTTTTTCGAAAAATACTTACCGATGACATGACTCGGAGGTCCCTCCCTCCTCCCCGCTTGCCGCTGGTAACTCCGTAGACAACTGGCTAAAGGAGACACCACCGGGCACGTGACCGGATGGGCAAGGGAGGCTACTCTCGTCCCTGTTAGGGATCCCCGAGAGCCTCCTGGGGGGACCCTTTGGGTCTTAGGCTAAAATTGGTAAGCAAGTAGACTATTTCCAGACAGTCATGTCATCGGTAAGTATTTTTCGAAAAAATACATTTTAGAGAAAAATTAATTTTGAGAGATCACCTGTCATTAAAGACCATCATTCAGGTGGCTGTTGCCGTAGCCCTGGCTGTAGCCACCTAAATGATGCTCTTTAATGACAGGTGACACTTTTTGCCTTGCTAAACTTTCTCTTGAGAGAGTATGTGTCTTTTGAGACTGCTTTCACTTGTCTTTTGGAGACTGCTTTCACTTGTCTTTTGGAGACTGCTTTCTTCCCGAAAAAGGGTGATTTCTCAAAGCAAGCTCTACATTAGCAGGCAGTTAAAACAGCTGAAGAAGAAAAAAATCTCCACGTCCAGACAGCATCTCAAACGAGATGTTACGACACCTTGGCAACACTGCCTTAATGAAGCTACTGGACATCTTTAACCACAGCTGGAGAGGAGGACAGGTACCCCAGTGCTGGAAGGAAGCCAGGATGATCCCAATTTTGAAGAAAGGGAAGAATAAGTCCAAAGCCCTGAGTTATCGCCCCATCAGCCTGACAAGTTGTGTGTGCAAGACCATGGAGCGCATCATCAACAAGCGCCTGCAGTGGTACCTGGACTCCGAGAGCATTATCGTGCCAGAGCAAGCCGGCTTCAGAAGCTACAAGAGTACAGAAGACCAGACAACACACCTTGCACAGGTCATAGAAGATGCCTTTCAAGATCAGAAGGTGACATCAGCTGCCTTCATTGACCTACAGAAGGCTTTCGACAAGGTGTGGAAGGATGGTCTCCTTGTGAAACTCCTTCGCAGTGGCATCCAAGGGAATATGTACCGGTGGACCAAGTCATACCTGCACAATCGCAGAGCCCGTGTGACAGTGGATGGGTACTGTGGCCAAAAAGTGCTGTTGCGTCAGGGGGTGCCACAGGGGGGAGTCCTGTCACCGACCCTGTTCATACTTTTCATCAACGACCTTGTGCCAGAGCTACCAAAAGGAGTACACGCAGCCCTGTACGCAGACGACCTGGTACTCTGGTGCACAGAAGAGTATGCAACAACTGCTACATACAGGATGCAGCTAGCCCTGGACAGGCTGACAGACTGGACCAACAACTGGTGTGTGACCATCAACTCAGAAAAATCATCAGCCACACTCTTCTCTCTCTCCAACAAGACAAAGGCTGGCAACCTAACACTGGGCAACACCCTGCTGCGGTATGAAGACCAACAGACATACCTGGGAGTCACCCTTGACAAGAGGCTGACGTGGAAGCCGCACATTTGGAATGCAGAAGCGAAAGCTAGAAGAAAGCTGAACATCATGAGAAAACTGGCTGGAACACAATGGGGAGCCAATGAAAAGATCCTCAAAAATGTATATCAAGGCACAGTGAGACCACACCTTGAGTACGGATCTAATGCATGGTTGACGGCAGCCCAGTCACACCAGCAGACCATTGACAGAGTTCAGAACCAGGCACTGCGTATCATCACCGGCGCAATGAGATCCACACCAATTGAAAAGATGGAAGAGACAACAGGCATCCCACCCCTGCGCATGAGAAGAGATTGCAAAGCCTTGATACAGTCCACAAAGGTCAAGTCTTCCAAAGACCATCCTATGATTCCCCTTGGTTTGAGTACATCCTATGAACGCTAAGATGAAACAACCAACCTCGGGGAGACTGAAAAGATCAAGCTTTGTGAAGGAGACGAGAGCACTGCAGAGAAAACACCAGGCAAAGCTGCCTGCGCAGGTAGAGGCTCTGAATCCTGCTAGCGACCTTCCACCTTGGGAAAGTAAGCCAGAAAACATCACCATCTCTTCCACGGTACCCTACATCACCACCAGAGATGAGCACAGCACTGTGAGCAAGAAAGCCCTGACACTGGCCATGCTCGAAGAAAAGTATCCCCAGGAAGCATGGATACGGGCATACACCGATGGATCAGCCACAGATGCAGTTCCCAAACGGAAAATGGCAGGCAGAGGCAGTACCAACAGGCCTTCACTGCACAAATTACAGAGCTGAGGTGGAAGCCCTGGTCCGCGCAGCAAACACCCTTAGTGGCACTGCAGACCCTGATGCCCAGATTGTCTTCCTTACTGATGCCATGTCTGTCCTTGAGGCAGCAACAGCAAGCAAACTGCCACGTCTACAAGAGGCACTGCAAAACGTCAAGTGCACCAGACTGGTGCTGCAGTGGATCCCTTCACACTGTGGCATCTATGGCAATGAAGAAGCTGACAGAATGGAAAAAGTGGGCGCAGAGAAAGAACAAGATGAAAATGGAGTCAGCTTCAGATGAAGACCATTATTAAGTCTGTGTACAGACCACCACAACGGCCCCTAGACAGTTACCATCAGCTGTCCAAACAAGAGCAGGTGACCATCTTTCGTCTGAGGACCGGGCACAACCGACTCAATTTCCACCTGCACAGACGCTTCCACCTCGTGCCATCTCCCCTGTGCCCTTGTGGAGAAGCAGAGCAGACCACAGAGCACATCCTCCAGGACTGTGGGAACCTCCAGCCGCTGAGGGAGGAGATATGGCCGAAGCCCGCCACTCTACAAGAGAAACTGTACGGGCCTGTGGAGGCGCTACAGAAGACCACAGATTTCATTTTGAGAGCCAAACTCCAAGTGTGACGGCGTTCGAGAAGAAGAAGAAGCAGGCAGTTAGAACATGTCTTCACTTATTACTCTATGAGTATTACATTGTATATGTGGGCTTCCATTCTTTGCCTACCAAGTGACTTTTCTGTATGCTGTACCCTGCCACTAAGTAATTTAGTTAACCCATATCATACTGAGGCTGAAAGCTTTAATTTTGTACACTGCCATATGCAGCTACATTATAGTACTTACAGACAAGGATATAGACCAATGGCTTTAGTTCAAGGGTGGTGCCAGAATAGCTTGGCGCCTAGAGGTGCCAGGCTATTCTGGCACTACCCTTGAACTATTCTAGTCAAACTTATTTCACACACTGGTGTATTGCAAATGATAAGGGTTAAATGTTAATTTCTGGATCTGGTGCACGTGCCAGGTAACGGCTTGTAACGACACATTCAGTGCTAATTGTAGCCAAGCACCTTGGCTGGGTGGGTTTTGGCGCCGATAGTTTTCTAGTGGAAGTAATCTTGCAGCAGCTGAAGTTGACGTCTGTAGACAAAGAGTAGATACTGTGTCCTAAATTCTCTCATCTTGTCCCATTTTCAGACTTGCCGTTAACCAGGTGTGCAGCGTCGTCGTTCTGGACGCCGTCAGTCGGTCTCCACTGCCTCACATTATTCCGCCATCATCGTCGACCTTGTCACAGCGGCGACCAGCGTCTGCACCCGATATACGGCAGTTAGAGCGGCATGAACTTCAACAGGACATGCTCCGTATCGAGCTTGTGTGATCAGAACAATGAAGAATGAACCTATATTTGTTTCTTCAAAAACATTACCGATGACATGACTATAAGGAGTGTCTACTCCTTGCTCAATTCTAGCCTAAGAACCGGTTGTGCCACACAACCCGGGAAGCACTCGGGGATCCCGTAGAGGGACCGAGAGTTGTCTCCCGCTCCTACCCATCAGGCCTGTTCACGTGTGAACTCCAGTCACGCTTCTTAGGCTCACGCGCTCAGACGTGTTTTTCTCTAGCCTCTACACCTGGTTCACAGAGACCTACGCACTGGGGCACAGGCTTGAGCAGCGTACCTTTCTTGCTTCCGCGTCGCTGGCGGTTGGGTCGTCCTAGCGGTGGGCCCTCTGCTTCGCTTCGCCTGGTTGGCTGAAGAATTTTACCGCCCTGGTTTGAGCGGCATGTCGCGCCATGACCAGTGGCGGTGAGTGAGTCGCGGGGCCATGCCGGTGGTACTTGGGCAATCGTTACATGCTTTGTTGATTGTGTGCTTTCGCCAGGGTGGCCTAAGCGGAGCGGTTACCAGGCTGGTACTACGCTCCCGCTACGGTCGGCCCCGATACAACGTTCTGTATGTTTTGTGGGTCAGGCGGGCCCTCTCCGTCCTTAGGGTGGGCCCTTGAAGACACCCGCCGAGTGCCTTTGTGTTTGTGTGTTGCAGTGGCCTGCTGGGGACCTGCACACAATGCAGAGGATTTCAGTGGCCGTCGGATACCCATGCAGTCTGCCTCCTCTGCGCTGGGTGTGCTTCTGACCACGCATGTGACGTCTGTGCTACCTGGCCGGAGCAGCGCTGGTCCGATCTCTGGAGCTTCTATACTAGAGAGCCCCCTAAGCTGTCGGGTGCGGTGAAGATCCCGGAGACGCCCTCCGACGTGCCACCGGCACCGGACGAACAAGCCCTTCTCGATCCGACGCAACTGACGCCACTGACTTGGCAACGGACGGCTGCTCAAGGTGGGAACTCGTCCGGCAGGTCCGCCACAGCGAGTAAGCACGCCAGGACGCATACGTCGACGAAGCAAAGAACCCGCCTCTCCCTAGAGCCTGGTTTACAGAAGCGCCCTTGGCGCCCTTCGTCTACCTTCGTTCCCCACGTGTCTCTGAGGAAGCCGCAGGGGTCCCCTTGCCGGCTGGAAACCCGCCTCTCCTTAGAGCCTGGTTCACAGAGACCTACGCACTGTCGTCCGGAGCCTCCGGCGGACGAACTTCGCACGCACCGGGACCCTGCTCGCCGTTTTCGTTCGCCTTCACAGAGATCCACGCGCACTCGTCCGGAGCCTGCTACCGAAGTATGCACGCACCGGGACTCTACTCGTCGCTATCGTTCGCCTTCACAGAGACCCGCGCGCGCTCGTCCGGAGCCCCATGCTACAGAAGTACACACGCACCGGGACTCTACTCGTCGCGGTCGTTCGCCTTCTCGGGTTCGTAGGAGGACCTCCGACTCTCACCGTTCGACAGGTCAGGATTCCCCGCGTGGTGGACGCGGTTCTCGCTCTCGTCGTTCCCGTTCCCGTGCCGATTCCCGCTCGTCCCGTTCCTCTTCCCGCCGGCCGCCCCCTTCCCCCTGGCCTCTGCCTCGCCGTCCCGCTCCGTCTCGTCGCAGCCGTTCACCTCGCCGGAGCCCTCCTTCGTCGCGCAGGAGACCTTCGCCACGGCCTTCCTCGCTCCGCTCCCCCCTGCGGAGGGGGTCGTCGTCCTCTACCGTTCGCCGTCAACCGGTTTCCCGCTCTAGGAGCCCTCGTCACCCGCCTCGGTCACCGGTTACCAGACAAGCGGACGGTGATACGCTGAGTTTGGTGGCAGATGATCCCGCGGACTGGCTGCTGGGACGTCGCAGCCGCTCGCCGACCTCCTCGTCCGCGGCTTCCTATGTCTCCGCTGCTCCCGGACCTGCTTCGGCCCGGATGGACACCCGGCTGGCACTGGACGAGGCTTCCAGACTCATCGCCGCCGCCCTGCCGGTTGAGGTCTGCCCAGCTTCGCCCCCGGTGAAGAGGAGGATCTCCGCCTTTGTGGATGCGGATCGGACCGTCAAGAGATTCAAGTCCCTTCCCCAGCCTCCTAGTTTTTTGGACCTGCGGGACGCCTTCTCGTCTCACCTCCTGTCAGAGACGCGGAACTCGGACTTCTTCACGGAAGGGAGATGGCCCCCCGCTCTCGACATTGCCTTTCAGCAGAGTTGGTACGCCGGTCATTCACAGTCGTTCCTCTGCCCGCTTCCCCCCGTGGACCCTGCCGCTCTGCTCCAAGCTAGAGGTGGTTCCCTACTCAAGCGGTCCTTCCCGCGTGGTTTGGATAGGACGGCGACCCTGGTGCGGAACACGCTCGCCTGCTCGGGGTTCCTGGATTTGCTGACCCAGGCATTCATCCGGCGTCTAGAGGAAGCTTGGCAGCCTGACCTTTCTCCCCTCCTGGGAGACCTACTGGTCATGGCTGAGGCTGGGAATCGAGCAGCTTACCACTTGTCGGTTAACGCGATGGCCGCCGCGTCCAACTGCAACCTTTTGCGACGAGACGCTGTCTTACAGTCCTGCACTGGTATGCCGACCGACCTGTGTACGCAGGCGGTGAAGGACTCCAACCCCGACCGTTGGCCTCGCAAGTCCGTCAAGCTTCGTCTCCCCACCGCTCGTGCGGCCCTGGGCCGCTCCTTACGCTCCCGTAGACCTGTCCCCTCGGACCCGGCTGCCCCTCCACGAGCTGCGCGGCGCCGACGCCCTCTTTTCGGCCGCCCTGGTCCGTCTAGCGCCCCTACCCCCTCCTGGCCCCGGCCCTCCCGCCGCCCTGGGCGCGGGAGGGCCGCCTGACGGATCCCCGGTGCCGCCTCCGCCGACTGTCTTCGGGGCTCCGGTCGGCGGGAGGCTAGCGAGATTCAGCAAGCAGTGGCACTTGCTGTTTCGAGAAGAGCCCTGGGTTTTGGACGTCGTCACCAGAGGTTTGCAGATCTCTTTCCGATCTCCCCCGCCCTTGCGCTCCGCCCCGCTGTGGACGGAGGTACCATACGACGACCTCAAGGCCGCCGCCCTACGCGGAGAAGTTGCGGCTCTCCTGGAGAAACAAGCCACGGAGGTGGTGCAGCGCCCGGACTCGCCCGCCTTTTACAGCCGACTGTTTGTGGTCCCCAAACCCGGCGGCAGGTGGCGCCCTGTCATAGACCTGTCGGCGCTGAACGCCTTCATCGCGGCGCCCTCCTTTTGGATGGAGACGACCAGAGCTCTCCGCGCGGCGGTCCAACCCATGGACTTTGCGGTCAGTCTAGACCTGGCCGACGCCTACCTGCATGTCCCCATGCACACGACCTCTAGGAAGTACCTGCGCTTCGCGTTCGAGGGAGTGGTTTACCAGTTCTGCGCCCTGCCATTTGGCCTCAACCTCAGCCCCTGGGTGTTCACCCGCATCATGGACGCAGTAGTCGCCAAGGCAAGGCAGTCGTCTTCCAGCCCGACGTCGAATTACCTCGACGACCTGCTCTTGAGGAATCAAGTGGAAACCGCCCTTGCCGCGGACAGAGACGCCCTGATGAGGTTACTGCACCAGTTGGGGTTCCTGGTCAACACGGGGAAGTCCGACCTCTCCCCGACGCGCCACTTCATCCATCTCGGCATGGAATTTGTCACGGACAGCAACAGGGTGCTCTTACCAGAAGCGCGGATTGTCAAGTTATCCTCCCTCGCCGCGTGGGTCGGGCAGCAGACGACAGCACCCGCCAGGGTCTGGCTACAGCTCCTTGGCCTGATCAACGCAGCGGCGGACCTTATCCCCCTCGGTCGCCTGTACTCCCGGCCGCTGCAGCTCCATCTCCTGCTCCTCTGGCGTCCCTCCTCGGGCGACCTGACCACCTTGGTCCCCGTCTCACCGCTGGTCCTCCCCCATCTCTTATGATGGTCCGACGGGACGTGGTTGGCCCAGGGAGTTCCCCTCTCTTCCCCTCCCCCGACCCTCTCCCTCTGTGTCGACGCGAGCCGGGCTGGTTGGGGCGCCCACCTGCTCCCGCAGTTCTCCACAACGTCCGGCCTCTGGCCCCCGGAGTTTGCGGACAAGCACAGCAACTGGCTGGAGTTACAAGCAGTGTGGCAGGCCATCATCGTTTGGAAGGACCAACTGCGGCACCAGCATCTCCTCGTCCTTTCCGACAACTCGACGGTGGTGGCGTACATACAGAAACAGGGAGGAACCCACTCACCCGAGCTGTGCATGCTTCTTTATCGCTTGATGCGCTGGTGCGAGGACCACGACCTTACACTCGGCGCACGCCACATTCCCGGACGCCTGAATGTGTTGGCGGACTCGTTGTCCCGGCGGGGACAGATGATTCACACGGAATGGACCCTTCGCCAGGACATTTTCCGTTTGATTTGCTCGCACTGGGAGACCCCCATGGTGGACCTTTTCGCCACGAGGTGGAATCACCAACTTCCCCTCTTTGTGTCTCCAGTCCCGGATCCCCTGGCCTGGGCTGTCGACGCCTTGTCCATCACTTGGGAGGGGCTCATCGCCTACGCATTCCCCCCGACGGTCCTTGTCCCCAAAGTCCTCCAGAAGCTTCGAGGGACGAATGCGATCTTACTCCTGGTCGCCCCGTTCGCTTGGACCCGCTCCTGGTCCACCGACCTGATCAGCCTCGCCACGCACCCTCCTCTACTGCTCCCCACCCCCCGCACCATGCTCAAGCAGCCGCGTCAGGCGCTGTTCCACCCTTGCCCGGAACGCCTGCTGCTACACGCCTGGAGGTTGTGCGGCAAGCCCTCTCCGCTCGAGGCTTCTCGGGTGCTGCAGTGGAAGCGATCGCTACAGCCCGCAAACCCTCGACTAGGCATGTATACGAGGGAAAGTGGAGGGTTCTCTGTGCCTGGTGCAGTGGACGTGGTCTCTCCCCCACCGATTTGACAATTCCCCAGCTTGCGGACTTCTTCCTCTGGCTCTTCGGAGACCAAGGACTGGCCCCTATTACCATCAGGGGATACCTCTCGATGATCGCCGATACCTACCGGCATCTCGGCTGCGCGGAGCCCGGCGCTTGCAAGGACCTAGCGGACCTTATGGCGCACCTTGGCCTACAACGACCTGCCTCGCGTTCGCTACTGCCCCGCTGGGATTTACCTTGGGTGCTTACCTGGCTTAACTCGCCACGCTTCGAACCCCTACCACTAGCCGACCTCGCAGACCTGACACGGAAGACATGCTTCCTGCTAGCGCTCGCCACCGCGGCTCGAGTCAGCGAGCTCCACGCCTTTTCAGCCCGCCCGTCCTGCCTACAGTTTCGAGCGGATGGTTCCGTCCAGCTGGTGACGGACCCTGCATTTATTGCCAAGACAAGGTCTCCGCTGACGGCACCACAGGTTATCACCTTAAGACCGTTGCGGAACATCCACTTCCCCAAGGAGACCAGGCAGCAAGATCCCGTACGAGCCCTGAGAGTGTACTTGCGCCGCACCAAAGCAGTCAGGAGAGGACGCTCACGCCTCTTCCTACCCTTACGACCTGGCAGAAATGACATTACTGCCCAGACAATCTCTTCATGGCTACGCTGGGTCATCCGCTCAGCCTACGCCGAGCTCTCCCCACAGGGAGCGAAGAGGTTACGAATTCGGGCGCACGAAGTACGAGCTATGGCCACAAGCGTCGCCTTTGACAGGAACTGCGCTGTCAAGGACATCGTGGCTGCAGTGGGCTGGCGGTCGGAATCCACTTTCGCCCGCTTCTACCTACGGGATCTGGCCGGGCAGCGAGACAACCTCGCCCTCTTGGGAGAAATCACGGCGGCACAACACTCCCTCCCGGCGCCGCAGGCGCCGTAGGTATGCACCTTTTGGGGACTATAGAGTGTCCGAGGGGAGGAGGGGGTCATGATCCTAGAAAACACTCTAGACGTGCGGCACCCTCCTCCTGTTCGGCATTCTCCTTATAGTCATGTCATCGGTAATGTTTTTGAAGAAACAAATTCATTTTTCTTTAAAAGGTATTTTTTCGAAAAATACTTACCGATGACATGACTCGAAGGACCCTCCCACCTGCCCCGCTTGCCGCGGGTGAGCCTAACTTCGTGACTGGAGTTCACACGTGAACAGGCCTGATGGGTAGGAGCGGGAGACAACTCTCGGTCCCTCTACGGGATCCCCGAGTGCTTCCCGGGTTGTGTGGCACAACCGGTTCTTAGGCTAGAATTGAGCAAGGAGTAGACACTCCTTATAGTCATGTCATCGGTAAGTATTTTTCGAAAAAATACCTTTTAAAGAAAAATGAATTTTCCAACAGTAGAAGTTATTGGTAACAGGACCAGTTTTCAAACTTGCCATCAGAGATGCGCAGAGACTATTGACGTTTGAGTCCAGGGATTGAGTTTGTGGGTGCCATTTTCTTACGACTGCATGTGTGGAGACTGGGTGATGAGCGATGCATGTGACATTCAGTTCTAACCCTTTTTGTCGAATGCGGGCAAAAGCTGCGTGATCAAGGGACCCCGTCCCTGCCAGTGTGTGCAGACGCTGTTTTGGAAATCGTAAATTCAACATCAAAGATCGCCAGGCGCCAAAAGACATGAATACAAAGCGGCATCAGCAAGAGGCATGGATCCTCATGAGCCCCCGCAATTGTGGGGGCTCATGAGGATCTATTCCTCTTGCAGCTGGGTGGTGCTCAAAGTCAGGGAAGGGGTTGTTGGTATGTTTGTGTTTCCGATGTGTGGGTGTCATCCTCGTCAGAGTTTGGGAGATCAGAGATGCGCATGACTCCTGAAGTGTCGTTCTGACCTGATTGTGCTTCCATATTGTGGGTGCTATCCTTTGCAGATTAAATGTCGTGTCAATCGCCTTAGGTTAATGCGCTCGCAAACCAAATAGGGGAGGTAAGCGCTGGTAGAAACACCACATGTACCATGTACAGCGCCAGACAGACAAAGGGTTAGATCCCCTGCTCCTTCCTATCTTGAGGTCTGTACAGTCTCTATATCAGCCAAGAAGTACCCAACGGAGAAAGAAACACGCTTAGAAAAGACGGTTACAGCACAGATTATTAATATTTCGGGTAAGTACCCTTTGTCAAAATAGACAAACGGAGAGATCAGTCACTACTTATCTTCATTCGCAGAAGGAATGTGACCACCAATGTGTTGTATATTGAATCAATAAAGTTACTGATGACAGAAAATAAATTCTGCGAATGAAGATAAGTAGCGACTGATCTCTCTGTTTGTTTGTCTATTTTGGCAAAGGGTATTTACCCGAAATATTAATACATTGTGTTGTAACCGTCTTTTCTAAGCGTGTTTCTTTCTCCGTTTCGTACTTCTTTGCATTTTACATGCTTGGCAGTCACCTTTTTGGTCTGGATTGCTTATTTTCTATATCAGCCATTTTCAAAAGTGAACACCAAAGTGTGACAAAAACTCAAATTAATAAAATGTTTTGAAAATTGACTCTTTAACTCATTGAGCCCCACGCCCGTATTTCCCAGATTTGGGAGGCATCATCTAATGACTACGCACCAGTTGCAGGAGATGGATCAACCATGATAATTCAAGGGTAGTGCCAGAATTGCTTGGCGCCAACAGGCGCCAAGCTAATCTGGCACTACCCTTGAATTATCATGGTTGACCCATCTTCTGCTGTAGGGCATCGGGGCAGGATGGGTTAATGTCTGTGGCATGTT
The DNA here is from genome assembly GCA_036245525.1 of Semisulcospira habei. Lineage (NCBI taxonomy): Eukaryota > Metazoa > Mollusca > Gastropoda > Semisulcospiridae > Semisulcospira > Semisulcospira habei. Next base: position 138,230,647 of record BTPG01000001.1, read on the forward strand.
TTGTCATTCTAGTTTTCAAAACGGTGTTTGAAAAGATAATCTGAGATTCTATATTGCTGTTAGAGCCCTTCAAAAATCTGAGGAGAATGGACGTTACTGATGACAGAAAATATTATCTAGTGCAACAACATAAATAAGAACATCATTAACTCAAGCACAGACAGAACTAATACTATGATTAAAATAATACCAGAAAATTGTACACAAGTTTACTAAGATGTATTTTGAAAAATGTCATGTCATCAGTGACATCCAAACGTTCAGCTTTCGATTTTTAGACATTGTTCTGTCATGAGGAGCGTTTTGTGCCATTTGCAACTTTCTCTTTCGATTCCACACAACACCGCGCTCAGAACTGGTTCCTTGCTAAGCAAACATGACCATCACATTGTGCAATGCCTTAGAAATTATCTACATCAATATCTTTATTAAGGTCAGCAGGCTTAGAAATATTCTACATCAATATCTCTATTAAGTTCAGCAAGAATTTTAAAAATATATACTTGGTGAGAATGCACGTGGAAGTTATGAAAAATGTCTGGACTTCACGTAAAATGGTGATGACTGAAATAGAAAAATGGCTTGCCATGTCTTGTCTTCATCATTTGCTGTGAAAGGTGAAGGGTCATTGGTATGTACAAAATTAGAATTGGAACTTCCCGGTCAGTCCTGGATGTCAAAAATGACATAATTTTTCTCCGAAAAAATAAAAGCCCCCAAAACTAAATTAGCACAGTCAAGACATAAAACCTGCACTGATGTCATTTTAAAATATCAGTGCAGATATTGGCTTGAAACTCCGCTACTAAGGTTCACTTGTTTACCAATGGGAATTTTTTCTCCGACCTTGTACTCGATGACGGGACACCAGTAAAAAACTTTTTCTGGAACTAACTAAAACTTTCCGAATAAAGTACTACACTACACAAATGTAATATATCAATGGAAATGGCTGGTTTGCGGATATAATCACAGTACAAGGTTTGTTTTTACTTGTTTTCTCAGTAGGGGTTCTCGCGCCGCGTTTCCAAGCTGCCAAAAATTACATTTTTGTCTAATTTATCCTCAACAGAGTACACTTTCAGAAGAGTTATCAAGACATGCTTGTTGTATGTATTTCTTCATTCAATGTACAACACATTGGTGTGAAATGGAGTGTGTCAGGGCAGTATCACGTTAAATTAATGCTGGAGTGACAAACGCGGTCACTGTTTGTTGCTTTCACCTTTTGAGAATGGCTCATATGCTTGCAGCCATCGTTGCTGTTAGACAGTGCCATTGGCTGTATGTGCAAGGGGATCCAAGTACGCGTTTCTGGACTAAACACCCATCATGTTGAGAAGATTGCAATTCTGGCTGCTGTTGATTACCTTGCTGTGCAGATCCATCTTCTTGCAGCAGGTCATTAGGCGACATCTCCACAATTTGGGGTTAACCCTTTTAGCCCCAAGGTCCCATTTCTCAAAGTTTGGAAGTGTGGCCTATTGACTATGTACCAGTTGTAGGAGATGGATTGATCATGATAATTCAAGCGTAATGCCAGATGAGCTTGGTGCCTTCAGGCACCAAGCTCATCTGGCACTACCCTTGAATTATCATGGTCAACCCATCACCTGCTGCAGGGTCCTGGGACTATAAGGGTTAAGCGAGTTATTTGGTCTCTTGTCTCATTTTCCATGAGCGTTCCTGCACTTTGTGATGAACAACAAATGTATGTTGTCATTTCTTTGCACCTGGTTTTGGTTTAGGAGCAACTGTAATAATTAGTGATAACTATTGAACTGTGTGGCTGTCAGCAGCACTGTTTGTTGAGACAAACAGCACTACCGACAGCCAAAGGGTCAAAGTAATTGGTATTGAGCATATATTTTCATGGATGGACATGTTTTTATATAAATGCTTAACCCCCTTGTGCATGCAGCCACTGGTACTGAAAACAGTACTGGTGTAAACAGTACCAGTGTAAACAGTACCAGTGTAAACAGTACCAGTGTAAACAGTACCGGTGTAAACAGTACTGGTGTAAACAGTACCGGTGTAAACAGTACCGGTGTAAACAGTACCGGTGTAAACGGTACCGGTGTAAACAGTACTGGTGTAAACGGTACCGGTGTAAACAGTACCGGTGTAAACGGTACCGGTGTAAACGGTACCGGTGTAAACGGTACCGGTGTAAACAGTACCGGTGGCTGCTGGCACAAGGAGGTTATGAGGTTTGATAAAAAAGTAATGATAGTTGCACCATAAAACCGTTGTCTAAATATATTTAATATTTTCACATTGTGCAATAGCACTATCCTCACTGTTCTTGCACAATTTCAGCTGCTCCAGGCATGATTCAAAGGTGAGGAGGCATTCTGAGGAAGGTCAGGGTCGGACCTGTGAATTTACGGCTTTTGATAGGTCCTGGATGCAGGAAAACTCCATCCTGCCAGTCTCATTTTCAGTTTAGGGAAGAACCAAAAGACACATTGGTCAAGGCATGGACTGTACGATGGTTGAGGAAGAACACGAGCGTTTTGTTCCTCCGTTTAGGACGCAGTGACCATGGCTTTATGGTCACTGGCATTTTCAAGGAAAAACAAGATGTTCTGGCCACAGGAAGTTGCCCGCTGTGCGTGAACAGACTTCAACATTTTTTGGAACGAAATTCTTACGTAATGTTTGGCATTGACTGCGCGCTCCACTGCTAAAATAATATGTACAATGACATTGACCTCTAAGTGTTAAAAATTAGAGAAAATGTTGCCATCAATTCTGAAAATCTGACTAAAGTGCCCCTAGCCGGCTGTCATCAGAGGCCAAACATTCCTGGCTGGACTGTTTGGTGGGGATAACGTCACAGGACGAGCAAGTATCGGCTTCAGTGATGACATTGCACGGTCGTTAGAGGACACTTATGCCAAACGTTTTGAGTTAGTAATTAATCTAAGCAATCAACATTCTGTTGCATTTGAGCGTCTGTCAACAAATGGGGTATCCTGTTGCATATAGAGTTTGGAGGTCACGGTCATTGCGCACTATCCTTCGAACTGCCCAAAGAGAAAGAGTAAAAGTTTAACTCATTCTACCCCAGACACACCACAGCAAGATAAGGATCGACCATGATAGTTCAAGGGTGATGCCAGAATAGCTTGGCGCCTATGGGCGCCAAGCTATTCTGGCATCACCCTTGACCTATCACCCATCATGGTCGATCTGTGTCCTGCACTGCAACGCAGTCTTCAGAGGACAACGGCAAAATTTGGTCTTGGGGTAGAATGAGTTTAGTTATTTCTCAAAATAAAATGTATGCATGTTTTCCTATCAGTGTGAAAATAAAGAGCAAACTGCTCGTTCCCGGCTGAAATTTGACAGTCAGACCAGTACTCGTATTCAAAATCCCCTCTTTCACAGTTAAATTGCACAATCCTCTTGCATTTAGTGCCAGACAATACAAATACAATATCAAACAATCTTCAAATTTGTTTGGATTTTGACAGGGCGGTTTCGATGTTTCACTCTTTTAAAATGTATTATCTTCCAGAGTCCACCGTTTTCAAGCTTTGCTGTTTACATCACTTTTTCAATGACGTCACACAGCAGCCTGGCCGAAGATACCAGCCCCATATTGTGCACGAATAAAGGGCAAAGTCTGAGATTTGTTTTGATACTAATTTTATATATGTGACTCTAGTAGTTTACTTACAAATGGCGGCCCAACTATCATTGCTTTCTGATCATACCTCGTAAAGTGACGGACATTTTCTTGGTCAACAATATATTTTGTGGGTTTGTGACACTGAACAAGTTTTGGGGACCAGCCGAGCACTCAGTAAAGAAGTGGGTTTTTCGTTTTCTTTTTACTGTGAGTATATATTAACCATTTGCGTGTTGGTAGCGGCTGTTGTGATGATTCCAAAGGGAATCATTATGACTAAAACCGCTACTGACACGCAAAGGGTTATTAGGTGTTTACTAATGGCTGTGAATGTGTGTGTGTGTGTGTACACCTAAGCATACTATGCATATTAATTTGGATGACCCCTCGGAAAGGTCAAGGGTCACAAGAGCCCAGGAAATTGGTCAAATATAGCCATATTTTGACAAAAGATGTTTTTTCTCAATTACTATTCACAACTTCAAACCCAAACGTGCTACAGAGATACCTGGCAATAAGACCCATCTATGCATACTAATTTGGATGAGCTCTCAGAAAGATCAAGGGTCACAAGAAGTCGGCAAATGTGTGTAAAATGCCAATTGTAGATAGAATTGTAGTTATTGTCAACAGTTTTGCAAACTTTTAAATCAAATTAGCCGATGATAATACCTTATGATGTATACTAATTTAGTCGACTCATCACAAAGCTCAAGGGTCACTGGGGTTTGACAGATGTGTGAAAACTGATTACATTTTTAGAAAACATGGATTTTGCTGGTGCAGAAGCCACCCCTTTACTTATTGTCACAAAGGTCACACATGTAGATAAGTCATACACGTGAGCCTTAAGGGCTTTTCCGTTCTTGTTTTTTCCTGTGGTGAGAAATCCCCAACGTCATCTGCTGCCACAGTAAACACCCACAGATACCCTTGCGACAAAACAGCCCGGACAGATTGGTTATCACCAACAAGTCGCACTTTGACGAGTGCAACTACATCTAAGTTAGGAAGCTATGTTTGCGAGTATGGACCCTGACAAATATTGCCAATTACTGTACCAACCTTCTGCTTACATCTACCGTACATTCGGCCTGAATATCAGTTGTTTAAGTGAAGTGTATACAGTGGAAAACAAACAGGCACTGGGGTTGGTTAGTTTGGGGTTTAACGTCCACGGCACCTTAGTGATAATGGGCGGCCCTGACGGGCGGGTTATGGGTCCAGGGAAATCGATTGCCTATGGAGTACGACCTGAACACTGATCAATTCAAGGCGCACTGCAACTGTGCCATTTTGATTTACCAGGACCTTTCAACGGACGTACTGTGGAACAAGCCCGTCTTTTTTCCCCGATGCGAGTCCAGCTACCGGGGCCGGAACGGGGACTCGAACCCACGACCCGGCGATTCCCTTCGCTCTCATGCTCCGACGCTTAACTGCCTGAGCTATTTCGGACTCTTATGCACTGGGGTGCATCATTATGTCAACACGAGGTAACGTTGATTGACAATAATACACCTGGGTTTGCTTGGTGATCCTAGCAATTTAGAATGTTAAAATGTTTTACTGTCACCAAGCAGTTGTGACATTAGTGCTTATTAACAAACTGGACGCAATAAGTGTGTGCAGGCTGAGTACAGCAAGCAATACACACTAATCATGCAAAACTAAAGCATCAGGGGGTAGGTCGGAGTACACACAGGGTTTCTGGAAGGTTTGCCTGTCTGCACTGCATAAAGGTTTTATCGTGTGAAAAGTCAACGATTCAGGTAACATGTTGGAGGCAGGGACGTAGCGGGCCACTCCGGCGCTCCGGCGACCGCCGGAGTACTTTTTGGACAAAAAAAAAAAAAAAAAAAAAAAAGAGCGAGAGAGAGAGAGCAAACCTGTCGTGGTGTCAAAACTTCGCAAGTGTATTCATGTGTACCAAAAATGGCATGTTTGCGCCAATAGCTCAGTGCACCAATTAGCAGTGGCTGGTAAACAGAAAAGTGTCAATTTAATCGCCGGCCCAAGAACAAAAGCTACTGGCCGAAGTGCATCAAGACAACAGACTTCTGCACCACTAGCTCCACCAATTTAGCAGTGGTAAAAAACAGAAATAAGAAGGACATGAGGCACCACTAGCAAAAGCCGCACGCCGACTCCAAACGGTAACAGCCTCAAGTCATGACACATTAAACGAAGCAGAACGACCCGCCCAATAAGAACTTGAACCAACTGGCATTGGAAATATCTTATTCCTACGCGCCACACCGCAACCAATACAAGGTTCCCCCCCCCCCCCCACCCCCACCCCCAAACAACGGGGAAAAGAAAACGGAATGAACCAGAAACAGAAAAACCGCCAGACTTTTGAACTATGAAATCATCATAGGACCAGCACACAAATGGGCGGGGAAAAAAAGAAAATACATGAGGACAAAAGCCTCCCACACTTTCAAACAATCCTACTAGCCGCATTCATCTTCTCCAATGGACTGAACCCTACGATATTCTTTGAATGGGTCGACTTCATGGGCCTTTGCAGAGACAAGGGAGCAAGGAAACAACTAGAATACCTCTTCGTATACTTTAATGAGGGCAGATACAGCAAAGCTCTGTACGCCTACGACATCATTGATCAAGGGGCGCTCGAATACCTTAGACGGAACCCGAAACACCACAGACAACCACGGAATTGTCCCCACCAACAATCAAAACTAAGGACATGACATGAAAAGAACACACCACCACTCTCCACTAGCCTTTCCAAGTTATAGTGTGAGCGAGAGTACATCCTCTTGAACAATACAAAATAAACCACAAAACAAACTACCATAAAGCCTAACAACAAAGGTTTACTCAGTCAACAAAAACAAAGGGTCAGCAGGCTGATGAAGGCAGCCCTTAGCCAATAAAGGCTTAAACATGCCCGAAATACACCTGACAGCTAACTCAAAACGTGACTGATTTGTGAATTGTCATATGGGTATACGGCTGGTCACATCAAGCCATCACACAGTGGTGTGCGATGTACCAAAAAAAAAAAAAAAAAAAAAAAAAAGATCACGTATGCACGAGGCTCGATTGAACCACGTCCACAAGTCTAAAACTGACTCACTCCACTTGATTCGTGTTGCCAACAACTTAATTGTGGCTTCTGCAGCACGCAGGGAAAAAGTTTTTAGGACATTTTCTGAGCTGGATGTGTCAAGAAACCAATCATAAAATCATAAATCAGTCCCTCGAGTGAGGCGTCTTTCTGTCAGAATTCAAATCAGCCGTTGTCAAACCTCTCCTGAAAAAGTCGAATCTTGACCCCAACCAGCTAAAGAACTATCGCCCCGTTTCAAAACTACCTTTTCTTTCTGTCCAAAGTTCTTGAGAAAGTCGTTCTGACATAGCTCACTAAATATCTACAGTCAAACAATCTCGTCCATCCGCTTCAGTCTGCTTAACGTGCTGGGCACAGTACTGAAACTGCTCTCCTCTGTGTCGTTAATGGCCTCCTAAGTGCCTGTGATGAAAACCTGAGCTCAGTTCTTGCCCTGTTAGACCTATCAGCTGCGTTTGACACCAGTGACCACTCCATCTTGCTCCAGCGTCTAGAAAACTACTTTGGTATTTCTGGTAAGTTCTACTCTTATCTGTCTTCCCGTCGTCAGATTAACGTCTCTGTCAAGAACGCTCTTTCTGAAGCTGCTGCGCTAGAGTTTGGGGTCCCCCAGGGCTCTGTCCTGGGCCCCATTCTATTTACGCTGTACACTCAGCCTCTCTCTCAGGTTATCGCATCGCATTCAACCGATCATCACATGTATGCGGATGATACACAACTTCCGAAATCTGCACCTCCAAACAGCTCCAGTCAGGCTATTTCAGATGTTCAGAACTGTATCTCAGATATTATTAAGTCCTGGATGTGCGAAAATAAACTCCAGTTAAACGAGGGCAAGACAGAAGCTCTTCTTATCGGTGCCTCTCGACTGCTGCCCAATTCTCCTGACTCTATGCACATTTGTGACGCACCTATTCCATTTTCTGATTCAGTTCGCAATCTTGGCGTTTTTCTTGATAAAGATCTTCACATGAAGGACCATGTAAATCATGTCTGCAAAATTGCTTTTCTGGAATTAAGACGTATCAGTTCTATCCGCATCTCATTACTCACCACTGAATCTGCAACCAAACTGGTCGTCTTTTTAGTCTTGTCCCGCATTGATTACTGCAATTGATTACTTAGCTGGCCTCCCTCGGTCTCTCATTCAGCAGTGAGTTCAGAATTGTGCTGCACGTCTTATCAGTCGTCCACGCTTGACAGCATCAGCCCATCACTCCTATCCTGAGACAACTTTATTGGCTGCCAGTCAAACAACGAGTCTCGTACAAAATCGCCTGTCTGTGCTACAAAACTATTAACTACTCTACCCCTGCCTATCTCGCTGATCTTCTTCAACTATACACTCCCTCCCACTGCCTCCGTTCAAGCAGTGACACGGCGCGCCTTCTCAGAGTCCCGCTTTGCAAACAGAGGTGACCGTTGTTTTGCGCACGTTGGACCTCAGTGTTGTCTGGAACTCTCTACCCATAGATATTAGACATTCTCCCTCAGTCACTCCCTTTGAATCTGCCCTTAAGACCCACCTATTCGATACCCCAATGTAGCTCGCGCGCAGTTCTTCGTCAGTGGCCGTTATGTACCTGTGTGTTTGTCTGTGCGTGTGTATTGCAGAATCCTTTGTTCCTCTGGCTTTATGACCCCCTCCACTCCCACTCTTTATTTGTAAGGCGCTAAGAGCTTATTTTAGTATAAGCGCTATATAAGTAGCCATTATTATTATTATTAAGAACCAATGTGCTTCAAAAATCCCGTGCAACACAAACGTCTGCTGTCAAAGTTGATTCAGGAGATGCAAAGTTTTTGTGATGAACATTTCTTCATGTATTATATCTCTATTTTAATTTTGTTTCGCAAGTCTCATCTACAACAAACGATCTTCAACTCTGACATGTTGTAATCTTCTAACTACAGAAAGGCGAGTTTGTTTACTAATTGATTGGTTTCCCCATGACCACATGAAGGATTTAAACAATTGTGACATTTCCCAATTCTTGATTCCAAGCCAGCATATCATAGGTAAGTCTGTCTTTGGATGTGAATGTTGTTTCTTAGTAAAATAGAGTTAACATTTTAGTATCAATAAATAAGCGTCTGGTCGCCATCGTCCCTCAAATAGTTTTCGACTTTCCAAAACCGCCGGACTACTTTTCTCATGCTCGCTACGTCCCTGGGAGGGGGGGGGGGGGGGAACGACACTTTTTTTTTGGCTGTTTTGTCAAAATCGCAATTTTGGAGGGGTGGTGCATACTGCGGAAGCAAATTTCTCAAAATCTGGCCATCAGATAAGCCTGAACTTTTACACGTGACTGGAAAATTAGATGCAGCTTGTCAGAGCCGATGTTGGTCTAGCGTATTAAAAATGACGGGGCTGGTCGGAGCCCGTACAGTAGCATGCAAATGACTTTTTGGGCGGGCGGGCCTCAGACTTACAGTGAAGTAACAAGTTAAAAATGACGTCATGTCTAGTTACGCAAACGCCGCAGTTGAGCGTACTCATTTGGCGCGAAGCACCGTGTGTGTGTGCGCGCGCGCGTATGTATGTAAACACGAAAATCTCCGAAGTTTGCGTACGTACACGCTTGAAAATAAAGTAAATGCTTCATTCAGGGGGTGTCTGAGAGACTCTCCGAGCATACTGAAATTGGATGTCTCATTGAAGAGTGTCACGACCCCCGCTTCCGGGGCGCGAACTATGAGCACTACCAGTCAAGTACAACCATCCCAACCTAACACAAACACCAGAGGAACAATTACGACAACATTTATTACATATAAAACTAACAACAATCAAAAATATCCTCACTCAACGGCCGATCCTAACGCATTCACCCACACACACGCGTCCAAACTCCCTAACCCGAATATCCATTATACACAATAATACAAAATAACAAATATATAATAAAACGAATATCCTTAATGAAATACAAATGAAAATTGAGAAAGCTTAATATAGTCACTGGACCTCCTCGACGGAAGCACAAACGTCAAGCTCAGCTCGGCTTAACGCTCTTGCCTCCATGATAAGGTTGTTCATAGCACATGGCTCTTTTTGAATAATACAATATTTCGGAATACACAATATTTTTATCACTGCGACAACGTTCCTCTCGCAATATTGTCACCACGAGGAAATAAAATTAATCTTGCAACGTCCTTTACAAGTTTACAACTGGACAAAACTTTACTTAAATAAGTTAATAATAACGCTAGATGGGACGACCAGACCTGGTTAAACACGGGGCGTGCCGCGACGCACGCAACGGCGCTCAGGTACGGCGTCGTAGTTCCACGAGGCAGAGTGACACGGCCAGCCTCCACTCTCACAACAACCACCCAGGCCTTCCGCACAGCACGGCGGCGGACTTAAGCCACTTAGTTCTTTAGATCTTTTGAATCTTTGGATGCACTAAAACAAGGGTGCAACAATACACACATGAATAACTAACAGGAGAAAGGTAATCGCCTCATTATTCCCACAACGTTAATTGCCGTCTTTTATATTCCTTCACCTCTCTCCCACAACAATAATAAATTCAATCTCAACGAAATGCATATTTACACATTACCATGTAACTCACGTCCGAATTCACCCTCCGACACTAGATGCTACCAAATAAAATAAATGACATTTCTACATTCTTACCCGCCTTAGCCCCGCATACCCACTATGTGTTTTGCCTGTGATGAGCAGTTTTCTGTTCGACACATTTTGCTGTATTGTGCTGACCTAATTGACACCAGATATAAACACTTCACAGCAACTCCTTGAAGGTTTTGTTCCGGGATGTTCCCCCGCATTTCAGGATGTGATCGCCGATCTCATCGGTGTTTCGCAGCCAACTGTGTCACGGGGCACTGACGTGCTGCTGCGACAAACGGGCCAGTGGATTCGTATGCCGGCAAATGACAACGAAGCCAACAGAAATAAACAGAAGTTAATTTCCAGACAGGGATTTCCGAACGTGATTGGCTGTATTGACGGCACTCATGTCCGAATCCAAAAACCTGTGGAACGAGAACACGAGTTCGTCAACCGGAAGGGCTATCACTCAATCAACGTGCAGGTAATTAACAAAATTCACCTGTTGTGAAGTAATTTGTTATTATTGATGGTAAGAAATTCTTTTGTCACAAAAACTCCCCAATAAAAGTGAACGGAATGGAGACACAAGCTGTGACGTTAAAATAACATGCACAAAAGTTCCAGGAGAGACTATTATAATGTAATGCTGCATATTACGTCATGGTAAGCACGGTGTATGGTATAGGGATGTGGGGACACAATCACAACACATTTATGGACTGACTGACTGACTGACTGAAACGTTATTCGGATGAAAAATACAGGCGCCCAGGCCTCTTTGCACATTTGTCCAATATATGGCAATATTGTCATGTCATCCATAATGTGCGAAATGTTTAAAAATAATATCTCTTCCAGGTCATCTGTGACGCTGACCTCCTCTTTATTAACGTGATTGCCAAGTGGCCTGGCTCGGTGCACGAATATTGCGTGAATCCCCACTGTTTGCTGCCTTCGAGGGAAATCGACCACCTCTTCATGGGCACTTTCTTGGGGACACTGGCTACATCATGTGTTGCGCACCTGGCTGATGACACCTGTTGCCAGACCAAACAGCGATACAGAACAGCGCTACAACTTTGCCCACGGTTCCACACGAGCTACCATCGAGCGGTGCATAGGGGTTGCGAAACAGAGGTGGCACTGCCTTCATTATGCTTCAACCACGAAAAGCATGCCGTATGATACTTGTGTGGTTGATGCTGCACAACAGAGCAAGACGCCTGCAAATCCCGCAGCCCCCACCTGACTCATCAGATGAAGGCAACGACAACAGCGAGGACATAATGACGAGGCTGGGGATTCAGATGATGACACTGCCGCTCACTAAACAATCACAGAGAGGGCAAGGCTCACCGCCGAAAAAAAAACTGCCAGGAACAGGATCATCAATGAGTGTTTTTGAGGTTAGAACACGTGCTCTGCGCCTTTGTTTTATCAGAGAAGAACAGAGCACAAGGTGAAGGGCAAACAAAGAGAAAAAAAAATAAAATGCGGCAGTCGGATATAAATGCCCTGGAAAGCGGCAGCACACTATCACAAAAAGTTAAACAAGATAGTACTTCTCACGTCCAAATCCAGCTCATTGTACGAAAAACACGCAGGGTCAATGTTACCAAAGGTCACTGTCGTGAAAGCAAGGTGTTTACTCTGGGAGGTTTGGGTACATCGAGCTGTACATGAGATTTGTTTTCGTACATATACGGACAAGAAACCGCAGATCTTGTTTAACGTTTCGTGAAACGTATATGTCACCTGTTACGTTAACCAGTTGCCGGCCAGAGGCCCCTGTTGGCCATGCTTTCATCACCGCAGCGTCTGGCAGTCAATGGGATAATTTGCATTAGCTATGTTGGTTTTTTATGACGTGAAAGTGTATGACAAGTGAAATTAGAGACTCGCAAGCCAGGTGTCCCGAGGTTTATTGCCGTATAGTTGATTCACAACATGTAGAATAATCACTGCCCGCCGTTCCTCAATATTCTATTGTTTCCTGCTGACTCGTCACAAATTGCATATTAGTTTGCAAAATGGCAGATGTGTGGGTTTGGCACGTACAAGGAAACATGAAGATAAGCTGTATAACATAAAAATAACGTGAGACCATCAGTCTTCTTTATCGTTTTGCAAAGCAGCTTCATGTTGAAGCTTTTCAATTTCCAATTGAAGTTTTCGCTTCTGTAGTTGGGATAATTCTACAAAGAGTGTATTTTTTCAATTGCGCTTTTCAGCCATAGTTTTGTCAGTTCTGTTTCTGATTCCTCCTCATGATTGTCTTGTACAGGTGTGTGCGTGCCAAGTTGCAGACGACCCTTCCTCTTTGGTCCATAAGCGCTATTCTGTGGTTTTGGGCTACGTGAGGATGAGGCAGATGAAGGAACCGAAGGAGTGGCTCCAGAAACTGGAGCCGTCTGGCGGAGGGCAGCATCATCGTCAAGCACGATATTAATGATCTGTGTGTCTTGTGTTTCGCCTGATCACATAAAAAAAAAAACAAGTGCGAATTACTTTCACTAACAGCTGTGCACATTTTCTACAACGTTTTAGACTGTAATTTTCAATCGACTCTGCTTGTATTGCACGACCCAACTGACTCGCAATGTGTACGTTAAAAAAATCTGTATTTGACTGCACAAATGTCCAAAAGTATATATTGTTGTTAAGTACAAAGAGACTGCAATGGGAGGCAAAAGATAATAATATGACAAAGGACAATAATCTGATCTGACCATTTGAAAGCCTCCAAAAGGTCACTTCGATTCCCTTTCTTCTTTCGTCTTAAAGTGGACAGGTAATTCAGTGCAAACAGATTTTAACGAACCGGTTATCCCCCCATACCGATTTCAGTCACCTTCACCTAGCACAGAGCCAATGATAGGTTTCTATTATAAGCAAATCCTCGTAGTGTCCTCTGTTTATTGCGATGTGGAGTGCACTGCATTACAAATCTATCTGTGTCAGGCGCAATGCGTCCCACAGACGGTCTCTGTGTTTACCATCTTTGTTTACCATCTGTTCGCAATGAATGACATCTCATGTTTTCTTTGTGTGCCAACACACCACAATGGTTAGGTGTGCATGCGTTAGTGATACAGTCAGTATCACACTGGAAACAAATCTTGAAGGACTTACCAACTGGAAGAGGGAAATCGCGGACGCTCACGTACGAATCCTCAGCCAGTGTGGAAGACAATTGACGTACATGTACCCCACCACCTGTACAAAAACGAAATGAAACACCTGTCACAGTGAAACAGATCATGGAAGATGCGTGAAATTAAAAGTTGTGAAAGTCGACCAGCAAAACAGTATGCTTGTTGCAAAAACATGGTCCCCTCACTCAGTCCGCGTATGTGTATTATTTTCTCCTGGTCAACAGTTCAGACATTGTACCATGCATATGCTGCCAGACTAACTGCATGGATCCAACGTCACCTGCTTATACTTCAAGTTCAGATTTACATGATGCATCGTAACCATCCTCATACATGTCTGTGCATGAAAGTGAACAATGTAACAATTAAAACCGTAAGAACGGTACAAAAGCGCATGTGTCTCTCTCTCTCTCTCTCTCTCTCTCTCTCTCTCTCTCTCTCTCTCTCTCTCTCTCTCTCTCTCTCTCTCTCTCTCTCTCTCTCTCTCTCTCTCTCTCTCTCTCTCTCTCTCTGTGTGTGTGTGTGTGCGTCTGTGTGTGTGTGAGTTTTAGAGAGAGAAACAGAGACACACAGAGAGAGGGGGAGGACATGGTCTTCAAAGAATGAGATACAAACAGCAACACTAACAGTGAAGCATTCATTTATGTACGTGGGAGGAACACGTTGTTGTTGTTGTTGTTGTTGAACGCAGTTGTCCGAAATTACAAATTGCCTGAAATGTCAGGGTCATGTACAACTGTCAGCGGCTGGTCTGCAGTCGCCGCCATGTATGTGTCCCCACCACCTGAAACCAATGCACATCTCAGTTTGAACACATTACGTAATATCAGAATCCTCACATTGTGGCCCGATGTGAACAATGTGACAACAGATGCCTAATTACACGTTATTGCAGGTACATGCTGCCAGGATCGCGGAGCGGGTGCATGCATCGTGGCAACTTGTAGTGATTACTCTTTGCACACATGGTCATTCTGTCCATATTAACCGGTGACGTAAAAAAAGCAACTCCGTCACCACGCAGACATACTCTAAATAAGACGTCATTCTCTCTCTCTCTCTCTCTCTCTCTCTCTCTCTCTCTCTCTCTCTCTCTCTCTCTCTCTCTCTCTCTCTCTCTCTCTCTCTCTCTAAGTGGTATTTTGAATTTGTCTATCTGATTTTTTTTGATTTTTTTTTTTGGTAATCTTATGGTACACTTGTTAGATGGTAGCGCATGTATATCTCATTATGTGTATTAAATGTGTTTATGATGTTTTTGTATATGATCGCCATATGTACACATTGGCTGTATCCCTGCTGTCACCTTCGAGCGGCAGCTGATCGAGGGGGGCAGCCAGTATGACTCGCCTTGTTGGGCGCTTATGGTGTGTCAGTGCGTGCGGCCCCGTGAGTGGGTGTGTAAGTAGTTTAGCAAGGACAAGATGGAAGAAAGGTCTTCAGACCTAAATCTTTTTATCCTTGGAAAATAAAGATTCATTGTCATTGTCATTCTCTCTCTCTCTCTCTCTCTCTCTCTCTCTCTCTCTCTCTCTCTCTCTCTCTCTCTCTCTCTCTCTCTCTCTCTCTCTCTCTCTCTCTCTCTCTCTCTCTCTCTCTCTCTCTCTCTCTCTCTCTCTCTCTCTCTCCACCCTCTGGAGGATAGATACCTCATGCAGGCCGCGATTACCTGTTTAAAATAAATGCAAGAGACATGGATCCTCGTGGGCCCCTGCACATGCACAGGCTCATGAGGATAAATACCACATGCCAACTACAACTGAAGCCTCAAATGCAAGAGACATAGATCCTCTTGAGCTCCAGCAGGTGCACGTGCTCGTAAGGATAGATGCTTCATGCAGGTTACACTCACATCTGTGTTTCTCACGAGTGTAAATTAGTACGTTTAGTACTGCATAATAAAAGTGTGTATGGTGCCGTATCTCCATAGTTTCTGTCGACACACGACTGACTTGCCCCGACTTCTGGACTTTTCTCACATCCTTTGCGGACTAGACTGAGTGTCTTAAGTGAACGCTGCGTTGGTGTAGCGCTTTCACTTACATTCCACTGAGCACCTCCGTGTGGAATCTTTATTTAACCGTTCTCATCTAAATCGGCGTTTATTAAGCCGTACTATAGACATTCCAGGAAATTTGACCGTGGACACTGATGGACTGTTTTATTTACAGCGATTCGTCTTATTGTGGGTGCTCCGCGGCGTAAGTTCTGTTTTCGTCGTCATTGCATGTATTTATCCGCGGCAAACAATTCCTAAACAGACATTTTGACATTGATCCTTCAGGGTAGCGTACATTGATACTTCCCGTATACACTTCAGTTGTGGGAGAGCTTTTCTTGCAACGCTCAGCTCTTGTAATCCCTGAACGTTTGACTTATCACATTAAGTTTTGTCTTCATACGTTATTGTTTTCTTTGATTGTTTTGTTTTCTCTTTACATTGGCTTTCCATCTTTGATTGACGTTTGCTCAACCCCGCTATTGTATTTGCTATTTTATTGTGAAACAAAATACAGCTGTTAGCGAAATACTCGTGGCTAGAGGCAAACAAAAGCGGAACATAAATTACGAGTGGGTCACCTCAACGTTTTCCTGTCGGCGTTTCTTAACAGTCCCACACCGGCCGTTCGACATTTTCGGCCTTACCGAGTCACGCCTAAATTAAAAATGTCAGTGACTGATGCCGTGAAAATTCCTATTTTTTTTTATATTTTTAGTATCATGAGAAGAGATTCCTCCTGTCAAGGTCAAACAGGCATTGCTGTATAGTACGTTCATCACTCTATTGAACACTTAGTCCGCCGTAGGCGTAAAGACTTAGAAACGGCTGAAGTAGAGTGTGTGTGGATTGAGGTCAAAAGCCCGTACTGCTCATCGTCATTTGTTGGTTTTCTTTACCGCAATCCGGCGTCTACCTTCGAGTGGTATGACAATTTTACTACTAACCTAGACACAGTTTGTAAAAGGGCAAAATGACGTCATTCGTCTTGGTGACTTGAATATAGATATGCTTAAACCCCATCCCGCAAGGGACACTACATTTTCTTTATTTGGCCTAGTACAGCTAGTTAAATCCCCCACCAGAATTACCGCCACGAGCTCTACGCTCATTGACCACGTCTATACAAAATAACCGCAGGCGGTGACCGATGTTAGTGTTTCAGATCTTAGTGTTAGTGACCACTGCCCCGTGATTTGTTGCTGGTCTATAAAACTCCCCAAATTAAAAAAAAAACATCGTCATACCACAAAAATCTACAAGTCGTTTAAGCATTTCAGTCGTAATGAGTTTCTACACGATCTCAGTAACACTCCTTTTGACGAGGTCCTTCTCACAGATGATCCAAATATTGCGTTCTCCACTTGGTACAGATTATTCCTTGGAGTATTCGACAAACATGCGCCGATTAGAGCAAAAAGAGTAAAGATTGAGATACTTCCCCCTTGGCTGACAAAAGAAATAATGCATGCCATGTCCGTGCGGAATGCCCTAAAAAGAGAAAAGAATTTTGATGAATTTAAAAAGCAGCGAAACCGTGTGAGGTCAATGGTGCGAGCCGAGAGGAGAGACTTTATCCGCAACACTGTCAAGGACAACAAAGATGTGTCAGCAGTGTGGCGGGTACTGAATTAGATCACCCGAGGCAATAGCAGTAGGCCAACAACCATCCCCAGTAATCTCTCCGCCGACACAATCAACGAACATTTTCTGCCTGTTGCGGATTTGATAACTATTCCTAATCGTGATACAGTGGCTGACATATGCCCCGATTACTTAGTTAATTACTGCAACAGAAAAACAACTGGCACACCACCATTTAATATCCCCATACTTGCTGTACACGAAGTGGGCAAACTAATTAGTGACCTAGCTAATAAGAAGTCCTCCGGCCATGATGATATCAACTCACAAATATTAAAGTTGTCTGTACCATACATCATGGAAACCCTTACTTATATTTACAACTTATGTCTCTTGGCTTGACTTCGCGAACGAAGATTTTATAGGAGTTGCCCACGACGTCTGCAGGCTTGTTCGTGGCTGCGGAGGCCAATCCGAGACAGGCAGGTTCGACCGCAGTGGCTGCAGGGGAAGGTATGGCCAGGGTTCTGAGCTGCGGCATCTCTGTTTTTTCTCCTGAGCCGCTTGTCCTTAAGGCTAGCTCTGTGAGAGTCCTCAAAGGAGACAGCTGCCTTGTAAATGGTGGAGCGCCAGGTGTCACGGTCCGCAGCAAGCGAAGACCACTGATGGTGGTCGATTTGGCAGGCACTAAGTGACTTCTTGAGACAGTCTTTGTATCTCTTCTTTGGTGCCCCTCTGTCACGGTGTCCAGTAGCAAGCTCGCCGAACAGGGTGATCTTTGGTAGGCGATGATCCTCCATCCTGGAGACATGCCCCGCCCAGCATACAACTTATGCATTCCAAAAAAAATGTATTCCCTACAGACCTCAAAGTTGCAAAAGTCGTTCCACTGCCAAAATCAAAAGATCGTACTGACCGTAACAACTATAGACCCATTTCTCTGCTGTCAGTATTATCTAAACCCCTCGAAACTTACTTACTTTACTTACGCCTGTCACCCCTACCCGGGTATAGGCCGTCGACGAGAGACCTACAGCGACTCCTGTCCTGTGCTTCTCCTTCGATTTTACTCCAGGTGGTTCCCAGTCTCTTGATGTCTGCTTGGAGGTCTCGACGCCAGGTGTTTCTCGGCCTGCCTCTTTTCCTCTTTCCCTGGGGGTTCCATGACAATGCCTGCCTAGTGATACTGGAAGCTGGCTTTATCAGACTGTGACCAATCCATCCCCATCTTCTTCGCCCAATTTCGTTCTCTGCTGTTATCTGCTCTGTTCTCTCCCAGAGTCTGACGTTGCTAATCTTCTCTGGCCAGTGGATTTTCAAAATTCTTCTAAGGCAACTGTTTATGAAGATCTGTACTCTGTTGACTGTGGTTTTTGTCAATCTCCAAGTCTCTGCTCCATATAAGAGAACTGCTTTTACGTTGGAGTTGAAAATCCGGACTTTGGTGTGTTGTGACAGCTCTCTGGAACTCCACACTTTTTTCAACTGGAGAAAGGCTGCTCTGACTTTACCGATTCGTGCTCTGACATCTGCATCAGTGCCGCCTTCTTTTTTTTACGATGCTCCCGAGATAGGTGAAGGCCTCCACCTCCTCCAACGGGGTGCCAGCAAGCAAGACTGGTTCTTCCCTGGTTGCGTTCAGCCTCATTGTCTTTGTTTTCTGTTTGTGGATGGTGAGGCCCACTTGGGACGAGATGTCAGCAAGCCTCGTGGTCTTGTCCTGCATTTGTTGATGAGTGTGGGACAGTAAAGCCAAGTCGTCTGCAAAATCGAGGTCGTCAAGCTGTGTCCACAGTGTCCACTGTATTTAACTTCGTCTGTGCTCTGTGGTCCTCTTCATGACCCAGTCTATGGCCAGTAGGAAGAGGAACGGAACACCCCTGCCTGACACCGGTTCTGACCTGGAGCTCCCTGGTGAACTGCCCTTCGTGGATCACGCGACATGTCATGCCATCGTAGCTGCTCTTGATCAGGCGGACGAGCTTTGAGGGTACACCGTAGTGTCGTAGGAGTTTCCACAGAGTCTCTCGGTCCACGCTGTCAAATGTTTTCTCATAATCCACAAAGTTGACGTACAGCGGGGAGCTCCACTCCAGAGACTGCTCCACGATGATGCGGAGAGTGGCGATCTGGTCTGTACATGATCGGTTTTTCCTGAATCCTGCTTGCTGGTCTCTCAGCTGGGGGGTCAACGGAGCTCTTCATTCTCTCCAGGATGATCCTGTTGAAGAACTTTCCTGGTACTGACAGCAAGGTGATTCCTCTGTAGTTGGAACACTTGCTGAGGTCGCCTTTCTTGGGAAGCTTGATTAGGTACCCCTCCTTCCAGTCAGCCGGCATCACCTCCTCTTCCCAGATCTTTCCAAACAGTGGGTACAGCATCTCTACTGTTGTCTCTAGGTCTGCTGGGATGCCATCTGGCCCTGCTGCTTTGCCGTTCTTCAAAAATGCCACTGCTCTTCTGATCTCTTCCCGGCTGGGTCTGTCACAGCTGATGGGTAGGTCGGTCTCTGCTGGCTGGAGTCTGCGGGGTCGGGTGGGCTGGGTCTGTTCAGTAGCTCTTCAAAATACTCGGCCCATCTGTCGAGTTGGTCTGCTCTGTCTGCAATCGGCTTGCCTTCTTTGTCTTTTACTGGTCTTTCTGTATGGCCATACTTGCCCGACAATCTTCTGGTAGTGTCGTAGAGCTGTTTCATGTTGCCGCTGCCTGCTGCCTTTTCTGCCTCTGCTGCCAGGCTGTCTGTGTAGGCCCTCTTGTCTGCCCTGATACTCCTCTTCGCCTCGCGGTTGGCTTCCGAGTATTCCTCCTGTGCCCTTGCTTTGGCTGCTCTCGTGCGACTGTTGTTGACAACTGCTTTCTTCTGCTTCCTCACTTCTATCTTCTTCAAGGTCTGTGCCGACAGCCAGTCCTTGTGATGGTGTTTCCTGAACCCTACAGTGTCTTTGCAGGTTGAGTTCAGCGCCTCTCTAACTGCCTTCCACTGCTGCTCTGTGGTGACCGCCTACTCTTCATTTACTAGCTCCTGTAGCGCTTGAAACTGGTTGGACAGCACCAGTTTGAACTCTTCTCTCATTCCAGTCTCTCTCGGAAGGCCTACATTATAGCGCTGTCTTCTTGTTGTCTCTGTGCGGCATTTCTTTAACTTGAGCTTTATTCTTAAGGTAAGCAGATGGTGGTCTGAGGCGACATCTGCTCCCCTCCTCACTCGAACATCTTGAAGGGATCTTCTAAATTTCTTGCTAATGCAGATATGGTCTATTTGGTTCTCTGTAGTATGGTCAGGTAAGACCAAAGTTGCTTTGTGTATTCTTCTGTGTGGGAAGATGCTGCCTCCAATGACAAGTCTGTTTAGAGCACAAAAGTCTACAAACCTCTCCCCATTCTCACTCATCTCCCCTAGTCCCTGTGTCCCCATCACCTCTTCGTATCCGGTGTTGTCCTCCCCTATTTTGGCATTAAAATCGCCCATGACGATGGTGATGTCTCGCTCCGCACATTTGTCCACAGCACTCTGGAGTCGGTCGTAGAACTCTTGTTTCTATTCCTCGTCACTGTCATTAGTGGGCGCATAACACTGGATGACGTTTAGCTTGATCATTTTCTTGGTTCTAAAGGCTGCTGTGATAATTCTTGGCCCAAGAGGTTCCCAGCCCATCAGTACACCTCTAGTACATCTCCAGTACACCTCCAGTACACCTCCAGTACATCCCCAGTACACCTCCAGAACATCTCCAGTACATCTCCTGTACATCTCCAGTACACCTCCAGTACATCTCCAGTACATGTCCAGTATATGTCTAGAGCGGCGTGTAGGTTCACTGACGGCCTGAGTTAGACCATGCTGCAGCAGACGATCCTTCACGCGATGAGAGTTTCCATCACAGTGAAAATAAAAGTTAATGTCCCCCAGAATAATGGAGGGACTTGGTCTGTCAATGCACAGGTTTGAGAAGAGCAGGAAACTCCTGGAGAAAAATGGTGTTGGTCAGCTGGTTGGCTTTGCTGGGTGGGAGTCGATAAAGCAGCAGAAAGTGCACACGCTGCTGTGGAAATGAAAAGGACATTTCAGCTAATTCAAAGGACGAATGGCCGAAAGCAAAAGAGTCAGTGTATGTAATAAAAGCTTGAAGTGATGATCTAAAAAGGAAAGCCAGACCTCCGCCTCTTGAAGCGCGAGAGTAGGACTTCATGACGTAGTTGTCAGGTGTCTGTCTTTGCACTTTGGCTCATCTCCAGTGACACATTTCGATTTAACCTGCTGATTTGCCCATATCATAAAATGTTACTGCTTGGGAATAAAATAGTTTTGGAAGTAATAATATCCTTTCCCAGTCAAAGCCAAACAGTTCAATTTAGAATCAATGTGTAAGAGCTTCACAAAATATAAGTCACATCAGCTTAAGGGTGTCACCACAAGCCTTGCTAATCACACACACGAGCTAAACTGCACTGCCCTATCCTCCTGTCTTTATCCTATCGTCTAACTGCCCAATCCTCCTGTCTT
The DNA here is from genome assembly GCA_036245525.1 of Semisulcospira habei. Lineage (NCBI taxonomy): Eukaryota > Metazoa > Mollusca > Gastropoda > Semisulcospiridae > Semisulcospira > Semisulcospira habei. Next base: position 138,252,219 of record BTPG01000001.1, read on the forward strand.
TATCCAATTTGGTTGATTTGGTTGAATTGTGTGTTTGTTGTGTTTATGGAATGGAGTTGTAAGTTGTGTTTAATTTGTGTGATGTCGTTGTGATATTATGTTATGTTGTGATGGTGGATGAAGTTGACTAAAAGTTGTGAATGTGTAAATAAATAGTGTAAAATGATTGGCAGAGTAATTTGAATTCCCGGTGGCTTATGGTAAGAATTGTTTTGTTATGGTATGCTATGTATGATTGCGCGCGGGTATGAGTAGGGACTATTTGTGTATGATTGTGAGGTGAGAGGAGGGTGCGTGATAAATGAAAATGATTTTTAAAAAATTGTAACGTGAACTTTTTGTTTATTTTTAAGGCTGATTTTAAATATGAAAATAAATACTACTTTTTTCCCCTATACAAGGTTGTCCGCCGGGTTGATGTGTTGTGTGTGCGTGTTTGTGACGTGTTGTGTGTTTGTGTGCTTGTGTGTCTGTGTGTTTGTGTGTGTGTGTGTTTGTTGTTTGGTGTGTTTATTTGTCTCTCTGTCCGTCCACTTGTGTGTTTGTCTTGTGTGTTTGTTTGTCTGTCTGCTTGTGTGTGTTGTGTTTGGTGTGTAAGTCGGCGTTTCTTGTTGAAATGCACTTCTGACCCCAAACAACAGAAACACGTTCTTGGTCCACTAAGCACCACCCAGCCGGGAAAACCTATTTGTGAGCCCAAAGAAGAGAAAAAGATTCTTAGTCCACTTAGCAGCAAAGCACCTTCCTTAAACACCCAGCATGCACGATGGAACGCAAAGTCGGTGTTGATGGTTGAAATGCACATGGGGCGGTCCAGACTTATTTCAGTTACCAAACAAAAAACCCGTAAAAGCCAAAAAAAATATTTAGCAAAATAACAGCCGACACACAGGCGGACACACTCTTACTGTGCAGTCACACACACAGACAGACTCACACACAGACAGACATACACATACACACGCACACAGACAGACAAACACACACACACACACACACACAATAGGTTTACCTGTAGGGGAATGGTCCTCTGGACATCCTCTGTTCATTTCAAAGCGAAAGGCCGACTTTGCCTTTCCGTCACCATTGGTCAGCAATGGCCGGTGCAGTGGCCGTGTGGAGGTTGGCGCGCCATTGGGCTGCTATGGGACTAAGATTTTTTTGTCGAGTTTGGCGTCGAAAATAAGTTTTTCTGTAGGGGAATAGTCCTCTGGACATCCTCTGTTCTGTTTGTCCGCCTGTTTGTGTGTCCGTCCGTCCGTCCGTCCGTCAGTCCATCTGCTGTCTGTCCGTCCGTCCGTCCTTCTTTGTGGTTTTTCTTGTTTGTCTGTCTGTCTGTCTATCTACTTTCTGTCTGTCTGTTTTTGTGTCTGTTTTTTTTTTTGCTTATATGTCTGTCGATCTGACTGTCTGTCTGTCCGTCCGTCCGTCCTTCCGTCCGTCTGCTTGTGTGTCTGTCCAGTACATGTCCAGTACATGTCCAGTACATCTCCAGTATATCTCCAGTACACCTCCATTATATCTACAGTACATCTCCAGTACACCTCCAGTACATCTCCAGTACACCTCTAGTACACTTCCAGTACATCTCCAATACATCTGCAGTACAGTACACATCCAGTACATCCCCAGTACACCTCCAGTACATCTCCAGTACATCTTCAGTACATCTCCAGTACACCTCCAGTACATCTTAGTACACCTCCAGTACATCTATAGTACATCTCCAGTACATCTCCAGTACATCTCCAGTACATCTCCAGTACATCTCCAATACACCTCCAGTACATCTCCAGTACATCTCCAGTACACCTTCAGTACACCTCCAGTACATCTCCAGTACATCTCCAGTACACCACCCAGCCGGGAAAACCTATTTGTGAGCTGTTCCACAGGGGTCCGTCCTGGGCCCGGTGCTTTTCACACCCTCTACACCTCCCCCCTGTCCAACATCATCCAGTCTCACCACATTCACCACCACCTCTACGCTGACGACTCACAACTACTAGACAAAGACAAACTCGACAACACTCAGACACTACTGACTTGCACGGCTGACTGCTATGAAGACGCGAAAAACTGGATGACAGCAAACAAGCTCAAACTGAACGACGAGATATTGTCCTCCCATCTTTTCCTCTGTCTTTCTCTCCTTCGTTCTCATTGCACAGTGCCTTGCAGGATTGTTTTGACAAGCCCTGCTGAACTCGTGACATGCCCATACCACTTCAGTTTGCGTTTTTTCATAATGGCTAATAGGTCTTCATGGGGCCCGATGGCTTGCCTGATTATGTTTCCCACTTCCTCGTTCGTGATGTGATCTCTGTATGAAATGCCAAGCAGCCTTCGAAAACATCTCATTTCAGTGGCTTGTATCCTCCTTTCAAGGTCTGCTGTGAGGGTCGATGACTCACAGGTATACAAGAACACTGAGATAACTAAGGAGCG
>BTPG01000001.1:138259666-138262958 GCA_036245525.1 Semisulcospira habei
AATAACGTCACCGAAAGCCAACAAACCATCAACTGTTCAAAAGAAGTCATCAATCGTCCAAAACACGCCGTTAACTGTTTCCAAGACAGCATCACCCGTCCTTATAAAGTCATCAAAAATGTCCAACACGCCAGCAAATGACGTCAACAAACCGCCAGCAGTGTATATTATCAGTACGTCATTACCTGATGTCAGTACGTCGACAACCGTCCTAGATAAATCTGTAGCCGCTCTTAATTCGCCATCAACTGCCCTTAACACGTCATCAAGTGTCCGCAATACGTCATTAGTGTGTGGTGACCTACTGACCGGTATGATGCAAGGGCGATGGCGGCCACGCAACGTTACGTCACAGGAGATACTGGAGGTTGAGCAGTTTCATAAACAGGTAATGCTGTATTGTTTGTTTCATTTTTCTTTGTTGTTCTGGTCTGAGATTTAAAAACAAAAACAAAGCTACAACCGTAAGGTCCAAAGTCACAGACCAGCACACAGATTGGTTGGTTGTACATTGCTTAACGTTCCGACATCAACAGAACTTTCTCAGGACGTGCTTGCACTTCTTGTGAAAAAAAAAAATCCTAACTAAACAGAATATTGAATGTATGTCGCCAGCCGGTCTAATACGCTAAATAAAGCTAGGACCATTTAGCAACACACATCCAACATCAAGAGCTACAGGCAGCGCAGACAGAAGGGAGAGTTTAAAAAAGGAAAATACAGGTGAATGGACCAAGGGTAGACAGAAACACATGCCCCAGAATAGAGGGGAAAACCCACCCTGTGGGGCTGACCAGGGTGACCCTGGGAACTAAAAAGTAGTTAACCCCACCCAAGTCCCCCAGAGCAGACCCGGGTGGGGCAGCACACAGAGGACTTGTGTGTGTGTGTGTGTGTGTGTGTGTGTGTGTTTGTGTGTGTGTGTTTGTGTGTGTTTGTGTTTGTGTGTGTGTGTTTGTGTGTGTTTGTGTGTGTGTGTGTGTGTGTGTTTGTGTGTGTGTGTGTTTGTGTGTGTGTGTTTGTGTGTGTGTGTGTGTGTGTGTGTGTGTGTGTGTGTGTGTGTGTGTGTGTGTGTGTGTGTGTGAGTTGAACGGATTCACATTTAACCGCCGGGGCAAGACGAGTCTGAACCAGTTGCAAGAGACATAAACCCTCATGGGTCCCCTCAACTGCCCATGAGGGTTTATGTCTCTTGTTAGTTAGTTGTGTTCTTTACATCATGTCACTTTCATCAAGGTCAAGGTCACAACGGCTACATTTACTATGTAAGCCATTTTTCGGGCAATGTTGCTGTTAACGCCGAAACGATTTGATCCAAATGGCAAATTGTGATATTTTGTAAAAATACAGAGTGTTGCACACCAGAATCTTTTCACTACCTTAAAGGCGAATGTCACAGCGGCCATATTTGTTTTGTGCAGATTGGTATGCTAGGCAATATCGCAAAAACCATTGGGCCTATTCAATCCAAATTTTAGATAATAGTATTTTACAACATCACACATTGCCATCACTCTTAAATGCGCCTCTGCCTCAAGATCAAGGTCATAGTTGCCATATTTGTTTTGCAGATTATTGAGCAGAGAATACCTCTGAAACCACTGTACTAATTTGCTCTGATTGTTTTAGGAAATGATGCCTTACCCTCAGAATGAATTCGCGATCTGTAAGGTGAAGGTCGCAGAGGTCATATTTGTGTGAGCCTTTGTGCAGGCAATATCTCTGAAGCCACAGGCTCGATTGTTTCCAAATTTTGCTTGATGATATTTTTTACTTAACCCCTTCACAGACAATAAACTCTCAATAGGGTCCATCTGCAAGACACATAGATCCTCATGATCCCCCCCCCCCCCCCCCGGATGCGGGGGCTCATGGAGATTTTGGCTCTTGCTGACACAACTGACATATATTTATTTGACGGTTGGGGTTCCTTGGGACTGAATTACGAAAGATTTCAGAGCAATATTTGCGTCCATTGGTAGCGATGAGAATAAGACAGATATGTCAAAAACCAAGTTTATGTCGCTACATCACTTCAAAATGACACACACAGTTGTTGGGAATGTTTTCAGACAGACAAAATGGCGCATTACTGTCTGCCGGGAGGGGGTGGGGCTAAACAGTTGTTCCAAGAGCAAACCTTGTTGGCTTAGTTGTGACAGCAAATGTGAAACAGTATAAATGTAGTCACCAATCGTCCATGCAGCCGCTCTTCAGCCATCGTGTGTGTATGCGTGCGTTTGTCTAAGGCAATTTCTTAGGAGCTACTACATCCACCGACTTTAAACTCGACGCAACTGTAGTTTACAAGAACAATTGTACCTACATATTTCATCTGTAAAATGTCATCTGTAGAAAAGGTCAAGGTCATCATAGCCTGGTTCGATGTGTTTCTAAAGATTAGTCATTTTTCGCACACACATTTATTAAAAGTTAACTTCAGGCGCAACAGTTTGAAAGTACATAAATATGCATTTTATACCACGAATACTATTCCGAATGGCCTCTCTTTAAGGTAGAGGACAGTTAAGACGTGCGAGAGATTTCGTAGGCCTTTTCATAGGAACTCTTCCTGTCGGCGTTGTCACAGTTGCTAAAAATGTGGACCTACAAATACACCACTTGTTGACTATGAAACGAGGGGTGCATGGTGCTGGTGTTAGTGAGAGAGAGAGAGAGAGAGAGAGAGAGAGAGAGAGAGAGAGAGAGAGAGAGAGAGAGAGAGAGAGAGAGAGAGAGAGAGAGAGAGATGGGGGGGGGGGGATCGAGGGAAGGGGGAGAGATGTCTGGAGACCTTTTCACCACTGGCCGAAAAATTAAACGATGGGAGTGGGTTCACATTCTCAGGACCGTTTACAATTTCCAAGAAGAGGCGTGGTAGGGTGTGTGTGTGTGTGCGTATGTAGGAGGGGGGGGGGGTTGGGGTTGGGGTTGTTCCAAACTCCCCAAAATGGAAAATGACACATTAAAAATATCCTGGAAGCCGTGCACCTTGGAACAGCCCCCTCCCTCTGAATTTGCTTCTGAATATGTACATAAACCCGTGTTGATAATAATAGCTTTATCAAGTTTTACTTCTGAGGTGGAAAAACTAAATACAGTAGCTTTTATTCCCCCATACATAGAACATTTTCCCCACACTTGCTGACCATGCCTGACCTTTGACCTTTGGAAGGAGCCAATAAAATTAATATGCATAGACAGTGTAACCCTTAGCAACACATTTCTTTCTTACTGCAAAGTTCACATAGGAACTACCTGTAACAGCAACAACCTAACATAAATAGCCTTC